>CM039681.1:103981337-104605502 GCA_022537955.1 Schmidtea mediterranea | reverse complement strand
GATACTGTAGGTCCAATCGCTATGCAGATACAAGTAACCGGCAGAGATGACACCTCTTGGGGCTGCGATGCGATTACCACAATTGAAAGGGAGTGAAAGAGATAGACCGAAGGTGAGAAAGCGTGCGCAACGAACAAATTAAATTTTAGATGTAAAGTACCTAGAGATGACCTTCTTTTCCTAGCTGTGGTGAAGCACCATAGGACAGCTACTGGACTGTCGTGCTCAGTGTTATCAGCCAAGGGACTGATGCGCTGAGCCGTTCGAATACAACAAAACCTCGGATCACACACCGATATCGAACGATCTTTTTCGCTGGGAGGAACTCGATAGCAACAACCCGGATCCCACACCGAGTAATCGGTGCCAAGAGCTGGTAGGTGAGATGGAATTAACCGGTAAATGGTTCAATACTCAAAATGTCCTACTAAGGCCGATAGGACGGCCGAATTAGCCGAAATCTGATGAGACGGCAGAGATTTGAATATTTATTTTCCGCTCCCACTTTAATCGCCTTCCTTCTTTCATACTCGGAAAATCAAGTCAAACCAGCTTTTTGGAACTGAATTGACATAACGTCTAGGCATTCCATACTTTATATCTTCGGGTCAACACCCGATCCCACACGAGACCCGAGGGAATGTTTTATTGCCACGACGATTTGGTACCATAACCCGGATCCCACACCGATACCAAATATCCGAAGGCGTGAAGTTAAGCGTACCGGAAGAACGCGGCCAACGAAGACGCCATGGCTTGAGAGTTCAGTGTGATGCCCAAACATACCCAAAGCACTGATGGAGCTCAGTCGGTGAAACAATGAGAGATAATATGGAATAAGCGAATTACGAATATGAGTAAAGATGAAATTGACAGAATATGATTATGATCAATATACCAGGAGGCCAATAGAGTGGCCGGATGATTTATATTAGGATATTAGAGTGCCATAGAGTTGCCGGCATGATTATGATAGATATTAGAGCCATAGAGTTGCCGGATGATTGATGATTAGATTAAAGGCCAACAGAAGTGCCAAGACAAATATGATATGATATAGGATACAAACAGGATATGATAGATATAAGCACGGACAATAAAACGAGTAAGCCGAAGCCGAAGAGCCAACGGAAATTAAGAGGGCATAGACCCAACGACTGAGGATAAGTAACGAATTTATCGGAGACCATAGGCAAAAATAATTAATGGATTAAATGTAAAGTATGAATTGATGATGTTAATTTGATATAGGTAATAGATAATGATACACTATAGTAGATAACGATAAGACTAATAGAATAATTGATAGAGATTAATGAATATATTACAGGTGATAATTAAAAAAGGACTTAAAATGAGGGGCGTGAAGTCAATAAGAAGACAAACACGATAAATGCGAAACAGGGATATAACATAATAGTAAGGGTAAACAGAGGAGAATAGTATAAGGAGTGAAATATGAGTGTTTATTAATTTTAGGAATCGTAGTCAACAAGCAATCCAAGTCAATGCAAAGCAAAGCAAAGGAGAAAAATTTCAGAAGCAAACACAAAGCAAAGTGATAACAAGAAACTGAATAAACGAGCAAAAAGGAATTGGAATACAACGCAGATAGTTACAAGCAATAAGCAATCAAAAATTCAAAACAACCAAAGCAAGAGAAAGAAACACATCAATAAACAATAACCGAACATTGATAATCAGCAACCACACGAGAAAAGCCAAGAGAATAGAGAAAAAAGTTTATAAAAGCGAAGAAAGAGAAACAGTTCGCAACGTAGAAGGTCAAAAGACCGAGGTTAATTACAGCAAAGCGACAGAACCGGCACAGATACTGTGGATTAACCGACGTTGAATCACAACGAAGAAAACGAATAACGATTAGAAAACCGTTGCCAATAATAAATTAGAAAACGAAGAAGAGAGATAAAAACTTAAACATAACAAACATGGGCAAATTCCACAAATTCCAACATGAACTCAATTCCGGATGCAAAACATGTCAAATACAACAATGGATGGTAGAAAGATTCAGAGAAAACATTTAGAGGAGAACCATCCACGGTAAGTCTCAATAAAGGGATACATTTATAAAGGAATTTGCAAGTCGTATAAAAAAATATCTGTCAACTAGGACGGTCAAAGGTAGAAAGAGCGACGTACCTTGTAATTGAAAGGGACGCACAAGAGTATTGGGAAGAACAGAAGACAACGAAATTGACAACTGACAAGAAAAGAGTTTCTAATAAAGATATCGAATAGAGAAAAAGGGGAATGGGAAGATATTAGACTCACAACGAAAGCAAAGACAGACGAATCAAATGCAGTGCTACCATCGCGAATAAAGAATTTGTGTACAGAAGCCTCGAGAACATGATTGCCGAAGAATAAAAGGTAACTCTCATAAAGAGGAATCAAAGAGAAACATACAGCCAACCTTGATCTGCACAGAAACGTAATAAACAAGTACAATCGCAAACAGATGAACCCATCTGGACCCGGATATCAAGTGTCATTGGCCACAGAACCAACAACCTAACAGTCAAGCCAACAATCAAAAACAATACAATCAGCAGAATCAATTCATCCAAGAGCAAGCAGATGTTCAAGCCACAAACTGAAAATCGGAAGATAAGACTAACCAAGTAAGTATAAAAATTTCAGAAACATATCCAAATGCAAATGAAAAAATGCTCCACATGTCCAAAGAATAGGACATCGTCCAGAGAATTGTTTCCTCGAAATAAACGCAGATATGGTAAACGAGGGGATACTGAGAAAATATTAGACAACAATAATAAAAGGCATAACAATTGGACAACAGACACCTGCAGCAATGTACATAAAAGAAGAAACCAAACCAATCAAGCTAAACCACCAGGGAAACCCACAAATTAAACGGAGCAGGAAAAAGAATGTAACGGGAACACATTCCACGAAGCCCCATGAATAACAAGAGAGCAAGCAACAGATGCCACCAAAAATATAAACAAAACGATCAACGAATGAGAAACAATGAGAGATTCAATGATCTGCGAACTAGAGAAAACAAAAGAAGCAAACAATACTGAATGGCAAAAGACTAACAAACAGAGGAAGCTCAGTGAAATCCAGCAAAAGAGAATCGAAAACAAAACCCGAAAGGAAATCATATGATAGAAGAAATTCCAGATGAAACACCACAACTGCGAAGCAGGTTTAGAAACGAAGGGAGGAAATATGATAACTGATAAGGAAAAACAATCGAATTAAATAGATGGAAACAAATAAGCCATCAAAGATTACAGAGAGGAAAAAAAAGACAGGCCGACAGTTAAAGAAATGACAACTGAGAAATCAGACGAACCAGAAAATCAAGAGAGTAATCGAGCAGGATAATGATAAGGAACGATCAAAACGAGGGAACACTAGTGTACCGAGATAGACAACTTCGAAAAGAATATGACACAAAAGACAGAGAGTACACTTAGAAATAAAGCAAGAGGAAACTCAGAACAGAGAAATCAATTAAAAGAAAAGAAGCAAGTCCTGCCAACAAGAAAACGGAACAAGAAGAGGACTAATATTATAAAATAACGGAGCCTTAAAACATCTAGAACAAGAACAGATCACTAGACCCAAAGAATAAATGCTGGCAAAGAATGTGCTCACCTCAAGAGAATGGAGGAGCCAAAATAGAACTAACAAAAAGAATGACAAGAAGCATCAACGTCACATTAGGAAAAGAAAATACAGCAAAAATCAGAAAAGAATCCAAAGAAACTGCCTAACATCAAAAATAGAACACAGAAAGAAAAGCCCACGTGGAGCGAAACTCAAATCGAGAACAGAATAAAAGAGATATGGTTCCAAACAAAGGGGCAACAAAGATAATGAAAGAGGAGGAAAACCACATATTAATATGTTGAGACAATACCAGACGACCAAACAGATGAAGATGAAGTGAAATAAGCAAAGTCTGGGTGGAGAAATTATTCTCCAATCATGCGAGGAAAAATAAACCGAATAAAGATGGAATTCCAAAAATCCAAACTAGAGGAAATGGAAACAAACGTCAAGAGAAAGACGGGAAACGAGATTATTAAAAGAAATCAACGAGATGTAGAAGAAGTAGATCGAAACCAAATGTTCTTAAACCTTCAGAGATACAACCCCGGCATACAGCAGAATAATGAAACTAATGCGAAAGGACATCAACAAGATAATGGTACATTTACGACATCATGGAAAGATATGATAAAAAAGTACCAAGAGAATCTGAAAAGATAGAAGAAGAAAATCAGTAATAATGAGCTTCCAAGATACAAAGACAAGAATAAACCACAAGAGGCGAAGCACAAAGATTGTATATTGGTAGGAAAAAACTAGACCCATTATAAAAAAAACCTTTATACTAACCAAGGAAAAAAATAAAGCGAATATACACTAGCGGAGCCTAATGTAGCCAAAGAATAAATGTGACTTAACAAAATGAAAACCACGAGGAAACGACAGAGAAATAGGCAAAATTCAAATATAAATGCAAGAACATAAAACCTGGATAGAAAAAGCAGACAAAATAATGAACAAAACCAGATCAAAATGACCGAACAAGCATAGACCAAGCAGAAAATATATAAATCGATTATCGATTAACGAGACCGATTTCAAATGAAATATGTAGAAGCTGTACAGCAGCAGATATATGAGATCCGATAATGAGGAAACAGATAGGATAGCCAAATATCGGACATCAAAGAATGAGAGGAGACTGAACAATAAAGATAAAAATAAAGCACAAATGATAAATAAAGGAAATATCGGTGACCCGATGTCAATGCACGAATTAACCGACGAATCAAATTAATCCAACAAATAATCAAAAGTAGTGACGAACGGGATGGTGAAACGTAAGCATAATGTACCACAAACGGCAAATAATCCGCGAGAACGAACCCCGATATCGAAATAGTAAGGAAACGGACAAACATAATAAATAGCCATGGATGAACAGAGAGAAAAATACAACAAAAAGAACAACAGATCCAAGAATTCAAAGAGAAGAAAAGAAAATGGATCAATACTACCATCTACCAGTTATGGAACAAGACGGCGAAATTGAGCACTAAAATTACACGTGATCCTCGAGATGCGATCAACACCATGGAAAAAGGTGTATGATGAAAAGGAACAAGAAGGAAAATGGAAAATGAAGACGAACAAAATGGAGAAAATACATACCAGAGAAGCGCCGTGAAAGACCAGCTACGAAAAACCGTAAGTTATATGAAGAAACATATTGAAAAATCTACCAGAGAAAGATTAAACAAATGGAAACAACCATAACGAAAGAAACTAGCAAATAAACGATAAGCTCGACTAGCCCCATACAAGGAGAATAGTGTGAATGGGCGAAAAATAAAAATCGGCTTGAAGAAGAGAAAATATCGGATCACAATCATACATTCTAATACAGAGATCGAGAATACGAGAAATTAGAGTGTACCCAAACGGCGACGGGTACGAAAAGGAAACAATCATCATGTATTTCTATATCAAGAGGCGATATAAGGCAAGTTAGAGCTGGCCATTTAATCGAGTAAAATCACGATTCAATCGCTAACACCGGAAATGGAAAGGACACAGCGAAAAACCTGGGAGTGACCCAGAAGATGAATAAGTCAAGCCAAAACCATGAAAAATGTTGAAGGAGGAGTACCACATTCTATTCAGAAAAACTAACACTAATTTGTAAAGAACACGAATTCATCAACGAACGAAGGTAGAAAGAACGAGAAATGAAAATCAACGAATTCAACAAGACAAGCGAGACCGCGAATCATGTACCGAAAAACGAATTCCAGGAACAAAAATATTGCCCACAGATAAGGACGACCCTGTGGAGAAGGATAACGCGATAAGAAACGCCAAAAATGCAGAGATTAGCAGGATATGAGAACACGGAGCAATAGACCCAAAGACGAACTGAACGATTAGCAAAATGGGATAACGATCTTGTAGCAAGGGAGAATCTGCGAAAATACTCGTAAGGAAATAGAAGATATCGGAGATTGCATGCGTGGTAATCCCAGAACAAATTCCCGAAAATTAGCCCGAAAAAATGGAAGACATACCGGAATGGCAATTCCGAAAACATAGAAGAAAGCTAATAAGTTTAAAAATTAGACGCAGATTTCGAACCAATCGAAAGAGAATTTATATCGCCAAATGAGTGAAGTGAAAAGAGAAGTAAACCATAAATTAGCATTTCATTACACTACGGAAGGACGAATCACTAAGATGATCTTAAATGAAGTAGCAAATGCACTGGGATAAAAATATATTAATACCAGATCGCGGGAAGAAATCATAAAAGAGAAATCAAACACGAAAAGCCAAATAGACGACAAGAAGTCTAAATTAGCCAGAAGTTCACCGCCAGCAGATAAGAAATCTCACACAACTAGGAGACTGAAGAGATACTGAAGATCTAAATGAAGTAAGAGAGGAAACAAACCGCGAGAATACCGGAAATCAAAAATTGTTATGGCAGAAAAACGAGATATCTGATAAATAGATGAACCAGAAGAGTTAGTAAGTGGCCAACAGACAGCCATCGAAATATAGAGCAGATACCGAAAGAAAAAAAAAAGAGAGAAACGCCGAAACTCGACAAGGAAATGAATGGATATCGGATAAATGAACGAAGACTACAACATCTAGAAAACAACAACAAAACCCAAACGAAAAGAACAGTACACAAGGAAAAGAAACCCAGACGACCAAAAAATGAATAAACCAGCCTCCAGAAAGAAAACAAAAGAACAGGATCAAATGACAATTGACAACCGAAATGAACAAGCTAGCAAGTGACAAGCAGTTACAAGAAAAAATAAAAGCCAAGAACAAGAGCAAGGACAATAGATTGAAATGATAGGCTGGATTAGCAAATCCAGAAATAGAGAAATTTAAAAACTATAATCATCGAACAGAGCGAACAGCTTGGCAGCAATAAAGCCATAATAATAAATCATGGACAACAAGACGCAAACCACAACCAAAGATCCAGAGGAATTACTTGAAATAAATACTTAACAAACGATCTCATGACCCAAACAATATTTGGTAGGAATGCCATCTGAGAATAGAAGGATAGTGAATAGCAGAAAGCGAACCCCAAATAAACCCAAACGATATGAATGCGATAACAGAACCATTGATCACGAAGGTAATCGAACCATTCATCCTGAATCAAGGTGGAGCAACCTTTATAAATTGGTAGAGTAGATGCAAACCGAGATGATCAAGCGAATTAAACAGAGTTATTAACGGAATTCGAAACAACGATAATCAAGCATGCCAAAAACAGCTAGAAAAGGATGAATAACGATATCACTACAAAATACCATATGGAATGATAGTCGTGAAGGGGTAGAACCGTTTTAGTATAGATTGTGACATAAAGATGGTGAAAATAACCACTAAAAGAAAGCGAAAGGCAAAGCGCAAACCCCGGTAAATTACAGACAACGGAAAAGCAATATCGACTAATGTATATCAAGAGGTAACTTACATAAAAAGAAATAAGAATGTTCAGAACAAGGAAAGATTGTAACATTCATGCGGACTCTACTCACATCACAATTATAGAAGCGGACGGGAAACAACAGTAGTGACAGTACGCGGACGAATGTGAAAAGATCACGAACAAGGACGCACTCTCAACTAGCTGAAGAGTAATGGTACCAAACCGAAGAAGGAAAGATAAAAACTACCGATATCGCTGCGGGAAGAAAACGCTTGGAGACGGAACGTGTCAAGGAGGAAGAGTACACCCTATTAATCATTGGTCAAAAGGATAGTAGTGATTGAAACTATAAGAAAGGGACGAAACTATCAAGATATCTTGATCCAGACCACGCAACAATGAAAAAGACCCAATGTCTAGCAACACGATAAATCAGCAACACGAATGTCAACGATCAATACCTTCCGATACCAGAACTGTAGACTCAACTTATTGAAATGCAATATATGAAAGTGCAAGGACAAGTCACAGAGAAACGAACTAACACCAAATGCATTAGATGAATTACGGAGAACCGGAAGAATGAAAACCAACATCACCACAATATCGATCAGAGTCACACCAAACGTAGAATACAACGATACCACAATGAAAATGAGATTTATAAGGGACGAATGGTGAAAATGTCGACGAAATGTGCTAGTAAAAACAAAAAAAGAATATTTATCGCGAACAGCAATAACCGAACGAAAAAAAAGCGCAATAGACCCCGAAGGATAAAACTAAATCTCTATATAAATAACAAGTAAGATTCTTGATAATCAAAAGGATTGGCCATCAACCAGAGAATATATTACGATTAGGAAAAACGAATTGTAATCTTGAACAGAGAATAATATTAACAAACAAAGTACAATGGCAATCACAATCCGGACTAACGCAATCCATACTCACTCCAGAAGGGGGGGAGATTTGAAGAATCGTGGAAATTAGTAACTACAAAATGGAAAAGACAATGCAAAACGCCAGACGAATCAACAATCCCAAGAGATAATGCATAAACAAATAGAAATATGCCATAAAGAAAATCAGACGCTCAGCCAGTGACAAGGATTAAACCAGAGAAATTTACCCAATGTTCATTGTAGAATGTATATGACGCAATTATCCGAAATAAGAGAGGAACGTTGTACAATTCCAACTCGAGGTAATAGTACAGCCGCCAAAAGATAATTTGATTAACAGAATGCCAGCGAAGCAAATTCAAACCATGATATAACACAGAGTGGAATAATACCAAACAAAGATCTGAACGAGCCAGAGAACATTTATATCCAGCACAAAGGCAACAAATAAATCCAAACATGACTAAACGGAGGTAACAACAGGAGAGAAACCAACTACGAATGTACTATCCCAGACCATCTCAACACGCACAGCAAATATGAAAGCAGGGGAAATCTAATCTTTGACAAATGAGCATATTTAGGATAATCCTATCATCAAATCGTAAAGCTAGTAATCATACACACATTTAGCTATTGTTCGATATCTAACAAAAAGAGAGAGAAAAATCAACTGAAAATGCAAATGATCTACCGTTTTATGCGAAAGAACAATGGTATAATGACACTCAAAAGAATCCAAATAAAAAGACTAGTAGCTGACTGACGAAAAAGTACGAGAAGAAGCGGACGAAAAACTTTAAAGCTATAATAATGAAGCCGAGAAAACCAAGAATGAACGACAAAAAAACGAGTGAACGGAATCACAGGATAAATTTCAGAGAATGATAGCAGAATATACAGCGACCAAGAGAAAAACCAAGGAGAAACAGAGGCTAAACATCAAGACAACTCAAACAATGAAAAATCCGAAAGACAAGACATAGTGGACATTAAAACATCCACCACCATATAAATGTCAAGAAAGCAGCATCATCAGTAAGAGAAACACCAGAGAAAGCACGTGTACCAAACAAGAACAACAACATTAGAAATATTGTATCCAGTATCCCCATATCCCATACGAACCAAATGGGCAAGACTCTGCCAAGAACCAGCCAAGATCAAGAAGCTAGATCAGATCCAAAACTCGACCATAGCTATGTTACAAAACGTAGCTACCAACATAACGGTACCCATAAAATAAATGGGTAGAAGTAAAAGCAATGATTATACGCGAGCAAACATCTAGCAATATAAAATGGATAAAAACCCGAAGATTTGGGCCATGTAAAGAAAAGCTAACAGATAATAACTGCAGCAAAAAGAATCGTAGCAGTCATCGGGAAAATCGTCGATAAATAGAAATAAAAAAATGTGAAAATCAACAACGTATTAGCAGTTATCAGGAGAATAAGCGCGAGAATTTTGTATAATTGGAACAGATCTCATGCCAGATTACTAAAAGAGATAATAATAGATCTAGGGATCAATGGAGTTGAGAGATAAAACCGGACGAATATGTATGCTTGAAATAGAAATAAGATGCCAGAAAAATAGTATGCCAAGCACACAAAATGATTGTTACGTAAGAAGTGAAGAAGAAACTAGAGGTAAATGATTTTCGAACTAATCACAAATTAAAAAACAAAGAACACCATTAGCCAAAGTGTGGACGTAAAACGATAACAGTGAAATTCCAATAATGTTAAATTTGACAGGAAGACAAATCAATACAAACGAAGTTGGAAATAACACGATGATGGATAATCGAACTTCCACGCAAACGAAGAACTGGAAGAATTATGGACAATGACAGTCAGCTACTTAAACGAAACGAAAAAAGACATAAAAAACCAATGGAATTTAAAGATTAATTTGCAGCATCTGACTAGATTCGTACAAGTGATACGCAAACACGATACCATTAACGAGATACCCAATAACATACGGTCCATATCGACTGGCAGAACCAAAAAATCTGTAGCAGAAAAGAATTTCAAAAGATTTAGAACGCAGAGTGATCGAAACCAAGGGCTCGCCATGTGCAATTTCCCAGTGGCAGAAAGAAAAAGACGGAAACATCAAACGGTCTTTATAGATTATCGACGACCAAGCGGTAACAAAACGATACATACCCCACCAGATATAAAATTGTCCGAACGAGTTACAGAAGTACACGGACCACTTATTTACATCGCTAAACTTAAAATTGGTTATTGGCTCAGATAAAGTCAAAAAGGAGGACAGAGAAAAACTGCTCACAATTGGAAAAAGATCATATCAATTTAAGAAAATAGCCTTTGAATAAACTACGCACCAGCCATTCAGAGAATGTATGAATTTGTACTCACGCATCAAACATAATGGTAATTATATGGATGATTCCTGTTATTTTTAAGCACCTTCATGCAATTTAAAAGCATATCCGTAAGGTAAATTCGCGACCGAGACAATGGAAGTAAAATTGAAACCTACCAAATTAGATTGGGCAAGGAAAAAGTCACCTTCTAGACAATGTATCTAGCAAAGGCAAAGAACAAGATCCAAGAAACATCGAAATAGAATAAAGAATTGCCCAGCACAAAGACAGTCACGCAAGTGCAAGAATTCTTATTATGTGGAATTATCGAAAGTTCATCAAAAATTACGCAACTATAGCGAAACCAATACCAGAAATTAACCAAAAAAGATACCCCGTTAATGGGAAAGAACAACAAAACAGCCTTGGAAACCTCAGGAGATAACTGAGTATCACACCAATACGGACAGGCACCCAGATAGAAACCCGTTTTGTTAGCAACAGACGCAATGGAATATGCATTGAGCAGTCACGGACATGGATGACGAGAAAAACGATTATTGATTTAAGTCCGATACGTATCAAGAAAACATGAAAAGAATTACTCCCGTGACTGAAAGAAAGCATAGCAATAATCCAACATAAACATTCAAATATTATATGGGTCCACGAGATAAATCACTACAGATTCATCGAACCATTGGTAATGGCTAGGCCAACATAAGAAGCCTCGATAGATAATGAATGGCGAGCAATGGCAAGAATCCATCGATATAAAGTTCAAAAATCAGAAAGAACGCCAACGCAGATGCAGTCAAGATGTGTAATGAGGGAACTGATTGGATCAAGGAGTAGACAATGCATGATAACGCAAGGAGGACATCCGACTTTACAAAGCTGAAAAATAACAGAAAGAAGACGAAGAGTTGAAAACAATAATCGACTCATGGAACCAGAATAAAATCTCGACAAACAACAGAAATTAAAGAGCAAATGGAAAAACACAGACACCGATATAAACCATAGAGAAGGATGTTAACAAGGGATGGCGAAAAGACACTCAGTGTTTACCAGGAAAGTTAGAACACGAAAAGAAGTATGGAGCAATACACGATGGAAAACTGGAGACACATGTAGCAACAAAAAACGAAGCAAACCTGAGTCAAAAATATATGGCCAAAATGGGAGAAGAGTAAAAGGTGGATAAAGAATTGCCGATATGTGCAACCAAAAAAAGCAACAGGCAAGTAAATCTGAGGCAACCGCTAAAACCAATGCAATCCACCAGAACCAATGACAATGATCGCAATGGAGTAGTAGGACCACACAGAACTAACGATGAAATACATATATTAGTATAACGATATTATATCAAAAGTCCCGAACATCGCAATACCAGATCAAAAAGCCAGAAAATACCGAATTCCTAGTAGAGGAAATGCGTAGATGCGACACCCAAAACAGATCTAACTGAATCAAGAACCAACTTTATGAGCGAAATAAAAGAGGAAGAACGAATTACTCAGAAGCGAAACTGAAAATCAACCGTACCATCCGCAACAAATGGTCAAACCGAACGAATTCAATGGCAACTAATGAATGAATGTCGAATTATTAGCCAAGACACCAAAAGATGGGATATATAAATAAATCCAGCCTTTGCTATAGAAATTGTCAATACACTCACAACAAAAAGATCATTCAAATAATGACGCAGAAATAACATGCCATAGACCAGAAATCAACAACAATATCACAGTATAATGGTTGATGAATGTAAGGATCCAAAGAACGAATGGCAAGGAGATCTGAAAAACAGCAAGTAAATAATTAAGAATTGTAATCAAGAACTCAAAATACATGATAAAAGCGGACGTACGTGAAGCATGAATTCTTCAAGTGAGACTGGAAATAATGCGACGCCAGAAATTATCCCAGGAGTAGCCAGAAAATTACAAAGATGTGGTAAAGGACCTTATGAGATAATGTATGTAAACGAAAACAATGCTCGAGTTAAATTGGTCAATAACCCACTCACCAGGCCTATTTACGTGAACGTGAGTAGATGTAAAGCGATACCGAGAACAATAACAAGAGAACCAGAGAATCGAGGTATGCAAACCAGATCACAAACCCAACAACTGAGTATAAACGGACTAACGATGAGTCGAAAAATAGAAGCAACATCAAATAACACCGTAGAGGAACCAAAACCGGATGAACCAAAAATGACTCTAAACGCGACCCAAGATAATGTAGACAAGATGGATATAATAGTAAAAGCCATCAGAGAAATAATGCCAGAATGGGTCGAAGGAAAAGGATGGATGAGAATAGTAAACAAAGCGGGAAAAATCGCTATGGATTATGCTAAAGGAGCTAGAAGCCCACCAGAAATGGATCGTATCAAAGAAAGTATACCCATGATCTTCACTATGGCAGATGTAGAAGGAAACGTACCTTTACATATTGCAGTACAGCATAGAAACACTCAAAGGATAATGGATATAATCCAACTTATGCAGAAATGCGGACACGCCTCAAATATACCAAACGAAGAGGGACAAACACCATTAATGTTCGCAGTCGCAGCAGATGCTTCTACAACAGTTCTGAGAGAACTACTAAAAACAGGATCATCGTTCAAAGAAAAAGACAATGGAGAAAACAATGTACTACATTATGTGTTGAAATCCAGACAGGCAAGTGCAATAAAATTTATAACCAGTAATGCGACAATTGGAGAGAGAGAAATGATGGGTAAAACAATCCAAACATTATGGGAAGCTATCGACGCCAAACAAGACGAAGCAGCAGCCAATCTGATGAAATGGACCTACGAAGGATCGCCACTTAAAGTATTCAATTTAAATTACATGGTAAGAAACAGAAACGTCCTATTAAAAGAAACAATATATGCTCACTATCCATTCCCAAAAACAATAAAAGCAATGTTGAAATGGGAAGGACTAAAATTCACCAACCATCCGAAAGAAGCAATACGAATCGGAGAGAGAAAGGAACAACTATTGATGATAATACACAGATGGCATCGAAAGCAAATAAGATTTCAAGCGAGTAAACAAGAGATAAAAGAGATGGACGATATAAAAGCGAGAATAATAAAAGTATACGAGGAAATAATTGAAATAATAAATGTCGAGGACGACATTTCAAAGGAAACCCCGGATGGAGGTAATAATGAAGAAGGAGGAAGTGACAAAAGCAAAAATCAAGACGATCAAAATGATAGAGACGAAAACAAACCCGCACAACAAGAGAAAAAGGAATCATCTAACGAGGAACGTCAAGAAACGAGCAACAGAAATAACGAGGGAAAACGAAACAAAAGGATGATGTTACTACAACAAAGGAAAAATCAAAACCGACCGACCCTGCTACAAAAAATAATGATATTAATCACGTCCATCAAGTTAACGGAAGCCGACGAAAACATCACAAAGGAAATAAAATCGTTCAGAATACGAACAATAAATGAGAAAGGAAGCGCAAGCAAAGGAATATGCTTACAACTGACAATGAATACAAGCATAAGTTGTCAATTCGACTTAATAGGAAAACCAGGAAAGATGGAAATACGATCCGAAAACTCACCATCATGCCAAACCACCAAAGAGGTATGTAGAGATGCTACAGAAGATAGAAACGTAAAAATCCAAGTAAAGCCAGGAATAGGCAAATTGCGAATAATAAACAAAGGAATAGAAACCATTGAACAAGTATGTATACAAAATAAAATTATCGATTGTTGGAAAATGAATATGAAAGCAGGAAAGAAATGTGAATGGGATAGCCTAGAAGGAAATGCGGAATATGTAATATGTGCCAACAATGACATAATAATAACGTGCACACTAGCCAAAACCCTGGGAATGAAATTCACAACACCAAAAGAAGAGCCTTATCAACGTCGAGTACGAGAAAATAAAGAAATAATAATAAAAGTAGAATCAGACCCAAAGAGCGGAGAAGAGATAATAGTTGAAAATATGGGCAAAGAACCCATCACAAAAGTCTGTGTATTCGAAACTAAAAAGAACGGAACGATAAATGAAAGAATCAAATGTCAAGCAAATGAAGATATCAAAAACCAAAAATACCGCATCCCAACCAAAAGAAAGCGTGGAAAGTATATAGTACACGTTCAGAAAGGAAGAGACGATTACTGGAAATCAATAACAAGAAAGTTACTAGAAACAATTACGACAAAACGTCCGGAAAAGGAAACAAGAGAAGAACCGTATCAACGGCAGATCAGAGAAAGTAAAGCAGTAATAATAAACATAGAGTCAAATGCAGCAAATGAAGAGGAAATATATTAATTGAGAACACAGGTGAAAAACCTATCACAAAAATCTGCGTATACGAACCTAAAAGAAACGAACCAGTAAACAAAAGAATACAATGCGAAACAAGCAAAACGATAACGAATCGAAAGTATCGCATACCGACGAAAAGGAAACTGGGAAAATATGTAATAAATATCCAAAAGGGAACTCATGAACATTGGAGAACGATAACAAGGAAACCACTCAAATCAAATGCGACAGATCAACCTATAATAAAACAATCTGGGAGAAAAACAAGAAACGAAACATGGAAAAAAGGAATGATCATGGACGACAGCCACCTTTCAATTCATGAAGCATTACAACTCCAGAAAGCACTTAAAAATGTACAACCAAAGGAAGGAATAATGGAGACAACTAAAGCAAGAGAAAACACAACTATGCAGCCTAATGAAAAGAACTATATGATTAAAATGATCTGGATAACAACAGCAGTAATAAGCAGCGTAGTAATGCTGATAATAATTCAACTAGCAAGAACTACCAAAATGCAAAAAGAAGCCAGCGAAGAGAAGATTATGGCCAGCAGTAGAAAAGTTCAATTACGACATCGAATTAGGACAATACGATGCAGAAAGAGCTGAGGAATACGAAATTATAGGAAATTCCAGTACAAGCGGACTCTGGTTAAAAGAACCGCCCATTATCGAAGCACAACAATGGTCCAATGAATCTGATGTATACCAGATAATGAATGAGAAATATGGGGATATACGGACATTACGTATAGAGTCCCCGGAGACGATGGTGTAAAACGAAAAAGAGACATTGTAAATAGTGTAAAATAGTATAATAGTAGTAATAGTATGTATATTTATATAAATATTGTACAAAATGTGTCAGAAATAGTAAGCAAACAGAAATGAATACCGACGAATTAACGATGTGTTATAATCAACAGATGAATCCGAATAACGCAAATCAACAAAATCAAGTTAGAATACCACCATTCACAGAAGCGATACAACAACCAGCAGCTGCCAATGTACCTATAGAGATTGTGGAATTAAATCAAGGAATATACCAAGATCAAGGAATTGAGGCAACGTGGAGACGACAATGCGAGTTAATGACACTAATAACGAACAATGCGCAAACTCAGTGGACAAATACTCATCTAGTATTAACGGAAAGTGTGAACAGAGGTCTACAACAAGCCATAAGACTAGAAGAGCAACAGAGAACGATATTACAATTACAGAGAATAAACGAACAATTAGCAGATCAAGTTAGATGGCAAGCTGATGAAATTAGAAGATTACGTAACAATCAACAGCACGTAGATCCAGCAAGTTGGGTGGAATGGATAGCATCGATGCCAGAATTCACCCCAGAACCGGATTCAACAGTGGAATAAAAATAACGCGTACCTTGTAAATATGTAAAATAACACGACAAAAAACAAAGCAACGTCAAGTAACTGAAATTTTTGTAGATATGCAGACAATCATCGAGAAAATTAGAGGAAGCGAGAATCCATCCGAAATTACGAGACGAATAATGAAGGAAAAAATCAAAGTGGTGAACGATATCAAGGAAAGATTAAAGTGTTGTAAATGTAAAGAATTACTGATTGGAGCGAGACAAACGAAATGTGGATGTAGAATATGTACAGATTGTACGATAGAAGTGATAGAAACAAAAACAATAAAATGCCCTGGATGTAACGAAATATTGGAAAAAGATGAAGATCCTACAACAATGGATAAAGCCACCAACAAAGAAATCAACAATCTATTAGTCCAATGCCGAGTAAAAGAATGTGAATGGAAAGGACGTATGAAGGAAGCCGAAAGTCACGCAAACGAATGTGAATATAACGAGATACTATGCGAAAAATGTCAAACCACCACAACGAAAAAGACGATGAAAGAACATCACAAAGTGTGCATCAAGAGAGAGGAAAAATGCGAATTCTGTGGAGTCATCGACGAATGGATAAAAATAGAAATGGAACATCGGAATCTAAAAGAGGAACAAATATGTGATCTATATGAAGGAATATGCACAAACAACTGTGACAAGAGAGATAAAGTTAAATTAAAAGAACATTGGAACGAATGTATAGGCAAACCAATCAAGTGCCCGTTAGAGTTATTCAATTGTCAAGCGCAACTACCAATTACGGAGATGCAAAAGCATATGATGGAAAATAGTATCGAGCATGCCGAAATCATGATGAAAACGATAGGGATGTTGGCATGGGAAGTAAAAAGCCTACGAACAGAAAATGATTCACAAAAGGCAATAATAAGAGAAATATTAGAATCCAGAAAGAATTTCGAGAGAAGCCAAGGAAATACCCTCAAGAAAATAGTCGAAATAGAAAAGAAAATGCAACAGATGACCAACAGCCTAAAAGAATTAGAAACGAACAGCTCTACAGCCAGAAAACATCTTACAGCACCATTTATATGGAAAATAACCGAATTCGCAGAAAAGCTCCAGAGAGCAAAAGATGGAACACAGAGAATTCTAGATAGTCCACCAATATACAGTTGGGAAAACGGATATAAATTAGGTATTAGACTGTATCCAAATGGAGATGGGAATGCAACGGGCACCCACATCAGTGTCTTCATTAGAGTAGGAAGAGGAGATTACGACGAGCTATTAGCATGGCCTTTTAAACAAAATATGATATTAACAATGAAAGGACAAGAGAATTATCGCAACCCAATCAGAACAGGAAATGAACCACAGATGGGAAGACCAACAACCGACTGGAACACAGCAATTGGGACACCACGTTTTTATCCACAACAACGATTAAGAGGAGAAGGATTCTTGCGAGAAGATAATCTGTATATAAAATTAGAAGTAGAGAAGCCGGATAAGACGTTGTGAAAAGAGAAAAGAGAGTGTAAATAAAATGTAAATAAAAAAAAAATAAAATAATAAAAATCAAATAAAAAAATCAAAAAATTGCAAATAATCAGAAAAATCAGAAAAACAAAAATTCAAAAATAATGACGATATTTAGATGGCAAGCGGAACCAGCGAAGAGATAACGGTACAGATGAGAGAAGGACCAGATTCGATATGGACGAGACTATGGAAAAAACCAGAAGAGGAAGAGAAAGTTAATACACTAGCAGCAGCAATTATATACTATAAAGACTACGACGGAATAAGACGGCCAACGCGAATCATAAAAGCGATATACTCACAAATGAGAGTGAGAGACGAGGAGCTGAGGAAAGAGGAACAAAGATATTTGACGTTTAAAGATAATAAAGTATTTACCGACCAGCAAAGCAAAGAAATGGCTGCAGAAGGATTTTATTTTACGGGAACACCAGAACTACCAGACGAAGTAACATGCATTTATTGCAAAGGAAAACTCGCAAAATGGGAAAAGGGAGAGACAGCAAAACGAGAACACCTGAGGAGATTTTCAACCTGTCCATTTAGAATTAATATTGATGTCAGAAACCAAGCGATGAACAGACTAGAAGGACTTCGACAGTCGGAAGTAGACCAAGATGAAAAAGGAGGCGAGAGAAAGATAACGATAATAAAGAGTTTCGAAGATCCAGCAGAACTAAAATGGGAAAAAGAGACTATAAATAGAACATTCAAGGAGAGAATTAAAACATTCAAAGGAAATCCAAGAGCAGCAGAATTTGCGAGTCAAGGATATTGCCAAACAGCAAGAGGTATAATGTGTGAAGGATGCAAAAATCAACAGCCAATACCAGATCAGAACGTCAAAAAACTAAAGCACAGAGAAAATGTATGTATAAACAAGAAAAAGAGTCAAAGAATATAGAAATAATAATTACCAACCAGCAAATAGAGGATATCTTAGATCGACCAAAAACGAGAACCATAATGCTATTATCAGGAGTAGATACTCAAAAGATGAGGAAAATAATCAAAGAAAGGTTAGCTAATAATTTAGAATGGTACGACTCGACACAAGCAATAATTCGAGCAATCAAGCGATATCAAGAGAAACCGAAGGAAAATCGTGACAAATCCATGATAAAAGAAGCTATTTTGGAGCAGTATCAATGTGTGACATGTTGGCAAAAACATGTAGAAATAATTTATATGCCTTGTGGACATATGGTCACATGTGAAGCGTGCGGGATAAAAGTCAATATATGTCCAGTATGTAGAAAGCCGATCAACGGGCGGATCAAAGGATTCCGTTTCGCTGATCAGTAGATAGAAAACGAAAACAATGTGTAAAAAGTATAAATAAAGATAAACGTAAAAACAAAAAATTATAAAAACTCAAAAACCACAAAATACGAGATGATGTAAATTATGATAAAATTTTGAGATGATTGAAAAGAGAGAATAATCGATTATTAATATTTAGAAAACAATTATGAATCCAAACGAGACAAAAGAAGTTGTAAAAGAGGCCGAAGAGTCAAAACCAGCAATCAAAGATCAACCAGAGTCAATAAAAGTAACAAGTGAGGAAGTAGAATTATGGAGACAAAGAACGTTACAATTAAAAGAAATGCTACTAATCGCAGAAGAGGAATTAGTGCAAGAGACTCTAAAAACGAAAATGATGAAAGAAAAGTGGGAAAAACAACTAGAACAAAAAATAATCTACCCGGAAGGAAAAGAGAAAACGTACCAAGAGCGAGAAGAGGAAATGATGAAGGAATTCATGCAGAACCAAACTAGAATCAAAAATCAACGGAAAGAGATACAAACCCTAGAGCAAGAGAAGCAGGATCAACAAAGTGAAATCGAAAGATTGCGAGAAGTGATAAAAGACAAAGAAGCAGAGATACGAGAAGAAGGAGAGGAGACGATAAAAATTATACAGCAAATGCAGGAGGAAATTGGGCAAATTAGCACCCAATACCGAATAGAGAAGACCAAGAGAACCCATATGGAACAAGCCAAAGAGTGGGCAAAACGACAAGCAAGATAATGGAAAATCAAATGGACAGAAGACAGAGAACACTCAAGAAGTAATTGGGAATCGCGAATCAGACATTATATTCAGCAAATAGCCGAAGAAGAAGATAGAACAAGAGCGTACAAAGCTAAATGGGAAAACGCAAAGATCGAGATCAATAAACTGAGAAACCAAGGGCAAAAACCATCAAAGAAAATTAGAGAGCCCAGAGACGATAGACAAGAAAGAATGCTGACTCAGATAACTGATCAAGCAAGAAAATGGCGAATAGAATGCAGATTATGGGAGGACGCCAACGCAAAACAATCTAACTATATAGTGAAATTAGAGCAGGAAATTGCGTATAAACAGACCAGAATAAAAGAGATGCAAATCGAGCAGGACGAAGCCCATCGACAAAGACGAATACAACAAATAAAAACGGAAAAGAAAGAAAGTTGGATTAAATTAGAAGCAGGAAAATGGAAGGACCAGTATCAGGAAGCCAAAAAAGAGATAAGACGATTACCCAAGAAATTGCTGAATACCGAAGATTGGGAGCTATGGGAGCAGATTGAAGAGCAGAAACATACACTCGACGATTACAGTAACCAAATACAAACATTAGAATTCAACGAACGAATCAGAAAGAATACAATAGACAGGCTCAGAAAAACCGAAAAGGCCCACAGAAAATGGATTGATCAATTAAATCAGAAGATACTGGAAACCTTAAATGAACAAACTGATGAAAGACGACAAATCCAACAATTAAACGAGAGGATAACAGAACTCCAGCAGGAGGTGAACGGACACCGAGGAGTTGCAGTATTCAAAGAAATTCAGTTGAGACATCAACACGAAGTCAACGAGCAGTTGAAAGAACAGGTTGAAGCAGAGATAAAAACGATGAAGCAAGGATATGAGGAAAATGAACAGAATTTGAGAAAAGAAATTGAAAAACTAAAAGCGTTAGAAAACACGCATCGGTTGGAAACGCGAGTGGAGGAATTAACCGAAAATACAGAATATCTTGCCTATCTCTTAGACGAAGAGATACAAATATCAAATTCCTTGCGAGAAGAAGTAAATATGTTACAAAACCGACCACCAATCCTGCTTATGCCATTATACCCAACTGAAATTCCAACTCAAGTACCCGCCGAACCCGATGAAGGATTCGGGGAGACGGACGAAACGATAGTGTAAATTTAAAGAGGAAAAAGTGCAAAAAGTGTAAAAAGACAATAAAAATAATAAAAACGATAAAAACAAAAATTATAATCGATGTATATTTAGCATGAATCCAAATGAAATAGAAATCCGAATGAATCTAGAAGACGGAGAATACGTACCAAGCCCAATTCAATTAGTAGAACCAATCGAGCAAGACCCACTGAGATATTACAGTAAAAGATGGAGAGCCGAAAGAAAAGAATGGCAAGAGTTAGTGGAGGAACAAGATTCAGAAATCGCCCGGATAAATCAACAACTAATACAGTCAAAACAACTAGTCAATATGATAAAACGAAAACTAACCTCCAGCACGGGAGAGAACAGAAATCAAAAGAGAGAAAATGAACGATTGAGGCGAGAATTAGCCGAAATAAAGACTCGTGTAATCCTGGAAGATTATTGGAAAACCGAAGCAGAACGAATGAGAAATAGCAGAAAGAGCGAACAGAGATATGTAATACAACTAGAAGACAGTTGTAAAGAAGCCAGAGAGATAAAAGAAAGTCATCAACAAACTCAGGACGAAATTAAAACATTAACAGAACAGCTCCAGGAAGCGAGACGAAAGCTGGAAAAGCAAACAGCTAAACGAATAAATTATAAACGTCAACTTAAAAGAAAGCAAGCGAAAGAAAGAAATCTCCAAATGAAAATCTACAATCAACAGAGGGTAATCAAAGAAAACAAAGAACGATTAAAAGAACTCCCGAAAATAACCGAGCGATTAATAAGAGCCCAAGTCCTAATAATGAGATTTTCAGAAAACAAAACTAAAGAGGAGTGCGAGATACACTCAACCCCAGAAAAAGAGAAAGAATAAAAAGGGCTAAAACTCCACTGTAAATAAACGAAATAACCTTGTAAATAAATATAAAATTAATTACCTATAAAAATAGAAAGTATGAACCCAAACCTGTGGATAATAATGATGATAATAATGAGAAAATGCAATACTGAGAACCCGTTAGAAAAATGCGAGAAATCCCAACCCTTCAGAAGAGAGGACAGCACCTGTGCCGATTTCAAAGAAATTTGTAGTAACCCCAATAATGAGGAATGTCAGCAGATAAACCTCCAATGTATGCAATGCCCCACAAAAGAAAACAAGGACGAACTAAAACAGAATATCAAGAGAACCCAAGCAATGGTGCAAACCCTACTGAAAAATAATGAAGAGATAGCCAATATAAAAAATGAGAATAGAGAGATAAAGAAAACCCTAGAAACCCTCATCAGACAAATTCAAAGAAAAGCCAAAGCAAACCCCAATAATAAACCAATCCAAGAAATCGCCTTATCAATCAAAAGGCAACAAGGAAAACAAATTAAAAATGAACCCAGTACAACAAGTCTATCAATCGAACTTATACTACCGATTAGTATAACCTCTAACATGATACTCCTAATATGCTGTCTCATCCTCGGCCTAAAAAAAAACAAGCAAAGGCAAAATACCCAAGTCAGAAACTCAGAAGAATGTTCAACCCAATCCAAAATACCAATCAAGTTAGCAAAACTTCAAGACTCTCGCAGATTTCCATCAATCACCCTTCAAGATCAACCCAGCTCGAAAGCGAAACTCAAGCCGTCAGCGATTCATTCGAAGCCAAATATAACTGATTTACATTGATTGATTAATTCAGACTGATCTATAGTGATTTGAACTGATCTTATAAAACTTGCATTGATATTAAAACTGAACTATCCAATTTTGATTATGTATCGTAGCCGGACCTTAAGTCCATCTTTATCTTAATGATTAACCTTACCGTAGATATTTTTATGAATGTGAATATTGAAAATGGAAATGTATGTATCATTTTGAAATCAATTGAAATTGCGGGTCGCAATTTTACGGACCCCCGAGTGTTTTATGTTGGGCCAGAACGTAAACGGCCTTGGAAAATGTTTAAATGGATCAGAAACACACACGCAAAAATAACACGCAATTTAAATAAACCCACTGAAACATCAAGTAAACCCGATAAAATCTGAGAAATAAAAGAATTAAATATAAAATAATAAACATAAAAATAAATTAAAATATTAACAAAATGCACCAAGATTCGCACGATACCTATACAAATATAACAAGAAAACATAACAAATTCGACGAAATTGAAAAAATCAATTAAAGTTCATTAAAATGAAATTTAAATCGAAAATTTTGAATTAGTAATAATTCAATAAAAATTATAAATAAAAAATTATAAAAATAAATCGAAAAATAATAAAAATAAATAATAGAATTTGCTAGAAAATAACAAGGTCGAATTTTGTTTTACTGCATCAAATTTCACACGTCATACAAATAGGTATATATACTGATCCATTTTCACATTTAACTAACCATTTTTCAAACCAATTTTGGACTTTAACCATTTTTGAAGACTAACCATATTTTCAAACTGATTAAAACCATTTTTAGAAACTATTTTAAAACTATTTGAAATCGTTTGTAGACTATTTTGAAATCTTATTTTCCAATCGTTGTGAAGCTATTTTAGAACCTTATTTTCAAGCTATTGGAGCTAATTCAATTGATTTTAGACTATTTTGAAATCTTATTTTCCAATCGTTGTGAAGCTATTTTAGAACCTGATTTTCAAGCTATTTGAGCTAATTCAATTGATTTTAGGTGAGAAATATTTTGGTTGGAGCTCTCTTTCCACGGCGACGTGGGGAGAGAGGCATTTATGCTTTCTGTTATGATATTTTATGATATTGTTTGAAGTATTTGGAATGGTTATGAAGGGTAATTCTGTTATTTTGTCCTAATTAATAAATATTATTAATATACATGAATTATTTGATATATATTTTCTTTTTTAAAACTAAATTGAAATGTCGAAATTTTTCCGGCCCACAGCCGACACATCACGCAAGAAAGTAAAATCAACATAGTACAGATGCATGTAAGTGCGTGGAAAATCGCCAATGATATGTACCCGTGAAGACTCGGCGTTGAGAAACGCAGGGGTCGGAACGTCAATATTATTCCTATAGCTGAAGCGAGAAATAAGGAAGAAGTCTCTGGCTGCTTCCTCGTTTCTCAATTCTGTAAAATCGACCTAAAATTATGTTACATACGGCTTAAAATTATCACACCGAGTAGTCCAGTGGGCACTCAATAAATATAATATGAACACAATATGCGTCTAAGGCCTATTAAAGGGAAAGGGTACTTGGGTTAAACTAACTGAAATCGTTGTTATAACTATTTTGGATTAACATTTTGAAATAAATAAAATTTATTGGGAATCATTGAATTCGATTAAATTGAAATTGTTGATAAAAATTTAAAATAACCATTGATTGTAAAAGTAGAGTGTTTTATGGCTAAAAATTAAAGTAAATATTGGGTAAAGAAAAGTTGAATGCTCGTAAATTATTGATTAGGGTATTAGCAAGTAATTTCATCAATTAAATTATTATAATTCATTTCAATAAAAGTAATCTGATCTTTGAGTAAGAACGAGTAATGTGTTGATCTAATCCAAATCAACCCCGATAAAAAGGAAAGCAGTTAAGAATCGAATTCATTGATTTCAAATAAAGAAACGTATCAATTAAAGGTAAACGATTTTCGAATAACAGTATGAAATCCCTTAACTTAATTGTTGATTAAAATTTAATGTCACCCCCACAATCCACCGTTAATTCATTCTGATAAAATTGAAGAAGTGATTGAGCAAATCAAGTATTTAGATTAAATTATTGATTAAAGATAAACCGAATACAAATAAATATATCGTTCATTAAATTATTGATAACAGTAAAAATGATTAAGTTAGTGCAAATAACCATTGAGTAAGACCCAAATAATCTAGTTTTGGTAAAGTAAAATATTGAATAAGAATAAATACAATAAGTTCCGTAACGAGCTATGGTTAGTGGATTAAAGTAACTCATAGGTTAAGGTTAGAGATGAATTGAATAACCGTAAAAATGTAAATTAAAGTAAAACTGGGTTCACGGATTTAAAACGATTAGCATTAAAATAACTTTGTGGTAATAGTTGATCCAAATAGCCTTAAGGAAGACTATTAGAAATCGGAATAACAGATGTCGATATTTGTTACTGATAATACAATTTCTTAATTAGAACTAGAATAGTTTATAAATTCCTAAAATAGGTTTCTTCAATTATCGTAAATGCAGGATTTATAGCAAATTGATTAGCGGTAAAGTGAATGAATATTTACGTAAATTAAATCAATACAATTGAAAAAAACACCAAAGTTTAAGACAAGCGAAAATTTGTATTGAACAAACAAAATTCCACATAGCGAAGTTATTCCAATAAAAGGGTATCGCATCTATTTAGAAACCTCGATAAGCGTAGAAGTTTTCCTAAAAGTTGCTAATAAAGTACATTTGAACTAGTCAACGAAATAACTTACCGGAAATTGAGATAATCAGGTGTGGGCGAACATTTGACCAGTAATTCTAAAAATATGACGCGAATAATACAATCACCGGATGTAACAATGTAATTCACCTTTAGTGTAATGGTAAAATTCGCCGGAAATCCTTCGCCCACCAGGATACACCTACACGCGACTAAGTTATCTCGGATCAACATCCGGCCTAAATCTTAAAATGCGAGCAACTGTAATTAAAGTTAGTAAACAAACTTTAAATCAATGTCCAAATTCCCTTAAGTCAACGTACGAGTATCCGCCTACATGAAAAACTTCTATGTTAAGACGCATATATCAAATAGGTTAAACATCAGGTTACCACATCCATACGATTAATCATATAGCTTCCTTATAAAGGAGTGCACCTTAAGGAACCAGACCCACAAAGTGACCCAACCGACATGATAATAGTAACCGGGTAGTTAGTGAGTTGGATACCCAACCCGAGAGATTATCGAAATGAAACTGTTTTCTCATTATATACGCCAATATTGGATTTTGATGCATTTTAGAATATGCCGATCGAAAGGACTGACATCCAAATGCCCGACGACCAATGCCGGGAGGAACCACAATCAAAACGAGACATATTCGATAGGATTCAACAACGGTGGCCGTACCCCACTATCTGGAGGGTACTGGGCCTAAACAGCGACCCATGCGGACTCGCCGGACAACAATATCCGGCCGCAGAAACGTACATGAATGCGCGAGAACTCCTCACCCAATGGGAACGGGTGCAGGAACAAGTGGACCTACAGGTGGTCAAGGCGAGGATGTATCTCGCCAACGTAGAAGATGACATCCTCGCCGGGCGAATCGCAGAAGCATACCCACCTCGCCCAGTCCGAGATACCCGACGCCCATATCCAGTGGTTCCTCCGAGAAAGAGCCGAAGGAAGTCCTTTCCGAAGAAATTAGAACTCCAGAGACTCTAACAATTTATATGAACTAGTTTGATGTTTGTTATTTAGTGAAATAGAAATGTTCTTTACCCCGCTTTACGTTTGCTCATTTGTTTAAGAATTTTCGCTTCAATTGATATGTTTGCGTTAATGATAAAATAACTTGTATAAATTATTAACAGTAAATTTAACGACTTATCCATTATAGTTATGGCCACTAACCAAATATTACAAGCGGAACTAGATCGCGCGCGGAGCACAAATGCGGATCTCCTCCATCAAATACTCCAACTGACAAGAGAGGTCCAACAGATCAAAGCGACTTGGTCGGACCCGAAAAGAGTCAAAATGTTGTACCATCGAATATCTGCAGCACAGAAAGGTTGGGCCGAAGAGCGACAGCTCAATCAGAGCCTGCGCACCCAGATACGAGGCTTAGAAGTGGCCCTAGCTGTTTGTCGGAGGGGGAAGCGGTCACCTACCCGCTCATATTCGCCCGACACAGAGGATACAGAAAGACCCTCAACCAGTAGAGCAGTCCTCAACTCAACTAATAAATCGTCGGCCGGGACGCAAAGAACGTGCTCGACGCCGAGCTGCTCAGCAATCAAAACCGTCTCATTAACTGTTGATAACTCACATTTCTGTCGATTTAAATAAAGTAGTTGTGCTTACGGTTACAGTTCTTCTTAAAAGGTGCTTACACGTAGACATTATTATGAGTACCCGCGTCACAACTTTAAGTCATCTCTCCACATTCGCTCATGAATATACTTCCGCAGGGACAGAGCTAAGCGAGCGCAGGTCTTCTATCGACAGCTCGTGAACCCGAGGGTTGTCCGAGCAACTACAGTACTAGCCAATGGTACTCAATTTTTGCGGGCAATCCACCACTTGAACACATTACCAACGTTGCTTAGCAACGGGTGCCAAGTGGCGATTAGTATCATTTTGTATGGTGTTACGAGGGCAACCGCCGATTAGTTCAAACAAACAATGAAACCCTGTAACCCACCAATATTGACGTTACGACCGCCGCGTTGCGCACGCTGAGTCTTCACGGGTGCATATCATTGGCGATTTTCCACGCTCTTACATGCATCTGCACTATGTTGATTTTACTATCTTGCGTGATGTGTCGGCTGTGGGCCGGAAAAATTTCGACATTAAAAATTTATAAAAAGCATATCAAATAAGTTATGTATATTCATAATATTTATTAATTATAAAATAATAAATTTACCCATTTTAACCATTCCATAAAAACATCAAATCATAATACAAAATGACATAAATACCTCTCTTCCCACGCCAACGCCGAGCAGAGCTCCATTGAGATGCAAGGACGTGACGTGGAAAGAGGGTTCCACCACAAATAATTCTCACCTAAAAATTGAATCCGGCAATAGATTTAAAATCAAGTTTTGATTCAAAATGGTTCTAACAAATTCAAAATGTAGTTTTAAAACAGTTGAAACTGGTTCGTTTTCAAAAATGGTTTTATGGTTTTTAAAACGGTTCTAACAATTTCAAAAAATGGTTAAGTTAAATGTGAAAATGGATCAGTATATATACCTAATTTTATGACGTGTGAAATTTGATGCAGTAAAACAAAATTCGACCTTGTTCTTTTCTAGCAAATTCTATTATTTATTTTTATTATTTTTCGATTTATTTTTATAATTTTTTATTTATAATTTTTATTGAATTATTGCTAATTCAAATTTTTCGATTTAAATTTCACTTTAATGAACTTTAATTGATTTTTTCAATTTCGTCGAATTTGTTGTGTTTTCTTGTTGTATTTGTGTAGATATCGTGCGGATCTTGGTGCATTTTGTTAATATTTTAATTTATTTTTATGTTTATTATTTTATATTTAATTCTTTTATTTCTCAGATTTTATCGGGTTTACTTGGTGTTTCAGAGGGTTTATTTAAATTGCGTGTTATTTTTGCGTGTGTGTTTCTGATCCATTTAAACATTTTCCAAGGCCGTTTACGTTCTGGCCCAACAATATATACATCAGAATATATAGTACCTTTAAAATAAAATGATTGAATGATCAATAATATCTCAGTTAAATTAAGTGATAGGAAGACCCGTAAATAAAATGAGCATGAATACCTTCTATGGTAGCTCGTGAACCCAGTCATGGCAATATGGCTCACCTTTTAATAGAAACCGCTCACTGGAATACATTTCCAACGTCATTTTGACGGGTATCCAATGGTTATGCTTGTTATGCGCGAAACTGGATGAATTCCTTTGAAAATGGTCACAAAAGTCTTATATCTTTTGCCCATTAGGTGCCTAGCAATTAACAATATCTAATTTTACCTCTTTATTTTCATTTTGAATTACCATGGTGAATAAATGAATTTTTAGTTATTTTTGTTTTTGCCAAACAGACGAACACTATTAAATCACCCTTTCAACGTCACTATTAGTTAGATTTTCTTACCCGCGTATCTGATATTGAATCCCCATAAAGGTATATGCGATAATCATTTTATTCCTTATCAGGCATCCGACAGAACTCTGACACAAGTGGGTAATTATTGCACATACATAGCATTTAATGTGAGGTTTGTTTAAAAATAATATTAGAAGCTTTAAAACATCTAAAAAATAGCAAAAGAATTTTTAATTTATATTTTAATAATTTACTAATGGTTAATATCAAAATCTACAATTTTACAATAATAATTTCTTTGTTAAAATATTATCAACATTGAAGTTATTTTAAAATTTTACTATTAGTAAATTTTAATCAGGAATTTTAGAATTTTAACAGCAAATATACATTGTATACTTTAAGCACCTAAATAAAAATATTTATTAATTTCTATTAGTTAAATATTTTTATAATTGATTTATTTATATTCGGTGGATAATTTTAAATATTTTTAAAAAATATGAAACTATTTCAGTGGTTAAAGCTTTTGTTACTATTACTCGTCTTTTGGACTGTTATTTTAATCTATTTTTGGAATTATAGTTCTACTATTGAAAATACAAATTATATTAATGTTCTTGAAAAGTTACACAATCAAATTAATGAATTGGAGCAACAGTATTCAAATATGTTAGAATTTTCTAATGTAATTAAGTAGTCTTTAATGATTCTAAATGTTACGTTTACGTTAAGCTTTTTAGGGAATTACCAATAATAAATGAAAACGATGGTAAATGATTTTTAAAATAAAATATTTTTTTAATGATTTTAGCTAAAAATGGTCTGTTGCGATACAAAAGCACCGTTGAAGAAATGTTACGTAGACGGACTCATACAAATCTTAAAGAATTATTATACGTGATTACTGCTCAATTTAAAAATAATCTAAAATCACAAGAGTTATATCAAGATTTAGAACATCGTATATTCTCACTTATTGCTGATGTTGAATTAATATCTGAATCAAACATATCACAAACTTGGAGAAAATTAGAATTAGTTAAACTCAGCAAATTGATTCAAAATCGCATTGAAATTAATCAAGTTAGTTAATAAATTTCTTTAAAATTGGACTGAAGTTTCAATACTATTTAATTTAGATTATAAATAAATTATGCTATTATTTCTGAAATTTCTTAATTTAATGAATAAGTTTCTTAGTTTATGGAATTAATACCTATTAATAAAATATAATGATAAAACGCATAAATTTCCATTAAAATTCTTTTGCATCATTATGTTAGTATTATTAGTTTTTATCTTCACTCCAGACTACATCAACATCTTTTTAATATTTAGTATTTAACAAAGGATTTGCCGATAATTCGTTAAGTATTGATTCATAATTTTAAATTATATCCGACATTCTTGGTATTGAACTAGTAAGATAATTCTTAGCCTTAAAGTGATGCAAGAACATATTTAAAGTTTATAAAAAAGGCATATAAAAAGGTTAGAAACCACTGATCTATCTTAAATTGCTAAAAATATTCTAATATTAATTACACTACTTCATACATGCTTTATTTCAGAACCCAGAAAATTGTAAAAGTGCGCAAAAATTAATTTGTAATCTAAACAAAGGATGTGGATTCGGATGTCAGATTCACCATGTGTTATATTGCCTAATTCTAGCTTATTCGACACAAAGAACTCTTATTCTTGAATCAAATACTTGGCGGTATGGTTTTAAAGGTTGGGATTTTGTATTTTTGCCTTTAAGTATCAATTGTACTACATATGACAAATCTCAAGGCTTGGTCAATTGGGGAGGTAATTTGTTTTATTTATTTATATAAATATATAATGTTATAGATAGTGTGTAAATTAATTAAAAATTATAGTTAATATATAGTTTTGTATACAACATTTTAATTTTAAATAGTCTTGCAAAAGGAATCGTCTTTAAAATGAATTTTATTACCTAGTAATATCAGGGTGGCCAAAAAGTATACCGCGGTCGATCGGTCGACCGCAAAGGTTTGAAAAGTAGCCCGCGAAGCTAAATTTGAACAATTTGGTTTTACATCAATAAATTTTTGAAAATCTTAATTCTTTAATTTATTCTCACAATAACGTACACATACTGTTTGTATTTATCTCGATGAAAAATGCAAATGAATGTTAACTTTTAGATATACTGTAGTCGTAACGCATGGACATATTAATGGCAATCGCACAAAATGGTGGCATCATGTGTTTACAAAACATCACAAACGAAGTTACATCAAATACATAATATACACAATTTATATTCAATTACTTTAATACATTCAAAATACATGAATACTGAACATTTTGAACATCTCCAACCCCAGTTGGTCTCTGTTCTGGACTCGTATATCAATTTTCTTGTAATGGGTGTAATGACACATACATCGGAGAGACTACCCGTCATCTCTGTACTCGAGTTCTTGAGCATTGTCGACCGAATAGATTGACTCACATTAGTGATAATTTTAGGAAATGTACTAGTAAGAAAATAGTTATGTCTGACTTCAAGATAATTGCAAAAAATCTGAGTAATTATTGGGAAAGAATAACTTGCGAAGCGTTGATAAAATCTTTAAATCCTATTATTCATCAATTATACTTCCTTACACTCACAAAATATCTGCTTTCTTTGTCTAAAATAATTTGATATAAGGTCAATTAAGTTCATTATAATGTCCCTTGATGTACATTCTAAAATTCAGTATATAATTTACTTCAAATAGATACACATAACTCACTGACATACACTCTAATATAAGATGATATGAAAATTAAGCATTGAAAATGAATGTGTTTTGTTGTCATTAATTTATTCAGCAGAAATGCATCGTTTAAAAGCTAATTTATGTTGAAAAATCATCGAGGCAACTACTGGGTTTAAAATTGTAAATATCTGACTTGAAAAAGACCTCTCTAAAAAATTTTTTTTATGGGGGGATTAAAAATGTTTTTTAAAATTTAATTATTTTTTTTAATGAAGTGAGTTATTTTTTAATTTAATTTTTTTGTTTAAATAATTAAATTTTTTTTAATTGTTTTAATTTTTTAAATTAAAAAAATATTTAAATCATAAAAATATAAATTGGCTCAAATCTCCTACTAAAAAAAACCTTAAAAATTAAGATCTCGATTAAGAAGCCTAAAAATAAATCATCGATAAAAAAGTCAAAGTATTTTTTATCCAATGAGGATTATGCCATTGGACAAATGGCCTAACAATCTACTTTGGGATAAATGGCCTAAGACATTGCGCCGTGGATACATAGCTTGACAATATACCCCTAACTCCCATAAAATATTTTTCGGGGTAGGAGTTAAAAGTTTTTTTAAATCAAATTTGTTTGATAGAAGTCAATTAATTAATTTTTTTAAATATTTTTATTTTTTAATATTAATTTTAATAATATTGCTATTTATTTTTATTAAATTTTATTGCTTGTTTTAATGAAGTGAATCAATTAATTTATTATTTAAAAATTTTTTTTAAATATTATTAATATTAATATTTTTTATTTTATTTTATATTTGAATTATAAAAAGAATTAAGCAGTGAAATACAAATTTTCAATAAAAATTCATACAGATATTGAGAACAATAGACTAAATAAAAAACAATAATTTATATTTCAAATGAAAAATGTATGCTTTACGCATTTCGGCTAACAATATTCGGAATGTTTGGTCACGTTTGAAACCCTGAAAACATAGACAATACTGTGAACTATGTCAGAAACTGAACAAACAATTCACTAATACTGTGTTTTTGTGTTGAGAAATAAACACTGCGTTTACTATTCGTTAAAATAAATATTCATAATTTGCTGAATTTTCAAAACTTTTGTAATCTTTGAGGCACTTGAGCTACCCCTAACCATAAGAATGAATTGGTCAAACTTTTTATACAGTGTTTGTAAATTATAACGAACATATTAGAGGGTTAAAACTTTCAAAAATGAAATTTTAATTTTTTTCAATTTTTTAAGCTCACCCTAATGGACATCCATTTGAACATGTTACTCTCACTGAGTCTTTACATACAATGCGATTTGCAACACATCGGTCACCGGATCCCTGAACGTGGTCAATGTGAATATCGGGAAGTTCTCTAATGTTAATCCCTGTGAAATGATTGCGAGAAACTGGTACGCAATAATCCAAAATATTTTTAATTCTTGGATAAAGTTCCTGAATTTTCTTAAAAATTACTTCAGAGATAAACTAAATAATAAAATAAAATACATATTTAAATATACATGATTTACCTTTTGACATTTTTTAATACTTAATAAAAAATAACACTATTTTAAAAATATAAAAACTTTAAATATCAATAAAACACAACATAAAAATAAAGAATATTTTCAAATAAACGATAACGCCAATAAAAAACCTTTCTTACGATATATTTCGATAGCACAGCTATCATCTTCAGGTACTCAAAACCAACTAAAAATATTATGAATTAACATTTAATTTAAACAAATTATTTTTTATTAATTTAATTTTTTAATAAATAAATATTTTTAAAAATATATTTTAAATTAATTTTAAATTTTAAATTTTTTACTTATATTCTAATTTTTTAAAAATTAATGCAATTTAAAATTTTCAATTATTTTAATAATATTAAAAAAACAAACATGATTTAACATACGTTAACTATTTAAAAACATTCAAAACATTCGTAGTCACAGCACTCTGCACATTAATCTTTGGATCCAATGACCTTATCAGCAATGCTTCACATATCACTCGTTCCCAATAACTATTAAAACTTCTCAACAAAATTCTAAAATCAGACATTCCGATATCACTTTTACAGCCTCTATTGTGTTCACTAATATTGGTCAAACCCTTCAATCGACAATGCTCTAGAACTCGAGTACAGAGATGACGGGAAGTCTCTCCAATGTATGTGGCATTACACCCATTACATGTAAATTGATAAACGAGATCAGAACACAATCCAACCGGAGTTTTTGATTTATTAATAAACATATTGCGTACCTTACACGAATTAGAGACGATCTTATACTCTAAATTTCCTATCAGTTTACCCAACTTCCTCTTATAATTTGTAAAGCCTTCAGAGTACGGCAATACTAACACATATTTAGGCTCAATTTTTTATATCCATTTTTACAATCACCCAGATCAACACTCAATTCACACCCATCCGACAAATTACATTCAGACTTTCCACAACATGGATCCTTAGGATTTTTAATCAATTTATCAACAGTTTCTTTTATCATCAACAATAAAAATGATTTAGAATATCCATTCTTTATCAACAACTCAACCAATTTATCAACACTTTTTACCGAATTAGCAAAAGTAGAAGATAAAGCCCATGAACGATAAATCAATCCTTTCACCATATTTCTCTTATACTTAAATTCACAAAAGCTTTCTGGAGAAGTATAAAGACCAGTATCAGTTGGTTTTCTATAAATCTCTGTCTCATACTGTTTATCTTTGCGTTGAATTAACAAATCCAAAAACGCAATTGATGACTTTCTCTCCGTTTCACATGTGAATACAATGTTTTTATGTAAACTGTTCATAAACTGCAAAAACGGTTCTACATGTTTCTGGTTTTCAAATATAAGAAAAATATCATCCACATACCTTTTATAAACAAAAGGTTTTTCAAATTGGAAAGAAGCAATTTTCTTTTCCAAACTAGCCAAAAATATTGATGCCATCGTTGGTGCTAAAGGGGAACCCATAGCGACTCCATCTATTTGTTGATACCATTCATCATTGAAAAGAAAATTGACATTTGAAGTAGCAAATTCAAGAAGTTTTCGAAATGCCCTTCTATCCAAAATGTGATGTTCCGAATCATTTTCATTCCACAACGCACAGCATAAGTCAATTGTCTCAACCAGTGGCACATTCGTAAACACGAATGTTTTGAATGTTTTTAAATAGTTTACGTATGTTAAATCATGTTTGTTTTTTTAATATTATTAAAATAATTGAAAATTTTAAATTGCATTAATTTTTAAAAAATTAGAATATAAGTAAAAAATTTAAAATTTAAAATTAATTTAAAATATATTTTTAAAAATATTTATTTATTAAAAAATTAAATTAATAAAAAATAATTTGTTTAAATTAAATGTTAATTCATAATATTTTTAGTTGGTTTTGAGTACCTGAAGATGATAGCTGTGCTATCGAAATATATCGTAAGAAAGGTTTTTTATTGGCGTTATCGTTTAATTAAATCGTTGCCAAATTTATTTAATTATTTATTTATAAATCATGCTGCAGCTGTTCCAATATTCAAAAGGTTTATGAAGGTTTATAACTCCCTCAAAAGAAAGGAACTAGACATTAGTTTTCTTGAGACTTGTTTAGAAGAAAAGATGATTCCTTCGTTCATTTATAAAATGAAACTAAGTGATTGTCTTTCTAGTAAAGATGTCCAATTAATACATAGAAGAACGTTAAGAAGAATGTTGGAATCAGAGAAAATAAGGAGAACTTCCATTGATAAAAAACTAACAAATATTGGATTAATGTTAAATAATGCTACGAATGAGTTTTGTTTACAGGTATGTGTAGAATGGTGTATCAAAAATTCGATTGTGCAAATAAAATCTAAAGAGAATGCTCATATTAAAAAATTGATTAATTTGAGAAAAATATTTGGGATTTCTAAATTTAGTGTGGAGAATACTGTGATAAATTTGAGTAAAATAGTGTTGAATGATGATGAAGAGCGTGTTTTAAAATTTGGTCCAAATCACTGTATTAAGAATCGCTTGGATGAAACAAAATTGTGTGCAAAAATTGAAAGTTTATATTTTCATATAGCCCGATCGATGAAAGGCATTAATGGTAATTATGTGAAGAGCTCGTTAAGTGCAAGTACGATGGAGTATATCGATAAAAATAAAAAGCAGAATATTAGGGATTTTATGACTTTAAAAAACTTAGCTAAAAAAAATATAAATATCTGTAAGTTTGACAAAGGAAATGGGATAGTCATTCTTGACCATGATGTGTATGTAAATAAGTTGAATGATTTGTTAAATTCTCCTCAGTTTGTGAAATTGCCAAAGGGTCGGAAGAATGGAAAATTACCTCCTCTTAAGGATGAAGAGTTTGTGCAAAAAATGTTAAATGGTTTTATTGAGAAGAAGCTTATTGATGAAGAGGTAGGTAAGTCTATTCGTCCAATAGGATCGCAGCCAGCTAAACTATATGGGCTACCAAAAATCCATAAAGATGGTGTACCTATGAGACCAGTTTTGTCGATGGTTGGTACTGCCCAGTATAAAATAGCAAAGTTTTTAGATGGATTATTAAAACCATTAATGCGATCAGAGTTTGAATGTAAGGATAGCTTTGAGTTTGTTTCTTGTATTGCAAAGCTACAAAAACGAAGTATGAATGATGTTATGGTTTCGTTTGATGTTTGTAGTTTGTTTACGAATGTGCCACTGGTTGAGACAATTGACTTATGCTGTGCGTTGTGGAATGAAAATGATTCGGAACATCACATTTTGGATAGAAGGGCATTTCGAAAACTTCTTGAATTTGCTACTTCAAATGTCAATTTTCTTTTCAATGATGAATGGTATCAACAAATAGATGGAGTCGCTATGGGTTCCCCTTTAGCACCAACGATGGCATCAATATTTTTGGCTAGTTTGGAAAAGAAAATTGCTTCTTTCCAATTTGAAAAACCTTTTGTTTATAAAAGGTATGTGGATGATATTTTTCTTATATTTGAAAACCAGAAACATGTAGAACCGTTTTTGCAGTTTATGAACAGTTTACATAAAAACATTGTATTCACATGTGAAACGGAGAGAAAGTCATCAATTGCGTTTTTGGATTTGTTAATTCAACGCAAAGATAAACAGTATGAGACAGAGATTTATAGAAAACCAACTGATACTGGTCTTTATACTTCTCCAGAAAGCTTTTGTGAATTTAAGTATAAGAGAAATATGGTGAAAGGATTGATTTATCGTTCATGGGCTTTATCTTCTACTTTTGCTAATTCGGTAAAAAAGTGTTGATAAATTGGTTGAGTTGTTGATAAAGAATGGATATTCTAAATCATTTTTATTGTTGATGATAAAAGAAACTGTTGATAAATTGATTAAAAATCCTAAGGATCCATGTTGTGGAAAGTCTGAATGTAATTTGTCGGATGGGTGTGAATTGAGTGTTGATCTGGGTGATTGTAAAAATGGATATAAAAAAATTGAGCCTAAATATGTGTTAGTATTGCCGTACTCTGAAGGCTTTACAAATTATAAGAGGAAGTTGGGTAAACTGATAGGAAATTTAGAGTATAAGATCGTCTCTAATTCGTGTAAGGTACGCAATATGTTTATTAATAAATCAAAAACTCCGGTTGGATTGTGTTCTGATCTCGTTTATCAATTTACATGTAATGGGTGTAATGCCACATACATTGGAGAGACTTCCCGTCATCTCTGTACTCGAGTTCTAGAGCATTGTCGATTGAAGGGTTTGACCAATATTAGTGAACACAATAGAGGCTGTAAAAGTGATATCGGAATGTCTGATTTTAGAATTTTGTTGAGAAGTTTTAATAGTTATTGGGAACGAGTGATATGTGAAGCATTGCTGATAAGGTCATTGGATCCAAAGATTAATGTGCAGAGTGCTGTGACTACGAATGTTTTGAATGTTTTTAAATAGTTAACGTATGTTAAATCATGTTTGTTTTTTTAATATTATTAAAATAATTGAAAATTTTAAATTGCATTAATTTTTAAAAAATTAGAATATAAGTAAAAAATTTAAAATTTAAAATTAATTTAAAATATATTTTTAAAAATATTTATTTATTAAAAAATTAAATTAATAAAAAATAATTTGTTTAAATTAAATGTTAATTCATAATATTTTTAGTTGGTTTTGAGTACCTGAAGATGATAGCTGTGCTATCGAAATATATCGTAAGAAAGGTTTTTTATTGGCGTTATCGTTTAATTAAATCGTTGCCAAATTTATTTAATTATTTATTTATAAATCATGCTGCAGCTGTTCCAATATTCAAAAGGTTTATGAAGGTTTATAACTCCCTCAAAAGAAAGGAACTAGACATTAGTTTTCTTGAGACTTGTTTAGAAGAAAAGATGATTCCTTCGTTCATTTATAAAATGAAACTAAGTGATTGTCTTTCTAGTAAAGATGTCCAATTAATGCATAGAAGAACGTTAAGAAGAATGTTGGAATCAGAGAAAATAAGGAGAACTTCCATTGATAAAAAACTAACAAATATTGGATTAATGTTAAATAATGCTACGAATGAGTTTTGTTTACAGGTATGTGTAGAATGGTGTATCAAAAATTCGATTGTGCAAATAAAATCTAAAGAGAATGCTCATATTAAAAAATTGATTAATTTGAGAAAAATATTTGGGATTTCTAAATTTAGTGTGGAGAATACTGTGATAAATTTGAGTAAAATAGTGTTGAATGATGATGAAGAGCGTGTTTTAAAATTTGGTCCAAATCACTGTATTAAGAATCGCTTGGATGAAACAAAATTGTGTGCAAAAATTGAAAGTTTATATTTTCATATAGCCCGATCGATGAAAGGCATTAATGGTAATTATGTGAAGAGCTCGTTAAGTGCAAGTACGATGGAGTATATCGATAAAAATAAAAAGCAGAATATTAGGGATTTTATGACTTTAAAAAACTTAGCTAAAAAAAATATAAATATCTGTAAGTTTGACAAAGGAAATGGGATAGTCATTCTTGACCATGATGTGTATGTAAATAAGTTGAATGATTTGTTAAATTCTCCTCAGTTTGTGAAATTGCCAAAGGGTCGGAAGAATGGAAAATTACCTCCTCTTAAGGATGAAGAGTTTGTGCAAAAAATGTTAAATGGTTTTATTGAGAAGAAGCTTATTGATGAAGAGGTAGGTAAGTCTATTCGTCCAATAGGATCGCAGCCAGCTAAACTATATGGGCTACCAAAAATCCATAAAGATGGTGTACCTATGAGACCAGTTTTGTCGATGGTTGGTACTGCCCAGTATAAAATAGCAAAGTTTTTAGATGGATTATTAAAACCATTAATGCGATCAGAGTTTGAATGTAAGGATAGCTTTGAGTTTGTTTCTTGTATTGCAAAGCTACAAAAACGAAGTATGAATGATGTTATGGTTTCGTTTGATGTTTGTAGTTTGTTTACGAATGTGCCACTGGTTGAGACAATTGACTTATGCTGTGCGTTGTGGAATGAAAATGATTCGGAACATCACATTTTGGATAGAAGGGCATTTCGAAAACTTCTTGAATTTGCTACTTCAAATGTCAATTTTCTTTTCAATGATGAATGGTATCAACAAATAGATGGAGTCGCTATGGGTTCCCCTTTAGCACCAACGATGGCATCAATATTTTTGGCTAGTTTGGAAAAGAAAATTGCTTCTTTCCAATTTGAAAAACCTTTTGTTTATAAAAGGTATGTGGATGATATTTTTCTTATATTTGAAAACCAGAAACATGTAGAACCGTTTTTGCAGTTTATGAACAGTTTACATAAAAACATTGTATTCACATGTGAAACGGAGAGAAAGTCATCAATTGCGTTTTTGGATTTGTTAATTCAACGCAAAGATAAACAGTATGAGACAGAGATTTATAGAAAACCAACTGATACTGGTCTTTATACTTCTCCAGAAAGCTTTTGTGAATTTAAGTATAAGAGAAATATGGTGAAAGGATTGATTTATCGTTCATGGGCTTTATCTTCTACTTTTGCTAATTCGGTAAAAAGTGTTGATAAATTGGTTGAGTTGTTGATAAAGAATGGATATTCTAAATCATTTTTTATTGTTGATGATAAAAGAAACTGTTGATAAATTGATTAAAAATCCTAAGGATCCATGTTGTGGAAAGTCTGAATGTAATTTGTCGGATGGGTGTGAATTGAGTGTTGATCTGGGTGATTGTAAAAATGGATATAAAAAAATTGAGCCTAAATATGTGTTAGTATTGCCGTACTCTGAAGGCTTTACAAATTATAAGAGGAAGTTGGGTAAACTGATAGGAAATTTAGAGTATAAGATCGTCTCTAATTCGTGTAAGGTACGCAATATGTTTATTAATAAATCAAAAACTCCGGTTGGATTGTGTTCTGATCTCGTTTATCAATTTACATGTAATGGGTGTAATGCCACATACATTGGAGAGACTTCCCGTCATCTCTGTACTCGAGTTCTAGAGCATTGTCGATTGAAGGGTTTGACCAATATTAGTGAACACAATAGAGGCTGTAAAAGTGATATCGGAATGTCTGATTTTAGAATTTTGTTGAGAAGTTTTAATAGTTATTGGGAACGAGTGATATGTGAAGCATTGCTGATAAGGTCATTGGATCCAAAGATTAATGTGCAGAGTGCTGTGACTACGAATGTTTTGAATGTTTTTAAATAGTTTACGTATGTTAAATCATGTTTGTTTTTTTAATATTATTAAAATAATTGAAAATTTTAAATTGCATTAATTTTTAAAAAATTAGAATATAAGTAAAAAATTTAAAATTTAAAATTAATTTAAAATATATTTTTAAAAATATTTATTTATTAAAAAATTAAATTAATAAAAAATAATTTGTTTAAATTAAATGTTAATTCATAATATTTTTAGTTGGTTTTGAGTACCTGAAGATGATAGCTGTGCTATCGAAATATATCGTAAGAAAGGTTTTTTATTGGCGTTATCGTTTAATTAAATCGTTGCCAAATTTATTTAATTATTTATTTTCAAATAATTTATTTAATTAAAGTTCTACCAAATAATGCCCATACGCTACACTCATATTCCCACCTCTCCCAAACCCTTTAGTATTCTTATTTGTTAATGGAGTTTTACTGTTTTTAGTTGTGAATAATTGATGTTTTTGCTAGTAATACGAGTTTGTGGTACCGAAAACATTAAGTGATTGTTATAACAATCTAGTTATGACTTATGTTTTAAGTCAGTACCCTTCAATGTTATACCCTTAGCTTTGATGCTTTCCATTTGGCTCAAGAGGCTATAGCATTTTGGACGAAGGAACACCCACTACTTGTATTTAAGTCCTTTATTCTCGTCTTCGAACTTTCCAATGACAGAATCAAGGTTCCTACTATACAAGGGATGTTTTGGGTCATAATTCGAAGTATCGAGGAGTTTATCACGAACCATTAAAGATAAAAGTATGTATAACTTAGAAATATTAATTTCCAGTAAAAAGGAATCGATGTCCCCAGCAACTATTAATATCACAATTGAACTCTTTTCTATATTTTTGTAAGTTTCTGTATTGCAATTGAAATCGAAATATATCGTACGAAAGGTTTTTTATTGGCGTTATCTTTTAATTAAATCGTTGCCAAATTTATTTAATTATTTATTTATATTTATTATAGATCGATATATAATAAATAAAACTAAAAATAGTAATAATCATAATTTTTAAATTAAGACAAAATATTTACAAGTTTTAATTTTTTGAATATTTACAAAATTTGTTAATAAATATCAATGAAATTGTCAAATATCTCATCGAATTGTTGATTACGAACTGCTGGATCGGTTTCAGGCATTATTTTATTACCGCCAACATCAAGGACATCAACCCCTCTATAATGACCATATGCAAAACTTGAGTTTTTACCTACCCAAGCTCTCTTATCGTCATGATTATATAATGCAATTTCTGAATTTTTAAAAGTAAACAAATGATGATTTCGGGTCTGTATCCTAGTTTGAGGTACCGACATAATAGTATTGTTATTTTAACAATGTAAATAATATTGGTGTTTAATGTCGGTACCCGGTAAATTTACACCCTTAGCTCGCATTGTTGACTTTTTTCCTAGCAGGCTATAACATTTAGGGCGCAAGAAAACCCACTCACTATATCCTAACCCTTTACTCTCATCATTGAACTTGCCTATAACTGAGTCAAGTCGTCTAGAATATAAAGGATGAGAAGGATCATAATTTAAGGTGTCTAATAGGTCATTTGAAATCATCGCTGGTAATAATTTATCTAATTTTAAATTTTTTATTTCTAAAAAGAAACTATTGGTATCACCCGCTACTAGATTAATATCAAAGTTATAAATATCACGATATTTTTGTAATTCAATATACTGTAACTGGTACATCCGTATTTTGGATAGATCTAGAACTGATTGACCAATATAACTAGGCCTATCCAAACATATTGAGTCCTTATTAAGATGAGCGGCAACAAGATCATCAGTTATTTCTATTGACGAATATATGTAATTAATTTTTCAAATGAATTACAGTCGCAATTTCATCCACCATACAGACTATTGTTATACAATTTAAATCTCTATATAATTCACTAACTGCATTTGCAAGCAAGTTAGTGTTTTTATCAATATAATTTTTAAAAACAGGAGCTTTTTTGTATTTAATAGCTCTATGTATATATACAACCTTAGCCCCGAGAGAAAGATAAAGCCTGAGAAGCCTCCAATGAAGAACATAGTTCTTCTTAGGATAATGCATGAGCATTAACTTCTCAACTTTTGAGTTTGGTGGGCACATCTTTTCCGGTCCAATCGGAAAGTCAAGTAAATAATCTGGAATCTCGATATCAACTTCCATAGTATATCCATATGGAAGGATTTCAATATTCACAACATTCGCACATTCACTCAAAACCTCATCCAAACCATCATACACCCAAGTAAAATCAACGTAAGGAAGACTTTGGCTAAGAGCCCAACCATACAGATTATTTATATCTATGTACAATAATTCTGTATTCTCTGAAGCAGTAATGTAATGTTTGTTAACAAAAGTTAACCCACCCCGTATTCCACCTTCGTAAAAATTGAACATTTCCATGTCCTGTAAAAGTTCCGTTAATGTCATATGCGCTGAGGCCCATGACATACCCGGAATTCCATAAAAATTTAGAGGTTCAAGACCATTGTAAGCTATAGCCTTGGCACGAAATTGTTGAAAATAGTCCACAAGGAGGAATACGTCAAGTTTAAGGTAAATTAACATATAATCACGCAAAGTCCTACAGTTTTGCTGCGTCCAGATTAGTTGTGCCCTATCCTACTCATCTTCACTTACCACCTCCCAAATTATAGGCAACTCATAAGTAGTCTCAAGAACTTCCTCAGAAATGGCGAAATTATAGTGAACTATAGAACCTTGAAAGACAGACGAAGTCAATGGAAGAGAAGTTAGTGTTTTCACAGCCTTAGCTAACGAACAATTAACAAATTGCATACTGTCGATAAAGCGAACAGCCAATTTGTTAATGTGAACAATTAATGAAATAAATTTTTCTGTAGAGGTAGGTATGATGTCTAAATTCCATGAGGGAAAGCGATCGAGACCGTATTTTAAAATATGATGAAGGTCATAACCTCTTAAATTATGAAAAACGATAGGTAGTAACCGATAAATTCTACGAGCTATATTACATTTTCGGCAAGCTGCCTCTAGATAATTACCTGTAAAATGGCAATGATCTCTAACTGGAATTATAATCTTGTTTTTTTACATAAATAACAGGTTCGACAAGATTTAAACTGTCGCTCCTCATTGAAAGCCATCGATTTATCTTTATTGAAAGCCATCGATTTATCTTTATTGAAAGTATATCGATTTATCACCTTCCGAATTATAATACGGAATAATTTCAGTTGCAATTTCCTCAATTTTCTTAAGAAAATCAGGAATCCAATCGAGACTATAAAAATACGAATACGATTTTATGTTGTTATGATTATTAATTAATAAAAGGCCTGATGCAATAGGCATTTGAATTTGATGATGTCTATCATCAGGAGGTAAAACCGATTCAAAATCGGTATAAATCACAAAAGTTGGGGGGTGATATGTTTAGAATCATTTAGGAATTCTACGTTTTTATTTTCGGGTAATGTGAAAAGGGTTGTGCCAGTCTGATTTTGGTACATAATGCAACATGTGTATTGAATGTATTATCTAATCGAGTAAAGGAAGCATTTCTTATCATTATTTTTTATATTTACTATAGCTCCTTTATTTTTCAATGCAGAAAGGGTTTTAATGTATTTATGTCCGGACAGGCGACTAATGGGAACATATTTAGTTAGAATAGTGTTTTTCCATAATATTAATAACACGCCATTCACTGCCTAAATGGGTAAATTGTTCAATTTTTTCGTTAAGTTATTAACCCCTTCACTTAAAAAGTTGTCCGAAAAGGTCTCGCATTATTCGAAAAATAATTCTCACGGATCTCACCATCTTTTTCAAATTTAATTAATATTGCGAATTGAATTTTAACGCTCCCAATTTTATTTATTTCAATAATTAATTTATTACTGATTCGCTCAGTTAAAGTTATTTTAATTAGTTGCGCATCAGATATATCAAAACGTAAAGTTTTGATAGCGCCATTTAAATTTACCGATATTTTAGGCTCATTCTCTAATGAAGAATCTCCGAATTGTATAATATCATTATTTATAATAGGTATAATATCATTATTTACATTATTTATAATATTTTCAATGTTTATAGTAGGTATAATATTTTCATTATTTATAATATCTTCATTACTTATAATAGGTATAATATCATTATTTACATTATTTATAATATTTACAATAGAGTCGTCATCATCACTAATTTCGATGACTTCTTTTTTAATTATTTTATTAGGAATATTAATATTTTCAGCAGGCCTTTTATTCGATTTATTCGATTTATTTTTTGATTTATTTTGAATTATATTCAAAATATTTATATTATTTTTATTAATTTTCTTAAAAAGTTTAATTATATTAGACTTAAAAGAATCTAAATGAATTGAATGTTCCCTATAAAATTCTTTATATTTAAAGCACTGGGAGGTTTTACATATGGCACATATAAAAAAGTCGATACTATTAAATCTATGTCGGTAATATTTTTTCATGTCTTTATGGCATCTTTCGCCGTGTTGTAAAGATGAGATGCAATATCTCGGATAAAAAGTGCCTATTCAAAATAATAAACTATAAATTAAAATAAATAATTCCTATATAAAGTATCTAATAAAAATAATAAATTAAAATAAATAATGCCTATATAAAGTATCTAATAAAAATAATAAATTAATATATTTAAAACTTATATAAAGTGTCTAATAATAAACTATAAATTAATATAAATAATTCCTATATAATTCACTAACTATTATGGTAAAATCAATATCTATAATAAAAAATTCCTATAGAAAAATAATATATGTAAACTATTATGGTAATATTTCAAATCTTTATATATAATATCAATAGATTTGCTTCTTTATAATAATAATTTTAACTTATTATAAATTAATGATATTTGTAGTATTATTATAATAATACTTTAAATTTCATCAACTTATATTACCATAAAACTTGTTAAAAAATATATTTATCATAAATATAAAACTTATTATAAATTAATGATATTTAATTTATTATTATAATAATACTTCAAATATCATTAACTTAATTTTTTATAAATAAATAAAAATAAATAATAAACTAACATTTATCCCCCGAATCTGAAGAGTCATCATCCTATATAGAAGAGAGGGCTTTCATATCTTCAACCGAAATGTTGGTATCTTCCACTGAAATGTGGGTGTCTTTCACTGAAATGTGGTAACATCTTCTATAGAAGAGAATGCATTTATATCTTCCATCGAAATATGACGAACTTCAACCGAAATGTGAGTATATTCCATGTGAGCATTAGCGTCCAAATTTACTGCAGTATCTAAAGCGTTTTTTATTATATTGAAAAAATAAAATAAAAATTTACCGAGATCAATAACTTCATTATTTAACTCATTTTCGTCATCTTCGATAATGTTAACTTCATTTTCTAAAATAATTATTAAATAAACCAAAATTAATTTAAAATTTACCTATTTCATCCTTGATAATGATAACTTCATCTAGCTGGTCTTGATATTCGGTTATTAAAAACCAATCTAAATTTATATTAGTATAAAACTAATAGTTACTTCAATTTTTATCATTATAATGTATGCTATTGTACCGAGTGCAATTCAAGCTATGAACGAAATTGAACATTATGGTAATTTATTATTTTTACATGTTTTTTAGATGATTTTTTTAAAGTTATCAAAGAACGTCTAGACTTTATTATACAGATATACATGAAATATTGACGAATAAGCCTGCATCAATGATTCCAGACTTGGTCTTTAATTATAAATCTATATGGATATTTTCAGTAATCGATGAGTTCCTAGGGGATGTCAAAACAAAATGTTAAAGAATATGGAACTCGAATATTCATGTGGTGATGGATGTTATTGCTGCGCTGCCCGATATCAGAAGTCGAATTATTGGTTTTTAATAAAAGTTTTTTGTTAATTAATTTTTTTTTATTATATATTAATTAAAGTATAATAATAAAAAAATAATAATAGTAATAATAATAAGTAATAGAAATAAAATTAAAAAATGTTTAAAAATACTAAGACCTTGAAAAACTATAATGAGTCATCCAATAACCTTGAATAAGTCATGGTCTTCAGGTACAAACCCCCTTTAGCTTACATAATATCTTACCTCTGTCCACGCTGTTACTACCTGAAGATTGACCTCTGTACACTCAATTGCTACTTAGTAATTGACTTTTGTCCACTGTTATCAGATAACCTCACGATTATGTCACATGCCCACTGGTCAGTCACTACCTAGATACACACTTATTACACCATACACATCGATTACCTAACTATTATTGTCACGCAGTTGTTGACCAACACATTTATATTCCACACACACACCTACCTTCTAAAACCTTCCACACACCTACCTTTTAAAACCTTCCACACACCTACCTTCTAGAACCTACCATTCTTAAACCATTCACACACGACACACCGATCAACATACATCCACACCAATCTATACCGATCCATACCTATACATACCAATCATCGCTTTACACGTCTACGACTAAGTCGTAGACTTAACAAAATCACTCACTAGTACTATTCATATTATTATCATACTGCTTACTTTATATAAACATAAGAGTTTCGTTTACCTCATTGATTTATGTTTTTTGCATGTGATATATTAAAAAATTATAATTACATGAAATTTTCAATTGTTAATTATATTACATAAAAAATTATAAATTAATCATTAAACATAATAAATAAACATTTATAAAAATTTATATTCGCTTCTTGATATAAATCATCGATAATTATAACATCACATTGCCGTAATCTTGATACCCAATTTTTATCAAGCCCTTTTATAATTATCATTTTTATTTTACAATATTGATCCATTTTACAATTGTCATTCCATGTTCATCATCGGCTCCCCTATGCCAATATATTTTATTAAACTTTGATTTAAACATGTTTGATTGCAATAATTTACAAACAAATAATGTTTTTCCACTTCCGCTTGAACCAACAATTTGTTATACTGCATCATTTCTTAATTCCATTTTAAATATTAACTTTTATTATATTGTTTATATTTGTTTAAATAATAGTTATACACGAATAAAAAATATTCAAAAATAATTACGTCATAGATGCTTAGTAACATAATTTATAAAAGAAGATGTTCAGTTTTTCACATGAATTTTCCATTAGGGAAACCCCAACAGATTGTAGATCGAAGTGGTAAGTATCCAATTATGTTTTTCAAGTCAGGTAAGTGTCGAATTATTGAATGTAAACAACCTCTAAAAGTTGAAGATTTACCATTTACAATTGAATATGTTCAAATTCAATCAATTACAGTAACTGCTGATATTGGAGTAGATATTAATTTATATGATTTATTGAACAAAATTAATTGTATATATGAACCTGAAATATTCCCAGCTTTAAGATATGTTAAATAATCCTTTATGTGTTAGCGTGTTTGCTAGTGGTAAAATAGTAATTTTAGGTATTAAAACATTCGATTATCATGAAACTGTTGGAAATATTATTGATGATATTAAGTCAGTCATTGAAAACAATGAAATCTTAAAGTTTTTACTTAGCATTATCTAACGTATATGTAATAGTTTTTTTTGGCTGTGATGTGTTTGTGATTTGTGTGAATTATTCTAATTCGTTGAAATGAGTCTGATGTGTGTTAAAAATTAGTATAAATACAAGTGAGTTATTCATTCAAATAACTAAATGAGAAACAATTCAACTGATGGTAAGTTTCTTTAATTATAAATTGATATGTTTTAATTAATTTTTTTAGAAATGTCTATCTAATTCCTTATTGAAAGGATAATTATCTCATATCCCGAACTAAAAAATATGGTATCCTGGGCCCCGGAGTTCGTCACACACAGAATCTTTAAGGCGACTGGTATCAGGGTCGAAAAGATTCTTATGGAGTATAAAGGATAAAACTCCAATTAAAACAGAATCTATTTGTGGATCACCCTGCAATTGTTGTATCAATTAGAGGGCGGAAAAGGCAAATGCAGATCTTCTGTACATGCTAGCAAGATGGAGTGAAGATTTTAATTAAAAATAAATTATTTTTATTTAAATTTTATATATGTTTTATGTTAGTATGTTTTTATTGGTTTTCATAATTTTGTTTATATAGTAAACCTTTTAATAAAATGATTCTGATTGGACGCACAGGTGTTATTTCAAGTATAAATAATAAAATTTGTAAATTATTTTCATTTTTCAGATGCAAGGACTTTTTAGCAATAAATCCGTGATGGTAAACAATCAGAACGAAACAACTAAAAATACTCGAACAAGAAAAGATGTAAATTTGAAGCCTGTTCACATATATCTCGGTCATAGAATGTACTTAGTGAATGAAATAGAATATAAATTTTCCAAAGCTGCTAAATTGAGTGAAACTCAATTTTCAAAACTTCAGGTAAATATTACGAAGGAAGATGCAGATTCAATCAATAAAATTTTACATCAAATCGATAAGAAATTATGTTGCAGTAAAAACAATTATATTAATTCTAGAAACACTCGATATCGTGATTTTGAAATATTCTATTCATAGAAATGGAAAGTTGATACATTAATATTACTATTCAAGGTTATAAAGTTGATCACAATGAAGTTAAGTCACAAATATAGAGAATTTATAATGCTAGAATTGCTATTGTTAATTAAATAGATTTATATTTAAAAAATTGTTTATCTTTTTACTTTGTGTTATAAATTGTTTTTGTAATTATTATATTTATTGTACTTTGGAACTTAAGCATCTTTCTTCCTTGAAATTAAAAACTGTAAATTAAGTACTCTTTTACCTGCAATAGTTTCGGATAATCTTTGGACACTTCGAATTATGATCATAGTCATCCTTTGTATTCAAGAAAACTTGACTCAGTAATAGGTAAATTCAAAGATGAGAGTAAGGGAATTACTTTGGAAGGAACTGAAATAACGAATCTTTCTTATCTTGATTATTATTGTTTTCTGTTCCTCAAACGAGAATAGGTACGAGAAATCATCAGTTGTTTACTTTTAAAAATAGGTACATTAAAAATTGTAAAATTGCTTTAAGTAACAACGATGATAAACATCAATGGGTAGGTAAAAACAAAACTTTTGCATTCGGACATTATTTAGGTATCAATGCCACTGATATGAAAGATATTGAAGGTTTTATTTAAGTAAATGTTGTCTTAATATGTGTTTGTCTTTTTATTCTATTGTTTTGTAATTATTATTATTATTAGAAATTTGGGTAATAAAATGAGACTTGTAACAGTCTGGTGTCGGTAATAATTCGTTGAGTCAGAGGTTCAAATCCTATCGTGGGTGAATTATGTTTTATTTTCAAAATTAAAGTTTTTAATAGAATATAAATCTGTATATTTTATTTGATGTATATTTCAAATTTTATAGAAATTGGTAAAGTAAATCTTGTATAATTTAGTTTTTTACATTTAGTTAAGTTGAAATTTTAAACTTTGAATTATTTTCTTAAAATATTGAATTTTGTAAATTCAGTGTTCAAATTACAGTTTTGAGTGACTTATTTTTAATTAAATAAACTATTAATATACTTTAATTGTTGTAAACTTAAATTTTCATGATAGAATTATTACATAATATACTACTAACTAAATAACCAGTAAGGTAAATAATTTAAGATTGAATATTTATTTTAAGACGAGTTAGATTGTTTATTTATTATGTTTAATGATTAATTTATAATTTTTTATGTAATATAATTAACAATTGAAAATTTCATGTAATTATAATTTTTTAATATATCACATGCAAGTAACATAAATCAATGAGGTAAACGTTTTTATGTAATATAATTAACAATTGAAAATTTCATGTAATTATAATTTTTTAATATATCACATGCAAGAAACAAATCAATGAGACAAACGAAACTCTTACGTTTATATGAAGTAAGCAGTATTATAAGAATAAGAATAGTACTAGTGAGTGATTTTGTTAAGTCGTAGACGTAGTTATAGGCGTGTTAGGCGCTGATTGGTGGTCGTTGGTGTTTGTGTGTGTGAATGATTTAAGGATGGTGTGTTTTAGAAGGTTTGTGTGTGGAATGTAAGTGTTTGGCATAATAAGTGTGAATTAGGTAATCGGTGTGTATGATGTAATACATGTTACCGGATAGTGACTGACCAGTGGGGACAAGACATAATCTTGCGGTAACCTGGTTACAGTGGACAACGGTCAATTACTAGGTAGCAACTGAGTGGACAGAGGTCAATCTCGAGGTAGTAACATTGTTGGCTAAGGTCAGATGTTATGTAATATTACATAAGCCGAGGGGATTGTATCTGACGGGCTGACATCCTACTACTCTCTGAAAATATCTCAATTCTTAAATTCCAAGTTTTTATTTAAAGGTAACGTATAAACAGTTGTCCTTAATTGATTTTTATCACACAACCCTTTATGTTTATTTAATGAGTTGACATCTCGAAAGCTTTTTAGGCGTCGACGAAGCCATATTCTTTGAACCCTAGTATCAACAAAAGAATGATTCTTAGGATTTAAAAGTCTATCTAATTTTGAGTCAAGATTTTATTAAATTTAACTTTACTTCATCTTCTAATTCAACTTTAAATACTCTTTCTTGTTCATTTTGTCAAGATTAAAAATTTTTCATCTAGCTACTTTGTTTATATTTTAATCCACTTTTTATTTTTCACAATCTTACTCGTTTTTAATAATTTATGTTAAGTTGTAACTTTTCTTTCTTTGGTGAAGCTTCACATTGAACAATTATTTTTTTTAACATCAATTAAAGTAATTATTTTCAGATTTCAATTTTATTTATAAATCTTAACACCTTTCTCATTGAAAATATCAGATGTTATACGTAAGTCATCAGGAAATTGTTGTGTAAAATCAAAGAATAAATATCCAAGGGGAATCTTTGTCTTATCTTGAAACCAATTCATTAAACATTTTCTATCGTTGGGATAAGTTTGTCTATCAAAAAGATTTATAATAGTAGCAACTCGAGGGTCATCATTGTCAACTATTTCACTGGTTTGTATGCCAAGAGATTGGACTTCCAACGTATACTGAAAATATTTTATTGACTAGGTGATTCCCAAGAGTTCTCTATCAAACGTCTAATATTTCCGCTGGCATTGAGTGAGTTTGTTAAACATTCGTCCATGACTTGGTGCAATAATGCTCCTATGGCTACATGAGAAGTGTCCTTTGTAAGATTTTGTGTGGGAGCTCGTACCGAAAATGCTAGCGTTACGCATCCACCAATACGTCTATGGATTTAATAAAGGCCTTTTTTCATTCTTTTGTCCAAGTTACGATATCCATCTTAGGACCTTTCATGATTGCAGTTAGAGGAGCCAAAGTTCTAGATCAATTCTTAATAAATTGGTGATGAAAATTAATCATTCCTACAAAGCTGCGTAATTGTGTTAGTGTTTGAAATATGGGAAAGTCCTTGACATCATTAATATTTTTTGGTAGGGGTTTTAATCCGTATTCACTGACAATATGAACAAAGAAAGATACCGAGTAATTAATAAAGAGACATTTGGCTTGATTTATCAGCAGATTCTGATTTTCAAGTAGACGAAAAATACTTAGTGTGATTGTCACCAGATTCGAATCCTGCGTACACTGCCACATAAGGAAGATCCACTGTTACCTGTTTAACGAGCCCCTGAAAGGTTTGTACCGCATTAAGCAATCCAAAAGGTATACAAAGATATTCAAATAAACCGAAAAGAAGTTGTTATAGTAGTCTTTGAAATGCCGTCGAGTGCTACTGGTACTCAAGTTAATTTTAGTAAAAATAGAGATTCCTTTAAATCTGTTCGTGATATCATGAATAAGAGGCATTTGGTAAGCATCAGATATTGTCACATAATTTAAATTTAGTCACTACAAGGCCGCCAAGATCTGTCGCTTTTGCATACCATGTGTAATGCCGACGCCCATGTTGAATTTGACCTGCGTATATTTGTCATTTTTCCGTCTCTCGAAATTCTGTCTCTGTGATTTCTCTTTTTTATTATGACAACGTCTTGTTAACTAAGGTAAGTCTTGATTGGTTTGAATTATATGCTGAGCTACTGTTGTTGATATTGCTGGTGTGTCATCTTCTAAAAGTCTGGAAATTTTTTTCTGTAATCAGGTCCATGAGTTCCATAGACCATAGTTGCAATAGTATACTTGAATCTCTATGACTTTGATTGATATATTCTACGCGATTAGTGATCTGGATTGACAATTTACGAGAAACCCATAGTGAGCAAGAAAATCTAAATCAATTATTGGCTGTCAAACTTGTACTACAGAAAAAGTTCAAACGAAATAATTGGAATTTGTTGGAAATATAAAACGAATTTATGGGGACTGAAGAGCCATTTGCCACTGATAATTCGCTCTGATTAACTGAAAAACTTTTAAATAATTTGAACGTTAATATGGATACGCAACAACCAGGGTCTACAAGAAATTTTATATATGAAACACAACATTACTGCATTCTCAATTCCATATGAGAGCGGTTTAATTTTAGTTTTCTGGTTGTAATTTAAACAAAATAATTTCTAAGATTTTAGTACTTAGTGGATCAAATAATCGAGATATGCATAACATCGAAGTTTCCGTAATTTCCATTCATTCTGCTTATTTAAATTGTATCAAAAGTTTATTGTTATGAATGTTTTTGTTTTATAGTAGTTCTATCTTTTTTCTTAACTTTTATTGAAAATGAACTCGTAATAAATTAATTTTACAAACTGAAAATTTATAAAATATTTTTTACAAAATTTATTTAATTTATTAATTTAGATCAAAATATGAATAAATTTGAAAATATTTTGGTTCCGATTGTCGACACAATATCATACAGGCCTTTATTTTTACCCCAAGCAATACCACTAGATGTTTATGATAGGCTGCTTAACTTACATGGAGATCCTTTTGTATGGTTTTCAGGTCAATTGTTGAGTTATATAATGCGCCTAAATAATTTCATGACTAGCAAATTATATGCATTCAATAACGGGCAATTTAGTAGCTTACGAACAATAGGTCCAATCGTGGGTGTTCACATAAGGCGGACTGATAAAGTAATTTTTTTTGCTATTATTAAAGTATAATATATGCATATATATACATAGGTTGGCACAGAAGCACAATTTCATTCTTTATCAGAATACATGTTTCACGTAGAATCTTATTTTAGAAAAGAAGAAATTAAAATTAATCTGAAATCTCAACTTGTAAGGATTGATTGATAATTAATCTCTTTCACACCTTTTATAGTTTACGGATTTATTCGTGAATAATTTAAATAAAAGAAAATTTTTAATTTTTTTGAAAAAATTAATGAAGAGATAACAATTACTGTTTCTGTTATTTTTTGTTAAATCTTTAATTAAAAATTTAGTAAGCAGATTTTTAATTTTAAATATCTTTCATAAATTCAATACAATATAATTTTAAACTGTATTTAGTTTTATTTTTTTCTAACATCAACAAATACATATTTTTCACATTTGATATTTTTTCCTTTAGAATTATATTTAAATTTCGATTAAATACAAATTTCCTGCACTGCATTTTTAAAGTGTTATAATTTGATTTTTTTTGTATTTGTACTTCTAAAATAAATTAAATGCCATTCTAATAATAATTAAAGTTTGCAATTGATTGTTTCAAAAAATAATTACAACTGTTAGTTATTAAACCTTGTATTTTTAATAGATTGTTTAACTCCTTAATTGCTTAAATTATATTGGCTAAAATTATTGATTTTTTAAGTTTCAGTACCATTAGATATATTTCTTGATATGATGCTAATAGCAATTGACTTTATATACATTACATTATCCCACGCAAGTATTTTGACTTCCCAAAATTAATTTTTATTAATACTCTGTCCCAACTAGAACTCGAAATAAATCAATGAATTTTAATATTGGTAGCATATTAATTTGCATCTATATTACAAAATTTATTGATTTTCTTTTTAATTTTAATCAGTGGGAGTAGTGTGTTTTTAAGCATTTTCAGCTCAAGGTCTCCACCCGAGATCTCGAAAACTTTCTAAATTTAGCAATTTCTCTTCAGTCTTTGGTATCTTGTTAAAATAAATAATTATCGAATTTTCTAATTTACTCATAAAGGGACTTTCGCCGAAAATGCTTAAAAACACTATTTTAATATTGGGGGATTCCCTATTTTCAAAATTATAAAATTTAATAAATTTCAATTTTAAAAATATGGTAATTCGAGAAAAATATTTTTGTGAATCTTATAATAAATATCTTCAAAAGCTCACAAAGCTAAGCATGAAAAAACTAAAATCCACCAAAATTCACACTTCTGGGGGAGATTTACAAACTTCAAATTCATTACTGCTTGAATCTTCTTTATTAAAATTTTTATTGAGTAATGTCCATATGGAAGAGTTGTAATTCCATCATTCATAATCCATCTTTTATCATAATTATCCAATGTTGTTTTTAAAGATTTCTCAAGATAAATTTTATGACTTGATCTAAGATTATGAATTATTTCAACCTGTTTTCCATATTTACCTTCAACACAATTTTAAAAATGACTAAATTTTATTTTTTTACTTACAGATTTTTTAACCCCTTTATTTTTATTTTCTTCGCCCTTGATCATTTTTAATGCATATTGTTTTGATCGAATAGCAACAACACTCAATATTGAATTCCCAGGTTTTTCATCTATATATGTAAAAAATTCTCAGGATTCATTTATTTAATTTTTTAATGTCCTCGAATAAATCTTCCCAAGTGTCACAATTTTTATCTCGTTTAATTTCTAAAAACATTGAATCTGTATCCATTAAATGTAAAGAAATTCTATCTTTAAAATATGGTTGTAATATATCATAATACATTTCATGCATTTGTAATTTTGATAATTCTAGAATACTGAATCCAATATACATTGGTTTATTATATGTTTTGGTATAATTTCATATTTCAATAGCAACCAATTCATTTGAAAAGCTTTCACAATCTTTAAATGTTGGTCTTGAAAGCATTTTAGAATATATTATTAAATCTTGAGGACTATTTGTTAATAAAGTTATATTTACGTATTTATCTATATTTTCCATAGTTTTACCAAAGACCGAATTATTTAATAATTTATACAACATTTTACCAAATTCATCCTTGTAGCTTCTTTTCTATTTTTAATATTATATTCAATAAAACTTTTCATAAATGGTTTTTGTTTAAAACTAATATTATAAACTTTTTTCAACTTCATTCCTTGTCTCAAATAAACTTGTAATGGCACAATTTTTTTTATTATGTTTAGTACATAATAATTTAACTGCTGAATCTTTCTTTTCTAAATCTCTTTCTTTTTGCCATGGTGATAATTCTTCATATTTTATTTTTGTTTTTATTTGTACTAAAGGAAAATACATTGTTTTTTCATGAATTTCTTCAGGATATTCCAAATCGACTTCTACAAAATTATCCAATCTTTGGATCTTTAGGAGTTAATAATATTTCATTTATTATATCAAGATTAACCCATTTAAAATTACCAATTGGAAGAGCTACACCACGATAATTATAAAATTTTATAAAATGATCATAATCCATAACCTTATCAATAATGAAAATTCTTTTTTACAAATTTGAATTCTTTCAAATTCTTCTTGTTGTTCATCAGACATGTTTAAATCATATTCAGAGTCTTTTATTGTTCTAAATAATTTATTTTCAATTTTATTCACATATTCAACAAATGTTTTCAAAACCTGTTCCGGATTATTTCCTCTATAAAATACTTCTTCTGATTCAATTAATTCAGGATAATTACTTTTTAAATACAGACAAAATGTAGATGTTTTTTGATTTGTTAGGAAACCTCAAAAGATTTCTTTATTGCAATTAAATATTTTTTTAATCTTTTCTTCCTCGACGCAGTCGACCTCCGGTTTCCATCTTCATGATTATTATATACATAATTATATTCACCATATAAATCTGTTAAATTATATTTTAAGATATTCTTTAAATTTTGTTTAATATTAACAGCTTCAAAATCTCAATATATAACAGCTAAAAGTTGCACAAGATTTCCAATTTTATTAAAAGTCATTTGCGCATTATCACCGATAGGCATTTTAATAAAAGGTGGTTCATTAAATCCACATAATCTTTCATGTTTTTCCCTCATAGATTTTGTTAATGTATAAGATAAACATCGTTCACAAACACGACCTTCTTTATAATTAGAATTTGTAATTCTCTCTCATAAAACTTTGAAATTTTTTAATCCAAACATTATGAGAAGTATATTTTCTTCACTATATCTCTTTTTAATCAATTCAAATATTAATTTAAATAAAACATCTAATTCATATGCTCCAGGTGTAATTGTTATCTAACAGTATTCATTAACAACACCCACAGTATTTGGTTTTTAATACCAAATTCATTATTATCTTTTGTAATATTAAAAATTGTATTAAATGTTGTAAACCATGATAATCCATCTTCATAATTATAATCGTGATTTAATTCTAAAGGAATTGGAAAATTGGCAGAAAATTCTGATTCTTTAAAATCAAAACTTAAATCTGATAAATATTTTGTAGATAAAATATTAATAATTTTTTCTAAACTTTTCTCCATTTTAGAATCGACAAAAATTTAGGTTGAGGAACCGTAAAAAAAATTAATTTGGTGGAACAACTACAAAACCCGAACCTTCTTTTTCAACACTTGGAACGTTAATGACTGCCTTCGAAGAAGTTTAAAAAGCATTTTTTATATAAATTTATTATTTCTTCACACTCAGGGGTTCCTGGAACCAAAATTATTTTCTCAGAGTTTATCCTTTCAATGTTTTTTTCTTTAATATTTTCTTCAGCATTTAACGGTCGAATTTTATTAAACATAGACATTATATATATATATATATATATATATATATATATATATATATATATATATTAATTTATATTTATCATCTTTTCACTACCGGTTTCAATATTAATTTCTTTTTCAACAAAAACACAACCAAAACATTTTTCTTTATATTCATCATCTTTTGTCATTTCTATTGTTATACTTACTCCATTAATTACTAGTTTATCATCCTGTTCTCTAACATCAACACAAAATATAGAATTGTTCTATGAATTTTATTATTATATTTATTAATTAATTCTGGTAATACATCTATTCAAATTCTATTTCCTTGTTCTGTAAATTTTTATAGATCCAATTTTTCAATGTTCTATTAAATCTTTCAATTATATGATTATGTGAACCATAATTTGATCTATCATCGGGTGAATTAAAAGTTGAATAAATTTTAATATCATTTTTTTGTCTAAATTCTTCAAATATTTTATTATAAAACTTTTTACCATTATCAACATATAATGTTTTAGGAATTCTATCTGGAGTTTCTTCAAATAAAAACTCGAATCCTTCTTTAATTGAATTTGCTAGTTTATTTTTTAATGGTAGAACCCAAGCATATCGAGTATACAAATCAATAATTGTTAGAATATATCTATGGTTTCAATTAAATCTGCTGACCAAATATCATATTTATTGAAAACTTTTATTTTTAAATATTTTTTAGGTTTTCTATATTCTTGGTGTAACTCATTCGCTAGAGTAGTATTTTGATTGTCTGAGTTTGTTGATATGTCTCCATCTAACATTATCTTTGTTTTCATTGCTATTTTTCCTATTGCTCCTGAAAATCTTTCAGAAAATGTTTGATTTTGAATATCATTTAAATCTTGAATCAAATCAATATCTGCTTTTTGACGAGAACGAATATCTTCTTGACGATAAGCTATGTCATGTTTTAAAGCCTCTGCATCAACTCTATTTATTGGTTCTTCTCCAGGTTTAGGATTATCATTTTCATCAAGTCTTATATGTAAACGAGTTCCTGGCGGAACATCTGTCAAGTTTCCGAGAGCCAGACTATATCTTAAGGAATCATCAAAGCTAATTAGACTTTTCATCCCTTGAACAATCTCCATATTCTAATCATAACGAACTTAGGAGACATGCTGTGGATTGTCCATTGTTTTATTCTTTTTGGTTTTTACCATTAGAATTGGTCATTACCCAAGTTCTTTCATTAAATTTCTCTAATGAAGTGGTAGAAAAATTTGAAGGTGTTGCATTTACTAAATTCATAAAATAATGAGATTTAATTTCTTGTAATAAATATTCTTTTAAAATTATTTTATTCTTCTTTGCTTTTAAAGGTCTTTTAAAACATCAATTAAAACATCTTTTTATTTATTCTTCATCTTCAAAATTAAAACTAGAAACTGATGATGTGTGATCTATATGCCAATAAGAACCTTGATTTTTCCAGGTCATTCCATCATAAAATTGAAATTCAATCCATTGATAAAAATCATTTATTAAGCATCCTAAATACTTCAATAATGTTCGACTTTCTTTGTTTTGTTTTAATGCTCTTCTAATACCTCCATATAAATTATTAGATAATTTAACTTTTGGATTTTCATTATATCATTTCTAGCGCACTCTAATTTTTTCCTTATTATTTTGTTCATAATCTCGTTGACATCCTTTACATTCAGAATTATAAACATAATCCCTCTTTAATCTACTGCTAAATTCACTTATATGTTTTTCTATATTACATTTTGTACATACTTTTATTGGTAAAGTAGTTTTCAAATTTCTTATTTCTAATAAGCGTTACACATACCAAAAAATCGGATTTTCTTTTGATTGTTCTAAACGATTTATTTGGTTTTTCAATTTTACATTTGTTACATATTTTTAAATCCATTATTAATTTAATTATTCTTATCAATTTAGCAAACACTAGCATGTTCTTTTTTAAAACACACTTGAGCCCAATTGACCCAAATAATTGTATTTTGGAAGATGATGTTCTCCTGGATATTTTTCCCATGGAAATTCTGGAAGTTTAGAACTTACAGCTTGTAAATCTCCCCCAGAAGTGTAAAAGTGTGAAGTGTGAAACTTTTTTTGGTGGATTTTAGTTTTTTCATGTTTAGCTTTGTGAGCTTTTAAAAGATATTTATTACAAGATTCACAGAAATATTTTTCTCGAATTACCATATTTTTAAAATTGAAATTTATTAAATTTTATAAATTTTAATATTTTATAATTTTTTGAAAATAGGGAATCCCTCAATATTCAAGTTTTTAGGCATTTTTGGCGAAAGTCCCTTTATGAGTAAATTAGAAAATTCTATAATTTTTTATTTTAACAAGATACCAAAGTCTGAAGAGAAATTGCTAAATTTAGAAAGTTTTCGAGATCTCGGATTGGGACCTTGAGCTGAAAATACTTTAAAACACACTACTAGTGGAACCCGGAGTACTTTCCTGTTTCATTTACTGATAATAAAAAAAGTTAATTCTCGTTACCAGATTTCATTTATAAGTATTTTTTCGTATATTATTATATTTTGATATTCAAACTTCATTTCAATACTTATTTTTTTGTTAAGCTAATAACAATCAAAATATATGAAATTGAACTATCAAATTATTTTAGGATGATTTAATCAAGGGAACTTTGAAAAGACGAAAAACTTTAAAATTAAAACGACAAATAATTTTGGCAACTGATGAACCTAAAATATTTAAAGAAATGAATGACAATTATCCTCAGTATCAAGTAATTGGCAATCCCGACAATTCTAGAACAGCAAATATTGGTAATCGTTATTCTCAAGAAGCATTACAAGCAATCATAATAGATACTATCTATTTAAGTCATACAAATTTTTTAGTTTGCACATTTTCTTCTCAAGTAATAATAGTTTTAGTTCTCTTTAAATAATAATATTATAGATTTATACATTCCATTTCAATTTGTTTATTATATCATTTTCATATTCATTTAGGTCATTCATTAAACTAGCTGAATATATATATATATATATATATATATATATATATATATATATATATATATATATATATATATATATATATATATATATATATATATATATTTATACCTGCTTCAACTGAATACCAACCTAAAATAGGTCCTGATCACTCAAAAACAAAAAACTACATTCAGTAAATCTTTAGCTTTCTCCTTCCCTGGTTGATCTTATTCAACTTTTTATCAGAATCTACTTATAAATCAAGCCAAATGTCTCTTTATTAATTACTTGGTATCTTTTTTGTTCATATTGTCAGTGGGTACGGATTAAAACCCCTACCAAAAAATATTAATGATGTCAAGGACTTTATCATACTTCAAACACTAACACAATTACGCAGCTTTGTAGGAATGATTAATTTTCATCATCAATTTATTAAGAATTGATCTAGAATTTTGGCTTCTCTAACTGCAATCATGAAAGGTCCTAAGCTGGATTTCGTCGATAGAATCAAGACAATAGCTTGTGGATTAAGAAATGAGCGCCAAAGGGAAGAGGCAGAAGAAGATATGTATCAGACGAAATATAGAAGAAGTTGGCGTAACATAATTTTGAATAGTACACAAGTAGATATTTTAAATGGATTCGGTAGCGTCAGTAACAGTCATGAGCAGAAATTTGTGGGAGAAAATATGCAAACCAGACCTTCAACGTAGTGCTATACTATTGTGCGGAGTATTTTCAACTGGAGAAGAATCAATGGAATGCATGACTATACCAGCCAAGTGGAATCAGGTGACCAAAATTATTGCAGTAGTTGTTGTAAGAGATATTAAATCTGAAGAGTTTGGAGTAAAGTTGATGAAGATCAATAATATAGAAATTACATTTATAAATAAAATTCACACAGATGAAGAAACAATAAACAAAGCTCTGATGGCGTTGGAAGGTGAGAAGAACAAAGACATTGAAGAAATGATCAGGAAATACAGTGGAATTTTCATGGCATCAAAATTTGATCTATGCCTTACTAATTTAGTCAGAAGGTCCAATAATGCAACATCCATGTCGTTAATCAATGTATATGAAGAAAATAATTGAAGATCTGATAAAAGAATTAATTAAAACAAAAGTAATTTGGCGTTGTAAGAGTTCTTGGAATGCTCCGTTAGTGATAGTAGGAAAGACAGATGGATTCATCAGAGTGTGTGTAGACTATCGTGGATTGAATGTTATAACAGAAAAGGAATCTTTTCCGATGCCTAATACCAAATTTTTACTTTACTGTCTCACGGATGCAAGAATATTCATTTAGGTCAAGCGTATTACCAAGTAGAATTGGCTACAGATATTCAAGAAATTACAACAATATGTTGTTGTCAGTTGATAAGATTAAAACCATTCAATGTACCCATATTTATTAGATCCCTAATATAGATTTTCCGCGAAATTATTGTTTAGTGCCATGCCCACCATAACATGGAACCACTGATTCATCAACACTATAATGTTCTTCTTGAGAAGCAAAAGAGAACACATTTTAGTAAATCTATCGTCTTGATTGAGGCAATTATTGTCGCGAAAGTGTATATTTTGCATGATAAATCTAAATAGATTTCTGGACATACTTCACATACTAATTCTTTGTATCCTTGAAGTTTTCTCAATACAATTCTAATTACCTCATCATCAATAAACTTGGTAAACTATTTCGTATTAACAATTCAAATTGTGTATTACACTCACAACTCCATTCAGATAAAGTTGATGTGATATTCTGTTTTGCCCAGGCATTGGTACCAGGTCCTTCAGATGCTACCAGTCGCTTTGCAATAGCTAGAAGTCACAACCAGATTCAGATATGTTTTCCTGCTTTACAGCCTTTATATCAGAATTTAAAATTTCTGTCTCTGCTTCTTTACGAAGTTGGTTTTCAGGAACTTTATTTGTTGTTACGGAATTTTCATCTACAAAGTCTTCATCTGTGTTTTCGTCGCCTTCAAGAGGAAATACAATAATTTTATCATTAATTTCATCTTCATTTAGAGCTTTTCAGTTTTTCCCATTAACTCATGCAGAATCAAATGTCTTTTCATGTCACTAAAAAGTGTTTTGTTTGTACTATGTATTGTCATTTTCCTTTAAAAAGACAATATTTTTGGTAATAAAACCCATCTCAATAAATATTTTTAATAAACATAGATATTAAGTAGAAGTTATTAACATGATAAAAATTAAAAAATAAAATATTATACTTGTTGCACTATCATAGAACTAAATACTGCAGTGAATAAAAATCAAGAATAAACACTTTAAGACTACTGAATACTTGTGAAGTGGCAGTCCACCAGGAGATGCTTGCTAAAAAGAAGTATTAGGTATTTCCCATTGAATACATTCCATTGGACCAATATTAACTACTCCTACCCCGGAGGCACTTTTGAATTTCGTTCCCAGAATCAAATATGCCACATTTTTGAAGGTTATGAAATTATAAAGAAAATATCACAGTGAAAGAACCGAATTATTTGTAACAATTCAATCATAAAACACAATTTATCTGATTCCAATTAAATAAATTTCAATTTTTAAAAATAACTAAAAATTACTTTATCTTTGCACCACATGGAAGAACAAAAGCATTGTCTATCAAAAAGCACTTAATTAAAATGTCAGCGTGATAGATAATTTTAAAATGTATTAATGTTATATTTTCTTTTATTTTTATATAACATGTGCTAGACGTGGAATCTTTTTATATTTTTGGAAAATAACCGATGTTTTACTGAAAGAAAATAATTTTACTAAATAACTTATGTTGCCCGGGTTATGCCGAGTACCCAGGCTAGTAGCTTATAAAATACATTTTTAATATAAGTTTTATCACAATATCGTGAAATTTTTTTGATTTTTTGAATTCTTTAATGAAAAAAGGTATTTCACATCAGTCATTTTTTGCATAAAATCTGTTATTGTATCATATCTGTCAGTAATTAGTTAATTTTTTCCTTGTTATTTAATGTTGAAACTATATTGCTAAACTTTTCTTTTATTCACGATGAATATTTCATAATTGATACATCCTAAACTTTCATCTCATGTTGAAAAATGACTTTCAAATTGAAATTCTAAATTCTTTGCAAAAAATAAAATTTACAGTTATTCATTTTCAATAATCATTTTAAATTCGGGTTATAACTTTTAATTTTACTCTCATTATTGTCATAAAATATTTATTTTAGTTATTTTTGTATTGACGCTAGTCAGTTACGACATCCACAAGTCAGTTTAAGAGAAGTTTGAATTTCTTTAAATTTTTTCATGATATCATGTGTCAAACATTATGCTAGTTTATATAGCATTTTGATTTCTGATCTTATTATTATGAGAAAACTTAAAAAACAAAATCTTATGACAAAATAAATTTAAAATCTAGAATATAAACACCAAATGCAATAGTTTAGAAAATAAGAATATGAAAATAAATAGAGAAGATATTTGGAAAAGAATAAAGGAAAAAAGAGTAAAGTCAACCTAAAACAAGTGGGAGATGCGATATTAATAATACAAGAAATTATAAATGAAGATAGGAAGGACGTTAAGGACGTGGTAATAAAAAATACATGAACGGAGTTATTTAGTTAAAGATTTAAATGGAAAGAAGATGGTTAGAAATTTTGAAAAGATCAAACATTTTTAAAAAGCGGAATGTGAGGAGAAAAATTAAGAAACAAATTCTCAAGTCGAAATAATTGTAAAATTTAATAGCATAGTATTTTAAAATTATTTATGTAGAAAGTATTTTTAACTTAAAAAATAGATTCAAATTTTATATTATGTAAATTATAATGCCCAATAAACATGCACATAATTTTTTATATTCAAACACTAATTTACTCACTAAACGAATCTTGAATGACAACTTTTTCAGGACACAGGTTCTTAGCAAGAAATCACTAGGAAATTGTAAGAAAAAAACATAATATATAAACTAGTTTTAATGAAAAACTTTTAAAATATTTCGATTATTAAATTGCTTTATTTTTATTCAAAGGTTTGCCGAATTGCATATGAATTAATGCAATCTTACATTTTAAATTCTCCCAGTGGTGATCAAGGAAATCAATTTCGTTCATTGGATGATATTTATTATTTCGGTGGTCAGCATCCAAATAGTATGGTTATGATACAAAATTATCAGGATAATCATTCAACATTTACATTAAATATGGGAGATAAAATTAATGTTATGGGTAATCATTGGAATGGTTGGTCAAAAGGTGTCAGTGAAAAGGATAATGTCGGTTTATTTCCAACATATAAAGCTCAATTTATTCATCGTATTGTACCAATGGGAGCTTATAATTTTTCAAAGAATCCTTAGTTTTGTTTAACAGTTGCATTTTATTTCTGTTAAGTGGAGATTTAAAGATATCAATATTTTTAATAAAAATTCCATTTTATTTTTAACAAATTTATTAGACTTGAAGTTTTGTATATAATTGGGTTTAAATTTTCAGAAATGTTGTTAATGCCAAATGTTATCTTTATGTAATAAAATTGTTTGAAGTTTTCTTGTATTATGTTATATATACTTAACTTTATAAATTTCGGATAATCGAGACAGGGAACAAGAAACTTATTAAAATTTTGTATTTTGTAGAAATATGGCGTAGTGATAAATTCAAAACTTGGTTTGATATCGCAAATTGACGTTTACTTTTAAAAAGTACAGCTCCTATATCTTAAAACACAGAATGTTTAGGACAAATAATTTCCCTATTGAAAAACATTCTATGCTTTTATAAAGACTTTGTTTTTCACCTCTGATTTCTTTATAAGTGACAATATTTCCTACAAAATTCTACATAATTCTATGCTTTGTTAATGTACTAAGACTAAGTCAGATATTGTCTCAATTATTTCCTCGTCGTTCAAAATTTTGGTTTTCAGGACCATTCATTAATACCTTAATATTAACGTATTTACTATCATCTCAATGTCAAAATATTAATGCGTAATATGTTGTGTTTCTTATGGGATCAAAACTTAAGAAAAATTTCGAATTTTGCTATTTAAGGATCAGAGGTTGTGATTAGGATATTATTACTAATGAAGAGAACATAATCAACTGCATGATTACAGTGCTCATTCAAGGGTATAATGTATGCAGAGTCCGAATCAAGCCATCTGTAAAATTATAAAAGCAGAAGAAACTTTTGGATAATGAATTAATAATTTTTGTTCTATTGATTGTTTTTCTTTTTGTCGATGATTATAAATAATGACTTATAACAAATTTAATGATAATATTATTTAATAATATGCAGAGAATATTGTAATATAATGAATGGTTGACTGTAATAAACAAAGATGATTCTTTATGTTATGCATATATATAATATATACAGTATCCGCCGCTTTATATGTCACATATTATTATTAACTTACGTTTTGCATTTATCATAATTTTTTATTTTAATTGAGTCTCAGTCATTTTCAATAGTAACAATTTCATTTATTACTGACTCGCTTAATAATGACTTTGCCTTGTATTAAACATTTTAAAGTGGTTTCAAATCGATACATATAACTTTTGAATCCCGCTATACGCGCACACCATCACATAGGTAAATACAGTACAGTACAGGAAGAAACAGGTGACAGTACAATTTCTTTCTATTGGTGAATTTTTATCACTTTACGTATTCACATTTACATCTTCAATGCATCCTTCTTTTATTTTCTCATGACATGAAAGAATTGAATTTTTCCTCGTGATATGATGGTATGGGGAGCGGTAGGATACGTTCATTTGTAGACATCATTAGTTCCTTCACACTTACTTATCACAGTGTGATAATAATCGTAAACAATTTTCAATGACACACTTGCGTGTATGTGCATGTTTAACAGTATTTACTGTCATTTTTATTGCAATATACATGTACAATTATGAAGAGAACAAGTACAGAGTTGGATGTTACAAAGAAGATAGAGATAAGTGAAATGGCGTCGAAGACAACAATATAGGAAGTCATGAATAAATTTGGAGTACCTAAACCAATAGTTATCTCTTGTAAAAAAGTATTGGAGAAAAATTTTAAAGTAAAGAGAAGAAGAACTGGAAAGATACTCATAATAGTAGCAGCCCTGATTGACTTTACCAAAAAAGGATGAGCAGGCAACTTTTCTATTCAAAGAAAAATATTAATGGATAAAGCTTCAGATATTGCGATGGAGATGAGTAAAGAAGATTCATCATTAAGAAGTTTTGTTCAAGCATATAGTTGGATTTCTAGAGTGCTAAATCGTGAAAATATCGCGTCTAGGTATTTGCATGGGGAAGATCGAAGTAACGACACAGAGAGTGCAGAAAAATGGTTGGAAAATGTATGACCACAATTAGAGGACAATTTCTAATGAATCGAATATTCAACATGGATTTATTTAAAAGCGAACTAATTAAATAAACTAAATTTCATCATTCTTTATTATTTTTGTTTTCTTTAAAAACATTTTGGAAAATTTTATTCATCTTCTTTTTGTTTGCTCAGAACATTTGTGCTCGCAGACAACTTGTAAAAATTCAAAGCAAAAGAAGGATTTTTGAACTACAGTTTTGTGTTTTAATATGAGTGGTACAATAAGACTACCCATCAATGTTATTGGAAAAAGTCAAAAACCTCGAACATTTCAGAAAGATCCAAAAATCTTGGTATTATCTTATTGGTTCGACAATAAATTGGCATGGGTGACAACTTAATTTTTCAATTCATGGTTATAGGATTTTAGTAAAAGGATGCATTATATCTTTGGTGAAGAACATGCCTAAATAATTCTCGATAATGCAACATCCCACAAAGTTTTAAACATGCATACGTATGTTGAGTTAACTTATCTTCCACCAAATGTGACTTCTAACATGAAACTTCTTGATGCAGGAATTATCCACACATTTAAAGTTATTATCGTCGTCAACTTTCTCAGCTAAGCGCTGCTTTTATCAATCTTGAAAAAACTTGGGAAAAACAGTTTGTCAATCACTGGAGTTCATAGTAAGAATGTAAAATGGGTTTCACAAAAACAATTGCTAGTTGTGTTGCTCATTTCGACCTACTTGAAACAGAAGTTAGTGCATTAATGGACGAATTTGACACTGAAATTTCATCATCCTCGTTGACATGAACAACCTTTTATTTGTTGATACATTGTTTGTATGTCTGTGTACACTTTTTTTACAACACCGCCGTTTATTATTAACTTTCGCTTAAAGATGAAATGGTAGGGGTCAATATAAAGCGGCGGACACTGCACAATGATTGTTAATTTTAGTTATTATCATTATTATTAATATTTGTATCAAAATATAAATAAATTTCAGTCTTTAAATATAAGATGTACAAATCATTGATTTCAAAAACTACTTTAAACTGATCATTAGCTATTTGGGTATTTCCTATGTTCTGATTGTGCATATGTGAGGTGATGTGCTAAATATTAAAATCAATCGACATTTACAGACGTTAAATAAAATGGGGGATAGTCCGGATTTAATTTAATTTTAAAAATCCTGTCTGATTTATAGAGAGAATGTATTAATATCCGTATTAACAATGCAGTGAATCATTAGTATTGTAATAAATATTCTTTCTGAAAATAACCACGTTTAGGTAATAAGAGCCCAAGAATATATTATTCACGAAAAGAAATTGAAAGTGTGTATAGGCTTTCAAGCCATGTATATATATATATATTGTAGAATAAGAGTTTATATAGATGAATAAAGTCATTTTAAGTCTTCATAGTGTGTGTGAGAATATAATTAAATTTATTCATAAAATAAATAACTAAATAAATTTTAATTAAATAAAGAATTAAATAAATTTATGTTGTGGATTGATGTGGTATGTAAATTCCTTATGCTTACATTAATTTGTGTTTAATATAATTCCTCAACAATTGTGTTTAAATATTACGAATAAATTTTGGGATTTTGAATTTTATAAATATTTATTATGGACGTTATTAATGCTAAAAGTAACGCATCTAACATGGCACCCACGATGGCAAATTTTATTAAGCCTTCAGAAAATTACGAAATTGGAGCCGATTTTATGCAAGAATGTGAAAGGTTTTTCGACCTTTTTGGCATCTCAGAAGAATACAGAGGAAAATTTTTCAAAGTAGTTTCATCAGCAAATGCTTCAAAAAAATATGAAGCAACTCGTGGGGAAATAAACTATTTGGATCGTCTCAAAGAAGCTTTCAAAAAGACAATGAATTTTATTGATGATCTTCAAGAAGCTCTTAAATTTCGTCAAGGAAATGATTCAGCCAATGAATTCGACACAAAAATAGAAAAGCTCGCAAAACAAATCTTGCGACACAAACTGAATTAAGAGGAACTATGAGAAAGAAATAAGAAAAATAAAAGGACTAGATGAAAGAAAAAAAGAAAATTGAAGCTAAAAGTGATAAATTTTACTAGTACTAGTCTTTCGTGGAAAGAATGACGAAAGATGGATATGAAGTTATGACATAAAACGAAACCTAAATGTATTACGAACAACGTGTGAATTTTCACTAAAAATCAAAATATAGGTACTAATAGAAAATTGTTTTTGAAGTTACATTACCTAATCTTTGACAATGATCGAAATTTATATTTCTTTAATTGATTTAGAAATTTTATTTTACTACATAACTCATTTTATGATATTTAATTTATGCATTAATTTTTTTGTCTAAAGTTTTATTTTCATGAGAAAAATGTGGGATTAAATGAAATATTATCATTTAAAATCAAAAGAAAATCAGAAGACCTTTTAAACCTTTATTTAATTAAAGAAAAATAAAAATACTCACTTATGAAATTCAATAAATTCCACATAGACATCGCGAATCAGCATAAAATTTCCAACGAGTTATAAATAATTCATCGAAGCGATGATAAAATTTTCTCTTCGTGCAGATAGTTATGACGAGATGATGTGGAAGCGACGACGGATTGGGTCAATAGTCTAATATAATTAGACTTAGCAGATGGGTTTGTCACCAGTAAAATCGATAGTGGGATTAACTTGAAATAAATCGTGAAAAAATTTATTAAAACCGACTCATTTGTTACTATGATGATTATCATTATTCTTATTATCATTGTTATTATTATTATTATTATTATTATTATTATTATTATTATAGTTATTATTATTATTATTATTATTATTATTATTATTATTATTATTATTATTATTATTATTATTATTATTATTATTATTATTATTATTATTTTTACCACATCATTAATTACCTATTATTAATATCATTGCTATTACTGTTTTCTTTATTATTGCCATAACATCATTGTTGGGATATTAAATATTCGTCGATGAATAGGTCTCTCGATCGGATTTCTCGTGTTCAATAATCAATAAGACAAAATCCCAACAATGAAATCTTTATTCACAAATATTCACCACGATATACAATTGTTTACTTCTCGTACACGCCTTAAGGAAATAACGAAATAAGTCACTGCAATCTGATTAACTTCTTTATCCGTTTACTGCATTTCATTCGTTTCTCCAAACTCGCTAGATTTTCTCTTCTACGAACCGGCAACTTATTTTGTTGTCAGTTCCTTTTATAATTTTTGGGTTCCCATTAATTTCGATTACTGCTAGGGAAACAATTTTTCCAGTTCGCATAATTTATTGCCTATTTCACTAATGCCGAGAAACCCATTAAGCTGACGTTCAATGGGTTAATGGGTTCGTCAGTACATAATTTAATTAATTAATTTGTTTTTGAGCTCCCGACTTTTCAATATACCTTATCTCAATCTAATAGTATTTTATTCGTCTTCACAATCAAATTTGCCACTGGTTACCACTTTTTCCCCCCAAAAAATATTTATTTTTACTTTTTCCAAATTTTAATTAATTTTAATTGATTTTGATAATTTTAAAATTTTATTATTTTTATTCATGTTTTCTTATAACCCCTACATTATCTTAATATAATTATTATCACTACCACTGCTGTCATTGTTGTTTTAAATAATTTTTAATATTACTGTTCTTAGGATTATCATGTTCATTATTACTCTTAAATATATCATTATAAATGCCACTTACAGTTGACGTTATCACTCATAACTATTATTAGCATTATATAGTCGTTTTTTGAGATTCATTTCTGCGGCGATGTTTTTCTAAACCTTGTTGACCTTCATTTCGATAATGCTTGGCGAATTGCGACTAATCTTTTTGTATGTTTTATTATCGCTGAGATGTTTACAGGCAGCTTCACAGTAAAGGCCTTTCTCATTAACGCAAAATTCACCTCATTTGTTACTTGGTAAGTATACATATGGTTTAGTTTTAATTGCTTTCAATGCGCCTTGTTCGTTGTTCGACAGATTTCATTTATATGGTTTCTTTTTTGACAACATTCATAATCTTTCGAAAATTAAGTAGTGATAATAATAAAAGGTGATAATAACGATAATAATAATATTGATAATAATAATAATAATAATAATAATTATAATAGTAATTGAAATGACGACAGGAATAATGATGATGTAAATAATAATTAGAATAGTAAAAATAATAACACTCATTTAAACAAAAATTCAAAAATATAATTAATTTTACAAAACATAGAAAAAGATAATTTAAAGGAGATAAGACATCAATTTATAATATGTAGCATCAACTCTTACATTTTTAACTTTAGGGAGGCTGAAAATAAAGATTACCCTAAAAATAGAAGTTGTTTTCTGCACTTTTAAACATAGAAAATTTGTTTACGAAAAACAATTGTTACTGACTACTATTACTGCAAATAGAGTAAGCACAGGGTACACAATGAAAAGATATATAGGATCATTATTAAAGGTTAGTGAAGGTAAATGAACCAGTGTTAGTGTTCTAATTTATATAGGACAGGAAGTTGAGATTCTGAAAACCTAAACATTATCATAAAAAAATTTTAATTTTCTATTTTGTTTTCTTTTCCCAGACAATTAAAATAAATAAAAAAATTCATTTCATTTTCTTTTACTTTCGGCGACATCATTTAAAAGAAAATTTCAATTGTTTGAATAAAAGTAACAGTAAAAGATCTTTTCGCTGATCAAATGCATCTACTTTTCGACAGAATTTGAAACAATTAGATCATAATATTTTCGTTTTGTCTTTATGTTTCGCATATTTTAGTGGAACTATTTCCTTCTTTTATTACTGATTGTTTGCCTAATTAATTTGGAATACATCAAGAAAAATTCGAAAATAAAATTGTGTTTCTAACTCATCAATATAATTGCACTTTCATGGAATTGAGCGATCGCATTTGAGTCGATGAGTTTCTGATTTTTCATGCTGCAATTGAGGCTAAATATTGGATGCTCCAGATTCACCCGTGAAAAGAGTTGATTGATCTTCGCTATCTTGTAACATATTTTTGTAAGCGGTCTCTGCCATTGCATATCCGTGTGATGGTCTTTTATGAAGTTCTCGTTCTTTATACCATTCTATTATTTCATCGTAATAAATTAGAAGAATTTTGTAATTATTTAACGCGGCACAGAATAATCCACAATATGCATAAAATAATTCACTTTCAGATAATTCAAGGTTTTCATCACATAAATTTGAATTAAACTTTTGCTTTTTAACTTGACAAACAAAGATAACTTCAGGAGATGAATCAATATCGTTTCTTTTAATATTCTTTGATTTGTGAAATTTACTATTTGATTCTCTGGCTGGTAAAGATTTAGAGCATGACAATTTTATCAGTAGTGTTTTGATCATTTATATTATTATCACTTTTATTTGAAAATACTTTATTATACATAATATCAAATAAAGATTCTCTTGGTTCATCATCTAAGATTTCAGTATAATCAATTTTTGACTCAATTGGTTTTTCAGCTTTCCTTTTGGACTTTAATATTTTCGGTTCAGAAAAGTTGGATATACTTTTCGGTATTCTCATTTTTGAATTATTAATTACTGCTGTTTTCCCTGGAGATTCAGAGATAAAGCATTACAATTTCTATCTTGTACAAATTAAGCAAAACAATACTGTACTATGCTCAATACCAATTTCACCGTCATTTATATTTAAATTTAAAGAAATTCCGTTTTGGCATATATTAAAGGGCTTCTGAATATTTTCGTTAATAATTAAATCAGGGACATCATCAACAGGCTTGGTAGTCTTCTCTACTTCAGAAGTTTTTATCGTTGCTTTTGAGCGACTAGGTATTAAAGCTGAAACAATATTTCTATTTTTATTGAAAATAACTCTCCTTTCATTTACTCTACTTGATACATGTTTAGTAATCATGAGATCAAAATCGAAATTAAATCCAAGTACGAAAATTTTGTTATTTTTAAAATTTACATTTTCAAACACCACTTTACATATCTCTAATATTTAAACACAAATTTTTCACAATTAAAAAACTTTTTATCATTTACATTTTTATTCTTAAACATAAAAAACCTAATTCACATTTTTTCTATACATTACGATTTCTAAAATTTTCCAATTTATATTAAAGTTTTTTCTCAAAAAATAACAAATTTTAGCATTAAAAATTAATCAGGTTTTTCAGCTTCTTCAGATAATACTTCTTTGTCAGCTTCAGTAACTTGAGTAGCATCCTGGGCCTCAGCAGCTTCACTTGTTTCTTTGGTAGTCTAAAAGGGGTTAATTATATTTACAAGACCCCAATAAATTACTTATTATTATTTGCTTTAAAGTTAAAATGGTGTTCGAACAATTTCTGTTAACGTTTTTTATATTTTTTTACAATATTCGCTTTATTTTCATTTTCTAGTTTCTGTATACTTTTTTTCCTTTTGTTTGTATTTTTGATTAAAATATGTGTGTTTGTTTAACCGATATGAACAATATGAAAATCTTCGTAAAATCTAATCAATTAAAAGAGCATATGGAGATAAATCGACATAGATATACGATCGAAAAGGAATGGTTATTGGTAATGGACGGAGACAAGAGATTTATATGCTTACCAGAAAGTAGACGAAAAGAAATCCTGATACAACACCACGATGGAAAATTGTGCGGATATATTTCAGCCAAGAAAACAGAAGCCAGATTGAAACAAAATTATTATTGGCAAAATTTGACAGAGGATGAGAAAGATTGGATAAAAAATTGTTTAATATGTGCTACTCGAAAAAGCACAGGAAACAAAATGAAAGCACCTTTGAAACCGATGCCAATACCACAATGATTGCAATGGACGTAGTAGGTTCACTACCAGAATCTGATAAACTAATGTATATATACTAGTAATAACTGATTACTTAACGAAATTCCCAGAGGCATTTGCAATGCCAGATCAGGAAGCAAGAACAATTGCTAAAATCTTGGCAGAGGAAATCTGTTGTCAATACGGTACACTAAAACAGATCTTGACTGATCCGGGAACCAATTTTATGAGAGAAGTAATAAGTGAAGTGACAAATTATTTTCGAATCGCCGAACTGAAAACCTCACCATACAATCCACAAACAAATGGACAAACCGAAACATTTAACGGAATATTGATCGAAATTATGTCAAACTATGTGAGCAAACACAAGAAAGATTGGGATGAATATATAATTTATGTTTAATGGCTTACCGAATTTCAATCCAGTCAGCAACAAAGATGAGTCCGTTCAAATTAATGTACCGAAGAAAATAAAACATGCCAATGGATTTGGAATAACGCCCACCGATCTCAAAATATATGGAAATCGATGATTATGTCACAGAGTTCAATGAAAGAATGCAAGAAGTTTGGAAAACTGCGGGAATGAATATCCGTTTTAACCAAGAAAGTTATAAAGATTTACACTACAACAAGAGAAATGTGCAGGAACATCAATTTAAAATCGGAGATTGGGTGATAATCAAAACACCAGAAATCATACCAGAAACAGCAAAGAAGTTGCACAAAACAGGGAAATGCCCCTATGAAATCATCTATGTTAACGAAAACAATATTAGTAAATGTGAGCCGATGCAAAGCCGTGGCAAAAACAGCAACAACTGAACCAGAAGTAAGGAAAACTATGTCGAGATCGGAAACAAGTCAAATATGTATGTTGAGACAAGTCACAAACGAGGAATGGGATCTTAAACCAAAGCCGAAACTCATAAGAGCCGAAGATGTAAGGATGGAACATGTCGCAAAAATGAATCTAATCGAAGAAATAACTAAAGAAATAATGCCGGAATGGGTGAAAGACAGAAGCTTTATCGAGATATTAGACGAAATTACATCAATGATGAGAGATTATGCGAAAGAAAAATTAGACCAAACAGAAATGGCTACAATAATAGATAGAATGCCCGTATTATATACTTGCACAGACTCATATGGAAATGTACCATTATACCACATTCTAATAGCCAAAATGAAGCGCGAACTTTAGAAATAATTAAATCAATGGAAATATGTGGGCAGCACACAAACCTGAAAAATTCAAGAGCTCAAACACCGTTAATGATCGCAGCTGCAGCAGATGCAACCAAAGAAGTTCTCCGAAAATTAATGAGAACATGTTCAGTTCTCAACGAAAAAGATGAAAAAGGCTGGACAGTCCTATTTACGCAGCAAAATCAAAGAATGCCATCGCAATGGAATTCATCATGGTCATCGCAACAAAAGACGATTTAAAAGTGCTATGGCCAAACAGAAACCTGATGAAGGAAGCAATAATTAGAGGTCATCATCATGCAGCAGCCTCATTAGTAAAATGGACAACGGGACGCTACAGAACAAAAATTCTAAATTTAAACAAATTTGAAAAGAACGAAAAAATATTTTTGATAAAAGCAATCAAAAACAAACGAAATCTACTAAAAATCATAAGAGCACTTTTAAAAATAAAGGATATAAAATTCACCAATAACGAAAAAGAATCAGAGAGAATTGGATCAAGAAAAGAAGAATTAGAAATTCAAATTCAAAATTGGTAAAAGAAACCAGAAAAATCATATGGATGGAAAAGTGAACTAGACGAAATCGAGAAAGACAAAGAAAACATCATCGAAAGATATGACGAAATCGTCAGAATATTAAATGTCGGTGACGAAATTTCTAAAAACACCTCGGATAACGAGGATAACAATGAAAATGAGAAAGACGACGAGGACGATCATGGAGATTGCGAGAATAATGAAAAACAAGATCCAGAATTAACCATAGAAAAAGAACCACAATCAGATGCAAAAGATGACAATAACCAGAAATAAACAGAAATCAAAAACGATGAAAAACAGACAGTGAAAATACAGAAGAATCAAAACCGACAAACCCTACTACAAAGATTATCGATATTGATAACCCCAATTAATCTAACAGAAGCAAAAGAATTCCCTAATAAAAAATTAGAGATGTCAATCGAAGTCAAAGGAAGTCGAATAATAATCAAGAATACGGGAAAACAACAAATCAATATGATTTTTATAACATCAGAACGGATAGGCCTTTCTCATTGCGAAACATGGGAATTGAAACAGAATAAAAGATACGTATTTGAAGATATAACCAAAAATTCAACGTACAAAATTTATATAAAAGGCATAAAAAGCCATAGATGCGAAATAATAATAAACAAAAAGGAAGATAAAGCAACCAAAACAACCCCAGAAATAAAACAGAAACACAAATTAGACATACAAGTGGAGATAAAAATAACGAACATAGGAAATGAACAAATCCACCAAATCTGTATCGACAGCGAAAAATAATGCAAAAAAGTAAGGCTAAATAAAAACGAACAGTATCGATGGGACGATTTAGGCGAAAACATGGATTATCTAATTTGTGTACAAAATGAGAACAGAATAATAAGCGAATCAACCAAAACCCTGAGCAGAAAAGAAATATAATTATTAATCAGAACTACTCCAAAATCAGTGACGAATATTGAAGAAAGCGTCAAAAGAGAAATTGGAGCATTTATTTTAAAAATGATAAACAACCAAGTAGGAATATGTATCCGATTAATAGAAAATTCAAGGAATAAGTTGCAATTTCATCGGAATGGAAAATGATGATCGATTTACCAACCAAGAAAGAGAACACTCATCTTGTGAAATAAAGGATAAAATTTGTTTTTCTATGAATTTGTTTTATAAAGCTTATCACCTGGTTTAAGCTATAATATAATGAGAATATGAGTGGCAACAAAATGTTGGCTTGATTGTTTCTTTTACTCCTGGCCTTGTCACTAATGATAGTAATTTGGTATGTATACCTGAAATTGGACTTTCTGTTATCTAGGTTCTCCTTTCTTTTGTTCTTTGTGTTCTCAGAAGATTGCTAATTATAACATTTTCTTTTATTAATTTATTTATTTGTTCACTTTTCAGGTGTACTGTGAAGATCACTCACACACTTTCATTTATTCTTCTTTATTTACATGTATAATATTTGCTCCTTCCTAATGTTCATTCGCTCTCTACTGAGGGCTTGATGTTGAAGTTCTTGGAGAGGATATCTGACCAGGAGAGCTACCATTCACTACAGGTACCTACCACATAGAAGTACTAGTTTTAAACTAGTTCGGTAAAAATCATTTTATTTTTTTGCATGCATGTCTTAGTCACTTTTTACACCGTATGATTGAGAATTATTGATAACAATTAATAACAATAATATTAATAATATAAGCAATGAATAATCAAATAAATTCGGTTATTTTTCTGAACAATTATAAGATTAATAATTATTATGATTGTGTGATAATAATGAAAATTTAATCATGAGGCATCCCGTATTTGTCAAGTACCGTAGAAACGAAGTTTTTATGGGACTTGGTCGATACGAGGAAATATTTTTGAATTGAAGTTTATTAAAAGTTTGACTAAAATAATTCAACTAAAACATGACATTAAAAAAGAATTGGAACATTTGACCATCAAAGGTCTACATAGGTATAGCATAAAAATTTCATAAGTTCATTTCTTAGCTATGACCTAAATACCCAACAAAATTTTTAATTCTTTTCAGAAATAGAATTAATTTATGTCTATCTGGCATTGACTTATATAGGGGGGTTTTACACGAATGTTTTTTGATGCGATAAAACAAAACGCCTACATGTTTTTTTCATCACTTTTCTCCTGGTTTATAGATTTTCGTGATTCTTTTTAATTAATGTTTCAAATATTATTTCAAACTTAATTCTCATAGTTATTTACTAGAATATAAGCGTTTTCGATGAATTTGAAGCTAATGTGATGAAATTGGTTAATTTTTAATGATTTCCAATTCTTTTTAAATGTTTTTATTAATTTTTTTGCATTTTTTTCACCCTTTTTATACTTTTTGTATTATTTAATGCTAAATAGTCTATATTTGATGATTTTTCATCCATTTAGACTTTGGCTCCCCAGAGTTATCGGATGTTGTGCCAAATAAACAAAAATTTTGAAACCTTAGTTGTTGCCTACAAAATTATAAGTTGATCAAATAATTAGTTGACAGGCAAGATAAAGCACAGGCAAAATAGAGCAAGAAGTCTTCTATGCCAGCTCATGGACCCAAGAGGAATGGTATGACATTGGTAGTCTTTGCAGAGAGACGTGTTGGGCCAGCACTGAATCTTGTTTAAATGAATTGGAAATAGCACGCAAGAACAAAATGCAGATTTAAAATCAGACCCATAAACACCAACTAAACACCTAAAAATATAAGAAAGATACAATTAAAATATAAAAATCAAAAATACAAAAAATAAATCAAAATAATAACAAAACGTACCAAGAACCGCACGAAATTAACATAAAAATAACAGAATAACATAAAGATTTGACCGAAAAATGAAAATTTATGTAAAAACTAAGAGCTATTGAAAAATTATATTAAAATAAATTATTTTTGGTTGGAAAAATTCAATTAAAAATTTAAGAAATAAATTGTCAATCTAAATCAAGAAAATAATAAAAATTAAAGTTATATATTACAAATAATCTCAAGGTCAAATTTTGTTTTATCGCATTAAATTAACACGCAAGGTTAGGGTCACAAAACAGGTATAAATACCAATTCATTTTCGCAGTAATTTAATCACTTGTGAGGGATCATATTGGATCACATCATTGGATCACAAAGTACTTGGAACCGAAAGTATCGAACTATTATTGACAAGCATTCTTGAAAACTATTGAAGTGATAATGAGTGATTATTATGTACCATGGAAGAGAAATAGTGAAGCGATGCAATGTAATTATGTGTTATGAGCAATTATATGAGTCTGAGAATATAAATTGTGTTTTTTTGTAGAAATATTTCCGGTCCACAGCTACACAAACTGCAAGTAATTAAACTCCTTCATAACTACCGAGTGGTGTAAGTGTGGTTCATCCGCCAATGACGACGGGCTCGAACGTCAAATCATTTTTGGGGCAGTGGGGGAGATTGGGAACCAGTCTTTTGGCTGACTCCCTTTCACCCAACTCCCGAAAACTCCACCTAAATTTTGAAAACATTCGAAACTTATCACACCGAGCAGTCCAATGGACACTCATAAAATCTAATATAAACATATATGTACCTAAGGTCAACTTTTGGGTCATGAAATTTATAATAATTGTAAAAATCAAAAGCAAAAATCCTAATAGAACCGTACCAATTAAGTTTTAAATTCCGACAAAAATATAAAAGTCTCGATGCTATAGTGTAATTGAATCCCATATGAAAAGATAGGTTGATAACGTTACACCTAAGCAGAAATATCCACCCAGATAAGTTGAGTAGAGCCAAAGTATTGGTAATGGCCGAAACTAAGGTATAAATTTAAAACCACTCCTAAGTTACGTTAGTAATATCAAAAAATTAATCATCTTGAACCACCTAGGTATGAGAAGTATACGCCCATTAATTTAAACCAGAGTCATAAAATAATCAAAACCCATGAAAATAATAACCGATTATCACCATGCGTCATAATGTCAGCCAGGAGTATATGCGCGAAAAATAAAAACAATAAAACCTCAGAACTTATTTCAGACCAAAATAATGAATAATTAACCCGATCCAACCATCGTAAATCTAACAAAAATAAGCGACAAAAATAAATGTATGGAAAAACCCTTAATAGTTAACATCGAATAATGTCTAACATCGCTCTATACAAAGCATAAATTAAAGCAACCATAAATAATAGAAAGATCATTCAATAAATTTATTAGATTACATGATCACCCAGCTTGGGTTGATGACGAGTCCTCACCTATTCGGGTGCAACGTGAGAAATCCTCTTGGCGAAATAACTAATTAGACTCTATAGTTCCAGTCGGTAGGAATAATTGATATGAACCTATACTGTTGTCATCTCTGGGGAATAAACTAACGGTTAATGATAATAATAATTGGGATACGAATGAAAACCTTCCGACTACGAGTTAGCTAGCTTATACCCTAAGTAAAGATTAGAAAGTCAAGATCAATACCTAATATTCAGTATCATCTGACAGAGAAAGGGAATTTAGCCATTAGAGTTCATTCATTTGTTGGAACAATAATACCTCATCGAATGGAAGATATATAATAATGACGATCCACTACAATATACATGTACCTACAAATATAGGTAGGTTAATAATCACGAAAATTATATAAAGTTAATTAACGGATAATCCCATTATTCTCAGCGATGCCACTGAACGGCATATTCACCGATTATATAATAACTAAACGATAGTATTTGTGTAAGCATTTGCAAACCTTTGAGCAGAGTATAACATCGTAGTCCCACCAAGTAGCAAAACCCCGGTGTGCCTCGAATCGGATAAATATGGAAAAATTAATATACAACACACACTTGCATCCTCACTCGGACACCACTACTAGTGACGTAATTAGCAGAATGATAGCATGCGTTACTAGATGAATCACTGTCTTGGAATCACCAGTGGAATTCGTCAAAGTTGGACAAAATTGATTATGGACAAAATAGAGGAATACATTTCCCCAGACTGGCCAATGAACCACGACCACGATCAGTAAACAAATCAATTCAATTTCAATGAATTAGGCATATCACGAGCAATAATGAGTCACTTCTCGCCACTGGTCAATTATATAAAACACTCAACTGACCTGACGATATCATTCCGTCAAAGTAATGTCAAACAATAAAATAAAACGACTGACTCGAAAAAATTAACCCACCACAAATTCGGCCCCCATGGAGAAAGTGGAACCGCATTATGCTCGGGAAGATCACGTTCAAGGTAAGGATTACCTTAATACTTTTGCATATTTGTTAATGGCACTACCCGAAAACTCTGGAACGATGACACTAGAACTACTCTCACGATCCCAAGCAGATTCGCCGGAAGATATCGACAGGCACTGTGGGATCGTGGCTATTCCCTCTTCACTTATGGAATTCCAGAATGGCCCCCACAGAAGCCCAGCAACGGATCGGGACGTTGAAGTGCCTAGCGTGGCCGTTAAGAGAGAGCCCGGGCGGAATCCGGCTTGATAAATCAGGCGCGAAGCAGAATTCCAACTCCAACAACATGAATATTTTGAACGGAAATATCGCTGGAAAGCAAGCAACTAGCGCCGGAGATTGGCAAGAATCAATGCCGACATCGAAAGTGGCCTCATTCCGAGTTTGGATGGCTATCTTTCCGACTATAAAGTGGCTTTTAATCCGGAGGATCCAATGCTTCTCAATATCAACACGCCGGTGCACTTGGCGGTTCCTAAGAAGCTGCTGCAACCCGAAATCCTGGACAATTTGATCGATCGAGATGACGACCACTCGTACGCACGTCGTCCGCTGCAACAAGACAACCATGATAAAAATCACCGCAATGAAATCTTGAAATGAATATGTACATTGTAATTAAAACCATGTCGTGAAATAAATGTTTTGTAGTAAATCTTCTATTTGATCTGCAATAAGTATTTGTAAATAATGAATTAATTGACTTAGCAAACTGGAGATTAGACCGATCCGCTGTTTAATAACGATTAATAGAAATTAAAAAATAAAGATTAAAAATTACAAATTGAGCTTTCACATAAGTGACTGTTGCAGTAACTAAGCTACGACATAATAAGCAACTAAAACAAAAAAAATAACCAAGAGAATTAATAGTCATCATATGCGTTACTGAAAGTGATGTTGGTTGTTATCAAGGGGGTATGCAAACCTAATCTGTATAGTAATGTTGTTTGTTATTGATTTCTATAATATTTTAAGTATTACCTATTAATATCAATTGTAGTGCTGATTGCTGATATTGATTGTCGTATTACGAAATTTGTATCCTGGATTAAGTATTAATTTTCAATTACGATTCACCTATGGGTGCCATAGAGGAAATTAGCCATGAATTGAAGAAGCTAAGGAAGGAGAACGCTAATCTCTACCAGCAGTGTATTCAGCTCAGTCGAGAGCTACAAAGGACGAAAGCAACGTGGGTAGAGACTTCGCGGGTGAAGAAGTTTTATCAAAGTCTAACGGCGGCTCAGAAGGGTTGGCAGGAAGAGCAGACATTGAACCAGGCCCTAAGAGTCCAAATGCGCGGGCTGGATGTCGCCGTCGCGGCCAGCCAAGAAGGGAGTGCGGTCACTTACCCATTGGTGTTTGCACCCGCGCAAGTGGTTTACCAATATCAGAAACGGCCCAAGAAGCCGATCAGTGAGCCGAAGAAACATACGAGGTACGGAAAGGCCGAAAGAGAGTGCAGAAAGCGCCAAAACCAAGCTAACTGAATGTAAATGATTTTGTGATCCTTACTGATTTTTTTGTGTGTAAATAGAAATTTGTTTTATATCGTAAATAAATGTTTGTGTCTTAATATGATTATTATTAAATTCGGACATCGTATGGTTGACAATAAGTTTTTTTCCTTTTGAGAAGTGTTTTGTAAGTTGAAAGATGGGAAATCAAGGAAGTAAAGGACCTAATAGCAAGATGAGCATTTACCTTCTATCGGTAGCTCGCTGAACCAGCTGTAGACCTGGTCGCAGCAGTTTTAGTAATAAAACTCACCTTTGATGGTCACAAAACTATTGGCTACAGTACCAACGTTGTCTAGCAAAATTCGACCTAAAATCAATTTTATACATCGGCTAAAATGATCACACCGAGTAGTCCAGTGGGCACTCGTAAAATTTAATGTAAACACAGTTCCTTAAGATCAAAATGGAAAGGGTCGGGAGGTGGAAACTCGATATCGATGTGACGAAAGTAATTCTGACGAAATAATTAATTCCAACATAATGATCGAAAATATTAAGTCTAACGTAATAATTAAAGATATTAAATCCGACGAGATTAATTAATGAAAGTAAATCTAACGAAATTAGTTATGGTGGGTTACAGGGTTTCAAATCTTGCTTATCCTTCTAGTTGCCCTCGTAACGCCATACAAAATGATTCTGATCGCCACTTGGCACCCGTTGCTAGGCAACGTTGGTAATGTGTTCAAGTGGTGGATTGCCCGCAAAAATTGAGTACCATGTGCTAGTACTGTAGTTGCTCGGACAACCCTCGGGTTCACGAGCTGTCGATAGAAGACCTGTGCTCGCTTTTGATTCTTAGGTCCCATTATTCTCCTATCTCCTTCAAATGTTAACCTATACTCTCATATCATTCATTGTTATGTCCATTCCCGTAGTCCTTCTTATCGTTGTCCATGTCGAAGCTTTTTCTTTGGCCTGTACACCCTTTGTTGTGTTAAATACACCCACATTATATCTTTCACCATTATCCCTATTATGACTACAATGTTTCCCATTATTATTACCAGCATTATCATTGTTGCTATTATATGTATTACCCTTATTAATTGTTACTACTAATACCTTTAATATTATTTTTATTACTCTAACTACCATTATATTTATTGTTATTGTTACTATGATTATTACTATTATTATTATTATTACCATAATTATTATCAATCATTACTACAAATACCATGATTATCACTATTATCATTATTATCAGTATTATTATCATAATTATTATTACTATTATAATTAAAATTACTCTTATCATTATCGTTATTATTATTAAGATTTTGTAGGGATCCGTCCTTATTCCTCAGCGTTAAATTTTTTATTGATATACAACATTAGCCGTAGTCCATCTATATTTTTTGGTTTTTGATAAAGTATTTTTGTAAATTCGAAAATTTTAGCAGCGTTCCGCCCTTATTTTACGGTTCATCCCTATTCTACCGTTTTCGACAAAGTATTTTCATTGACTCGGAAAATTTGAGCAGCGTTCCGCCCTTATTTTACGCATTCCATTTTTACGTTACTATTTTTGTTAAGTATTTGAATTAGTTCGGAAAATTTGAGCAGCGTCCCGCCCATATTTTCCGCCTCAACTCAAATTAAATTATTTAATTTTTATTTAAAAATATTATTTTTCATGATTTTGGTCGTTCGGATTAATCTTTTTCCGATGGCTATTCATTTTAACTGTTGCAACGATTTCGCAATTTTCCCCGCTACCCATTCCCTCTTTTTGTCCTTAAGATCTATTTATGTTCATATTATATTTAATGAGTGCCCACTGGACTACTCGGTGTTAGAGATTTTGAGCCGATTGTTGTTAAAAATTTATGTCAATTTTACAGGAAACGGATGGTGAAGGAGCAGCCAATAAACTACTCATTTACCCTCCAATTTCCCCTATGTACGGATAATATTGACGTTCCAACTCCTGCGTTCCGCACGCTGAGCCTTCACGGGTACATATCATTGGCGATTTTCCACGCACTTACATGCATCTGTACTATGTAGATTTTACTTTCTTGCGTTATGCGTTTGCTGTGGGCCGGAAAAGGAATAACAAATAATAATTTACCATAGCATTTGGAATAAAAGTTTCGATGCACTAAGGCTGTAGATATAAAATATTTATTCAGCATATTACATCGGCTACATTCATTTGAAATTCATTGTATCCATTCCATAAAATTTACTTCGAAAATCCCATAAATTTAATTCGATAAATCATTTATAAATTCAATTGGAAAAACAAAATTATCCATAAATTTAATCTGAAAAATCATCCATAAATTCAATTGAAAAATTACCCACAAATTTGATTCAAAAAATCATCCATAAATTCCATTGGAAAAACAAAATTATCCATAACTTCAATTTGCAAAACAAAATCATTCATTAATTCGATCTGAAAAGTCATACATAAATTCAATTGAAAAATTACCCATCAATTCTCTTCGAAAAAATTAACTAATAATTGCACCAGTTGAGAGTGATCGTGTTCAGGCAAAACACTTACCCGTGTTAATTGCCTGAATGCACGGCTCTCAACCAGCCATACAACCAGTTATACAGTTCTATAATGAAATTTTTTCTCCGAAAAAATAAGACTGAAAATTTGTGAAAACACATCAGTATTTATACCTATTTTTCTCGCGTGTGAAATTTGATGCAGTAAAACAAAATTCGACCTTGTTATTTTCTAGTAAATTCTATTCGTTAATTTTATTATTTTTTTGATTTATTTTTATAATTTTTTATTTAAGATTTTTATTGAATTATTACTAATTCAAATTTTCGATTTAAATTTCATTTTAATGAACTTTTATTAATTTTTTCAATTTCGTCGAATTTGTTGTGTTTTCTTGTTATATTTGTGTAGGTATCGTGCGAATCTTGGTGCATTTTGTTATTATTTTAATTTTATTTTTATGTTTTTGATTTTATATTTATTTATATTCTCTCAGATTTTAAAGTGTTTAATTGGTGTTGTATATTGTATTTTAAGTTATCTTGGTGCTGGGTTTTCGTGCTGTATTACTGATGCATTTAAACAATTCTCAAGGCTATTGGTGTGCTGGCCCAACATAAAACACTCCGGGGCCCGTAAAATTGCGACCCGCAATTTCTTAAAGATTCAAGCTATGAACTATGCAGAGTTTACATTTTCCATTCAATTGGGTCTACGAGCTACATGGTCGTGACCTTAAAACCCACATGCATAAAAATAATCATACAGTATACATCAATATACGGTTTACAAGATGAAGTGAAAGAGGACATACAGTCCGGTCATGATCACACATAAAGAATAGTTGATAGTCTAAGAATCATTAGTTCATTGTTAATCATGAGTTCAATATTCAGTCACTTGGGTATTCGTCTCGCTGATGCTTTGAGTTTCTTGGTTTCTGATTGATTACTTCCTTCAGCAGGTTCTGATATTTTGACGATTCGATATCTGTTGTGCGATTTGACTTTGAGATTTTGTTTAGTTTGGGGAATTGACTTCATTAGATGCCGATTGTTTGGAAGATTGGCAGGCTTAGTGAATCTCAGATAAGAAGAATAGATAGAATGTTTAGTTCAAGACTCCTTTCTTGCTGGTTTATTTAGGGTTTTGAGTTGTAAATTGACATTTAGTTTTCGTTTGTTGATTTTTTTTTTTTTTTTTTTTGCATCTTGAACTGGGTGGTGTTCAATTAGATTCTGTGGATAGCTGACCCTTTATCATATTATCTAGTCTCGATTGTTTGATGATAATTGATCGGTTCGGGATTATTCATGATTCTTTGAGGTTGGTCTGAGTTTCTTCTTTTCAGTTATCAATTTTGGCTGTTTGTTCTCGATTTTCGGTTCTTTTTGTTATTTTGTAGGGTTTCTAAAGATCATCCATGATTATTTTAATATTGTTTCCTTGATGGATGTTTCCTTTTTCTATTGACTTTCGATTTGATTTTCTAGAGTTCTGAGGGTTTAACGATCTGTTTTTCTTGTGTTAATCCTTTGACCATTGGGTATAATAGGAATTGATCGTCCGTAATTGGTATCCTTTGGGCTTCTCATATATCGGCATATTTGTTACAGTTAATTTTTGCATCGATTGATTGATTGTGGGATTTTTCGACATCTTTCTAAGGGATGCTAGGTTGTATATATGGGTTTATTACTGATATCTTCCTTCTTGTCGCCAATATCATGCTGCTTTCGAATTCCTTGTTTTTATAACAATTTTCAGGTTCCTTTAATAGGGCTTGTTATTATTTTCTCTTGATTTTGGGTAGTTGTTTGACTTTCTGTTTCTCTCCCTTTTGATTTCTGTTGCCTTTATTATCATATCTGGTTTCTCGTTTCTGTGATTGGTATTAACTTTATTTTGACGTCATTTATCTTCTTTGTTTGTCTTTACTACGATTTGCAAGATCCTTTCAATATTCCATTTTGATTGGCTGCACTTTGTAGTTCAGCCTCATAATCTTTCGTCTTGTCATTTGTTGGCATTGCCTTTTGCCTTCTCTCTTTACTAATTTGATTTATCTTTCTTGTTGTCGGGTTTTTGATTGTTGGTTTGTTCTTTGATTTTTTCTCTGGTCCGTTCTTTATTTGTATCCGGTGTTGAACTTCAGTCATGTTTGAAATTGCTATTTCCGTAATATTCATTTTGTCTCGTTTGGTTGCATCTAGTTTCATTTGCAGTTGGTTGTTTTTCTTACTTTATTCCCCGAATTGATTTTTGAGTCTCTTCCACCTCTTTGCTAATTCTATTTCCTTGTCTTTTTCGTTTTTTCGTTTAGCTTTGTTTTTCAATTATCTACTTGTTTGTTGTTATTCGTCAGTTTCGCATTACTTGATTCAGTTTTTTGTTAAATTATTCCCCCTCGTTTATTTTTGTTGACTGACTTGGTATTTCATCTATTTCTTCAATGCTTTCGTTTCGTGTTGATACTTCCTTTACTGTTTTGCTGCTTTATCTTGCTCCGATCGTGACTTTGTTTTTGTTGTTCCTGATTTTCGTCTTTCATCTGATTGTTCTGGATTTTCCAAGTTTTAAATTGCACTCCAAGTCTACTCTTGTCTCTGATTTCCTTGATGGCTTTGGTACCTCTTAATCGGTTTATTTCAATTTCTGATCCTGATCTGATTCTTGTTTTACACTCATCTATCTAACTAAGCTTTACTGCTTGATATTTGATTGGCTTCCATTTGATTTGTTTCTCCATTTTAACGTAATATCACATCACATGTCTTTCTCATTCCGCTATATTCTTTATCCCATCGTCTGATTTCTAATTTGTTTTCGCTCTTTGACTATTATATTTATATACTACTTTTATATATTATCGGATATTATTATATTCATTCCATATAATATTTATACACTACTTTTATACATTACTATATAATCATATCTATTATATAAATTATATGCACATTTCTAACTATTTATTACTTTATCTCCAAAGGGTCTACGCGCAAGGTGCGTATCCCTCCGCATCTCTCATCAATTACTGGATATATATCGATCTTACTTGGCCATTGGGTATTGGTTCATATTTTGACTTTTTGTTCTCTCGATTTTAAATTTTCTGTGAGTCGATCATTTGGTTCAAACAGATTTTGTCTGTATTTTCTTCATCTTTTGATCTTTTCTGATTGTCTACGTTATTTGGCTTTGATTGTTGTCCTATTTCTTTGAAGGCTACTGGATTTTGCCTTTTATTACTCTCTCGGTTTTCTCTCTCTTCGTTATCATCTTCCTTTTTGTCCTGGTTTTTATTACATTGAGCCTTCTCAATCCTGTTGTCCTCGGCTTTTATTTCTTTGATTATATCTTCATACATCTTGATTAGCATTTTTCTTCCATTTCTGATGTCATCAATTTCTTGTTTTTTTTTTGCCGCTAGGTTTTCCTTGTATTCGGTGCCATTCTCCTACCAATGTTTCTAATTCTTCTTTTCTGGGCATTATTCTCTCAGGCTCTCTTTTATTGTCCGTGAATTTTATTTCTCATCTCTTTAACAGGGCTTTTATCGTCTTTGGTAATGCATATTCGGATTTCATTGCTCTTTTTACTAATATATTTTCATTGCTTTCGAATTTGTTTACGTCTATGATTTCGTTATCAGATTTCCTTTTCCTCCACTTGATCAATTTTGCTGCTGCTTTATCGTATCCTCTCCCGATTGCTCCAAGAATTGGGTTTAAATTTTTCCTATTACTTCGATGTCTTCTTTAATTCCATTTATCGTAACTAAATCTATTGCTCTTGCTTCTCGCGACATCATAACGTAATTTAACATCGTTTTTCCTTTATTGTCCTTCTCATTTAGAGTTGATCCTGTTTTTAATAACGACTTTTTGCTGTTCCGAATATTTTCCGGTCCATAAATATCGAACATCATTCCTGTTTCTCCTCGTATTACTTCGTTGTCTTTGATTGTTTGCGGATATTCGTTTAATCATACCTCTTAATTGCTCACTCTCCTGTATTTGATTGCTTTGTGTACTTTGACTATAATTTTCGTTTTTGGTTGTCCCGATTTTCTCTCTATTGGACAATTTTCAGCCAAATGTCCGTTTAGGTTGCAGTTGAAACAGGTTGTAATCTCGAATCTTGTTGTTGTACTCATTATCGCCTTATCTCTTAAATGTCTGACCTCTTGCGTTGGGTTATTTTATGGACTCTTCTTGAATTGGTTTGGTTTTTGTTGACCTTGAATTCTTCTCATTCGACAATTCTTTGACGTATGACTGCTTTGATTGCAATTAAAACATTTTATCATTCCTTCTCCTACGTTCCGCGTAGAGTTCATTAATATAGGTTCTCTGTTGATACTTTCTGTGCGAACTCTTCTATCATATCCTTGGCAATTCTTTATTGATAACCTCGATCAGTTCTGCATCCCTCTTTTGAATAGATATCACATATTTGATTGTAGTTCGCGTTGTTAATCCTGAAATAATTATTACACTTTATAAATTTACCTCTACTGTCTTGAATTCTCTTAACTGGCATATCGTAAATTCGTAATGGTTTTTCAATATATTGATTTGGTTGCGGGTAAATATTTTTCGTTTGTCTCGTTATCTCCATCACTACTTTTATTGGTTCTGATACTCGATCTTTTAACTCGGTTTGCTCATTTTCTCTTTCGATTCTTTCTTCCATTGTGGTTAATATTTTCTCTTCCAGTACGATTTCCGTTTGCCATGTTTCAGCTATTTTTGTTCCAACTGTTTTTATTTCCGAATTTCCAGTTTCTTTCTTGTCATTTAAATCTTCTTCGTTGCATTTTCTTTTTGAAGGCATCTCCTCGAATGTATTGATTCTTGCTTCCTCATTTCTGGTTCATCGCGTGTGGTTTCGTACATCGTTGATTCTCTCAAATATATTTCTGTTTCATCCGTGTTTTTACTTGGCGAATTCTTGGTTCATTTCCTCTCGGAGTTTTTCCATCTCTTTACTCGTACTTGTTTTCAACTGAATTGGAATTCCTAGCTCGGGTGATTTCACGTTGTTTCCTTTATCGGTTAGCTTTTCCGTTAATTTATCATATTTTTCGGCTTCTGTTTCCAAACTTTCTAATCTTGTTGTAATCATTGGTTCTGCTATCGCTACTGTATTAAGTTTTCTATCTGTTGCCGCTTTTCACTCTCTTTGAATTTCAATAACATGGTCTATTTCTTTATCCTTGTTCTCCGTTTGTTTTGGTATATTTTCAGTTTCTCTACACAATGGTTTCCTTGATTCCGGTTTCCCGTAACTCGTTTTCTTGATTCTATCTCTAGTTCATCGGCTCTATTATTCGTCGTTTACTTGATCTCTTTATTCTTTTGGTTTACTCGATCTCTTTATTCTTTGTCAATTATCTAAACATAAATAACACTTCTAGTATATAAATTTCCGCATTAATTTATCGTACTACTCTCACTGCTTTTCCTTAATTCTTTTCTCTACGTCAACTTCTTTTTTTTTTTTTTTTTTTTTTTTTTCATTTTATTTTATTTTAAATTATCTATAGCTCGAATCAATTATCTATTTGTTTCGTCTAAATTATCCTTATAGTCGCATCAATCATCTATCCGGTCGTATCAATTAACTATTTTAATCAAATAAATCATCACCATCATATCAATAATCGTCTCGTTTACTATTCTCCTTTATCTCTATCATTGGTCCAAAAACGTTCCTTAATCTCTATGCGCTATAGGCCTTTTTACTTAACTCTTCTCGTCTTTTTCCTTAAACTTTAGCCGTTATTGCTCTATGGGCCTTTTTATTTAAATTCTCTTGTCTTTTTCCGTAAACTTTATTCGCTGTAATAATTTTTCTTTCGCTTCATCTCCCTTCATTTTTAAGTCTATTTTGAATTATCTATATCTCGTAACAATTATCTATCGACCTCGTATCAATTATCTATATAGTCTTATCAATTATCTATGTGGTCGCATTAATTATCTATATTATAATAATAAAATCATTATACTCATACTCTCATTCAATCTGTAAATCATTTTTCCTAGGTCTCATTGATTAAAAAATCGTTTACTTAATCCTCAGTCGCTGGCGCTCTATGCCCTCTAGAATTTCCGTTGGCTCTTCGGCCTTCGGCTTTAACTCTTTTACTGGTCATCTGTGACCTTAACATCTATTCGTACTCATATTTCCTTTTTACTCGTATCTCTTTTCATTATAATCATATCATTCTTATTATTTCTCATCTAATCATAATCATATCTCATCCGGCACTCTATGGCCTCTAATATCTAATAATCATATCTCATCTGGCACTCTATGGCCTCTAATATCTAATCATAATCATATCTCATCCGGCACTCTATGGCCTCTAGTATCTGATCATAATCATCCGGCACTCCATGGCCTCTAGTATCTGATCATAATCCTCCGGCACTCTATGGCCTCTAGTATCTGATCATAATCATCCGGCACTCCATGGCCTCTAGTATCTGATCATAATCATCCGGCACTCCATGGCCTCTAGTATCTGATCATAATCATCCGGCACTCCATGGCCTCTAGTATCTGATCATAATCATATTCTGTCAACTTCATCTTTACTCATATTCGTATCTCTCATTGTTTCACCGGACTTGAGCTCATCAGTGACTTTTGGGTATGTTTGAGGCCTCACACTGACTCTCAAGCCATGGCGTCTTTTGGCCGCGCATTCTTCCGGTTACGCTTTACTCACCGCCATTCGGATATTTGGTACTCGGTGTGGGATCCGGGTTATTGTACCAAACTCCTCGCTGGGCAATAAAAAAACATTCCCTCGGTACTCGGTGTGGGATCCGGGTTGTGTACCTCGAAGAATATAAAAGTATGGAAATGCCTAGACGTTCAATCAAGTTCCAAAAGCGGTTTACTTGATTTCCCGAATAGTGAAAAGAAAAGGAAGCGATTAAAAGTGGGAGCGGAAAATAAACTATCAAATCTCTGCCCGCTCCTTCCATCAGATTTCTCGGCTCAATTCGGCCGCTCTCATCTGGCTTTAGTAGGACATTTTGAGTATGAACCATTTACCGGTTAGTTCACATCTCACCTACCGTTTGGCCCCGATACTCGGTGTGTGATCCGGGTTTTTGTATCGAACGGCTCAGCGCCATCAGTCCCTTGGCTGATAACAACCTGAGCACGACAGTCCGTAGCTGTCCTCTGGTGCCTCACCACCAGCTAGGGAAAAAAAGAATATCTCTAGGTACCTTTAACGTCTAAATCATGCGCATTTTCCAATTTTTATTTTTATTTTCGGTTTCCCCTTCACAAAATTGTAGTAATCGCGTTGGTTTGTTCCCCAAAGAGGTGATCAATCTCTCGCCAGGAACTCCCCAACATTTGCGACGGTACCTACTACCTTCCTCTCCTCGGGTTGATCAAGGTTCCCCATCGGAATAAGCGTACTATCGTTATGATAGCTCGGTTTTAAATCTTACTTTCCAGTATCATTTCCATATAATATAATATAAATAACACTACAAAATACACTAACAAAATGATGCATCGAAACTTTTACCGTACCTTATGTGTGATTTTTCAGCTTTCACTGTTTAAGTTGTGTTTTACTTGTCCACTCAGAATTTATTTAACGGCTTTCATGAAGTTTTCGGCTTTTTCCGTATGTTTTACACCTTTCGGTTGCTATTGTTGTCTCATTTATTATTATTATTAATTTCAACTCATCGTACTCGTTTTTAACCATCATTTTCCTCTGGTTGCTAACTATTATTCTCGTAATTCATTATTATCTCTAATCCTTTATTTTCAATTATAACTAGCATCATCATTTTATTCATCTACGCTCATTTCTTACTATTCATTTCATTTACACCTGAACATTTCCTTTTATCTACGCCTAAGTTTCTCCATCATCTGGATTATCTTTTCGTCAATTTCTCTAACTTAATCGATTATCTGTTCTCGTTTTGTATCTAATTTGGCTCTACTCGGCCTCATGTCTTTTGTAATACTTACAATCAATTGTTCGTTACTTCCGCTAATATTTCTCATCTCATAGGAGTAGGGGTTCGAAATCGTTGCAACCTTTTCCGTTACTATTTTGATCTTTATTTTAATTACTTTCAATTAATCGTTTATTACGTTTAGAATTGTTTTAATTGACTTGGTGATCACGTCTTATTTCAAACAATTTTAATCCAGTAATTTCTAGTTTTTTTTCCAATTTTTTACGAACTCTTAGACGACCCGCATTTTTTTTTTTTTTTTTTTTTTTTTTGGTTTCCCCCTATTTCTAATCACTTTAACCCTCATGATTTCCACCTTTTCCCTGTTTTTATTATTTTAATTTTTATTTATTTATCTATTTTTTATATTTTTATTACTACTTCTACGGTTTTTTGGATGATATTTACACGATGATTCCATTGATTTATACAACCTACCCATAATTTTATTTTTATTTATAGTTTCCTGTTTCTTTGATTCCTACTCTACAAATATTGATAATTTTATCCCCACTTTCCTGTTGAATCGTTTCATTTTTGACATTTTTGTGTATCTAATATTTTAACTTATTTACATATATGGATATTTTCCTCTCTTATTACAATACTCGTCATTCATGAGTTTTCTAAACTGTTGTTTTGTTTCATCGTATTGTTGGGGTTGTCGGTGACTTCGAATAGCAATTATTGTCGATCTGACTCCAAACGTGCTTTAAACACCAGTAACGAACTCCAAACGATATACACTTTATTGATTAAAACACTTTGTCCCCACTGATTTACAAAAATATTTACAATTCACTTTCCCAAATTTTTTTTTTTTTTTTTTTTTTTTGCCAAAGTTGTGACCCTTTATAACTTTTTATCTAAAGCTCTGATGACTAAAGTTCTATTGGCAATTTTGCTTGTTTCGTCGATCTCTACAACATATCAAAAATTAAAATTTTTGACCAAGGTTTTGACCCTTTATAACTTTTGACCCAGAAGTCAGACTGCCATACTTCTATAGTAAATATTGCTCAGCTTCTCAAGCTCTACAACATATCAAAAATTAGAATTTTTGAAGGTTTGACCCTTAATAACTTTTTATCCAAAGGTCGGAAGATCCTAATTTTATCACCACTTTTGCCATTTCATCGTTCTGTACAACATATTAAAAATAATTTTTTTGACCAAAGTTTGACCCTTTCTAGCTTCAAACCTTTAGAAGATATAACCATGGTTCTATTGGCAATTTTATTAAGCTCATTCTTCTCTACAACATATCAAAAGTTATATTTTTGGTCAAGGTTTGACCCTTTTTAGCTTCGAACCCTTAGAAGATACAACCATAGTTCTATTGGCAATTTTATTAAGCTCATTCTTCTCTACAACATATCAAAAGTTATATTTTTGGTCAAGGTTTGACCCTTTACACCTTTGAAGTTCGATAAGATACGACTATACTTCCATTGACAATAATACTCAACTCGCCGTCCTGTACAACATATCAAAAATAAAATTTTTGGCCAAGGTTTGACCCTTTTTGGCTTCGAACCTTTAGAAGATATGACCATGGTTCTATTGGCAATTTTATTAAGCGCATTCTTCTCTACAACATATCAAAAGTTATATTTTTGGTCAAGGTTTGACCCTTTTTGGCTTCAAACCTTTAGAAGATATAACCATGGTTCTATTGGCAATTTTATTAAGCTCATTCTTCTCTACAACATATCAAAAGTTATATTTTTGGTCAAGGTTTGACCCTTTTTAGCTTCGAACCCTTAGAAGATACAACCATAGTTCTATTGGCAATTTTATTAAGCTCATTCTTCTCTACAACATATCAAAAGTTATATTTTTGGTCAAGGTTTGACCCTTTACACCTTTGAAGTTCGATAAGATACGACTATACTTCCATTGACAATAATACTCAACTCGCCGTCCTGTACAACATATCAAAAATAAAATTTTTGGCCAAGGTTTGACCCTTTTTGGCTTCGAACCTTTAGAAGATATGACCATGGTTCTATTGGCAATTTTATTAAGCGCATTCTTCTCTACAACATATCAAAAGTTATATTTTTGGTCAAGGTTTGACCCTTTTTGGCTTCGAACCTTTAGAAGATATGACCATGGTTCTATTGGCAATTTTATTAAGCGCATTCTTCTCTACAACATATCAAAAGTTATATTTTTGGTCAAGGTTTGACCCTTTACACCTTTGAAGTTCGATAAGATACGACTATACTTCCATTGACAATAATACTCAACTCGCCGTCCTGTACAACATATCAAAAATAAAATTTTTGGCCAAGGTTTGACCCTTTGTAACTTCGAACCTTCAGAAAATACAACCATAGTTCAATTGGCATTCTTACTCAGCTCATCGTTCTCTACATAATATCATCGAACTGTTTTCTCATTGTCAATAAGTCGATCGTTTTCCTTCGTTTGTTGTTAAGTTCCATTTTTTAGTTCACCTCTCTCCGTGGTCCGACAAAATGTCTTTCCGACATTTCTGTTACATAATTAAACATTTGCTTTTATTTCCTTGGGTTCGTTGCAAAAACAATCATGGTTATCCCGGCTGAGCCCCCAAATTTGTACTTGGTGGGCTAGTCGTTTATTTCCTTGACATTTCCTCTTATCTTGTAGTAAGGTTGTTCGTTTTCCATTTATCGTTCTCTGGGTTTTTGTTTCATTGTTATTACATCTCTCCGCGGTTCGACAAAATGTCGTCCCGACATTTTCAATTTAACCTTAACCAAATGTCTATATTTCCTTTGGTTTTTTCGCAAAAACAATCATTCCATCCCGGCTGAGCCCCCAAATTTGTATGGTGGGTTACAGGGTTTCAAATCTTGCTTATCCTTCTAGTTGCCCTCGTAACGCCATACAAAATGATTCTGATCGCCACTTGGCACCCGTTGCTAGGCAACGTTGGTAATGTGTTCAAGTGGTGGATTGCCCGCAAAAATTGAGTACCATGTGCTAGTACTGTAGTTGCTCGGACAACCCTCGGGTTCACGAGCTGTCGATAGAAGACCTGTGCTCGCTTTTGATTCTTAGGTCCCATTATTCTCCTATCTCCTTCAAATGTTAACCTATACTCTCATATCATTCATTGTTATGTCCATTCCCGTAGTCCTTCTTATCGTTGTCCATGTCGAAGCTTTTTCTTTGGCCTGTACACCCTTTGTTGTGTTAAATACACCCACATTATATCTTTCACCATTATCCCTATTATGACTACAATGTTTCCCATTATTATTACCAGCATTATCATTGTTGCTATTATATGTATTACCCTTATTAATTGTTACTACTAATACCTTTAATATTATTTTTATTACTCTAACTACCATTATATTTATTGTTATTGTTACTATGATTATTACTATTATTATTATTATTACCATAATTATTATCAATCATTACTACAAATACCATGATTATCACTATTATCATTATTATCAGTATTATTATCATAATTATTATTACTATTATAATTAAAATTACTCTTATCATTATCGTTATTATTATTAAGATTTTGTAGGGATCCGTCCTTATTCCTCAGCGTTAAATTTTTTATTGATATACAACATTAGCCGTAGTCCATCTATATTTTTTGGTTTTTGATAAAGTATTTTTGTAAATTCGAAAATTTTAGCAGCGTTCCGCCCTTATTTTACGGTTCATCCCTATTCTACCGTTTTCGACAAAGTATTTTCATTGACTCGGAAAATTTGAGCAGCGTTCCGCCCTTATTTTACGCATTCCATTTTTACGTTACTATTTTTGTTAAGTATTTGAATTAGTTCGGAAAATTTGAGCAGCGTCCCGCCCATATTTTCCGCCTCAACTCAAATTAAATTATTTAATTTTTATTTAAAAATATTATTTTTCATGATTTTGGTCGTTCGGATTAATCTTTTTCCGATGGCTATTCATTTTAACTGTTGCAACGATTTCGCAATTTTCCCCGCTACCCATTCCCTCTTTTTGTCCTTAAGATCTATTTATGTTCATTTCATAGTTAATGAGTGCCCACTGGACTACTCGGTGTTAGAGATTTTGAGCCGATTGTTGTTAAAAATTTATGTCAATTTTACAGGAAACGGATGGTGAAGGAGCAGCCAATAAACTACTCATTTACCCTCCAATTTCCCCTATGTACGGATAATATTGACGTTCCAACTCCTGCGTTCCGCACGCTGAGCCTTCACGGGTACATATCATTGGCGATTTTCCACGCACTTACATGCATCTGTACTATGTAGATTTTACTTTCTTGCGTTATGCGTTGGCTGTGGGCCGGAAAAGGAATAACAAATAATAATTTACCATAGCATTTGGAATAAAAGTTTCGATGCACTAAGGCTGTAGATATAAAATATTTATTCAGCATATTACATCGGCTACATTCATTTGAAATTCATTGTATCCATTCCATAAAATTTACTTCGAAAATCCCATAAATTTAATTCGATAAATCATTTATAAATTCAATTGGAAAAACAAAATTATCCATAAATTTAATCTGAAAAATCATCCATAAATTCAATTGAAAAATTACCCACAAATTTGATTCAAAAAATCATCCATAAATTCCATTGGAAAAACAAAATTATCCATAACTTCAATTTGCAAAACAAAATCATTCATTAATTCGATCTGAAAAGTCATACATAAATTCAATTGAAAAATTACCCATCAATTCTCTTCGAAAAAATTAACTAATAATTGCACCAGTTGAGAGTGATCGTGTTCAGGCAAAACACTTACCCGTGTTAATTGCCTGAATGCACGGCTCTCAACCAGCCATACAACCAGTTATACAGTTCTATAATGAAATTTTTTCTCCGAAAAAATAAGACTGAAAATTTGTGAAAACACATCAGTATTTATACCTATTTTTCTCGCGTGTGAAATTTGATGCAGTAAAACAAAATTCGACCTTGTTATTTTCTAGTAAATTCTATTCGTTAATTTTATTATTTTTTTGATTTATTTTTATAATTTTTTATTTAAGATTTTTATTGAATTATTACTAATTCAAATTTTCGATTTAAATTTCATTTTAATGAACTTTTATTAATTTTTTCAATTTCGTCGAATTTGTTGTGTTTTCTTGTTATATTTGTGTAGGTATCGTGCGAATCTTGGTGCATTTTGTTATTATTTTAATTTTATTTTTATGTTTTTGATTTTATATTTATTTATATTCTCTCAGATTTTAAAGTGTTTAATTGGTGTTGTATATTGTATTTTAAGTTATCTTGGTGCTGGGTTTTCGTGCTGTATTACTGATGCATTTAAACAATTCTCAAGGCTATTGGTGTGCTGGCCCAACAGTTAAAGGAAAATAACCCCAACGAAAATAATTAAAGAAAGTAAATATAACGAAATTAGTTAAAGATGTTAAATGTAACAAAATTACAGCCAACGAATTGATTAAATATACTAAGGATGGCGAATGTAACTTAGAGTACTAAAGTAATGAAGAACGATTCTAATTTATTAAAGAGACGAAAGTAATCAAAAAATTATCAACAGCAAGCAGTCATAAGTCATTAAAGTAACAAAACGTAAAGGCAACTTAGCAAAGGTAACGAAAACGATTGTAATCTTCTAAACGTAATGAAAGCAATTAAACCCTATTAAAATAATGAAAAGTAATCGGATATATCGAACTGATAAAAATGAAAGACATTGAGAACCATAATGGAAGATAGTGCATATAACCTGAGAACGAGATGCCACTAAAATACTTGATACATCGAAAATTTACTAAAATAAGTTTAAAAAAATCTAACAATACTTGAATACCTTGAGTTAGATAAAATTAATTAGGAGTATAAGGGAGTAAATAGAGTATCATGTGAAGTGACTAAAATATAGGATTTAATTAATTAAAAGCAAAGTTTTGATGAGTAAATTTAATTCTAAGTAAAGTAGTTATGAGTAAAAATTAATTATAAGCAAATTAGTTATAAAAATTATAAGTGAATTGGTTATGGGTAAGATAAATTACAGGTGAAATTAAGTATAAGTAAATTAGTTATGAGTAAGGAAGACTACTAGTAACTCAATAGATTAATAAAAGTAAATAAATGTGACTAAAGGTATTTAAACAAATGAAAGTCAACGCAGTAAAAATAGATACTACTAAAGGAGGCTGAACAGAACTAGGTATAGATAACTGAATTTAACTGGAGTAGAATGACAAAAATTAATACGTAAGTAACGCCCATACTCACCCCAAAGAATTAAATTAACCAACTATGTAGTTTTCTACGCAACGGTAAATGACCATCGTAAACTTCGCATTACACAATTAAAGAAAGGAGAGTATTAAAATTAATAATCCAACATACATATAATTCGATAAAAAATCATAACAAAATTTAGTAATATCACAATATCACGATCACAAATAACCAAGTGAACATAATGTTCTGACAAGCTGGAGATACCCCGAAATATGAGAGGCGTAAATGAGCATCCGATCATCATAAAATAGACCACTCGTAGGCTTAGCATGGAAACCCGCCTATTGAACCCTGCCAGGAATATCGATAATCAGGAGATAGCCAACTGAATTGCATCGAAAAGTTGTATAGTGAGGTTCCCCCGGCGACGACATCTAGTGAGAGATGACCTTCTGTAACTCCTGAAGGATGGAACACCGGAGAAGGAGTTGATATCCATGGAATAATTGATAGAAGGGGAATTTAGAGACGAGTAGCCAACAGATATGAATTCTTGAGCTCACCGCAGAAAATCTGGTAAGGTTAAAAATTACCACTCAGTGATCCCAAAGTCTTCTGAAGTTCAATTGAACAGTGAGAAATTAAATTCCCAGATTGACATAATATACTCCTAAACGCCGTTCAACTGAAACAATGAAACGAGATAACGAAATATAACTCCATTAATCTACTCACCCGGACTACTGATTGCAATATAATACTGACCAGCTGTTAATTTCTCCAGTCAACCGAGGAATATGCTAGAATCAGAAAAATTAAATAAATATTATTTATAAATAATTTCTTCCAACCGACGAAATTCTCTGAAAATATTATGTTACTTCCCACTCTAATTAAGTTTTGAATTAAAAATAATAATAATGACGTCATTAGTCAAGCGGCAATCAATCCGTGGCCCCAATACAAATACCGAACGTAAACTGATAAACAACATCTTATATTATGTCCAATCAACAACAAACACCCGTTACAAATAAACAGAATATGCAGGAGCGAACGAGTGATGGGCGATGAGACCGATTATCTACACACGATGCAGGCAAATGGGATGAACCACGACCAGGTACTGTTTCGCTTAGAAATCTTAAGTTTTCCGTTTAATAACTGATCGTGAAATAATATCACTCTAACCAACCATTAACCTTAAGTCCATTTTGGATTACCCAAAATTAACATATAAACTCTAAAAATCTAACCTTCTGTTTGAATGATAATTATAATGCTTACTTTAGATTGCAGAAATCCACATGGAGGATGGAGTGATGACTCCCGATTGACCCTGCAAATATCGAGTAGCTCTGCCGCACGGTACTGGCAAGCGCTATGGGACCAAGGGTACGAATTGGCTGCTTACGGAGGACCCAATTTTCCTCGTTGACCCAATGATCGGGGAGACGAAATTGAGTTGCCAAGCATCGCCATCAAGCGGGAACCGGGCAGGAACCCTGCATGAGAAGCTCGTCAGCGAGCAGAGTACACAGCGATGAAAATGAAAGAGATGGAGAAGAAATACCATCGGAAGGTGGTGATAACCAGGCAGAGATTGGCGCAGATAAATCGAGATATCGCCAGCGGAATCATTCCTAGTACCGATGGATCTCCGCCTGACTATGGGGTCTCATTTGAGCTCGATGACCCAAGACTCCTGCAAATGACCACTCCAACAACACTGATCTTGCCTGAAAGATTGATTCAGCCAACTCTTCGCAACAGACTTGGACCAAGGCAACAAGACGAGCATGCTTATGCCCGCCGACACCCACGATGGACGTTCTCTAGTCGTAATCGTCGCGACACGGATCCCAAAGATCGGAATAAATACTAAGCTTAAATAAATTGGTGTCATGAAATAAATATTGTTTAATCGATTTGATTATTTAATTCTCATTTTCTTTCATAAACGGAATAAGTTCTAAAATGATGGCTAGCGAGACGAACTCTGACCACTATTTAGTAATGCATTTTCATGACTTAGACCTTAGTCACCACGGGGAAGGGGATTGTTACAACTCAAATAGTTAACCATGAATTAAATTAAATAAATAATTTGTAACGAGGTTCACCGGGAATTAATTCGATGAAACCAATGATGTTCATTAATATATTTGGGCGCGGACGAAAGAAATCAATTAATGTGTTGAAAGCAACAATGTCAATAATTATTTCTCAAATGATTTTAATTTAGAAATGAAAGCGGCAAGAATTCTCAGCCAATAACTGAAGGAGCTCAGGCGCGAAAACATGCACCTCCATCGACAACTCCTCCAGCAAAGCTGCAAACTCCAAAGAATAAAAGCCACCTTGGCGGAACCGGAAAAAATGAAAAGTGTATACCAACGCCTTACTGCAGCCCAGCAAGGCTGGAAAGATGAAAAATTGTTGAATCAAGCCCAACGAACTCAGATCAAAGGTTTAGAGGTCGCCCTGTCAGCGTGTCAGGAGGGTAGTGCGGTGACGTACCCCTTAGTCTTCGCACCGGCCCAGCTGGCCTATCGCGACCAAGATAAGCCAAAACCTTCCAACAAGCAATCCCATCCGCATGCCAGGCCAGGCCGAACCGAACGCTTACGCTAACGTGCCCATGGCGAAAGCAAATGATTAACAAACTGAAATTCAAATGAAATAAAATTGTGTTTTATTAATTTGTTTCTTTCTAACGATTAATGTGCACAAGTAATATAAGAAAGAAATATTTAAGGGACCTGAAATATAAGACGGACATAGGCCTTCTAACGGCAGTCCGCTGAACCCGACATAGGACTAAACCTTAGCAGTTCTGACATCAGAACTCACCTTTGGAGGTCCTGTGACCAATGGTTACAGTTCCAACGTTGCTTTGCAACGGGTGACCATTGGCGGGCATTGACAATATTTTGTATGTAATTGGGTTAAGGTCACGAAACCCACTAATCCCAAAATTAAATTTGGGGGCTCAGCCGGGATGAAATGACTGTTTTTGCAAAGAATCAAAGGAAACCGAAATAAAATTCTTGGAACTAAATAGAAAATGAGAAAAGAGAACGGAATTTGAAACCACAAGGAACGATTGAATTAGAAAATATTTTGATGAAACGAATGGCTCGCCCACCAAGTACAAATTTGGGGATCAACAGAAAACTTACTAATCGGAAAAATTAGAATCATCAAGTTGAGAAAGGGGAACGCAATGAAAACGATAGAACGATAAAATAGTTGATGTAGCGACTCACCTACAAAGTACTAATTTGGGGCTCAGCATAAAACTTCGTTATTTGGAAAAATCAGAGTCATCAAGTTTAGAAATAACAGCGAATGCAGATGAAACAGAGGAAATAATGAAAAACAAGCAACCTAACTACAAAACAAGGAAAATAGACCAAGAATAAGATGACTAGCCCACCAAGTACAAAAATAAAATAGACAAAACTATGGAAAACGATCGAACCAACTACAAGAACTGTAACGCATAGAACAACTCACATATATAAAACAAACAACATTTAATTAAAGGGTAAAAATCGGGATAAAATAAAATGGGGTAAGTTAAGAGAACGAAAGAAAAAAAATAAATAGAATAAAATAGGAGTTAAACGGGGAAAATCGAATAAACCCAGCGGAGTAAAGAGAATAAATAATAATGAGTTAATATAATGACCAAATTGATTAATGTTTTATTAACTAACTAAAACAATAATAACTAAACTGAGGGAAATACTGAACATCGAAAATGACAACCTAGAGAGACTGATAAATAAACAAAAATTAATGAGAAAAGTTAAAGAAGACGTTGCATCGATTTTGAGCCTCTACCCCGATGAATTATGTACTCTAATAAAATTGATTAACATCGACGAGGAAGTAATAACCGAAAGAATATATGAAATTTTGTTTATGAGATTGGAAATAGCCGAATTTGGCAAAGAGTGAAGTATGATGATGAAAACGGTCGAAACAATTGAGGACGAGATAATGCAGATGATGAAAGACCAAACCAGAGCCTATCGGGAATGTTATGTATGTCGAACAGAGGAAGCACGAGTGATGGTAATACCTTGTGGACACCTGAGTTTTTGCCAAGGGTGTGCCAAAGAATCGCATTGTGTATTATGCCGGAGGAAGATAAAAGAACGAATAACAGTGTTTTATCCTTAAAATCGTTGTAATAATTGGTAATAAATGAGTTGCTGTAATAGTCGGTAATAAATGTATAATGTTTGTGAACGATTAACTGTTTAATAGAAGTAAATAAATGACGACAAGTAAAATTAAAGTAACATATGAAAGCCAAATCAGGGAAAATTAAATACATGCACAGAGACACAAAAGCAGCGGAATCTATATAGACCGCATATTTGGACAGAAAAATTTCGACAACTAATAAGCTTCCTAGTGTATATTTCTTTTATGCTTTATCTATATTATATGGAGATAGGAGGAGGAAAAAGGTGAAACCTGACCGAAAAGTGATAACATGAGCTATCAAAACGCTCATCAAGTACGCTCACCCGAGGGAAAACCCTGATCAACCCGACTTAGAAAGGAAAAGGTAGGCCAAGTCGCAAATGTCAATAAGTAGCCGTCGAGAGATTGATCACCTCTTTTGAGAGATTTGTTGACGCGATTACCACAAATTTTGATTTGGGGAAGTGAAGGGATGAAGTGAGAGGTGAGAGAAAATGCGCATGATTTAGACGCCGAGGGTGAGAGAGCCAAAATGTCTCGTAAAGGTACCTAGAAACATTTTTTCCCTAGCTGGGTGTAAGGCACCAGAGGACAGCGGCGGACTGTCGAGTTCAGGTTGTTGCCAGCCAAGGGACTGGTGGCGCTGAACCGCTCGATACACAACCCGGATACCACACCGAGTATCGACCGAGAATTTTTTTGCTGGGTAGGGACTCGATACACAACCCGGATCCCACACCGAGTAGCGAGGGCACCAAGCGGTAGGTGAGATGTGAATTAACCGGTAAATAGTTCGTACTTGAAAGGTCCTACTAAGGATCAGATTGAGGCAGCCAAGCAGAGCTGGAAATCTGACGCGGACCGTGCTGACGGTAGACAGAGATATTAGAAATTACAGCGCCCAAATTTTCTTCCTTTTCTTTTCACTATTCGGGAAATCAAGTAAACCGCCTTTGGAACTTGATTGAACGTCTAGACTTTTCCATTCTTTTATATTCTCCGAAGTACACAACCCGGATCCCAGCGAGGAGTTCGGTACAAAAACCTGGATCCCACACCGAGTACCGGATATCCGAGTGGCGGTGAGGCAAGCGTAACCGGACAAATGCACTAGCCCAAAGACGCCATTGATTGAGAGTCAGTGTGAGGCCTCAAGCTTGTCCATCGGACAAGTCACCCAAAAAGTCACTGATGAAACTCAACTCCGATTAAATAGAGAAGGCCACAGAGAGCCAATAAAGCGAATAAATTATAGAAACCCATAGAGTGCCGGATAAGATGAGAATGTTAAGGCCATAACGTGAAAGTAAAAAGAGAATAAGATTTAGGTAAAGGCCCAAGGAGTGCCAGCGATTAAGGATTAAAAGATTTAGATAAAAAGCCATAGAGCGCCAGCGATTAAAGATGAAAGGATTTAGATAAGGACCCATAGAGCGCCAGCGAACAAAGAATAAGCAAACGATTTTTGAAACAGAGAGACATAGGAAAAATAATTAATGAATGAAATGAATGATGATTTGATAATGGTGATTTTTTTTGATAAAGTATAGATAATTGATGCGACTACATAGATAATTGATAAGACGATATAGATAATTGATACGAGTTATAGATAATTCAAATTGGACTTAAAATGACGGGGGGTAAATCAAACTAGAATGATCACAGCGGAAAACGTGAACAAGGGATAATAACGTATATAGTATAGTAAACGGAGGAGCAAAGTTGTATAAAGTATAAAATATTGGAAGTGTTATTTATTTTTAGATCAAATGTCAAAGCAGTTTCAGAGCAATCGCAAAGCAACCCAAAGCAAGTTCAAAGCAAAACAAAGTAAAAGAAGATAATCCATAAACCAGAAGTCACAACGACGAAGCAGAGCCAAGCAAATAGATAACCGTAATCATTGATACAAGAAGCAAAAGTAAAAAGAGAAGAGAAGCAAGCCTATTAGAAGAAGACGAAAAGAGAAAAGCAATAAGTAACAGAAGCATCAACACAGCGACATCAACAGTAGCAGTAACAGGAACCGAATCAGGAAACGAACCAAACGATTTCGAATGCAGCAGCAGCCAAGAAAACAGAATAATTTATACAGGGAATCCATTAGAAATATCAGAATCAGAAAGTGAGAAAGAGATAACAAAAAATCGAGATAACAATCTGAATATGATAACCAACACAATGCCAACAACCAACCCAAACTTAGACACAATATCAAATGGTAATAATGTAACAATAGGAAAATTTAGAGAGAAATTCAGGGGATAGCCTTTCGATGGCAACCTCAATAAATTGGATACATTCATAAAGGAGTTTGAAGTATATAAGACCATTTGCCATTGGTCAGATCAAAAAGTAAAGGAGCGACTACCCCTATATTTGAAAGGTAGCGCACAGGACGTATTCGTGGAGGAAGCAGCAATGCAACGAAACTAAATACGTGGACGGAGATAAAGGAAATTTTAATAAAAATATTCGGAATAGAGAAAAAGGGGAATAGAAAGATGTTAGAGTTCCTACACAGAAAACAAAGACGCGACGAATCCAACGCAGTATATGCATGTGAATTGAAAAAGTTGTGCAAAGAAGCCTTTGGAGACAAAGATATACCGGAAGATAAAATGGTAGATGTCTTCATAAGAGGAGTTAAAAGAGAAAATATACGAGCCAACCTCGGATGCTTGGCACCAGAAACATTAGATAACGCAGTGGCAATCGCGAATAGATGTGAGGCACATTTAAGGTTGGGATATCAGGTAGCAGTTATGGCAACAGAACCAACGACACCAACAGCAAACGCAAATACCAACAATCCAAGCAACAATGCGAATCCAGCAATGAACCAGTTCATTCCCAGAGTACAGCAGATGTTCAAGCCACCACCGACGAGGAACCCCGAAAATGGAGGTAATAACCAAGTAAGTTATAATAATAATTTCAGGAACAATCCCAATGTAAAAGAGACATGTACTACATGACAACGGACTGGACATCGAACGGAAGAATCCTACCGGAACTATAACTGCCAAAGATGCGGCAGAAGAGGACACACGGAGAGGATATGCAGACAATCGGATAACAGAGCGTGTTACAATTGTGGCCAGAAAGGACATCTCGCGAGAAGATGTAACATAAGAAGAGGACCGAATCAACAAGGAATGAACAACCCGACGAGAAACCCACAGATTAACGTAATACAAGAAATAGATATGATACGAGAGACATTACAGAGAATGCCAATGGAATTGAGATAAATGATGCAACAGATACCCGCCAATACTCAGCAACAACGAATCAACGTAATGAGAAGCAATGAGGAGACGCACGAACAAAGAACAAAAGAATACCAACAACAACAAGCGGAATGGCAAAGATTGCAAACAGAAGAAGCCCAAGAAATTCAACAGAGATGAGAAAATAGAAAACAAACTCCACGAAGAATCAATATGATGAGAATGAAAACCCCAGGAGAAACCCACACTGTGGAGCAGTGTGTTGAGAACGAAGGGGGAGACGATATATGATAATCAACTAGAAGACAAACGAATTGAACAAAACGGAGAAAATAGAAACAATCAAAGAATTTGCAGAAGAAGAAAAACAAAAACGTCGGCAACAAAATGAAGTGACAATTGAGAAACCGGAGGAAATCGAAAGCCAAGAAATAAAACCGGTGGAAGTAGTAACACCGGAAGAGCAAAACGGAAAAACACTAATGTATGAAGTGGAATCACTCGCGAGAGAAGCATTAATTCAAAAATTAGATAACGCACTCAAAAAAATGGAACAAGAAGAAGCGCTAGAACAAGAAAAAGACCAATTAAGGAAGAAGGAAGAAAATCTGAAACAAGAAAAGGACCAATTAAAAAAGAAAGAACTAATACAGAAATTAGACGAAGGATTAAAAAGAATAGAACAAGAACAAGCGTTAGAACAGAAAATAGAATTATTAGCAAAGAAAGCGCCATTACGAGAAATGGAGGAAGAACACAGATTAGAACTACAGGGAGACGAACAAGAAGCATCAACGTCAAAAGAAAGAGAAGAAATGAAAATACCAGAACCAACAATAACGAAAAATCGAATCCAGAGGATACTACTACAAAGAATAGAAGCAAGAATTAGAAAAGAGGAACCAAATTGGAACGATGAACAAATCGGGAGCAAATTAAAGGAAATATGGCTCCAAACAAAAGGGCAAACAAAGATACCAGAGGAAAAAGAACACCCGCAAATCAATATGTTAAGACAAGTACAAGACGAACAAACGGATCAAGACGAAAGTGAAATAAGCAGCTTTGGAGGAGAGATATTTCAATCATGCGAAGAAAACAAACCAAATAAAGACGAATCGAAATCAGAAGCAGAAGGAATGGAAATAAATGTCCCAAGAGAAGATGAAATAGAAATAATAAGAGAAGTCAACGAGATAGTAGAAGAAGTCGATATCAACAAGACAACGGTATTTTTACAGCGGCATGGAAGAATATAATAAAAGGATACCAAGAAAATCTGAAAGAATACGATAGGGTGGAATATCAAGTAGTTATCGATCATCCAGAGATACCGAGACAAATCATAGCAACAAGAGGAGAAACTACAAACGAACTATATGAATGGGTAACAGAGAAATTAGGAACCAGCTACAAAAACCGACCACTGTATTACAAAGGAAGAAAAATAAAGCGAGACATACATTTAGCCGATGCACTAATATGGCCAGATGGAATAAACGCGATAACGTTAGATAACGATGAAATCGAAGAAATGACAGCTGAAATATGTCAGAAAATCAAAATAATGTATATTAAAGAAATACAACCTGGATTAGAAAGAGAAAGACAGAAAATAATGAGACAAAACCAAATAAAAATGACCGAACAAGCAATAGATCAAGCAAGAAAACATATCAACAGATTATCACTAACAAGGCCAATTTCAATGAAAATGTTCGTAGAGGATGTGAGAGACCCAGACATTATGAGATTTGACAATGAAAGAACAGACGAGCTGAGAAGAGATATGAGAGGAGATGAACCGATAAAAATAAAGATAAAACTACCTAACGATGAAATAAAGGAAATATCAGTGGATCCCGATTGTCAAATACACGAAATAGACCGATGAATCAACCAGGAAATCATCCAACCGATAATAGAAAGCAGCGACGATGGAATGGTGGAAGACGTGGCAATAATATACCACAAGCGACAAATCGGACTATGAAAAACGAATTCCCGGATCAAGGTATTTACCTACAGATATGGACGACTCAGTGGAAGAGGAACTGACAAGATTAACAGAAACCCAAAAATGCAAAGAATTAACCGCGATATTAAGAATCGGCGCAAAGAACCAAAGACGAATGGTTACAGACCTCGCAAAGTGGATAATCGAGTCATGCAACAGAATAGAAAACCTACAAAATACAGTAAAGGAAATCGAAGAGTATAGAAGGATTTACGTTTGGTACCCTGAGCAATTTATAGAAATCATCAGGAAATGGAAACATGCAGAATGGGCAGCCGAAACAATAGAGAAATACAGTTTGAAAATCATGACACCAGATTTCGAACCAATAGAAAAGGATTTTTACATCACAGCTAAAGTAAGTGAGGTAAAAAAGAGGATACCATATGAAATACCATTCCACTTACAAACAGAAGGACGATCTTTAGACGACGATATCGAAATAGGAGTTACACCGTTGCAATTAGGAGTAATAAACGTATTAACAGTAACCAAAATTACGGTTAGAGAACTTAACAAAAAAGAGATCTAAACGAAGACACCAATAGGGCGATAGGAAAGCCTAAATACGCCTGAAGTCCCACCTGCAACTGATGAAGTTACTATCGTAACAACAGGAGACGAAGAAATACTAAATGACCTAAATGACATTGTAAACGAGGAAGCAACAAGGAAAATCCCAGAGTCCAGAGATTTATTTACCAAAGAAAATGAAAACGATATTACAACGGACAATTTGGATGGATTCGTATGCGCTCAAAAGCAACCAGCCGAAACTCAACAGGGGACGAACGGAACAATTAGATAAAAGAACGCGGAGCTACGACGTCAAGGGATACAACAAACGAACAACCCAAACGAAAAGAAACGGGTACGGTGATGGAAAGGAGACCAAGAGGACGACCTAAAACGGAGAAACCCTCAACAGAAAAGAAAAGCAAAGAACAGATGCAAATGGATCAGCTAACGACGAAACTAAATAAACTCAGCCAAGTAACAAAGCAATTACAAAGAAAACTGACGGGTCAAGAACAGGGAGCAAAATGGATTAATAAATTAATAGCCGATATGCTAGGTTTAGCGAATCCAGAAATAAAGAGAAACCTGAAAATTAATAACATCGGGACGGAAGCGAAACAGCTTTGGGTAGCAATAAAACCGATAATAACAAAGATCATGGATAATAAAGTACGGACCACAACCAAGGATCCGGAGGAATTACTACTAATAATAAACCATCTCACGAAACGATCAGACGATCCAAACAGATATTTAGTGGGAATAGCGTACCTGATGTATAGCACCATAGCAATATACAGAAAGCGAACACCGAAATATAACCCAAATAGCTATGAGTTCGTAATAACAGACATCATCAGGAAAGTAATCGAACCATTCATTTTAACTCAGGGCGGATGGCAAGCTTTTATAAACTTGGTAAGCGGAGACGACCAAACGGACATGATACAAACAAAATTGAAGGAGTTATTGACGGAATTTGAAATCATAATCAACGCAAGCGATCCAAGAACGGCCAGAAAAGGAATGAATGCAATTATCACTACAATACTTATATGGATGATGTGCATAAAAAGAGCTGAACCTTTTGTTGTATACGATTGCGATAATGTAAAAATTGGCGAAAAATATTCGCTAAAGGAAACAGAGGAATGCAAAGCCGCAAACCCCGGAAAATTACAAAGAACAGCCATAGCAGTGTCGTACAACGTGTACCAAGAGGTGGATTTTATAAAAACGGAAATTCGAGAATGCACAGTGACAAGGAAAATAGTAGCATAATATTGTTGGACACCATTCACATTCGACAATCATAGAAGCCGGAACAGAAACGACAATGGTCACGGTAACACGAAGCGAATGTGAGGAAGGATTCAATACGGGAGTTATCAGAATAGCAGGACGAATCCAAGAAGCAGCAGAAGAAGGAAAAATAAAAACCACCAGAGTATACGCCGCAGGAAGGATAACGGCGGGAGACGGATTATGTGAAGGAGGAGAATACACTCTACTAAACCAATTAGTTAAAGGCGTAGTAGTGATAGAAAGTTATCAAGTGAAGTTAGAAAAATAACAAGGCTACTTTGATCCAGACACGCAAGCAATGAAAAAGTACCCACAATGCCTAGCCACAGACAGATCATGCACTACGGGAATGTCAACAATCGTATATAACGCGGATACCAGAGCTTGTCGACTTACCCTATTGAAAAGCGCAATATTCGACGAAGTACAGGGACAAGTACACAGCGAAACAGAAACAAACACTCAGAAGAGTGCAATGGAAGAATTGCGAAGAACCGGAAGGATCGGAAAACAAACCATCACCACCAATATCGGATCAGAAGCCACACGAACAGTAGTAACGACAGTACGATAGGAATGAGATTCATAAAAGAACGAATGGTAAGCAAATGCGATGAAATGGTAATCAGCACAAACTATAAAGGAATATTTCTATCACGAACAACAATATCAAATGCAAAGGATAAAATAGACCCAAAGTATGTAAAGTTGTACCTTTATATGAATAACAAAATGGATTTTCTGTATCACAGAGGCCTAGCATCGACAGAGAAAATATATTACGATCTAATAAAGAACGATTGTATCCTGAACAGAGAAATATTGAAAACCAAGTTAGCTATGGCTATCACAAACCCAGATAATGCAATTCCATTATTACCGCTCCAAGAAGGATATTTTTGGAGAATCGTAGGCGAAGTAATGTATACGTACAAATGCGAAAAGACAATTGCAAGATTACCAGAAAATTCAACGATCCCCAAAGATAAATGCATAAACGAACTAGAAATAGTTTACAAAGGAAAAATCAGATTCGCCCAACCAGTAACAAGGATGATAAACCCAGCCAAATTCGTACCTAACATTTTCAGCTGCAGTAACGTATACGGACCACTATTTGAAACAGGAGACGGAAGTTGGTTACAATTTCCAACCCGAGTGATAATAGCGCCACCAAGAGTATTTGGACTCACGGAATTAGCAAGTGAAGCGGAATTTAAACCGGTAGATATATCACGAAGTGGAAGACCTAGAACGTGCTCGAGAACACTTACTATTTCCGGCACAAAGACAAGCAATATTATCAAATATCGTGACGATAACAGGAGGAAATAACTACGAGGAAAAGCCAAACTACGAACTATTGTTATCACCAGACCACTTTCAACATGCAACTGCCAATATGATAAAAGCCATGTGGGGAAGGTTCTTAATAATCGGACAAATGATGTCAAGAATACTAGGGGTTATATTCAATATCCAAATTGTTAGAGTGTTTCTAACACAAATGTTAGCATGTTTCGATATATATAAAAGGGAAAGGAAAATAAACTGGAAAATGGCTATAGGATTCTTACATTTCTTAGCGAAGACACGGGTACTACATGAACATTCGAAAGATATCCATAAAATAAAGAGATTAGTAGGAATTTTGACCAGAATGAATGGTACTGACGAGGAAGTTGGACGAAAATTCAAAGCAATAATGAGACTGGAAGCTGAAAGAACCAGAATAAAACGACAGAAAACAAGTAATTGGAAACGATGGCTAGACTTCAAAAACGACAGCAGCGATAACAGCGAAAACGACTACAATCAAGGAGGGACGCAGATGTTAACGCAAGAAAAAATCCGACAATGGGAGAAACAGAGGACGAAACCAAACGAACATTACAATCATCCGCCACCAGTATACGAATGCCTAAAAAATCAACGATACCAGCAGAGAGAAACACACCAATACCAAAACCAACAACGCTACGTAGCATATACCCAACACCATACAAACCAAATTGGGCGGAACTAATACCAAGAACCAGCCGAAGATCAAAAAGCGTAGATCAAGATGTAAAAACGCGAACTATAGCTATGCTACGAACACTAGCAGGACTAACGTTGACGATACCAATAGACATAAATGGAATCGAAAGATGGACAAAATCCCAGGAAGATTATGGCCATGCATTGAAGAAACAAATATGGATGTAATAACCTGCAGTAAGGAATCTGTATCAGTCATCGGAAAAATTTGGTCAATAATAGAATACAAGAATGTAAAAATCAACACCTACCTAGCAGTCATCAGGAAGTTAAGCGCAGACTGCATAATCGGAACGGATCTTATGCCGGAATTATTGAAGGAAATAATAATCGACCTAGGATCAATGGAACTAAGAGACAAAACCCGAAGGATATGTACACTTAAGTCGGAAGTAAGAGGCTCAGAAAAGATAGTACTGGGACGTACGCAAATGATCTGCTACGTAAAAGTAAACGAGGAGACCAGAGGCGAAATGATATTTGAACCTAACCACAAATTCGAGAAAAAGAGAGCTACCTCTAGCCAGAGAAATAGTATATATAAACGACGACAATGAAATCCCAATCAACATCACCAATTTTGATGAGGAAGAAAAAGTAATCTATGAGAACGAAAGATTAGGGAAACTAACTCCAATGATGGATATCAAATTCCCAACGAAAAAAACCTAAGGAACCGAAGACAAAGAATTGTGGGTAATTGACAGCAAATTATTAAATGAAAAGGAAAAGGAACAACTACAGAAACTGTTAATGGAATTTAAAGACATATTCGCAGCCTCCAACCTAGACCTAGACACAAGCGATGTAACGCAACACACAATACCACTAATAGACGACACTATAATAACGCTACGACCATACCGATTAGCAGAAGCCCAGAAGTCAGTCTCGGAATCAGAAGTTCAAAAGATGCTAGACGTAGGAGTAATTGAACCGAGTTGCTCACCATGGCAATTCCCAGTGGTTATCGTAAAGAAAAAGGACGGAACACATGGCATTAAGCAATGTATGGTGTATATTGATGATTTATTGATTTATTCCAGCACTTTTGAACAACATCTCAAGGACATACGAAACGTATTCATCTGACTACGACAATGGAAACAAAAATTAAAACCCTCAAAATGTGATTGGGTCAAGGAGAAAGTCACTTTCTTAGGACACATTGTATTGGCAAAGGGCAAGGAACCAGACCCAAGGAACATCGAAAAAATAAAGAACTGCCCATTACGAAAAACCGTCAAGCAAGTACAAGAATTCTTAGGTCTATGCGAATATTATCGAAAGTTTATCAAAAACTATGCAACCATCGCAAAACCAATACAAGAACTGACAAAGAAAGATAACACATTCACATGGGAAAAGGAACACCAAACAACATTTGAAGCACTCAGAGACAAATTAATATCAGCACCAATATTAGTACACCCAGACTTTAAGAAACCGTTCTTATTAGCAACTGATGCAAGTGGATATGCATCAGGAGCAGTCCTAGGGCAATGGGATGAAGAGAAACGAGAACGAGTTATCGGGTATTACGGTAGGACATTCAAGAAGCATGAGAAGAATTACTCAGTAACAGAAAGAGAAGCATTAGCTATAATCCAAGCAATTAAACATTTCAAATATTTATTATGGGGTCATGAGATATATATTACCATGGACCACCAACCACTGGTATGGTTAGGCCAACACAAGGAAGCCTCTAGTCGATTAATGAGATGGGCTATGCAATTACAAGAATATTCACCGTATATTAAATTCAAGGCCGGAAAAGCCAATGAGAAACGCAGACTGTATGTCAAGATTCATGTTTGAAGAATTAATGGATCAAGACGTAAGACGAATTTGTATGATAATCGCAGAAGACATCGATTTCACGAAGTTAAGGAACGAACAGAAAGAAGATGACGAGCTAAGAACGATAATCGAATTTATAAAGAACAACGATATGAAAATCTTCGACAACAATATTAGATTAAAAGAGCATATGGAAAAACATAGGCATAGATACACCATGGAAAAGGGATGGTTATTATTAATGGATGGCGAAAAACGACTTATGTGCTTACCGGAAAGCAGACGGAAGGAAGTGCTAATGCAATATCACGACGGGAAACTAGGAGGACATATGTCCGCAAAGAAGACTGAAGCAAGACTACGTCAGAAATACTAGTGGCCAAACATCGGAGAAGATGTGAAAGGATGGATAAAAAACTGTTTAACATGCGCAACCCGGAAAAGCACAGGAAGTAAACTGAAGGCACCACTAAAACCAATGCCAGTCCCGCCAGAACCAACGACAATGATTGCAGTGGATGTAGTAGGACCATTACCGGAAACTAATAATGGAAACATTTATATATTGGTAATAATAGATTATCTTACCAAATTCCCGGAAGCATTCGCAATCCCAGATCAAAAAGCCAGAACAGTAGCAAGAGTGTTAGTAGAGGAAATATGCTGTAGATATGGAACGCCAAAACAGATCCTAACCGACCAAGGAACAAATTTCATGAGTGAAATAATAGAAGAAGTAACATATTACTTCAGAATTGTGAAACTAAGGACTTCGCCATACCACCCACAAACCAACGAACAAATGGAGAGATTCAACGGGATCTTAATAGAAATGATGTCCAACTACGTGAGCAAGCGTCAGAAAGACTGGGATAAGTATATAAACCTATGCCTCATGGCGTATCGAATGTCAATACACTCAGCAACATAAATGAGTCCTTTCAAACTAATTTAGAATACCAACCGCCAATATCGCAATATATGGAAATCGATGATTACGTAACAGGATTTAAGGAACGAGTGCAGGAAGTATGGAAAACTGCAGGCATGAATATCCGAATTAATCAAGAAAGCTACAAAGAATTACACGATAAAAAACGAGATGTACACGAACATAACTTTCAAGTAGGAGACTGGGTGATAATAGCAACACCAGAAATTAACCCAGGAGTACCTAAAAAATTACAAAGAAGCGGCAAAGGACCATATGAAATAATGTACGTAAATGAAAACAACGCACGGGTTAAACTAGTTAACAACCCACTAATCAGACCAATATACGTAAACGTAAGTAGATGTAAAGCGATACCCAAAACGATAACCAAAGAACCAGAAAACCGAGGTATGAAGACCAGATCACAAACTCAACAACTAAGTATAAACGGACTAATGTTAAGCCGAAAAACAGAAACAATAACAAACCATCAGCAAATCGAAGAAGAACCGCAACAGAATGAACCAAAGATAACATTAGACCCAACAAAAGATAATGTGGACAAGATGGACACAATAGTCAAAGCGATAAGAGAGATAATGCCAGAATGGGTCGAAGGAAAAGGATGGATGAGAATAATAAACAAAGCAGAAAGAATTGCAATAGATTACGCCAAAGGAGCCAGAAGCCCACGAGAAATGAATCTCATAAAAAAAAAGATACCGATAATATTTACAATGACGGACGTAGAAGGAAACGTACCATTACATTTTGCAATGCAACATACAAATACCAAAAGAACATTGGATATAATCCGATTCATGGGAGAATGCGGACAAGCATCCAACGTAAAAAACGAGGAGGGACAAACCCCATTAATGTTAGCAGATGCTTCAACAACCATTTTGAGAGAATTACTGAAAACCGGATCAACATTTAAAGAAAAAGATAACGGCGAAAACAACGTACTGCAATACGCACTAAAATCAAGACAAGCAAGTGCGGTAAAATTCATCATCAATAATGCGACAATAATAGAAAGAGAAATAATAACGCCAAACAGGACGAAGCAGCAGCCAGCTTAATGAAGTGGACCTACGAGAATTCACCACTGAAAGTATTTGATTTGAACCACTTGGTACGAAATAGAAACATCCTACTAAAAGAGACAATATACGCCTACTATCCGTTTCCAAAGACAATAAAAACAATTTTAAAATGGGAAAGACTGAAATTTACCAACAACCCATTAGAAGCAATGCGAATCGGTGACAGAAAAGAACAATTACTAACTATAATACACAAGAGGCACCGAAAACAAATAATATTCCAAAAGAACAAACAAGAAATAAAAGAAATGGATGACCTAAAAGCCAGGATAATAAGGGTCTATGAAGAAATAATCGAAGCAATAAATGTCGAGGACGACATTTTAAAGAAGACCCCAGATGAACAAGGAAATAATATCGGAGACAAAGAGGACCAGAATAACGGACAAGATATGAATAAATCTACGCAAGACAAACCACCAGATAACCAAAGCAAGAACACCCACCAAGAAACAGTAAACAATAAAAGAACAGAAAACAATGACAACAGCGAGGAAAACAAAAACCATAAACGAAGAACACCACTACGTGATAAAAGTCTACAACGATCAAAGGAAAACCAAAACCGACCATCCCTACTACAGAAGCTAATGATACTAATCACATCAATCAAGTTGACAGAAGCCAATAAAGATACCCAAAGAGAGTTGAAATCGTTTATGTTACGTACAATAGACGATAAGGGAACCACAGGCCAAGGAATATGCCTCCACCTGGCAGAGAATACCAGTATAAGTTGTTATTTTGGATCAATAGGAAAGCCAGGCGGCATAGACATACAGCCACAAGATCCACCATCTTGCTGGATCACAAAAGATATATGCAGAAATACAGAAAAGGAGGACAGAGGTATAAGAATTCAAGTGAATCCAGGGATAGGCAATATGCAAGTGATGAACGTAGGAACTAAAAAGATTAAACAAATATGTGTACGACATTTAGTCACCAATTGTTGGGAAGGAAACCTGACAAAGGGACAAAAATGTGCATGGGAGAATCTAAAAGGAAAAGACTGAACACGGACGACAGTCACCTATCAATCCAAGAAGCACTACAACTCTAGAAATCACTGAAAAAATTACAGCAAATAATAGAAACAACCACCGCAACGGAGATAACAACAACAAAGGTCAAGGAAACCAACTACATAGTAAAAATGATTTGTATAACAAGTGCAGTAGCGAGCGTCGTAATAATACTAATAATAATTCAACTAGCAAGAACCACTAACAAATGTAAGCGAAAGCCAAAAAGGAAAAGATTATGGCCAGCAGTAGAGAAATTCAATTACGATATCGAAATGCAATGTAATATGGAAAGATCAGAGGAATACGAAACCATAGAAAACTCAAACCAAAGCACAAGCGGACTCTGGATGAAAGAAACACCAACTATAAGGATATCACAAGAATGGTCTAACGAATTCGATGTGTATAAAATAACAAATGAGAGGTACGGGGATATACGGATATTACGTATAGAGCCCCTGGAGACAATGGTATAAAGCGAGAAGAAACATTGTATATAGTGTAGAATATCAAATAGTATTAGTAGTAGTATTATGTATAATAGTGTGCAAATATAAGTTAAAAGCCAAAAGAGTAAATAACTAGTCAAAAGAGAAAGCATGTAAACTAACAAAGTATCATAATTAAGATATGAACCCGAACAACGATAACAGACAGTATCAAGCCAGGATACCATCATTCGTAGAAGCAATACAGCAGCCAACAACCGCAAATGTACCCATAGAGATAATAGGAATCGAAACAGTATGGAGACATCAATGCGAATTAATGACGCAGATAACCAACAACGCCCAAGCACAGTGGACCAACACCCATATGGTATTAACGGAAAGCGTAAATCGAGGTTTACATCAAACAGCCAGAATAGAAGACTAACAGCGAACCATACTGCAACTACAAAGAATGAACGAACAATTGAATAACCAAGTCAGATGGCAAGCCGAAGAAATCAAAAGATTACGAACCACCCAAGAGCATGGAAGTTGGGTCGAATGGATATCGACAATGCCCGAATTTACCCCAGAACCAGATTCAACAGAAGATTAAAATAAGGTGTACCGTGAAATATGTACAAATAAATAGAATAAACAAACGAAAACAAAGATGTAGAATAACTAGAAATTATTGTAGATATGCAAGCAATCATCGACAAGATTAGAGGAAGCGAGAATCCATTTGAAGCCATGAGACAAATAATGATAGAGAGGATCAAAATACTAGATAAAATAGAGGAGAGGATGAAATGCTGCAAATGTAAAGGATTATTGGTCGGAGCAAGACAGACGAGATGTAGATGCAGAATATGCATAGATTGTACAATAGAACTAATAGAAACAAAAATAGCAATATGCCCAGGATGCGTCGAAACATTCGAAGGAGAAGACGACCCTACGATATTAGATAAAGCCACAAACAAGGAGATAACCAGCCTAATGGTTCAATGTCAACTAAAAGAATGCGAATGGGAAGGACTCATGAGGGAAGTAGAAAACCATATAAAGGAATGTGAATACAACGAGATACCATGCGAGAAATGCCAAACCAAGATAACAAAAAGGAACGAAAAAGAACATGGGAAATCGTGCACCATGAGAGATGAAAAATGTGAATTCTGTGGAATTACCGACAAATGGATAACAATAGAAAGAGAACATCGAAACCCAAGAGAAAAACGAATATGCAAAGCATAATAAGGGATATGCATCAACGACTGTAATAGGAAAGACAAAGTCAAACTGAAAGCCCATTGGAATGAATGTTCCAACAGGCCAATAAAATGCCCACTAGAGCTATTCAACTGTCAAGCGCAACTACCAATCGCAGAAATGCAGAAACATATGACGGAAAACAGTATCGAACATATGGATATTATGATGAGAACGATAGGAACAATCGCATGGGAAGTACAAAACCTACGGACAGAGTTAGATTCACAAAAAGCCTTGATAAGAGAAATACTAGAATCTTGACAAAACTTCGAAAAAACTAAAGAATCTACACCTAAGAAAATGACAGAAATGGAAGAAAGAATCCAACAAATAATCAGCAGTATACAAGAGCTTGAAACAACCAGCCCTGTAGCCAGAAAATTACCGACAACACCCTTTATATGGAGAATAACGGGATTCACGGAAAAATTACAAAGAGCAAAAGACGGAACAAATAAAATAATCGATAGTCCACCAATGTATAGTTGGAAAAACGGATATAAGATGGGCATCAGACTATATCCAAATGGAGATGGAAACGCAACAGGTACTCACATAAGTGTCTTCTTCAGAATAGGAAGAGCAGAGTACGACGAATTACTGAATTACTGACGTGGCCCTTCCAACAGAGAATTATATTAACAATGCTAGGACGAGAAGAATATCGCAATCCAATCAGAGCAGAAAACGAGCCACAATTAGGAAGACCAACAGCCGCGTGGAACGTTGCAGTTGGAACACCATTTTTCTATGCACACAGACGACTGAAAAAAGGAATGATTCTTGCGCGACGATAATCTATATATAAAATTAGAAGTGGAGAAACCAGCGAAGATATTGTAAAGAGGAGTGGAAGTGTAAATAAAGATGTAAATAAAAAACCAAAAATTTACAAAATAACATAAAAATCAGAAAAACCAGAAAATCGAAAAATTAACGACGTTTATAATTAGATGGCAAGCAGAAACAGCGAACAAAAAACAGTAAAGATAAGAGACGGATCAGGATCACTTTGGTCAAAACTTCAGAGAAAACCAGACGGGAATTAGAAGTAGATAAAGACGAAAAAGAAGGGAAAAAGAAAATAACAAAAATCAGAAATTTCGAGGATCCAACCGAACAAGCAAGGGGGAGAAACTATAAAGAGAACATTCGAGGAAAGAATAAAAACCTTCAAGGGAAACCCAAGAGTAGCAGAATTTGCAAGCCAAGGATATTGCCAAACGACACGAGGAATAATGTGCGAAGGATGCAAGAACCAACAACCAATACCAGACCAAAACGTTAAAAAATTGAAACGCAAAAGAAAATGTATGTATAAATGTATGTATATCATTATACTGCTGTTAAAACAAACGATTAAGGAATGCAATGAACAGATCCGAACAATGGAATTTCGAGAACGAATCAGACAAAGTTCAATAAGAAGGTTCAGAAAGAACGAAACAGATTACGAGAAACAGATCAAAGAAACAAACAAGAGATTGACGGAAAAAAAAATCAACTAACAAACGAAAAGCGACAAAATCAACAACTATGCGATAAATTAACAGAAGCCCAACAAGGTGTAAATGGACATCGAGGCGCAGTAGTATACAAGGAAATTCAGCTACGACACCAGCTCGAAATAAACGAACAACTGAGAGGACGAGTAAATGCAGAGATTGAGATAATAAAGAAAAGCTATGAGGAAAATGAACAAAATCTAAAGAAAGAAATCGAGAAACTAAAAGCGCTAGAAACTACGCATCATCTAGAAGTGCGAGTAGAAGAACTAACGAAAAATGTAGATTACCTCACCTATCTAGTAGATGAGGAAGTACAGATTACAAATGCGTTACTAGAAGAAGTAGTCACATTGCAAAACAGGCCACCAATTTTACTTATGCCATTATACCCAACGGAAATGATAACCCAAGTCCCCACTGAACCATACGAGGGATTTGGCGAAACCAAAGAAACAGACGTATAGAGAGAAAAAGGAAGTTGTAAAAAGTGTATAAGATAGAAAATAAAAATAATAAAAAAAAATTGTATAAAAAGCTAAATTAATGTATCTTTAGCATGAAGTCAAATGAAGCAGAAATCCAAACGAATCAAGAAAGCAACACAAACAAGTACGATAAATATCAACCAATCCCTATTCAATTAGTACAGCCAATCGAACAAGACCCACTGGAATATTATAGTAAAAAGTGGAGAACGGAAAGAAAAGAGTGGCGAGAAACAGTAGATTAGCAAGGAATAGTAATGGAGAGGTTAAGACAACACCTGATCCAGACAAGACAACTTGTAAACATCGTAAAACGAGAATTAGCAACCAAAATGAAAAGCTTAAGCGAGAAAAAGAAGGAAAACGAATATCTAAAGCGAGAGTTAGCAAGAATAAAAACCCGGGTAGTCCTGGAAGACTATTGGAAAACGGAAGCAGAAAGGTTGAGAAAAAGTAGGAAAAGCGAACAACAATACCAAATTCAGTTGGAAGAAACCTGTAAAGAAGCAAAAGAAATAAAACAAAATCATCAACAAACCCAAGAAGAAATTGAGATATTAACGGAAAAAATAAAGAAACAAAAACGGAAAACAGAGAAGCAGAAGACCAGTAAAGTAAACTATAAATATAAATTCGAGAGAAAACAGAGGATTGAGAGAAATCTACGAGTTCAGCTAAACCACCAACGAAAGATACTCAATGAAAACAAAGAACAACTAGAAGAGCTTCCAAAACTGACAAAACGATTGGTAAAGACACAAATATTGATGATGAGATTCGCTGAAGGAAAGGCGAAAGAGGAATGTGTAATGCACTCACCACCGGGTGAGTGGGGAGAATAACGAGACCTTAAATAAAGTGCAAATCTACTGTATATAGATAAAATATGTAAATAATCGCCAAGTAACTAATGTATGATAGAATGAGAACCGAAGCGAACCTAAAGAAGCTGTACATGATGATGATGGTAACAATAAAGTTATGCGTAACCGAAAACCCCTTAGATATGTGCGGAAAATCTCACCCGTACGTGCGCAAGTTGCAAAGAAATATGCGAAAACCAAAAAAGCTAAGAATGCCAACAATTAACCCTACAATGTAATCAATGCCCAATAAAAGAAAACGGAAATATCAACGACAAACTGAGACAAAGCATCGAAAAAGAAAGCGAAAAAATCAGACAAATGATACAAACCCTTCTAAATAAAAAGAATGAGAGGTATAAGATGGAACACGAAAACCTGAGTATGAGAAAAATCCTAGACACTATCATCAGAAAAATTCAAAAGATCACCGAACCAAATCCCGAGTATGAACAAGTACAAGAAATCCTAAGAGATATCCGTTCAATCAAAAGACAGCCACCAAATAAATCCCAACAAGTATACGAATAAAGCCTAACGACCCACACAAAGTCGAATTATAATAATCAATCTAATCCTAAACATCGTGTCACTAATATGCTGTCTGATAACCTGTCTAAAAATAACTAATCGACAAAGACAGAATAACTCAAATCAGAAACCCAAGGAGGTAACCAATCAAAGTCGTAATCCCAAAAGACGCCAAGAAACAGAAAGACTTTCGTATATATCGATCAATAAGCCAAGCCAATCCAACCCAACAAGAGAAGAACATCACTTAGAAACAGAAACCCACGCCATCATCAAAGACAATCGCGATTCGTTTGGAACTAAATTTGATGATCATTAAATGATTTTGTATTAACTTAACTAAAACTAAAACTGATTTGACTTCAATTTGATTCTATATGGTAGTCGGACTATAAGTACATCTGTATCTTGAAAATTATACATACCGTAGAAACTTTTTATGTATGTGTGTATTGAGGTCACGACCAGACAGCTCGTAGACCCAATTCAATGTATAAAAGTAGGACTTATACTTATGACATTGCGGGACGCAATTTTACGGGCCTCCGAGTGTTTTATGTTGGGCTAGTACAAGGTTTTGTTTAAATGGATTGGAGATAGCACGCAAACACAACATGCAAAATTTAAAATCGGACCCATAAACATCAAATAACCACCTCAAAACGCGAGAAACATAATTAAAAATATAAAATGAGAAAACATAAAAGTAAATTAAAATATTAACAAATGCACCAAGATCTACACGAATTGGCATAAAAATAACATAATAACAAAAGATTTGATCGAAAATTGACAATTTACAGAAAAAAAAGAGTTAATGAATAAATTGAATAAAAATAAAATAATTTTAGTCAGAGATGATTAAAATGAAAAGTTAATGGGTAGATTGTCAAAGAAAATCGAAAAAATAATAAAAATTAGAGTTAAATTAGACAAGTAATATCAAGGTCAAATTTTTTTTTATCGCATGAGAATTCACACGCAAGGTTAGGGTCACAGAATAGGTATATATACCAATCCATTTTAACAGAATTTTTACCATATTTTCACTCAGTGAACAAATTTCTCTTAGTTAGAAACTTATAATTCAAAGAAGCAACTCTCGGCAATTGTTTCCACATCGCGAAATCAAGCAACTTATATGTAAGCTCTACTTGATCGTACGTGTGGGGATCTTTTGTCGTGTATTTGAATGCATGAACCGAACTGGTGAATGAAAAATGATGTAACTATTTGAAAAATATATGTATTCAGAAAGAGAATTTTGTTAACATTTCGAAATTTTTCTGGCCCACAGCCACACAATATGCAAGTCATTAAACTCAAATATAACTAGTCACACTGTGTAAGTGCGGTTTCTCCGCCTATAGTGTGTGCCCGTGAGAGTTCCGTCATGCGTAACGACGGTCTTGAACGTAAATATTATATTCGTTTATAGGGGCGGTAGGAAGATCGAGAACCTGTCTTTTGGCTGGCTCTCTTTCACCCATCTCCCGAAAATTCGACCTAAAATCAATTTTATACATCGGCTAAAATGATCACACCGAGTAGTCCAGTGGGCACTCGTAAAATTTAATGTAAACACAGTTCCTTAAGATCAAAATGGAAAGGGTCGGGAGGTGGAAACTCGATATCGATGTGACGAAAGTAATTCTGACGAAATAATTAATTCCAACATAATGATCGAAAATATTAAGTCTAACGTAATAATTAAAGATATTAAATCCGACGAGATCAATTAATGAAAGTAAATCTAACGAAATTAGTTAAAGGAAAATAACCCCAACGAAAATAATTAAAGAAAGTAAATATAACGAAATTAGTTAAAGATGTTAAATGTAACAAAATTACAGCCAACGAATTGATTAAATATACTAAGGATGGCGAATGTAACTTAGAGTACTAAAGTAATGAAGAACGATTCTAATTTATTAAAGAGACGAAAGTAATCAAAAAATTATCAACAGCAAGCAGTCATAAGTCATTAAAGTAACAAAACGTAAAGGCAACTTAGCAAAAGTAACGAAAACGATTGTAATCTTCTAAACGTAATGAAAGCAATTAAACCCTATTAAAATAATGAAAAGTAATCGGATATATCGAACTGATAAAAATGAAAGACATTGAGAACCATAATGGAAGATAGTGCATATAACCTGAGAACGAGATGCCACTAAAATACTTGATACATCGACAATTTACTAAAATACGTTTGGTGGGTTTCTGGGTGTTGATATTTTGAAACTATATGGTTGTTACCCAGACAACCCCATACAAAAATCTTTCGCTTACCACTCGGCACCCGTTGCTAAGCAACGTTGGAACTGTGTTCGAGTGGGTAGATCGTCCGCAAAAAGTGAGCGCTATTGCTAATGCTATAATTGACCGAACGCTCCATGGGTCCAACGAGCTGCCGATAGAAGGCCTGTGCTCGCTTTCGATTTTTAGGTCACTTTATTTTCCTATCTCCTTCAAATGTTAACCTATACTCTCATATCATTTATCATCTATTCCCGTTGTCCTTCTTATTGTTGTCCGTGTTGATGATTTTTCTATGGTGTGTAAACCCTCTGTTATATTAAATATCCACACAGTATCTCTCTTACCCTTATCCCTATTATTACTACTATGTTCCCTATTATTGTTACTAGGATCATAATTGTTACTATTATATACATTAACTTTATCAATTGTTACCGCTATTACATTTATTATTATTCTTATTACTACCATTACCATCATATTTATTATTATTATTATTATCAAATTTTTAGTAGGGATCCTTCCTTATTCCTCAGCTTTATAAAATATTTTTCTTATACAAAAATTTAGCCGTAATCCATTCTTATTTTACAGTTTTCGACAAAGAATTTTTGTTAGTTCGAAAAATTTTAGCAGCATTCTACCCTTATTTTTCGATTTTATCGGATTATCATACCAACAATTGAGCCGCACTCCACCTTTTCCTTACAATATTCGCTGAAGTATGTTAATTAATTTGTAAAATTTGAGCAGCGATCCGCCCTTATTTTTTGGTTTCAAGAGAATATTATACTAACAATCGAACAACATTTCACTTATAATTTACTAATTTCGATAAGTATTTTAATTAATTCGGAAATTTTGAACAGCGTTACGCCCTTATTTTACGGTCTTATCCGAATGTTCTATCAATTATTGAGCCGTATTCTACTTTTGCTTTGCTAATTTTGTTAAGTATTTGAATTAATTCGGAAAATTTGAGCAGCGTTACGCCCTTATTTTACAGTTTTTGATAAAGGTTTTAATTATTTCCGAAAATTTGCGCAGCGTTCCGCCCATATTTTTCCGTCTCAATTCAACATACTTGATTTAATTCTTATATATCGTTTAAAATATTATTTCTCATGATTTTGATCGTTCGGATTAATCTTTTTCCGATGGCTATTCATTTTAACTGTTGGAACGATTTGGCAATTTTCCCAGCTACCCTTTCCCTCTCTTTGTCCTTAAGATGTATGTAAGTTCGTGTAATATTTGATGAGTGCCCACTGGACTACTCAGTGTTAGTGATTTTGAGCCGATTGTTGTTAAAGATTTTATGTCTAATTTTCAGGAAACGGATGATGAAGGAGCATCCAAAAAACTACTCCTTTACCTTCCAATTTCCCCTATATACGGATAATATTGACGTTCCAGCTACTGAGTTCTCACGCCTTAGCTTTCACGGGCACGAACTATTGGCGGACTTATACCGCACTTACACAGTTCGATAGTGTGTTTTATTTTACTTTCTTGCGATATGTTTTGGCTGTGGGCCGAAAAAGAAATAATAAATAAGTTTTACCGTATCCGTTGAGTAAAAGTTTCAATGCACAAAATTGTGGCTTTAAAATATTCATTTGGCATTCATCGTCCATAAATTCATCCGGCAAATTGGCATAAAATCATCTTGATCACAATTCATGTCATTAATTCATAACACTTCGTAAATTCGCATAGTAGCAATCATATAAATAAATTGGCATAAAATCATCTTGTCATTAATTCATAACATCATATAAATCAATACCCGTGCACTATCTGAGAGTTAACGTGTTCAGTCAAAACACTTATCAGTGTTAATTGGCTGAATGCACGGCTCTGAGCTAGTTTTGCACACTAACTCGATGTATACAAAAAATTTTCTCTGAAAAATAAGACTGAAAATTTGTCAAAACACATCAGTATATTGTGTTATCTAAATTATTTGTGTTATCTTAATTAAATTTTATTAATTTCTTAATTTAAATTGGTAATTTATTTTTAACATTTTTAATTAAATTTATTCAGCCAAAATATTTTATTTTTATTCATTTAATTCATTAATTTTTACTTTTATATAAATGATCATTTTTCGGTCAAATTCTTTGTTATTATGTTATTTTTTATGTAAATTTCGTGCGGTTCTTGATGCATTTTGTATTTATTTTATTTTACTTTTATGTTTGGATTTTATATTTATTTATATTCTCTCAGATTTTAAAATGTTTAGTTGGTGTTGTATATTGTATTTTAAGTTCTCTTAGTGCTGGGTTTTCGTGCTGTATTACTGATGCATTTAAACAATTCTCAAGGCTATTTGTGTTCTAGCCCAACATAAAACACTTTCTAAAAGATTTAAGCTATGAACTATACAGAGTTTATGTTTTACATTCAATTGTGTCTACGAGCTACAGACTCGTGGCCTCAAAACCCACATGCATAAAAATAATCATACAGTATCCATCAATATATGGATTACAAGATGAAGTGAAAGAGGACCTACAGTCCGGTTATGATCACACATAAAGAATAGTTAATTTTCTAAGAATCATTAGTTCATTGTTAATCTTGAGTTTAATATTCTGTCATTTAGGTATTCGTCTCGCTAATGCCTTGGGTTTTTTTGGTTTCCGATTGATTACTTTCTTTAGCAGGTGGTTCTGGTTTTGAAGATTCGATTTCTGTTGTGCAGTTTAGCTTTGAGATTTCGTTTAGTCTGGGGAATTGACTTTAATTTATATAGGACTGATTAGATACCGATTGTCTGGAAGATTGGCGGGCTTAGTGAATCTCAGATAAGAAGAATAGATAGAATGTTTAGTCCAAGACTCCTTTTTTGCTGGTATATTTAGGGTTTTGGGTTGTAAATTGACATTCTAGCTTTTGTTTGTTGATTTTTACTTCGCATCTTGAACTGGGTGAGTTTCAATTGAATTCTGTGGATAGATGACCCGTTATCATATTATCTCGTCTCGATTGTTTGATGATAATTGATCGGTTCGGGATTATTCATGATTCTTTGAGGTTTGTTTGGGTTTCTTATTTTCGGTTATCGATTTTGGCTGTTTGTTCTCCATTTTCGGTTCTTTTTTGTTATTTTTTAGGGTTTCTGAAGAGCATCCATAAATATTTGAATATGATTTCCTTGATGGGTGTTTCCTTTTCTACTGAATTTCGATTTGATTTTCTAGAGTTCTGAGGGTTTGAACGATCTGATTTTCTTGTTTTAATCCTTTGACCATTGGGTATAATAGGAATTAATCCGTCCGTAATTGGTATCCTTTGGGTTTCTCATATCTTGGCATATTTGCTACAGGTATTATTTGCATCGATTGATTGATTGTGGGGTTTTTCGACATCTTTCTAAGGGATACTAGGTGGTATATGATGGCTTATTACTGCTATCTTCCTTCTCATCGTCAATATCATCCTGCTTCCGCTTTCCTTGTTTTCATAACAATTTCAAGTTCCTTTAATAGGGCTTGTTATTATTTTCTCTTGATTTTTGGGTAGTTGCTTGACTTTATGTTTCTCTCCCTTCTTTATCTCTGTTGCTTTTATTATCATGTTTGGTTTCTCGTTTCTGTGATTGGTATTCACCTTATTTTGACATCACTTATCTTCTTTGTTTGCCTTCTACGATTTACAAGATTCTTTCGATACTTCATTTTCATTAAGTGCATTTTGTAGTTCGGTCTCATCATCTTTTGTCGTTTATTGGCATTGTCCTTTGCAATCTCTCTTTACTGATTCAATTTGTCTTTCTTGTTATCTGGTTTTTGATTGTTGAGTTGTTTTTGATTTGTTCTCTGGTCCATTCTTTATTCATATCCAGTGTTGAACTTCAGTCATGTTTGGAATTACTATTCCGTAATATTCATTTTTGTCTCACTTGGCTGCATCTAGTTTCCTTTGCAGTTGGTTGTTTTTCTTGCTCTATTCCTTGCTCTAATTTTGAGTCTCTTCTTCCCCTTTTTCGTATTCATTTAGTTTTGTATATTGAGCTTCACTAGTTCTAACTCTTTGTCCTTTTCGTTTTTTTTTCGTTTACTCAATGACCACAAATATTTTGTTTCTCAGTTATCTACCCTTTGTTGTTATTCGTCAGTTTCTCATTACTTGATTCAGTTTTTCGTCAAATTATTTTCCATCGTCCTTTTCATTGACTGACTTAATATTTCATTTATTCCTTCAATGCTTTCGTTTATGTTGGTAATTTCTTTACCATTTTGCTGCTTTATCTTGCTTCGATCGTGGATTTGTTATCGTTGTTCCTTATTTTCGTCCTTCGTTTGATTGTACTGGATCTTCCAAGTTTTAATTTGCTCTCCAAGTTTACTCTTGTCTCTGATTTCCTTGCTGGCTTCGGTACCTCTTAATCGGTTTATTTTAATTTCTGATCCTGATCTGATCCTTGGTTTAAACTCATCTATCTCTGCTTGTACATTTAGTTTTCGGATATTGGGCATCGTCGCTATAACTAAGCTTTACTGCTTGATATTTGATTGGCTTCCATTTGATTCGTTTCTCAATTTTAACGTATTATCGCATCACTTGTCTTTCTCATTCCGCTTTATTCTTTTTCACATCGTCTGATTTTTAATTTGTTTTCGCTCCTCGACTATAATATTTATATACTACTTTTATATATTATCGCATATTATTATACTCGTTCCATGTAATATTTATATACCACTTTTATACCTTACTATATAAACATATCTATTATATACATTATATACACACTCCTGACTATTTATTACTCTATTGTCTCCAAAGGGTCTATGCACAAGGTGCGTATCCTTCCGCATCCCTCGTTAGTTACTTGATATATATCGATCTCGCTTGGCCACTTGAGTGGTGCTATTAGTGACGGTGGTTGTCCTATTTCCTTGTATGCTACTGGATTTTGCTTTTTGTTACTATCTCGGTTTTCTCCCTCTTCTTTATCATCTTCTTTTTTCCTGTCATTGTCCTCATCGTCCTTTTTGTCCTGGTCTTTATTACATTGAGCCTTCTCAATCCTGTTGTCCTCGACATTTATTTCTTTGATTATATCCTCATACATCTTGATTATCATTTTCCTTCCATTTCTGATGTCATCAATTTCTTGTTTTCTACCGCTAGATTTTCGTTGTATCCGATGCCATTCCTCTACCAATGTTTCTAATTCTTCCTTTCTGGACCCTATTCTCTCAGGCTCTCTTTTATTGTCCGTGAATTTTATTTCTCCTCTCTTTAACAGGGCTTTTATCGTCTTTTGTAATGCATATTCGGATTTAATTTCTCTGTCTAGTAATATATTTTCGTTTCTTTCGAATTTGTTTACGTCTATGATTTCGTTGTCGGATTCTCTTTTTCTCCAATTGATCAGTTTTGCTGTTGCTTCATCGTATCCCCTCTCGATTGCTTCAAGGATTGGATTTAAATTTTTGCCTACTATTTCGATGTCATCTTGAATTGCATTTATAGTAAAGAACTCTATTGCGCTTGCTTCTCGCGACATGATAATATAATTTAACATCGTTTTTCCTTTATTGTCCTTCTCATTTAGAGTCAATCTTGTTTTTAATAACTCCCTCAGAATTTTAGTTGACATATCTCTTGACACTGCAATCATCATGGGTGTTTGTCCTTTCTCATTTCTGATATTTGTATGTTGTCCACATTGGTTCATTGTCTCGATAATTTCCATCGTTTTTTCTTCGTTTTCGCTTTCTATGGCGTGATGTAGTAGCGTATTGCCCGCTATGTCCATTATTGTGAATAATATTGGCATTCTATTCTTTTGGATGCTGATTTCTGCTGTTGATTTTGAGCCTTTTGCGTAGTTTGTCATCATTTTTGTTACTCCTTCTAATATCTCGGTGGTATTCTTGTTTCTGGTCCATTTCGGCATTATTTCCTTAGTTATTTTGATGATTGCTTCCACCTGTTTCCGGTAATTCATTCTAGCATCGTGGATTTTGTTATATTCTCGTTTCTGTTTGGCCTGATTACTATAATATCTTGATTTTTTCTCTTGGCTGTTTGTGGCTCTAGTAACTTGTTTCGTCATGACTAATAGGTTTTCTGCCTTCGAGTTTTCATGTCTTTTCCTGGTTCGTAGCTTGATTTGACACTTGTATCATTCGCTGGCTTTATTCTGGTGTTGGTATTGATCTTATCTGGTTTCCTATTGCTTCCTCTCATTAGTCCCACTGTTCCGGATTGGTTCTGAGTCTGTTTATTTGGACAATTCCGAGCCAAATGTTCACATTTTAGACAGTTAAAACATGTTCTACGTCGTTGTGACAATTATTATTTACGTGGCCTCTCTTCCCGCATTGTTAGCATATTTGATGTCGATAGCAGTCTTTTTTTGTGTGTCCCGATTTTTGACAAGTTTTACAATATTCTCTGATTTTAACGTCGTTAGCTTTCGTATCGATTGTCCAGATACTTTCTTCGTTCGTTGTGGTTTTGTAGTCGTGTTTTGTTGTGCATATTCATGCTGCATTGTAATTTTCCTTTCCGCATGGGTTGTTTTGCTGAGCTCGTTAATTACATCTTCTTTTGTCTTAATTATCAATTCACTGACGGTTTTTGATCTGTCTTGCAAATTCAGATTTCCCGTTTGTTGCTTTTGAATTCTCTTTTCGATTATTTCTCCCTCTGAAATTTTATTAACCATTAAAATATTTATTACCTCTTTTTCGATTGACGTCACTCCTATTCCTATATTTTCTCCTGTTGTTTGTATAGATTTTGACTCCAATACTTTACTTTCTACGTTTATTTGATGTTACTCTTTCTTGAACTTTTCATTATTGTTTAGCCTTTGTTGTAACATGCTTATTTTCGCTTTCCTTATCGGTTCTCTTTTCGATTTTTGTAGTAGTACCCTCTGATTTTGATATTTTGCTTTTGTTTTTCTGATATCTTTTTATCGTTGTTTTTGCTGCTTTTTCGTAGTCTATCGTTCTCTTTTGTGGTGAACTCTTGTATTATCTTTAATTTTTCTTCGCTGCTCAATTATTGCTCTGATTTTATTTTGTCCTCTTGAGTTTTGTTTTTCTGATATCTTTTTATCGTTGTTTTTGTTGCTTTTTCGTCGTCTATCGTTCTCTTCTCTGGTGAACTCTTGTATTATCTTTATTTTTTCTTCGCTGCTCAATTATTGCTCTGATTTTATTTTGTCCTTTTGAGTTTCATCTTTGATAATTGCTTCATTTTCTTTATCGTTTTTTATTGTCATATCATCCTCGCTGTTGACAACACACTGCTCTGCATTGTGGATTTCTTTTGTATTGACTATTTTTGGCATATTGCTTCTACTTGATATTTGATTTCTGTTCATCCGTCTTTGTCGAAATTCTTGGGTTTCCTCTCTCTGTTCCGGATATTTTCTGGTCCATTGATATCTAACCTTATTCATGTTTCTCCTCGTATTACCTCGTTGTATTTGATTGTTTGTGGATATTCGTTGAATTATACCTCCTAATTGCTCAATCTCTTGCTTTTTTGCTTTGTGTATTTTGACTATAATTGTTCGGTTTTGGTTGACTCGATTTTCTCTCTATTGGACAATTTGCAGCTATGTGTCCGTTTAGGTTGCAGTTGTAACAGGTTCTACTCTTGAATCTTGGGGTTGTCCTCATTATCGTCATATCTCTTAAATGTCTAATCTCTTGTGTTGGGATATTTTGTAGACTTTTCTTGAATTGGTATGGTGTTTGTTGACTTTGCAATCTTCTCATTCGACAATTCTTTGACATATGACCAGTTTGATCGCAATTAAAACAGATTATCATTTCTTCTCCTAAGTTCCGTGTAGGGTTCATTAATATTGGTTGTCCGTTGATACTTTCTGTGCCCACTCTTCAATCACATCCTTGGCAATTCTTTAGTTGATAATCTCGGTCAGGTCAGCATCCTTCTTTTGAACAGATATTACATACTTGATTGTAGCTCGCGTTGTTAATCCTGAAATAATTATTACAATTTATAAATTTACTTCTACTGTCTTGAATCCGCTTAACTGGCATATTGCAAATTCGTGATGGTTTCTTTAATATATTGATTTGTTTGCGGGTAAATTTCTTTCGTTTGGCTCATTGTTTCCATCACTACTTTTATTGGTTCTGGTACTTGATCGTTTACCTCGGTTTGATCATTTTTTCTTTCGACTCTTTCTTCCATTGTGGTTAATATTTTCCGTTCTCGTATGATTTCCGTTTTCCATGTTTCAGCTTCTTTTGTTTCAACTGTTTTCCTTTCCGAATTTCCAGTTTCCTTTTCGTTCTTTAAATCTTCTTCGTTGCATTTTCTTTCTGAATGCATCTCCTGTACATTCCTATTTAAACTCGAATATATTGGTTCTCGGCTCTTCATTTCTGGTTCATCCCGTGTGATTTAGTACATTGTTGATTCTCTCAAATATATTTCTGTTTCATCCGTATTTTTACTTGGCAACTCTTGGTTCATTTTCTCTCGGAGTTTTTCCATCTCTTTACTCGTACTTGTTTTCAACTGAATTGTAATTTTTGGTTCGGGTGATTTCGCGTTATTTCCTTTGTCAGTTAACTTTCTATTTAATTTATCATATTCTTCAGCTTCTGTTTCCAAGCTTTCTAATCTTGTTGTAATCATTGGTTCTGCTGTCGCTACTGTATTAAATTTTCTATCTGTTGGGTTATTATTATTGTAAGTCGGTCACCTCTGACTCCTCGTGTTCTTTTCCAATCAAATAAGCAAACCCAACACAGAATAATTTTATTTGCACTTTATCACAATACAGATCAATCCGTTTGTTTCAATTATTGTTATCACACTTTCACTAATTGATTTGCACCCTCTGACAATTGTATGAGCCTGTTTATCTGAGGGTAGGTTGTCCAAGGGAGAACCACCCTTTCTGATAGATAACTTTGACTTTTTTACTTGGATTTGGATTCCTCGACTAACCTAGTTACTGCTATTTCCCGTTGATTCACTCTGCTCTTTCGTATCTGTTTATAATAACTTTCGTTTCTTGTCTGGTGAACACTGTCCCTTTCGTGATTTTCCCTCTTTCTTTTATACTCCTGCTCAGACTGTTTTCCGACGATTTTCAACAATATTTTCTGCATTATTAAATTATCAAGAATAATTACTTTCCAGTCCGACATTTGTCAACAACGTTTGGTCCATTACCAAATTACTAATTACGAATTAACTACTTCTCCGTAACTTAGTGGCGCCCCTTTAATGTTGTTTAGGCTAATTTATTATTCCGTCTGTGCGCCGGGTTTTCCTCATCTCTCGGGTTTTCATCAGCTCTCGGATTTCCCACATCTCTCGGGTTTCCCATTGCCTCGGGCTTCCCATTGCCTCGGGCTTCCCATTAGTAATTAATTTTGCTTAATTAATTTCCTTTTTTATATTATATTATTTTCTAGGGACCCCTCACTAAATTTTTATTATTATTTCTGGACTCGTCTCTCAATTCGGCGTTCAACCATACCAATTTCCCCCGATCAATATTCCTTTCGAATTTTTATAAATTTTTTAATTAATATTGCACTTTTATCATTTTTGTGTTTTATTGATTTTACTGTGCTTTTTCGTGATACCCCAACATATCTCCCCCCTTTAATAAAGATTCGCCCTCGAATCTATCAAAATTTGAAAATTTGATTTGATAATAATAATAATAATAATAATAATAATAATAATAATAATAATAATAATAATAATAATATTAATAATAATAATAATAACAATACCAACAATAATTGTAATAATATGATAATAATATAATATTAATAACAAATCATAATAACAATAATAAATTAATAGTTGTATTATTATAATAATATTAATAATGCTAATAATAACTTAAATACTAATAACTTATAATAATAATAATAATGATAATAAAAACAAATCATTACAATAATAATAAAAAATTAAATAGTAATAATTCATAATAATAGTAATAATATGTTAATTAATAATAATAGTAATAATTTGATATAATAATAATAATAATAATAATAATAATAATAATAATAATAATAAATCATAATAACCATAATAAATTAATAATTGTATTAATATAATAATAATAATAATAATGTTAATAATAACTTAAATAATAACAATTCATAATAATAATAATAATAATACTTTGTTAAAAATACAATTAATAATAATAGTAATAATATTAATATAATAATAATAATAACAATAATAATATAATAATAATGTAAAATAAATTATAATAATAAATTAGCTAATTGCATTGAATTATGCAAATTTAATTTTATCACAACTGATCAAAAAAAATCATCTGATCAATACCCATCTTTTGCAATATAATTATATTAGCCATCTGCTAATAATTAATAATTTATAATAATAATAATAATATAGTTAATCCCATTAGCCAGTGGCTACATTACTTATAATAGTGATAATAATAATAATAATATAATTTGCTCAGCGACAACCATTCTCACCCATGCAGTTTTAAATTTGGAGAGAGTGGTAAGGCACACAGTTCGATTAGAATTGCCGAACAGATAGTCTCAGGCGCATGTAAACTTACATGTCATTCATCCAATGGGACAGCACTATTTATAAATATAAATGACCACAATCACAACATCATAATAATTTCATTGGTAAATAAAATTAACTTCCGATATTCCTTGTCCAATTTTTAAATACAATCTAACTGATAAAAATTGGAACAATTTGCAGCAAAATTTTCGGTTTATTCGATCTCGTGCGAAACAATTTGCAGCAAAAATTCTCGGTTTATTCAATCTCATGCAATCATTTTTAATCATTACCAATTAATATGATTGAAAAATCTTTCACTAAAGTTATTCATTCCACCGATGCAAAATGCACCAACTGCGCAAAACAATTCCCAAAATGTATCAAATGTGCACGTGCGAGAACTTTTCCAAAACATTTGAATTCGTTGGTCATACTCACACATTAGATGAAGTATCAAACACATTTCATTGGGGTTTCGATTCAAACTACTGGAGACCACTGTTACAGCTACATTGATCCAGAAAACGGCACCGCGGAAATGCCAAACTATACGGAACCAACTCCACAGAAATGGCAACGACGAAACGCCAAATGACACGAAACCAATCTTGAATAAAATGAAGTACTGGATCATAAAGGGAAGAGTTAAGTTTGTAAACTGTTGATATTTTATTCTTAATAATTATTTCAAAGTTGATTTATTTATTTTGTTGATATGTTGATATATTATTTTTAATTATAAAGTATTTATTTCAAAATTGATTTATTTATTTTGTTGTTATGATAAATAATTATTATAAGTTATATTAATACGTTCCACTCCTCCTGCTGGTTACGCCAGGCTGCAGGCATGGGGAATGGTTCTTCTTGTGAGTCTCAGATCCCGAAGTTCGAGATCTGAGGCTCACAAGAACTGATAATAATATTAAAATAATAATTTGAATAATAATATTGGCAAATTTATTTATTTTTTTTTTTGTATGGGACGACATAAATCCAAAAGACGAGATTTATTAAATTAATATTTTATAAATAATAATATAAATAACATTAATTTATTTCATTTCAAGTTTCAGTGTTTTTGATCCACATTTATAGTGAATGACCGTTTTCTTTTTCTTGTATGTAAGCTGGTTTATTACGATAGTTTCTTCACTATCGACTTCCAATGAATTCAATGGAGTTTTTCTCTTTCTGCTCCTCGGCGAGATACTTGACCAAGGCTCGAATATTGGTTGGATTTGATAAATTTGTTCGTGGATTATCAAACCCAAACTCTCCTCAATTGTTTCGATCGTCTCTTCTATGGCCCATTTTAATTGAATAGTTTGAATTTCACCATCAGTTTCCATATCCTCTGCTGATGTGAGGTCAATTTCTTCTGCAATTCTAGTCATTGCTGTTGAAGCGGTGTTATGAAGCTTTTGATATTCTTCCAACGAATATTTTCTTGACGGTTGCTTTTTTGGTATTTCTACATCATCAATCCACAGTTTCTCAATTTGTAAATATATTCTTCTTATGTTCTTTACATCTTCGAGGGCTGAGTGTATGCCCACCTGCATTTGGTCTCCAAACATCTCCTGGACAACAGTTTTTAATTTGAAAAATTCTCCTCTTCTGGAAATTCCAACCTTTTCCAATGCTTGTGCTGTTGCCAAGTCGCGAATGCCATGCAACTGGTCTATCCAAAGTTTTAAATATTGTATTTCCGCATGAAGATCGTGGCCAATTAATATTTTTCCAACTACTAAATTTTGAACTTCCTTCATAATTGCATATTGGTCATTTTGATTCCTACTTGCCACTTCTGTTATCCCATGGATTTGCGAATTAAAATGCCGCAATCTCCCTCTTGGAGTTAGGTAGACATCCTTTATTGTCTTGCCATAATAATTCATTATCGCAATAGATAGCGGTACCATCTGATTGGTTTCTGATGTCCCATATTCCGCATCGATAAACAAGATCTTATTTCTTATCTCTTCTTGACCCATTTGTTTTCTTAAAAATGACATCCTTTTCTTTAGCATTTGTTCAGTGATTGTTAACAATTTCTCATCCACAGGTAGTGTTGATATAAGCTGCGGTATTTCTTGAGCTTCATTTTTAATTCTGATTTCGAATACAACCAGAGCATTTTCATTTGCTGCTCTCACCCTTTTGGTCATTGCTTCTTTCTGCATTTTCCATGACGATGCTTGATGCATTTCCCACCATATTTTCTGATTGTCATCGATCATTTCAACATTTCCTTTGACAATGTGGAGCATGAATTCTTCCTTTTTCGTTATATTTATTCCATCGGCTAATTTAATTCCCGATTGCCTATTCACTCTGAATATTTGAATCTTCATTTTTCTATCATCTATTCTCAGGTAATTTGGGATCTGCACATTTTCCTCGATGATGTATGGATTCCGTCCAACATTGTTTCTGTGTAGCTTGAGGTAGCTATCATAAATTGTCCTTGCCCATTGAATTTGTTGCATTGCTAAAACATAGTTCGTTAATTTATTTCAATTTTAAAAGTTGTCGCTAGAGTCAAGGTTGAGTACCCTACGGATACTGCCTTAACTAGTAGCGGTATAAATAATAATATTAATAAAAAAATTAATTACCTATTTTAATTTGAATTTTTATACTATTTTTATTTACTTTTTTAATCCTTATATACCCCTTAATAAATTTTCTTTGCCCCCAAAATTTCTACCTGCGCAAATTTTGCTTCCCCTTCTTTGCTCTCAACTGCCAATCAGATTCATCAATGATTAAAAGGTGCAAATCTTTACATTATTCAAAATAAAAAGTTAATACTTATACTGTACTACTACATTATCATAATTGCATGCAAAATAAATGTATCTCACTACACGATTGTCTCCTCATAGACAATCCAAGGTCTTTGGGCCATGGATTGACGCTCAAGTCGTTGCTTTAATTTTCGAAGATATACTAGCAATGCGAGAAGAAAAATGATGGAAAATGATATCACACTGATTGTACTGATCGATAGAATTACAATTATGATTTCATTGTTATCAGATGAAGATGATGTAGTGTTATTCTCACGAATTTGCACATTAGCCATATATTTGTTGAACGAAGGTAACATTGTTTTTTGTTTTCGAATATTTACATTAGAGATATGAGAATAATTGGTGTTCTTTATGAGTCCCGTTGAATTATATACAACTCGAATGAATCTCGTTTCAACAAAAATGATTTCCCAGGGATTGAAATTTGATATGCGTTTGTAATACTTGATTTTTATCATTACCACTTTTGATTTAGATCGTATTTGCTGAAAATTTAACATTTTAAAGGTAAAGTTACTTGTTAACGTGGCTTGAATTTTCCCATGATAATAGATCATAACTTTTTCATTCATACCTGAATGCCGTGAAATATTTAGTTTTTGGTCAACTAGCTGTAAATGAACTCGATTTGTTTCGTTTTGCAACAAAAGTGATTTCCGACTAAGATAGATCTTGACCCACCGGTCATTACTCTCTGTGCCATTATCGTGCAATACTTTTTCGTAGTAATGAACTGCGATATCGTAGGTATGATGCAGTTTTAGATTCGCATAATGCACGAAAGACCTTCTAACATTCAACGTATCGATTGTATAATTCTGAAAAATTATTTTCACTTGTTGGGAATTTCGGGGTTCCCAATATATATTGATTCCATTCAGCACTGGTTCTATGGAAACGTAGTTATTTAATGTTTTTGTCCATATTTCAATCTTAATCAGGTTCATTATTTTATTACCATTTATTTGGGGTTGTACTTGTTTTATTAACCATGGGTATTCATAATTTATTGTTAGTTGACGATCTACATAAGTATTTTTATTAAAATTCAACTTCACTGGTGGTTCAAAATAATTCAGTAAATTACTTATTTCTATTTCTTCGGTCGGTGCACAACGATAGATCCATACCATCTGGGTACATGTGGCATAAATATCAACTTTTTCCATTAACGGGATCCTTTTAATGGCGTAATTTGGAAACGATGGAGTTGCATTCGACCCTAACACATTGATTATCATGAGTGTTGTAACGAACAAAGTTTTGTTGATATATCCCAATGGTGAGCGATGTTTTGCTGTCTTTTGTTTGAGCACGTTTTTGTCTTTAGATCTCAATTGATACTTAGTGTCTCCTGCAACTGGCACCTTTTTACATCGATTAGCATGAACGATAATTGTTCCTGCCTTTTTATTATTTTGTGGACGTAATTTTAGATTAGTTTCAGTGGTATCACATACAACGTATGGTCCTTTGAATGGTCTCTGTAATTTTGGTGATAAACCCTTCACTGGTTCTGGTTTATGTACATACACTAAATCTCCTACCTCAATATTGTGAGCATGTGCTCGTTTATCATAGCACTCTTTATACGCTTCTTGACTATGTCTTATTTTAAGTCCAGCTTGAGTCCATACCGATTGAAGTCTTTCTTGCATAATTACTTTGTAATCAGATATATCCATGTACTGTGAGATAGGTGCTTGAAATTTTAAATCAACCGGCATGTTGTTCCGCCGTAAATACATGAGATAGAAAGGTGTTTCACCGGTACTCTCATTCACTGCATTTCTATACGCAAATAAGCATGGCTTGATAAACAAATCCCAATCTTTCTGTTTTCTATTTACGTAGGATGATATCATATTGATTAATGTTCCGTTAAATCTTTCAACTAGACCATCCGTTTGTGGATGATAAGGCGATGTACTTAGTTTCAGTATCCCGAATAATTCCGTGATTGAGATAAACAGTTCACTTTGGAAATTCGTTCCTTGATCAGTAAGTAATTTCTTCGGTGCTCCATATCGAAAAATAATATTTTCTACAAATATTTTTGCAACTGTTTCCGCTTTTTGATTTTGCATTGCATATGCTTCAGGCCATTTAGTTAGATAATCACAGAACACAATGATATACTTGTTGCCATTAACTGTTTCAGGTAACGGACCAACAATGTCCATTGCAGTAATTTCCATCGGCGCTCCGGGCACTGGCATAGGTTTCAAAGGTACTTTTATTTTCTTTCCCGTATTTCGCCTGGTTAAGCACACTTCACAAGTATGACACCATTTTCTGACATCTGATTCAATAGTGTCCCAATAATATTTTTGTTTCAATCTTGATAATGTTTTCCGAGCGGATAAATGTCCACCTAGTGCTCCATCATGATATATTAACATTAACGTTGTTCGATGTTTGGTTGGAACCACAATTAATAAGTTTTCATTTTTAACACATTTTAACAAACCATCGTGAATGATATATTTATGTTTTTCGTCAACTACATGTTTCCAGTCACTTTCCTTTTTGATCGTGACTGCATGTTTCCGCAATTGATTTAATTCATTATCCTTTTCCTGATCTTTTTGCAGTTCCTGCAAATTATTAGCGGTTTTGATTGCCATAAATATTGTATTATTATAATTCATTTCATTATTCTTACTCTCATTATTTACAGGAATTCTCGATAGCGTATCCGCATTTCCATTTGATTTGCCTGTTCGATATTTAATTTCGAAATCATATTCTTGTAGGGCTATTGACCATCGGATCAGTTTGCTGGCTGAATCCCTGTGTTTCATCAACCATTGTAACGGATTATGATCAGTAAACACAACAAATTTTCTGCCAACTAAATACTGTCTAAACGTTGCTATACCGTAAACCAATGCTAATGTTTCTTTCTCAATTGTAGAATAATTCTTTTCATGTGGCTTTAACGTTCTACTGGCATATGCTATTACGTGATCTTTCTCACCTTCGACTTGTTGTCCTAATACTGCACCCAATGCAAAATTACTTGCATCTGTCATTAAAATGAATGGTATTCTAAAATTTGGGCATCTCAGTATAGGTTTTTTAATCAAGCTTTCTTTAAGTAATTCGAATGCTTCTTGTTGTGCTTTTCCCCATTTAAATTGAGTCTGCTTTTTTAATAATACATTTAAGGGTTGTGCTACATGAGAAAAGCTTTTAATGAATTTTCTATAATAACTGGCTAAGCCGAGAAATTGTCGAACTTGGTCTACATTTTCAGGGATTGGGTATTCTTTAATTTTTCTCACATTTTCTGGGTTTGGTTGCAATCCATTTCGAGAAATAATATGACCTACATAAACTACTTCCGATTTTCCCCATTCACATTTAGAGGGTTTTATTTTTAGATTAGCCTTTAATAATCTTCTAAATACAGTTTCCACATCTTTCAGATGTTCTTTAAAAGTATTTGAAAATATTATTATGTCATCAATGTAGACTAATGCATGTGGGATATCCCGTAAAACAAAATTCATACCTCGCTGGAACGTAGCAGGTGCTCCAGTTAATCCAAACGGTAACACATTAAATTCATACAATCCTTTACCATCAGAAAAAGCCGTTTTTCTTCGATCTTCTTCCTTCATTTTAAATTGATTGTAACCTTTATTAAGATCGATTACTGTGAAAAATTGTACTTCTCCCATTTGATCAAACATTTCTTGTGGAACTGGAATAGGATATGTATCCTTTCGCGTAACTTGATTTAATTTCCGATAATCAACACAAAATCGCAGATCGCCGTCTTTCTTTTTAACAACTACTATTGACGATGAAAATGGTGAAGAACTATCTCGTATTATTTTAAACTCTTTCATTGCTTTTATCTGCCTATCACTTTCCTCTTGATGTATATATGGAATTCTATACGGTTTCAATTTAATCGGAGTTTCATCAAGTAATGGTATCTCATGTTCAATTACTTGGGTGAGTCCCAAATCGTACTCGTGTTTTGCAAACACCATTTTATATTTCCTTAATAACTCTGTGAATTCCTGTTTTTGTGATTCTGTTAAATCATTACTAATGACTTGTGGCTCTTTGTAAATTTTAATATTTCTGGGTAATTTTGGGGTTTTCTCTATTTCAAACTTCGTTAGTTTTCCCAGTTTGGTTTTCGGTTTCATTTGGATGGGTTTTGTGTTTTGATTCACTATTCTCACTGGCACTGTTTGGTCTTTGACCTTTACCACTTCATCACACATTGGAATTTCGTATTTTTCTATTAGCTTCTCATTTGGTTCAAATATGCACTCGTCATCGGACACATCTAACACATCTGCATAATATATTATCTCACTTCTTGCTGGTAATTCTAGAGTCTGATTTAAAAATACCTCTCTCACCTTACGTCCTTTTTCATCTGTTTGTCCTTTCATTAATCTCCCAGTTTTTAGATCAAGAGAAATTCCTTGTAGTTGTTCCATTACATCCATACCAATTAAACATCCGACAGGACTATTTCTCATCACTGACACATAATGCACTAATTTGTGATCACCAATAATTAATTCAGCTTTTAATTTCCCAATTATACTTAAAACATTGTGCGACATTGACCTTATTACTTTACTTGTTGGTTTCATCTTTGATTTCTCTTCCATTGTCAACAAATCATCTGATACTATAGTATTACTGGAACCTGAATCTAATAAGGCTTCCACTTTTCTTCCATTAAACAGAATGTTTATTCGAGGCTGTTTGCCTTTATTTCCTAACGTCATCATTGCATAACTGCATGGTAATCCGAGCATGTTTTTCCGTTCAATTTCAGCGCTCGTGGGTTTAATGTTATCTAATTCAAACTGAATATGTTCTACCGGTTTCATTTCTTTCAGTTTTTCAGTTGGATACTTTGGTGCCGTTGGCAAAAACGTTGGTGTATACCACTTTGAAAGCGTTTCAATTCCGCTAAGTTTTGGCATAGGTTCTAATAAAAATTGTAGCTCTGGCTTTTTCTCACTCTTCATAATTCCTTTTTGGAAATATCTTTGCTCCTTTTATTATCATTGATGTCATCATTATTATCATTATTGTGTTCACTTGCTGCACATAGAGACACTTCACTTTTTTGATCGGTTTTCAGTTGTGCCCTCACATTGGCCATTTCTCTATATTGATGATGAGTAATGAAAAATCTCGCTAAAAGTGGAAAACAACCGATAATCATTTTCCATGACCATCCGGATATTGCGTATATTCTATGAGCCGATAATATTTGTGACATTATTACCTTTATTGTTATAATTATAACATAGAATCCGATTAATCCTGCGAATGCTTGTCCTAGAAACATGAATTTCCCCCAGATTTTTTTCATCGTTTTATATGTTGCCTTTCTAAAGTGATCTGGTGTTAGAAGATATTCATAATTGACTTTACCTTCCCCGTTAGGCAAAATTGTATCAATCATTTCTGAGATTACACGTTCCTTTTTTGACGGAAATAACAAGTTTCTTTGAGCTTCTTCGATATCCTCACTTGCATAGAAACCCATTTGTGCCATTTTATTTAGGGATGTGAAATTTACTAGATATTCTAGATTTGTTAATTCTAATGCATCCGGAGTTCTCACTCCTCGGTAATCTGGTAATGCTATCCATGAATCCTGTGCTAAGCGATACAACGGAGCAAGTAATCTATTACATTGAAGAATTTTTGGCTTAGTTTGCTCGTCCAGTAATATTCTTGTTATGGGTTCCATAAATCGCATTTTTCCGTTTATACTCACCGGCAATTCATTTGTACATTTTTCGTATTTCATAATTTTCACTGTAACTGCTTTACATTTATAGCTATATAGGGCCTCTCCGAAGATTCTGGCAAATACACCATTTTCTGATATTAACATAGGTGCTACTAGGTTTGGATTCGTAACCGCCATTGCCATCCTGTTTCTAAGTATTTCTTTATTCAATTTACAATCATTTAGAATCATTTCCCGATATATGCTCTCCATAATGTTTTGACTAAAATGGTACAAATAATCAATTTTATTGTTAAAATAGTGAGTAAGTTTAATATCATTTGTATGTATTTTAGTTTTCGCCTCCTGCACCATCATTTTTGATACGTAAACACCTCTGTAGTTTGTTGCATAAACCATTTGCCCGCATTTATTAGTAGCCTCCCTTTTTATAAAACGCATACCATCTGTTGGTAATGTCGACATTAATACTGGTGTGGTTTTCCTCGTCCATACTGGAGTTGACCTAATTGTGCCATTCGATTTATAATTTATATTGAAATTATCGGGGCTTTCTCTAAATTGTTCTCCACTTAACTCTTTGAAAGTCATAGTTTTCAAATGTGCTAAATTACATACATCAGTTTTAACATCAAATACTAAAATGGATTCTCCTGTTTGGCAATTGCTTTGTCTCATATTACAAAACGGATGCGTTTGAAGTTTTCCTGTTTCATCATCAAAAACTCCTTCAAATTCTCTCAATTCTGTCAAATATTCTTCAATCACCACTGATTGTTTAATAATTTTATCATTTACTTTATATGGTTCTCCTTCGCACGTTCCATCTTGTTGTATTACTCCCTTTACAACAACTGTCTCTCTTATTCTGTGATTTACTTTTGCTTTTAATTTAATTTCCGGATTAATTTTTAACTCCTCTGTTTGAAACGCAGCTAAGCAGTTTTCTGGCATTACCTCTACTGGTCGTGGAATAGCGTGCATTTTTATCAATGATGTGTGGCTCCATTTACCACAGAAAAATACAAAAGTAGTTCGCTTCGCAATACATTCTCTAACTTTGGCTCGCCGCAGATCAGATTCCTGATACACATAATATTTTACATCATTTTCTACTTTTAATTTCTTTGGGTATGCATCCGGACATTCTGCCATGTCCACAACCGAATAAATTTTCCCCATTTCTGTTTGGGAACAATCGTAGGCTGTCATACCTGTAGCTTGTGTAGTTATTGTACAAAAAATAAAGAGCATAACTATTGCCCATGGAAATATCATCTTTTTCTTTAGCCCTGGGCTATCTTTTCCATTTAACGGTTTACATGATAATTTTTTTTCATGACTTTCATATACTGAAAAATCATTATTCAACTTCTTCCAACCTCCATTATTTTTGACCCACTTCATAAAATATTCATTTGAGATTCGTGCTGCTACATCTATCAAATTTTCCAAATTATCCGTTTCTGCTATCACATGAGCTCCAATTTCTAAGACCATATATGTTAAACTAGTTAACATTACTTCTTTGTCAATTCCATTTTTAATCAAATTTTCAATTAGTTTCTTATCACAAAAGTTATCATTTTCTCCAAATCTTTGCACAACACCTGGAAGTCTGTTTTTCATTTCAGTTACTATATTTCCTAACTCATACTCTACATCCATTTTTATTTCAAACATCGGATATACTGCTTTAATCAAGCCCATTAAGATTATTTTTGTTTCATCAACTTCCTGTTCCATTCTCACTAAACTCCGCTTTATCTCATATAAAGTTCTAGGTTTCCAAACAATTATTTCACTATTTATTTCACCTCTTGGTGCCTCAAACCTTTCTTGTTTCTCAACATGTTCTACCTGAATTTTATTATTCAATTCATTTTCTTCCTTATCACTGACAATTTCATCTACTTTTGTTTCTACGTTATCTTCCTCTATATCTGTATTTGAATTCTCCGAATTATCCACTGAATCTACTTTCTGTTCCTTTATTGCTACTACACAATTTACTAAATACCCTGCCCTTCCATCAGCATCTAGGTATCCGTTTTCATCTAATTCCTGTGGCTTAAATCCACAATCATATAAATATTCATCATCATCTAATTCTTCATCTTTGAACATCAATACAATAATTCCATCTTTTCCTATTTGGTTTGCAGCTCTTTTTCTTAACTTCTGAACCTTTGTACACCAATGTTCCTCTATATACTCTGTTTTTCCCCAATCTTCATAATCTATTGCTATAATAAATGGTTTTAATTCCATTCTAGTTTCTCTTAATTCTCTACCAAATCTTCGCATTAAACATTTCAATTTTTCTCCATACCTCGATTTATCATATAAATATGGTCGTATTATGTTTACTATTTCTAGTTTAGCATTTTCCTCTAGTTCTGTTTTATCAATTAATTTTAATTTCTCCGTAATTTTAACTCCATCCCACTCACTTAAAGCATCTCTTAAGTCTCCTATTAGTTCTTGTGAATCACTTTTTTCCACTACTTCTTCCCTAATCATGCTCGCAACCTGCAATTTATTTTTATTTCCAGGTATAAAACCACAATCTATTAAAAATTCATCATCTTCTAAATACCTATTCTTAAATTTCACCTTTATTATCTGTCTTCCATTATTCTCTTTTAATCTCTCTTTTAAATCTTTAACATAATCCCCAATTTCACAACGAATACAGATCACACTATTTCTACTTTCATCTACAACATCAATAAAAATAAAATCTAACCATTTATTTTCTCTGAAAGCTTTCCCAAATATCTTCATCATATTTGTTATTTCATCTCTATCTTTTAGATTTACCTCATAATGATCAGCACATAGTTCAATTACATTTTTCAATTTTTGTACACTCAGTGACATTTGACTCAATTCCAATAACGATGTCATTATTTTAGACGTTTCCGCTGCCCTCGATTCGATTAATTTATTAATCCTCGATATAATCATTATTGCCTTTTCGCTTTGCAAATCATCTTTAATCATCATTCTTTTCAGCTCTGTATCTGATGCTTCTGATTGCAACTCATACATCATGTGGTTATCTGTCTCTTCATCAGATTCAAACTTGCATATTAAACGATCCAATCGTCGACTCATTTGTTTCACTTCGTCTTCAATTCTATTATTATAATTATCTGGCTGCACAAAAGCAACGTTGTCTGCTTGTGATTTATCACTTTGGAATCTAATTTTCTTTAAGATTGGCTTTTGAAATCTCTCATTATTCCTGGGACATGACCTTGCCATATGCCCATAACCTCTACATGAATGACATTGAATTCGGCCTTGTAAATTAACTCTATCTCTTTGAGGTGACGGTGAAGTTGATGGAGATCTTGATCTTGCGAAACAGTTCCGTGATACATGCCCTCTCTTTCCACAATTATAGCACTGTATATTATCATTAATTCGCTGACTATTAGTGCTCATTTTATTAAAACTTTTCCCACCATTGCTTTTCAACCAATTTGGCCACATCCTCTTTGGACTTTGTTGCTCTTCATCTTTAAACCAACATTGACTATTACTATGTCCCTTTCTTTGGCAATGATCACACTGGACAGGACTTGGACTTCTTTGAGTATTATTTTTAAACCAGCATTGATTTATATTATGTCCCAATTTCTGACAATGACTACACTGAACTGGTCTTTCTCTCTCCTTATTTGGACTATTTGTAGATTTCCTTGGCTCAAACTTTACTCTAAATTTTGGTGATGGACTGGTGGATTTCTGGAATAAATTACTTTTGATTGGCGATATTGATCTGTCTCTAGATTCATTAATAGTTGTAAAAGATTCTGCTTTTGGTTGAGTAGTTTTCAAATTCAATTCAATCTTCATAGCCTTTTTAATTAGCTCATCAAAATTGTTGAAATCTACATAACATAGGGCCTTTTTAATTTCTTTTCTAACTCCTGTCAAAAATTGGTCTTGCAACAATTCCTTCACTTGCTTCGCCACATCAATTTGTTCAGGTTTAATCTCAAAAGCTTTCTCTGCAAGGGTTGTCAAATGATAAGCAAATTCACTTACTGACTCGTCTGGTCTCTGCACTCGATTGTAAAACTTTTGGCGCATTATTCGTTTAATATCACCACCAATTAATTTCGCTGCTAAAGCATCTTTCAACTTGGTCCAATCATTGGCAATGAGTCTTTTATCAATTTGTTGCCAAGCCTCTCTCGCTGCTCCTTTTAAATATAATGGTAACCGTTGCACCATAATCGATTGGCTCCATCCGTAAGCAGTGGCATACATGTAGTAATCAGCCATAAAATCAACAAATTCGACAGGATCTCCTCCATATTGCTGAACTGGTAGTTTCTGACAACTTGCATAATCATTACTAAGAGTAGTAGACATATTTGCTTGGATATTAGATACAGGGGTTGTCATAGTCGACACTGGGGTTTGATCATTATTATTGGAATTGCTCGCCATTATTTCTGATTGTTTCTGGTTTCTCAAATTATAAAATCTTTTTTGTACAACTTTTTCTCGTCTGAATTTTAAAATGTTACAATTATTAATATTACCTTTTGTTTTAATTTTGGAATTTATTCTATACTAATTTTCTTTATAAATTCTGGCGTACAAAGTTTCTCGATAATTTGAAAGTTTTCTTTTAATTCAATAATTTATTTTCTTTTCAGTTTATTTTTGCTCTGACACTCTTCTTTTTTTTTTCAATTTTCCTCTTTTTACACAATTCAATTATTTTCAGCACTATTTTCCGCCGACTTTCGATCACGTCGTCTCTTTTTAACAATTCAATTATTTTCAACACTATTTTCGCCGACTTTTGATCACGTCGGGCTCACCAAAATGTTGGGTTATTATTATTGTAAGTCGGTCACCTCTGACTCCTCGTGTTCTTTTCCAATCAAATAAGCAAACCCAACACAGAATAATTTTATTTGCACTTTATCACAATACAGATCAATCCGTTTGTTTCAATTATTGTTATCACACTTTCACTAATTGATTTGCACCCTCTGACAATTGTATGAGCCTGTTTATCTGAGGGTAGGTTGTCCAAGGGAGAACCACCCTTTCTGATAGATAACTTTGACTTTTTTACTTGGATTTGGATTCCTCGACTAACCTAGTTACTGCTATTTCCCGTTGATTCACTCTGCTCTTTCGTATCTGTTTATAATAACTTTCGTTTCTTGTCTGGTGAACACTGTCCCTTTCGTGATTTTCCCTCTTTCTTTTATACTCCTGCTCAGACTGTTTTCCGACGATTTTCAACAATATTTTCTGCATTATTAAATTATCAAGAATAATTACTTTCCAGTCCGACATTTGTCAACAACGTTTGGTCCATTACCAAATTACTAATTACGAATTAACTACTTCTCCGTAACTTAGTGGCGCCCCTTTAATGTTGTTTAGGCTAATTTATTATTCCGTCTGTGCGCCGGGTTTTCCTCATCTCTCGGGTTTTCATCAGCTCTCGGATTTCCCACATCTCTCGGGTTTCCCATTGCCTCGGGCTTCCCATTGCCTCGGGCTTCCCATTAGTAATTAATTTTGCTTAATTAATTTCCTTTTTTATATTATATTATTTTCTAGGGACCCCTCACTAAATTTTTATTATTATTTCTGGACTCGTCTCTCAATTCGGCGTTCAACCATACCAATTTCCCCCGATCAATATTCCTTTCGAATTTTTATAAATTTTTTAATTAATATTGCACTTTTATCATTTTTGTGTTTTATTGATTTTACTGTGCTTTTTCGTGATACCCCAACATATCTGTTGCTGCTTTTCACTTTCTCTGACTTCCCATAAAATGGTCTATTTCTTTATCCTTGTTCTCCGTTCGTTTCGGTATATTCTCAGTTTCTCTACTCGATGGTTTCCTTGACTCCGGTTTATCGTAACTCGTTTTCTTGCTTCTATCTTGGCTCTATTATTTGTCGTTTACTTGATCTCTTTATTCCTTGTCAATTATCTAAAAATAAATAACACTCCTAGTGGATATTATTCTACATAAATTTCCGCATTAATTTTATCGTATTTCTCTCATTGGTTCTCCTTATTTTAATTCTTTTCGGTACGTCAACTTATTTATCTTTTTTAATTTTTGTCTTTTCATTATAAGTTTATTTTAAATTATCTATAACTCGTATCAAATATCTATTTGCTTCGTATAAATTATCTTTATAGTCGCATCAATTATCTGTATTGTCGTATCAATTAACTATTTTCATCAAATAAATCATCATCATCATATTAACAATCGTCTCGTTAACTATTTTCCTTTATCTCTTCATAATTTCTCCGAAAACGTTTTTTACCCTCTATTCGCTGGCGCTCTATGGGCCTTTTTAATTAAATCCACTACTCTTTTTCTTAAACTTTATCCGCTGTCGTTCTATGGGTCTTTTAATTAAATCATCTTGTCGTTTTCCTTTAACTTTATCCGCTGTGATCATTTTCCTTTTGATTCGCCCCCTTCATTTTAAATCCCTTTCAAATTATCTATTTCTCGTATCAATTATCTATCATCATCGTCTTAATCTCGTATCAATTATTTATCATCCTCGTATTAATATCGTATCAATTATTTTTATCAAATAAAATCGCTATAATCATACCGTCATTCAATCCATTAATTATCCTTCCCATGTCTCCTTGATTTACTAAAAATCGTTTACTTAATCCTCAATCGCTGGCGCTCTATTGGCCTTATCATTCCGTTGGCTCTCTGGGGCCTTCGGCATCTTATTTCAACTGGCACTCTATGGACCTTCATTATTTCCGTTGGCTCTCTGGGGCCTTCGGCATCTTATTTCGACTGGCACTTTATGGGCCTTCATCATTTCCGTTGGCTCTCTGGGGCCTTCGGCATCTTATTTCAACTGACACTCTATGGGCCTTCATCATTTCCTTTGACTCTCTGGGGCCTTCGCCATCTTATTTCAACTGGTACTCTATGGGTTTTCTAATCGGAGTTGAGTTTCGTCAGTGACTTGTTGGGTAACTCGTCCAATGGACGAGCTTGAGGCTTCACACTGACTTTCAATCCATGGCGTCTTTTGTATAGCACATTTGACCGGTTACGCCTATCTCACCGCCATTCATATATTCGGTACTCGGTGTGGGATCCGGGTTGTGTACCTCGGAGAATATAAAAAATGGAAATACCTAGACGTTCAACCAAGTTCCAAAAACGGTTTACTTGATATCCCGAATAGTGAAATGAAAAAGAAGCGATAAATGGGCGCGGTAATTCTTAATATCACTATCTACTATCCGTCCGCTCCCGTCAGATTTCCCGCTTTATTTGGCTGTCCTGATCTGATCCTTAGTAGGACCTTTTGAGTATGAACCATTTACCGGTTAGTTCACATCTCACCTACCGTTTGGTGTCCTCGATACTCGGTGTGGGATCCGGGTTTTGTATCGAACGGTTCAGCACTACCAGTCCCTTGGCTGATAACATCCTGAACTCGACAGTCCGCTGCTGTCCTCTGGTGCCTCACCACCAGCTAGAGAAAAAAGTTTTTCTAGGTACCTTTACGAGACTTTTGGCTCTCTCACCTTCTCTAAATCATGCGAATTTTTCAATTTTGTTTTTATTTTCGGTTTCCCCTTACTTTCCCAATTCAAAAATTGTTGTAATCGCGTTGGTTTGTTCCCCAGAGAGGTGATCAAAGTAGGTAGATGTGTGCCACCTGGCCCACTTTTTGGAACCCCCCCTGACAAAAACAAAACAAACTAAAATATAATGTAAACATAAAAAATTACAAAATAATGAATAAGAACAAGATCGTATATAGGTATACATTTATTAATTCTATGAACAGTTTGCTGAGCTGTTACATGATCGGTTTGATAGGCTGTTGGATGTACTGTTGGATGTGCTGTCGGATAATCATGTGGAAAATTATTATCTTTATTCATTGTCAGTCTCAATCATATAATGACCGTATGCCATGCTTACATTCTTTTCTACCCAAACCCTTTTATCATCTTTGTTTGTTAGTGCAACCTTTGAAGTTTTAAAACTATAAAGTTGATGATTGTTTGTACCAATACGAAATTGAGGTACAGAAAAGGTGGAGTTTTTCTCATAACACTCTTTATAAGATTTATGAGTTAGATCGGTATCCTTTAATGTGACTCCCTTAGCTTTTAGACAAGAAGATTTACCTAAAAAACTGTAACATTTGGGTCGAATGAAAACCCATTCGTCATAACCTTCTCCCTTACTTTCGTCTTTAAATTTTCCAATGACCGAATCAAGTTTTTTAGAATAAAGTGGATGAGTAGAAGGGTAATTAGATGTATCCAAAAGATTATCTTTAACCATTTCAGACAAAAGAACATCTAGTTTACAATTTTTAATCTCCAAGAAGAAAGAGTCTGTATCTCCAGCAACTATATTAATATCACAATTAAATTGTTGTCGATATTTTTCCAAGTCCTTATACTGAAGCTCATACATTCGAAGTTTCGACAAGTCAAGCACTGATTGTTCTATATAACTTGGTCGATCTAAACATATCGAATCAGGATTTAACAAAGCAGCAATTAGATCATCAGCAATTTTAATACTTCTTTTAAAAGTTGGTTTAGAAGCATATGTAATCATCTTCTTTTCTGTATTACATAATCTTAAATTCATTCGTTTTTTCAGGTTTTCAACAGTTTTACCATACAAACTATTGTTTAACAACTTATAATAATTTTTATCTAGCGTGTTTGTACTTTTTGCTCTTAAATCTGTATTGGTATCAATGTAGTTTTTAAAAATAGGAGACTGTTTGAATCTTACAGCTCGATTCACATGAGTAACCTTAACACCAAGAGACAAGTATAACTTTAGTAAACGCCAATGAATCACATAATTCTTTTTTGGGTAATGAGTCAATAACAATTTTTCAACCTTAGATCCCTCAGGTTTCATTTTCTCAGCAGCAATAGGAAAGTCGTCTAACTTATCGTGAAGATCAGAAGGAATTTCAAGATTTACTTCAAGAGTATACCCATACGACAAAGATTCAAGATTAAAAGAAAAACAATCTGACAATATTGAATCAAAACCATCAAGTATCCAACTGAATTTTCCACAAGATAAAGGTTGGCTTAATGCCCAACCGTATAAATTATTAATATCTATATAAAGCAACTCAGTGGTTTCATCAGTTTTTACAAAGTGTTTATTAACAAAAGTAAGACCTCCAAGAAATACCACCCTCATAAAAATTATAAATTTCCATATCTTGCAATAGTTCAATAGGTTTATCTAAAGTTATTAACGCAGAACTCCAAGACATTCCAGGAATACCAAAATAATTTAAAGGCTCTAAACTATTATGAGCTATAGATTTCGCCCGAAATTGTTGGAAAAAGTCAGCTAAAAGAAAGCAATCGAGTTTCAAGTATATCATCATATAGTCAAGTAAATTTACACATTTAGTTTCAGTCCAAATTAATTGAGCTTTCTCATATTCAACTTCACTCACTCCTTCCCAGATTGGAGGCAGTTCATAAGTATTTTCAAGGACCTCTAAACTAGTGGCAAAGTTGTACGGAAAAATACCTTTTTCATTAACAATGGTACCAGTAAAAACAGATTTTGTTAATGGTAAACTAGTCAAAGTTTTCACAGCCCTAGCTAATGAGTCATTAAGAAACTGTTAAGAGTCGATAAAACGTATTCTAAGCTTACCAACATATACCATAAGGGATAAGAATTTTTCACTGCTAATTGGAATACATGATAAGTTCCAATTGGGAAATTGATTTATTCCATACTTAGGGATATGATGTAAGTCATACCCACGTAAATTATGAAAAACTACAGGTAATAATTCTTTGATGCTCCTATTAACATTACAACTTTTACATGCTGGACCAATATATTTTCCTGTAAAATGGTCATGGTCTCTAACCTTATCTACTATGTTCTTATTACACAAATAACAATATTCACAATTATCAAATGAATATTCTTCGTCAAAAGTAAGTGGTAACATTAGCTTTTTCCCATTTTCTTTATAATATGGTTGTTCCTATATCTGAAACCTTCTTCAAAAATTCATAAACGCAGTTTTGACCAATGAAATGATGGTAACTTGTCATACCAGTGAAGTTGTTGATTAATAAGAGTCCAGCAGAAATTGGCAAATGTTTTTGAAAATAAATGTCATCTTTTGGTAAAATAGATTCAAAATCTGCATAGATAACGAAAGGAGGTGTTATCGTTTTTCACCAGTTTTTGAACTCCAAATATTTATCTTTATCTTTTGGTAATGTATATAGCGTAGTACCCAACTGATTTTTCTTACTTAACTCTTGGTGTTTTTCAAAGGATTTTGGCTTACGAAATCCATTTAAACAATTTTCACACCATTTGCAACAAATTCGAACATTACAATCATTGTTTTTATGACAATTCATCAAGGATTGTAAATTAGTTACTGCTGTATAATGATATTTTTCACCCTCCTTTATCAATAATAAATAAATTGGATCCACTCCAGTTACTTTTGTTCTTTGAATTATATTTAAATATGGATGCTTCATTATAAGTTCTTCTCTATCCTCAAAATTTTCGTTATTATAAATCATTACATTAATTGCTAAACCAGGATTTTTCTTTTCAAAAGTTGAAATATCACACAGTTTCATTGGCATATCGTTAGGATCGTATACCAAGTCATTCATATATGGTAAATATTTTCTTGGTCTATCTCTATGTTTCTTGATTTTATCAGATTTCAATACAGCCAAAACACTATATATGAAACATAAATTATCGGTATTTTGTACGTTAACTATTGCCTTTTTACCTATTAGAGCTTTAGGTGTTGGAATATAACTATGTCCAGATAACCTAGATATATTCGAAACTTTGGTTACCTTGAAATTTACTTCTAGTATTCGGTATATTTTCCAACTACTTCCTAATTCTGTTCGTTCAACAATCTTTTCATTTATTTTCTTTATACCCTCATCAAGGAAAGTTGTAGTCACTGAAGCAGCGCGATTTGATATACTAACTACTTTGAGTTCCCCATCTTTTTCAAATTCTACTTGGACTCCAAATTGAACTTTTGAATGTTTCATTTCATTTAATGTAATTTTTAATTTTTTCAAAAGAGAAGATGAAAGAACTATTTCCTTAACATTATATCTTCCGATGTTCACTTTTATAATTCGATGTGAGCGTAGTAAATCATATTCAATTTCTGGTTCAACAATAATGTCACTTAACTCTAATCCAATTTGAAAATCATCTTTAATAAATATTTTTTCAAGTATTTCAGATTTTATGGTGCTTTTTCGTTTCAAACTGAGTTTAAACAATGATTTTTTATCCGTATAAAATTGAGTCAAGTGATCTTTATGGTCATTATAAAATTTAAGGTATGGGTCAGAGGTTTGGGTCTGGCATACAGGACATATATAATAATTATTCACTTGATAATATCGATTCATTTTATTGTGGTAGTTGTTATCATTGCTTGTAGATTGACAATACTTCGGATAAAGATTACCTGAAACATGAAAAAAGTTAAATAATTCTGATTGTAATAACAAAAAACTCATAAAAATATTCTATCATCTATGTTTTCAATGTGAACATTTAAATCATCTAAATTAAAAATAATTAATAATTTAAATAAAAGTAAAAAATTACCATTTTTATATTCATTTCTTTCATTACTCGATCTTGAACCTTGAATATTAAAAGTATCTAACAGTTAATAATTTAAAAATCATTAAAAATTATCAAAAGATTACTTGTATCATATTTATCAATATGCAAAGTGTCTTGAAGGGTTGTCCTTTTTGACAATACTAAAAAAAAATTAATAGTTAGTAATATTATACATACACGTACTTTTGGCAACAATACTGCTTTTCGATTCTCCGAATTGTCTGAGGTGATGCCCGTGTTGTTGTAAAAACATTGACCATCTACCAGATGTTATTGTGAGACATTCTGGACACACATAACCAGGGAAACCAGCATCATTTATCTTATTCATTATTTTGTAATTTTTTATGTTTACATTATATTTTAGTTTGTTTTGTTTTTGTCAGGGGGGGTTCCAAAAAGTGGGCCAGGTGGCACACATCTACCTACTGATCAATGGAGTGATGAATCCCGATTGACCCTGCAAATATCGAGTAGCTCTGCCGCACGGTACTGGCAAGCGCTATGGGACCAAGGGTACGAATTGGCTACTTACGGAAGACCCAATTGGTCTCGTCGACCCAATGATCGGGGAGACGAAATTGAGTTGCCAAGCATCGCCATCAAGCGGGAACCGGGAAGGAACCCTGCATGAGAAGCTCGTCAGCGAGCAGAGTACACAGCGATGAAAATGGAAGAGATGGAGAAGAAATATCATCGGAAGGTGATGATAACCAGGCAGAAATTGGTGCAGATAAATCGAGATATCGCCAGCGGAATCATTCCTAGTACCGATGGATCTCCGCCTGACTATGAGGTCTCATTTGAGCTCGATGACCCAAGACTCCTGCAAATGACCGCTCCAACAACACTGATCTTGCCTGAAAGATTGATTCAGCCAACTCTTCGCAACAGACTTGGACCAAGGCAACAAGACGAGCATGCTTATGCCCGCCGACACCCACGATGGACGTTCTCTAGTCGTAATCGTCGCAACACGGATCCCAAAGATCGGAATAAATACTAAGCTTAAATAAATTGGTGTCATGAAATAAATATTGTTAAATTGATTTGATTATTTAATTCTCATTTTCTTTCATAAACGGAATAAGTTCTAAAATGATGGCTAGCGAGACGAACTCTGACCACTATTTAGTAATGCATTTTCATGACTTAGACCTTAGTCACCACGGGGAAGGGGATTGTTACAACTCAAATAGTTAACCATGAATTAAATTAAATAAATAATTTGTAACGAGGTTCACCGGGAATTAATTCGATGAAACCAATGATGTTCATTAATATATTTGGGCGCGGACGAAAGAAATCAATTAATGTGTTGAAAGCAACAATGTCAATAATTATTTCTCAAATGATTTTAATTTAGAAATGAAAGCGGCAAGAATTCTCAGCCAATAACTGAAGGAGCTCAGGCGCGAAAACATGCACCTCCATCGACAACTCCTCCAGCAAAGCAGCAAACTCCAAAGAATAAAAGCCACCTGGGCGGAACCGGAAAAAATGAAAAGTGTATACCAACGCCTTACTGCGGCCCAGCAAGGCTGGAAAGATGAAAAATTGTTGAATCAAGCCCAACGAATTCAGATCAAAGGTTTAGAGGTCGCCCTGTCAGCGTGTCAGGAGGGTAGTGCGGTGACGTACCCCCTAGTCTTCGCACCGGCCCAGCTGGCCTATCGCGACCAAGATAAGCCAAAACCTTCCAACAAGCGATCCCATCCGCATGCCAGGCCAGGCCGAACCGAACGCTTACGCTAACGTGCCCATGGCGAAAGCAAATGATTAACAAACTGAAATTCAAATGAAATAAAATTGTGTTTTATTAATTTGTTTCTTTCTAACGATTGTGGGGTTTTTGGTAGGGCGATGTTAATTAACCTTGACCCCATATGAAAATTGTTATCTTTCCGCCAATGGTTACCCGTTGCCAAGCAACGTTGGTAATGCAACCACTGGTTATGGGATCGCCAAAGGTGAGCGCCACGTAGGAACTGCTAAGGCCGGATCTCATAGCGGGTTCAACGCACCACCGATAGAAGGTACGCGTGCGATTTCGATTTTTCGGTCCCCTTCGCTTGCAAGTGCAATTCGTCGTCTATTTCTTTGATTCGATCTCATTGCTTTGCTTAGAACCTTACTACATAGTAGCAAAAGTACGCACATTTTAACTAAAACATTTATTAATAAAACAATTTTTATTTTTTCTGCTCCGACGACCTCATTATTCGTCGTCTCGCCCGTTCGAATTTTCCTGGTCGCTGTTGGGGTGATTTTATCGCCGGCTTTGATGTACTGATGGCGTCACGATATGCCAGTTGGGCCGGCGCGAAGACCAGAGGGTACGTGACGGCTTGGCCTTCTTGACAGGCCGCCAGCGCCACTTCCAACCCTCGGATCTGCGTCTTTATGGCCTGTACTATCCGTTTCTCTTCAGCCCATCCGCGTTGGGCGGCAGTTATTCGTTGATATAAGACTTTCGCCTTGGATGGTTCTACCCATGTCGACTTTATACGGTGTATTTCCCGAGATATTTCTATCAGTTGTTTGTGTATATCAGCATTCTCCTTCCGGTTACCTTTGAGAGCCGTATTCAAGATTTCATCTGCATTCATTTCTACAATAAAACAGCTCGTTAGTAACTTAATCGATTTATTATTTGAATTAGTAATTCTGATACAATAAACTATCTACATTACAAGGGTTATTGGTGATGCAGTGTGTAATATAACAGTGTCTATACGTCTAAAATTAAGAAATGAAAATAAGAACTCCAAAACAATTTATTTTATAAATTCAGTAATAACGAGATGATGGATAACAGCGGTTCGAGTTCGATCTATCTACCCGTCGTGCATAGGGGTGGTTTCTGTTCGATTCCCATTCGCTTAACTCTGGCCTCATCACCGTTGGTAGAGCCTTCTTTGGTAAGGACACGGTCATTGGTTGGATTGGATGATTTATCCTCGGGTCGTCGAGCTCAAATGCGACGCCGTAAGAGGGGGCGTGTCCATCTGTGCTCGGAATTATTCCATTTGCAATTTCTAGATTTATTTGATGGAGGGGTTGCCATGCTCGAGCTACTTCTCTGTTTGTTTTTCTTTGATGCTCTTCTAGTCGAGCATGTATATCCTCGGCTTGATTTCGGAGTTCACGAGCTGGGTTTCGCCCAGGCTCTCGTTTAATAGCCACAAAAGTCCGTTCTACTTCGGCCATTCCCTCTTGTCTTCCGGTCATCTATTCTCGGACAGTAGAGATTAAATACCCCTCATCCCACATCGCTTGTCTGTATTTCGCGGCGGTGTGAGATGGGAATCTCATAGTTATGCTGGACTCGTCTATCCAGGAATCAATTTAAGGGGATATCATTAATTTGAATCATAAACGAAAGAAACAAAATTATATGCTATATTAAGTTGGATTTCTCTACATGAAAAGGATACTCTTTTTGGCGGTAATGAAAAACATCGGGTTGGATTCTTGGATTTGTGTAGCGAGTATTTACGAACGGGATTGCGGGCATTCGTGTGGAGTGACGAACAGGTAACGAAATCGAATATTATTGGAATTATCTTACTGTCAAATGAGCTTGACTTGGTATTCGCCTATCCTAGTCCTGCACACGTATACTACGTCGGCATTTTTTGGAGTCCTCTCGCGTCTGAGAGGTATTGTGCTATCTATTCTAGAGGTTCGTTCTGGCCAAAAATATAGCTGTCGATTGTTAGAATGAAGCATTATGTCGCGTGTTAATTCATCGGTTTCAAGTTCAATAGTCATCTCGGATTAATATTCTTACTCGAATCAGTACGCTCGGGTTCGACTAAGTTTGATTTACGTGTACTAGTATGGTTGGATTCATCTAGCTTTGATTTAACGGATAGTTTTCGACTTGAAAAATTCTACTATTATTTCGCGAATTGTACCATTATGATTGAGATTACGACTTCACAGTAGGTGCGTCGGTTTTGCGATACTTGTTCGGAAAAGAAATCAAATCGAAATTAACAATGTTTAAAATTTTATTTGTGTCGTTAACATTTATATTCCAATCCTCTGAACTTTTATCTATAATCACTCGTGGTTGGATTTGTACTTCTCATCGCCTAATAATCTGGATTGATTGTCATGGTCGTTTGAGGTATATAAATTTATAACTATTAAACACAGAATTATATAAGTGTCAATTTTACCTCTTTGGGCGCCCGTTCGGCGTTCCATAGTTATCTCGTCGCCACTGCGATGCTGAGAAGCATGTTCCTGTATTCCGGCTTTCCCTCGTCTATTGAAATTAGCTGCGTTGTTCATAGTAGATTAAACTAAAATTTCCTTTCCTTCGTCTGCCTATTTATACTACCTCGTCTAGTTGCACACATGTCTACATTGGTGATCGGATTTATGTGTATGCTATAACCACTCCGATTAGTAGAGTTTCAATCGATTCAATATTTTATTCATATGCGACGTGGAAATTTGTCAATTAATAACTTGAATCGCTCGCTAGTAGCGTCACTTTGGCTATTCTCTATGTTTCTATGAATTAGTTTTCGATCTATTGAAAATATTACAATCATATTTCATGGATTTGTTCGCTTCATCAATTTCGGATTTCTCATGCTGGGTAAAGGTTCAGGTAATTGGTTTTTATGAACTTTTCATGATTGGTTATTTCGGGTTCTAGCTGTTCAACAACTAACTTCTGCTTGATTTTATATATCCTGTTAATTATTCGTCATGGCGGCACTCATGGGTAATTCGTAGTCTAATCGGGACACTTTGGGATTCAATATGTATTTCTATTCAATCTGTTATGGTATCCATGCGGGTGAAAATGGAGCTAGATTATGCGAAACCTTGGTGTAATAGGTGCTTGTTTTCGTTAACGTGATTTCGGATTTCGTTTCACTATCAGATTATTTCATTGAAAAACAATTTGTATTTGTTGAGGACAATTTTAAATTCATGGTTCTTTATTTTTATTCGGTGGAGGGTTATGATAGATTTAATCAAAATAACTTAGATTATTCTTGGGTTAAATTTTCCTATATTTGATTTACAAGGGACTACGTTAGCTTTCTATCACTAGAGCGTGGTCAATTATGATGATTCTTTTTGCGGCTTGATTGATGGGAGGTAATTTTTTTTATTTCAGTTTTGATAAAATTCTAGTTTAATAATAATGATATTAATGAACGTAAAGATTTTTCGTGACTGTTAATCTAGTATCATATTTGGGTGGTACTACCTAAAGTATTCTATAATTTTATCGTTTTATTCACAGTTTAATTCCTCAATTTTTCCTTAAAACTGCGGTGAAATTTCTAGATCTGTTATACTTTATTTTTTATTTGAGACGTTTAGAAGACGTTACAACGATTTCCGAATTCTTTTCCCAGTTCCTTTCCCTGCATATTGATCTTAGGTCGATTTGTGTTTATATTAGGATTTTAAGAGTGCTCACCGAGCTACTCGATGTTTATGATTTTGGCCGATGTGTGAAATAAAAATTTAGGTCGAATTTATAGGAAAATGGGCGGTGGAGGAGCAGCCAAAAGACTACTTCCCCTCCTCCCAATTTCCCCTATAACGATTGTAAATTGACGTTCGGGCCCTGCGTTATTCACGCCGGAACCTTCACGGGCACAGGCTATTGGCAGATGAACTGCTCCTACACAGCCTGAATTGTGTGTATATTTTACTAACTTGCGGTGCGTGAGTAGCTGTGGGCCAAAAAAACAATTATAGCATGGACGGAAAAATTTTTTGATTTTATATTTATATTTGTCATATAACACTTTGCATAAACTTCTGAGCATTAATTCATAAGGTTGAAATATCATATAACAACATTGCATAAACTTTCTAAGCATAGATTCATAAGGTTTGAACATCATATAACAATATTCTCTCCCTACGCCGACATCCAAGCAGAGCTTCATTGAGGTTGCGAGGATGCAAAGTGGAGAGAGTTTCTAACAATTCTCTCACTCACATCAAATAGTATTGTTCCACAAAATTAGTTTCAAGATGATTCAAAAACGCTTTCAAGTTTATGAAAAACTGATTAAAATTATGTGAAAATGAATCGGTATATATACCTATTGTACGACCCTAACCTTGCGTGTTCTTTTTGATTTAGTTTTTAGAGCGAGTTAATAATAAACATCGGTGTTGTAAAAAGGTCTACACATACATACAAACAATGTGTCAACATAAATTTTCTATACTTTCACCATCAACTCCACTGATTGGTGAGCAGTAAGTTGTCTCACATATTCCTTCTAAATTTTTCGAAAATCAATGAAAACAGCACCTAGCTGAGAAAGTAGACGACGATAGTAACTTTTACATGTGTGGATAATCCTTAAATCAATTAGTTACATGCTAGAAGTCACATTTGATGGAAAATAAGATAAGTCAACATTGTACCAACATTGTACCACTCACATTACAACGCAAAACTGCAGTCCAAAGATCTTTTGCATTTTTACAACAGCCTGGGAGCACAAATTTTCTCAACAGACAAATAAAAAATGCAGAAAATTTTCCAAAATTTTTTTAAGAAAACTAAAAAATGTTAAAGACGTTGCTGCGCTTTCAAATAAATGTCAGTCTCATCCATATTGAATATTCGATCCATTAGAAATTTTCCTCTAATTGTCAGTCATACCTTTTCCAATCATTCTTCTGCACTCTCTGTGTCATTACTTCTACCTTCCGCATGCAAATACATGGACTTGATATTTTTACGATTTAGCACTCTAGAAAGCCAACCATTTGTTGGAAAAAAACTTCTTAATGATGGATCTTCTTTAATCATCTCCATCGCAATATCTGAAGCTTTATCTATTAACATTTTCCTTTGAATAGAGAAATTACCTGCTCGTCCTTTTTTGATAAAGTCAATCAGAGCTGCTTTATCGTGGGCGCCTTTTCAGTTCTTCTCTTTACTTTAGGATTTTTTCCACTCAACATACCCGCCTTGTTGTTCTCCAATTCTTTTTTTTTACAAGAGATAACTGTTGGTTTAGGTACTTCAAATTTATTCATGAATTCCTGTATTGTTGTCTTAGAAACCATTTCACCAATCTCTATCTTCTTTGTAACATCCAAGTCTGTATTTGTTCTCTGCATAATTGTACATGTAGACTGAAATAAAAATAGCGAAAATGTGACAGTAAATACTCTTAAACATACACATACACGCAAGTGTGTCATTGAAAATTATTTGTGATTATTATCACACTGTGATAGGTAAGTGCGAAGTAAAGGAACTAAGGCTGTCTACACATGAACGTATTACCCTCCCTCATACCATCACATCATAAGGAAGAAATCAATTTCTTATATCCTGAGAAAGCAAAAGAAGGATGCATTGATTATGTGCATGTAAATACATAAAGAAAAGTAGCGTTAATGCTATTGTAGTGTAAAGTGATAAAAATCCACCAGTAGAAAAAGATTGTACTGTCTCATGTTTCTTCTTGTACTGTTCTGTATTTACCTCTATGATCGTGTGAGCTTGTGGTGCGACTTAAAAGGGTGAATTATATAAGTTTGCACGTGGAGGTAAATTATAAGCGTCGAAAATTATATGTAACGATTTGAAACCACCTAAAAAATAAGGGTAATTCAAGGCGAGAAAATCAATATTAAGCGAGCCAGTAATAAACGAAATTGATACTAATGAAAATGACTGAGACTCAATTAAATTACAAAATTAGGGTAAATACAAAACGGAAGTTAATAATAAGAAGTGACATATAGCTGCGGATACTGTATATATATTGAAGTCAGTCAATGTTTCAAGTTGTATCAACTTAACCTTTTCAAAACTTACTCCTCTCAGTATATATTTTTCTCTGTGCCTCGAAATTTAATATTCTTTTGTACTTAGAAATTGTCGCAGTATTTTTTGCAACTAATAAACTCACTGCATGCAATTATGCATATTTATTACGCTTATCAATAGATAAAGTGCATTTTTTATTAACATTGGTTTTTAAAGGACACAAAATCAAAAAATATTGATTCAAGTATTTCATTTAAAAATTATAAATAATAATTTTGATTCAGCAATTGAAGTGATTAGTTACGTAACTACAATTAAATATTGTTTCAATTTTATAAATGCTAATTTAACTTTCTTATTTTAATTTCAGGAAAATAATGGTCAAGGTCAGTCGCAGCCCAATGATTAAAGCTCATCGTAATGCTCAATTAAGAGATGCTCCGTTGTCTTTCGATTTGCTGGATAATTATTCACTTGATGAATCTAGTTAGTTTTGATTTTTTCTTTCATCCCGTTTTGCACTCACACAATACCAATTTCCAACATTAATTAAAACATTAGGATCGACCATCAAGTTTAAGTATAAATAAGTATAAAATTAAGTATAAAAACAAGAACTATAGTCTACCCTTAAATGAGCACACCGGATCAAACAGAACAACATGCAATACGCTTAAACGGAATGGATTTGATACAGGCATGTTCTCAGTTTCTATTATTTTCTATTAAACGAATATATTGTTTGAATGTTTTTGATCAACAAACGTTTAGTTCATTTTGACAGTCTCTAAACTTAATAGCTATATAGTCCCAAAATTAAGCGGTCCCCGAAAACTATGAAATAATGTTTTCTCACATACATTTTCTGATATAAGCTTGAATCAGTCGTGAAATTATTTTTCCACTCCCAGAAGTCATTGGGTTAAACAAGGTTAAAATAAAATGGTTTTCAATTTTTTGATTGCTTCATTTTCAATCTTACAAAATTAATAATTTGAGGGTACTTATATTTTAAATTATAAATAAATAATTAAATAAATTTGGCAACGATTTAATTAAACGATAACGCCAATAAAAAACCTTTCGTACGATATATTTCGATAGCATAACTATCATCTTCAGGTACTCAAAACCAACTAAAAATATTATGAATTAACATTTAATTTAAACAAATTATTTTTTATTAATTTAATTTTTTAATAAATAAATATTTTTAAAAATATATTAAATTCACTTTTAATTAATTTAAAATTTTAAAATTTTCACTTATATTCTAATTTTTAAAAATTAATGTAATTTAAAATTTTCAATTATTTTAATAATATTAAAAAAACAAACATGATTTAACATACGTAAACTATTTAAAAACATTCAAAACATTCGTAGTCACAGCACTTTGCACATTAATCTTTGGATCCAATGACCTTATCAGCAATGCTTCACATATCACGCGTTCCCAATAATTATTAAAACTTCTCAACAAAATTCTAAAATCAGACATTCCTATATCACTTTTACGGGAAGTCTCTCCAATGTATGTGGCATTACACCCATTACATGTAAATTGATAAACGAGATCAGAACACAATCCAACCGGATTTGTTAAATTCTCCTCAGTTTGTGAAATTGCCAAAGGGTCGGAAGAATGGAAAATTGCCTCCTCTTAAGGATGAAGAGTTTGTGCAAAAAATGTTAAATGGTTTTATTGAGCTTATTGATGAAGAGGTAGGTAAGTCTATTCGTCCAATAGGATCGCAGGCAGCAAAACTATATGGGCTACCAAAAATCCATAAAGATGGTGTACCTATGAGACCAGTTTTGTCGATGGTTGGTACTGCCCAGTATAAAATAGCAAAGTTTTTAGATGAATTATTAAAACCGTTAATGCGATCAGAGTTTGAATGTAAGGATAGCTTTGAGTTTGTGTCTTGTATTGCAAAGCTACAAAAACGAAGTATGAATGATGTTGTGGTTTCGTTTGATGTTTGTAGTTTGTTTACGAATGTTCCACTGGTTGAGACAATTGACTTATGCTGTGCGTTGTGAAATGAAAATGATTCGGAACATCACATTTTGGATAGAAGGGCATTTTGTAAACTTCTTGAATTTGCTACTTCAAATGTCAATTTTCTTTTCAATGATGAATGGTATCAACAAATAGATGGAGTCGCTATGGGTTCCCCTTTAGCACCAACGATGGCATCAATATTTTTGGCTAGTTTGGAAAAGAAAATTGCTTCTTTCCAATTTGAAAAACCTTTTGTTTATAAAAGGTATGTGGATGATATTTTTCTTGTATTTGAAAACCAGAAACATGTAGAACCGTTTTTGCATTTTATGAACAGTTTACATAAAAACATTGTATTCACATGTGAAACGGAGAGAAAGTCATCAATTGCGTTTTTAGATTTGTTAATTCAACGCAAAGATAAACAGTATGAGACAGAGATTTATAGAAAACCAACTGATACTGGTCTTTATACTTCTCCAGAAAGCTTTTGTGAATTTAAGTATAAGAGAAATATGGTGAAAGGATTGATTTATCGTTCATGGTCTTTATCTTCTACTTTTGCTAATTCGGTAAAAAGTGTTGATAAATTGGTTGAGTTGTTGATAAAGAATGGATATTCTAAATCATTTTTATTGTTGATGATAAAAGAGACTGTTGATAAATTGATTAAAAATCCTAAGGATCCATGTTGTGGAAAGTCTGAATGTAATTTGTCGGATGGGTGTGAATTGAGTGTTGGTCTGGGTGATTTTAAAAATGGATATAAAAAAATTGAGCCTAAATATGTGTTAGTATTGCCGTACTCTGAAGGCTTTACAAATTATAAAAGGAAGTTAAGTAAACAGATGGGAAATTTAGAGTATAAGATCGTCTCTAATTCGTGTAAGGTACGCAATATGTTTATTAATAAATCAAAAACTCCGGTTGGATTGTGTTCTGATCTTTATCAATTTACATGTAATGGGTGTAATGCCACATACATTGGAGAGACTTCCCGTCATCTCTGTACTCGAGTTCTTGAGCATTGCCGATTGAAGGGTTTGACCAATATGGTGGGTTATTGGGTTTTGACATTTTTAAAACTATCTGGTTGTTACCCAGACAACCCCATACAAATATCCTTTCGCTTACCACTCGGCACCCGTTGCTAAGCAACGTTGGAACTGTGTTCGAGTGGGTAGATCGTCCGCAAAAAGTGAGCGTTATTGCTAACACTATAATTGACCGAACGATCTCTGGGTCCAACGAGCTGTCGATAGAAGACCTATGCTCGCTTTTAAATTATTTGGTCCCCTTGCGTCTAAATTTCTACTGTTTATCTAACTATTTTGATGACCTTGGTTTGGAAACAAAATGGGTGTTGCTTCTTATTTAAACCCTTCTACAAGGTTGTTTCAACCCACTAAGATGATATAAATATGACAAGATGTATACAGGAACTACAATATATATAAACAACGATCTCTATCACGCTTTATTTATCTATTAAATACATGAACTATAAGAATCCCGACTTATCTGAAGATCGAGCGGCTCGGCGCTTAGCCCGCTCCTTACGACCAGGTCGACGACTGGTTGTTACTGTTGGAATTGGAGTAGTGGTCGTGGTAGTAGGTGACGTTAGGGTTGTAGATGGGGCAATACTTGCTTCGCGATAGGCCAATTGAGCAGGGGCGAAAACTAGGGGGTAGGTCACCGCTGCCCCTTCTTGACAGGCGGATAACGCTACCTCTAGCCCCCGGATTTGAGTCTTCAGGCCTTGGACCAATTGCTTCTCTTCCGCCCATCCCTTTTGCGCCGCGGCCAGTTTTCGGTATAGCGGTTTGACTCTCTTTGGCTCTATCCACGTCGCCTTAATTTGTTGAGTTTCCCGGACTATTTGGACGAGTTGGTCATGGAGTTTCTTATTGGCCTGTCTCGCATGGGTTAATTCGGTTTGTAGTAATTTCACGGGGTCCATTTCTAGAATAATAAGGGTTGAATTTCTGTGATGATTGCTATAATAATAAGTGTGATTAAACTTAAACATATTTATGAAACGAATCTACAATAACAAAAGAAGAAAAAGAATTTTTAAGTCTAGAATTCTAATAATATACTAAATAACAAAATGTTCCAATCATTAATTGTCATTGTTTTAGATGATTACTCGTCTGTGAGGAATCGCTTGATCCCTTCTTCTGGGGAGTAACCAGGGATCACAAACACTGGCCTCTTGGTATTTCGGGTCGGTCTCGGGGAAGGTGGATAGTTGCTTTCTAGACGCCCCGCCGCTAGGTCGTCTTGGACGTTGGCCAAGTATCTCGTGGCCCACTCTACAGCAGCCTCGACGTGGCGCTGGTGATGCAGGAGACCTTCCAGGAGTTCTTGGGCCTGAGCTAGTATATCTTGGGATGGGTTTGGTTCATTAGACAGTTTTCTGAACTGTCGCATAAAGTCTTCTGGTGAGATATCCTCCTGCCTGTCGTCTTCTGGTATGTTGTGGCATCGCTCTCGATACACTCGATTCCATGTCTGCCGCCATTGCTCCAAGATATGAGCGGGGAGTTCTACGATAGCTCCAGTTTGTCCTGAATGGAAAAATTGGTGAGATTAGCGTTATTACTCAGTATTTCTCTTGGCATTTTAGATTGGATTGGCTATCTTGTGGTTCTCGATTATATAAAATTCCTCGTCGTTTAAAGAAAAAACCGAATTAACTAATTGTTAAATGCGCTAACCCTCATGGAACTCGAAGTTGGACGTGTGTTACTAACAGATCTGGTATGTATTTGGAAACCAGGAAAATCGGTACTCTAAAGCTACTGGGGTTACGCATTCTTATGCCGTAAGGGTCTATTCGAGAGAAGTTCCTCATTCGGTTTATTGAGTAATTAAATTACCTGAATTGAATGTAGGGATGATAATAATAAAACGATCTATCGATTCGACTAAAATAAATAAAAAAAAAATACTTGGAGAGATCGTAATGTCAATATTTTATTTTACGAGATAGAATTTTTAACCTGGATTACTGAGATGAAATATCTAAGAAATTCGTTTTCCAAAAATGATCGACGCGCGGTTGTTTAGGTGGTTGGAACCGGAATCTTCACGTAGAATTTGTTAATTCGAATATTTATAACGCGGAAGATCAATGAGATCGATGATGGCGAATAATTTTATTTAAATAACAAAGGTATTGGTTGTTGTACTCAACAGTGGAATGTCAGGGATTTGTTGTGTTGGCATTGGGCCTTGTGCGGAGATATCACAATGTACCATTAGGTATGGAATTATTTGGTCATCATATTTAATCCGAACAGTTTGCTTACTGACTTGTGCGTTTTCATTTGGCGGGGAAAAACGATAAGATTTTGATTCAGACTTGTTTTCTCAGGCTCAAGTACAATTACAATCGTGTTATTAGAAATAATCAAACTTACTCGTCAAAGGGGCTTCTGCGATATCCTGAGAATGGATTTTTGGATCTTCACCTGAACCGTTTAGTGAATCCATGATTTTAGTTATTTAAAAATGATGTGTTTTCTACTATCGTCGGTGGATATATTGGTACGGTGTGCCGAATGATCGAATCAGATGGACAGGATGTGAATGTCGATTGCAACGCGACTACAACGAGGTGGATGTTTACATCGCCGGAAATGTCGGCGAATTTTCGTTGAGGTAATATTGTTTACTTTGTAACTTATAAGTTTACGAAATTCATTTTAGGCGAGTGGACTTTTAGGGTTGCGAGTTTGTGAATTATCGGGTAAGTTTTATGAGTTAACTTTTATTATAATGAATTTCTTATTTAGCTTGTAATGCGGTGAATTCAGGGAATCAGTACATTTTGGAATTTTCTTTTCGCTAGCGATCGCCCAGTTGATTTATTGGAAAGTTTTGCCGGTTCATTATCTCTCTCTGGTCATTTGGTAATTTATCGTATATATTTAATTAATTAATTTCGGTGCAAATTTCAGGGGATTTTCCTCGTTCGCAAAAATTATTTCGTCGGATTTATTTACCTTCTGGTGTCGCGACTTACTCAGATTTGATTCTGTCAATCATTGTTCACCATCATGATAATGAAAATTGGTTCTGGTTCTGACGAGATCCTAACTTAATAACATCAAACTACTCTGCTTGCCATCTGGATTGTATCTTTCTCATCTCGGTATGATTGAACAGGAGTTTTAATCGTCATTTTATGCCTAATTTTAGTAAGTGGGTGTTTTCATTTTAATAAAAGAAAGTTTATATGGCTTTAATTTTGTTTTCAAGATATTTAATAGTAAAGTAACTTTTTGCCATGTTTATGATGATTATAGTAAAAGATTTTATTGATTATTAACAGTTTACGATGCTTACCTTAGAAATTTTTATATAAAACCAATTATTCGGGTGGTATGATTGCTTAATAGCTAGAATTAGTTCTATAAACCGTACTATAGTGGATTTATTTTAAATGATTTCATTTATTACACGGTAATCAACAAAATGCGTCTATGCTTTGACTCAGAACCTGATTAAATTCTCCAGTTTATTAGAAATTTGAGTTGATTAAAAATTCTAATTCAAAGTTAATAGAAATTTGGGTTGATTTGTTTAAAAAAATTTTTAATTCAAAGTTAAGTTAATTCATTAGTAATTTAATTTTTATAGCAGCGATTTCATATTGATTTATTCCCCGTAACCTTTCCCTTTAATAAGCCTTAAACGCATTTTATGTTCATATTATATTTAATGAGTGCCCACTGGACTACTCGGTGTGGTGATTTTGAGCCGTGTGTGAAAGAATTTAGGTCGATTTTACAGAAATGAGAAACGAGGAAGCAGCCAATAGACTCCTTCCTTATTCCTCGTTTCTTCTATACGGGATAGTATTGACGTTCCAACCCTGCGTTCCACACGCCGGGTCTTCACGGGCACAGATCATTGGCGATATTCCACGCACTTACACGAATCTGAATTATATGTTGATTTTACTAACTTGCGATGTGTCTTGGCTGTGGGCCGGAAAAATTTCGACAAATGTTTAATTAATTTTAAGAAAAACAAATTTTAAACATCATAAATATTTATTAATATATATTAAAAGCAAAATACAGAATTACTTGATCCATTCCATTCAATCAAAAATTTCATAAAAATACATCTTCCCCCACGCCGACATCCAAGCAGAGCTCTACCGAGGTTGCGAGGATGTGACGTGGAGAGAGAGTTCCAAATAAAACTAATTCTCACCTAAAAATTTCGTAATAGATTTTTAAACAAAACTCAAAAGTAATTTTTGGTTTGAAAAATGGTGTGTTTTAATGTGAAAATGAATCGGTATTTATACCTATTTTCTGTCCCTAACCTTGCGTGTTAAATTAGATGTAGTAAAACAAAATTCGACCTTGTTATTTTCTAGTGTATTCTAATCTTTAATTTCATTATTTTTTGATTTATTTTTTATAATTTTTTATTTAGAATTTTTATTGAATTATTACTAATTCAAATTTTTTGATTTAAGTTTCGTTTTCATGAACTTTTATTAATTTGTTAATTCTCGGTCGAATTTTTTGGGTTTTCGTGTTATATTTGTGTTTGTATCGTGCGAATCTTGTTGCATTTTGTTATTATTTTAATTTATTTTTATGTTTATTATTTTATATTTAATTCTCTTTTTCCTCATATTTGGTAGGGTTTAATTGGTGTTTCAATAGGTTTAATTTTTGAATTTGCATGTTATGTTTGAATGTATGTTACCGATCCATTTAAACATTTTCCAAGGCCATATGTGTTCTGGCCCAACATAAAACACTCGGGGGTCCATAAAATTGCGACCCGCAATTTCAATTGTCTTTTCAGAATAATATATACATTTTATTTTTAGCATTCTCATTCATAAAAAGTATCTACGGTAAGGTTAATCATCAAGATAAAGATGGACTTAAGGTCCGGCTACTGTACGTAATCAAAAAAAAATAAAAATTGTATAGTTCAGTTTTAATATCAGTGTGAATTAATGTAAGTTAGTAAAATCAGTTCAAATCAATGATAATCAATGTAAATCAGTTATATTTGGTTTCGAATGAATCCCTGACGGCTTGGGTTTCACTTTCGGGCTGGATTGGTCTTGAAGGGTGATTGATGGAAATATGCGAGAGTTTTGAGGTTTCGTTGGTTTTGTTGATATTTCGGATTTGGTTGATCATTCTTCTGAATTTCTGAGTTGGGGTATTTTGTCTTTGTTGGTTTTTCGTTAGGCCGAGGATGAGACAGTATATTAGGAGTATCATGTTGGATGTTATACTAAGTGGTAGGATAAGTTCTATTGATAGGGTTGTCGCGCTAGGTTCACTTTTCTGCTCGACTTGTTTTCCTGGTTGCTTGGTGATTGATAGGACGGTTTTTTGAATTTCTAGGATTGGTTTGTTATTGGGATTTGCTTTAGCTTTCCTTTGGATTTGTCTGGTGATGATTTCTAGGGTTTTCTTTATCTCTCGGTTTTCATTTTTTATTCTGGGTATTTCTTCATTATTTTTCAATAGGGTTTGTACCATTGCTTGGGTTTTTTCGATATTCTGTTTCAATTCGTCCTTGTTCTCTTTCGTGGGGCATTGCATACATTGGAGGTTTATCTGTTGACATTCCTCGTTTTCGGGGTTTCTGCAAATCTCTTTTAAATCAGCACAGGTGCTGTCTTCTCTTCTGAAGGGTTGGGTTTTCTCGCATCTCTCTAAAGGGTTTTCAGTGTTGTATTCTCTCATCATTATTATTATCATTATCCACAGTTTTTGGCTCATGACTTCTATTTTCGATATATAATAATCAATTTTATATTTATTTACAAAGTTGTCTCATTTTATTTACAGTGGAGTTTAGCCCTTTTTACTCTTTTTCTTTTTCCATGGTCGAGTGTATCCCGCACTCCTCTTTAGTTTTGTTTTCTGAAAATCTCCTTATCAGGACTTGGGCTTTTATCAAGCGCTCGGTTAGTTTTGGGAGTTCCTTTAGTCGTTCTTTGTTTTCTTTAATTATCCTTTGTTGATTATGGATTTTTATTTGGAGGTTTCTTTCTTTTGTTTGTTTTCTTTTGAGTTGGCGTTTACCATTTATTCGTTTAGCTGTTTGCTTTTCCAATTTTCGTTTTGCTTCTTGGAGCTGTTCTGTTAGCGCTTTGATTTCATCCTGAGTTTGTTGATGATTTTGCTTTATTTCTCTAGCTTCTTTACAACTATCTTCCAGTTGTATTAGGTATCTTTGTTCGCTTTTTCTGCTGTCTCTCATCCTTTCTGCTTCTGTTTTCCAATAGTCTTCCAGGACTACACGGGTTTTTATTTCAGCTAATTCTCGTCTCAATCGCTCGTTTTCTCTCTTTTGATCTCTGTTTTCTCCCATGCTGGATGTTAGTTTTCGTTTCACTACATTGACTAACTGTTTGGATTGTATTAGTTGTTGATTTATCCGGGCGATTTCTGATTCTTGTTCCTCCACTATCTCTTGCCACTTTTTTCTTTCGGCTCTCCACCTTTTACTGTAATACTTTAGTGGGTCTTGTTCGATTGGTTGTACTAGTTGAATTGGGCTTGGTACGCATTCTCCGTCTTCTAGATTCATTCGGATTTCTATTTCATTCGAATTCATGCTAAATATACATCAATTTCAATTTTTTGTTTTTATCATTTTTATTGTTTTTATTGTCTTTTTACACTTTTTACAATTTTTCTCCCTTTTTAATTCATACTACCGTTTTGTCCGTCTCCCCGAATCCTTCATCGGGTTCGGCGGGTACTTGGGTTGGTATTTCCGTCGGATATAACGGCATGAGCAGGATTGGTGGTCGGTACTGCAACGTATTTATCTCTTCCCGCAGAGTATTTGATATTTGTATCTCTTCGTCTAAGAGATAGGCGAGGTATTTCACATTTTCCGTTAACTTTTCCACTTGCGTTTCCAATCGATGCGTGTTTTCCAACGCTTTTAATTTTTCAATCTCTTTTCTCAGATTCTGCTCATTTTCCTCATATCCTTGTTTTATCGCTGTTATTTCTGCTTCAACTTGTCCTTTCAACTGCTCATTGACTTCAAGTTGATGTCTCAGCTGAATTTCTTTAAATACCGCAACTCCTCGATGTCCGTTTACCTCCTGTTGGAGTTCCGTTATTTTCTCGTTTAATTGTTGGTTTTGTTGTTTTTCGTCGGTTTGTTCATTTAGGGTTTCTAATATTTTCTGATTTAACTGATCAATCCATTTTCTGTGGCTGGTTTCATTTTTTCTGAGTCTCATTATTGTACTCTTTCTGATTCGTTCGTTAAATTCCAATGTTTGTATTTGGTTACTATAGTCATCGAGTGTACGTTTCTGTTCTTCGATCTGTTCCCATAGTTCCCAATATTTGGTATTTAATATCTTCTTGGGTAACAGTCTTATCTCTTTCTTGGCTTCTTGGAAATGTTCTTTCCATTTTTTCGCCTCTCTTTTTATTGCCTTTTCCTTGATCTCCGTTTTCCATTGTTGTTTTTGTTTTTGTCGGTGAGCTTCGTCCTGCTCGATTTGCATTTCTTTTACTCTGGTTTGTTGATACGCAATTTCCTGCTCCAATTTCACTATGTGATTAAACTGTTTCGCGTTGGCGTTTTCGAATATTTTACATTCTATTCGCCATTTTCTTGCTTGATCAGTTATCTGAGTCAGCATTCTCTCTTGTCTGTCATCTCTGGGCTCTCTTATTTTCCTTGATGGTTTTGGCCCTTGATTTCTCAATTTGTCGACTTCCTTTTTTGCATCTTCCCACTTGGTTTTGTAGGCTCTTGTTCGGTCTTCCTCTTCGGCTATTTGCTGAATATAATGTCTAATACGTGATTCCCAATTGCCTCTCGATTGTTCTCTATCCTCGGTCCATTTTGTTTTCCAGTGAAGTGCTTGCCGTTTTGCCCATTCTTTGGCTTGTTCCATACTTGTCCTCTTGGTCTTCTCTATTCGGTATTGGGTTCTTATTTGTTCCATTTCTTCTTGCATTTGGTTCATAATTTTTATGGTCTCTTCTCCTTCTTCTTGGATTTCTGTTTCTTTATCTTTTATTACTTCTCGTAATCTTTCTATTTCACTTTGTTGATCCTGCTTGTCTTGCTCTAACATTCGGATTTCTTTTCTTTGGTTTATAATTCTGGTTTGGTTTTAAATGGCTTCTTTTGTTAGCTCTTCTTCTCGTCTTTGGTATGGTGTATTGCTTCCTCCAGCATCCATCGTTTGCTGTTCCAATTCCTCTCTTATCGTTTTTATCTTTAACGTATCCCTCAGTAGCTCTCCTTCTACTGCTGTTAACATTTCTTTCAATCGTAATGACCTTTGTTGCCATTGCTCTGCTTCCTTTTTTATCTCTTTTAGTTGTTCGGTTTGGTTTACGATTATTGTTTTTGACTCTTTGTTTTCCGCTACGCCCTATCAATTGATTTTCTTTCTCATTCAGGTTCATAATTGTTTTCTGAATATTAATATCGATTATTTTCTCTTTTCGTTCATATCAAAATTTTATCATAATTTACATCATATCTCGTAATTTTTGATTTTTATAATTTTTTGTTTTTACATTTATCTTTATTTACATTTTTACACATTGCTCTCGTTTTCTATTTACTGATCAGCAAAACGGAATCCTTTGATCCGCCCGTTGATCGGCTTTCTACACACCGGACATATATCGACTTTTAACCCACATGCTTCACATGTGACCATATGTCCACAAGGAATATAAATTATTTCAACATGTTTTTACCAACATGTTACGCATTGATGCTGCTCCAAAATGGCTTCTTTTATTATTGATTTGTCGCGATTTTCTTTTGGTTTCTCTTGGTATCGCTTGATTGCTCGGATTATTGCTTGTGTCGAGTCTTACCATTCCAAATTATTAGCTAACCTTTCCTTGATTATTTTCCTCATTTTTTGAGTGTCTACTCCTGATAATAACATTATGGTTCTCGTTTTTGGTCGATCTAAGATATCTTCTACTTGCTGGTTTGTAATTATTACTTCTATGTTCTTTGACTCTTTTTCCTGTTTGTACATACACTTTCCTTTATGCTTTAGTTTTTTAACATTCTGATCTGGTATTGGTTGTTGATTTTTGCATCCTTCACACATTATTCCTCTTGCTGTTTGGCAATATCCTTGACTCGCAAATTCTGCTGCTCTTGGATTCCCTTTGAAGGTTTTAATTCTCTCTTCGAATGTTCTCTTTATAGTCTCTTTTTCCCATATTAGTTCTGCTGGATCTTCGAAACTCTTTATTATCGTTATCTTTTTCTCTCCTCCCTTTTCATCTTTGTCTACTTCCAATTGTCGAAGTCCTTCCAATCTGTTTATCGCTTGGTTTCCGACGTCGATATTAATTCTAAATGGGCAGGTTGAAAATTTCCTCAGGTGTTCTCGTTTTGCTGTTTCTCCTTTCTCCCAATGCGAGAGTCTTCCTTGACAATAAATACAGGTAACTTCATCTGGTAGTTCGGGGGTTCCCGAGAAAAAGAATCCTTGTGCTGCCATCTCTTTACTTTGTCGGTCAGTAAATACTTTATTGTCTTTGAATGTTAGGTATCTTTGGTCCTCTTTTCTCAGCTGTTCGTGTTTTACTCTTCTCTGCGAGTAAATTACTTTCCTCATTTTCCAGGGTCGTCCGGTTGTGTCGAAACTGGAATAATGTTGAATTGCGATTGTTAAGGTTTTGATTTTTTCCTCTTCCTCTGGTTTTTTCCATAGTCTCGTCCATATCGAATCTGGTCCTTCTCTTATCTGTACTGTTATCTTTTCGTTGATTCCGCTTGTCATCTAAATATCGTCATTATTTTTGAGTTTTTGTTTTTCTGATTTTTCTGATTATTTGTAATTTTTGATTTTTTATGTGATTTTTATTATTTTTATTTACATATTATTTACACTTCCTTTTCTCTTTACAACGTCTTGTCTGGCTTCTCTACTTCTAATTTTATATACAAATTGTCTTCTCGCAAGAATCCTTCTCCTCTTAGTCGTTGTTGTGGATAGAAACGTGGTGTACCGATTGCCGTATTCCAGTCAGTTGTTGGTCTTCCCATCTGTGGTTCATTTCCTGTTCTGATTGGGTTACGATAATCCTCTTGTCCTTTCATTGTTAATATCATATTTTGTTTGAAAGGCCATGTTAATAATTCATCATAATCTCCTTTTCCTACTCTGACGAAGACACTGATATGGGTACCTGTTGCATTTCCATCCCCATTTGGATATAGTCTAATGCCCAATTTATATCCATTTTCCCAACTATATATTGGTGGACTATCTAGAATTCTCTGTGTTCCATCTTTTGCTCTCTGGAGCTTTTCTACGAATTCGGTTATTTTCCATATAAATGGTGTTGTAGGATGTTTTCTGGCTACCGAGCTGGTTTTTTCTAATTCCTTTATGCTGTTGGTCATCTATTGCATTTTCTTTTCCATTTCGACCATTTTCCTGATTGTATTTCCTTGGCTCCTCTCGAAATTCTTTCTGGACTCTAATATTTCTCTTATTAGTGCCTTTTGTGCATCATTTTCTGTTCTTAGGCTTTTTACTTCCCATGCCAACATGCCTATCGTTTTCATAATGATTTCGGTATGCTCGATACTGTTCTCTATCATATTCTTTTGCATTTCCGCAATTGGTAGTTGTGCTTGGCAATTGAATAATTCTAACGGACATTTGACTGGTTTGCCGATACATTCGTTCCAATGTTCTTTTAATTTGACTTTATCCTTCCTGTCGCAGTTGTTTGCGCATATTCCTTCGTATAGATCGCATATTTGCTCCTCTTTTGGATTCCGATGTTCCATTTCTATTTTTATCCATTCGTCGATGACTCCACAGAATTCGCATTTTTCCTCTCTCTTGATGCACACTTTGTGGTGTTCTTTCATAGTCTTTTTTGTTGTGATGGTTTGACATTTTTCGCATAGTAGCTCGTTATATTCACATTCATTTGTGTGACTTTCGGCTTCCTTCATAAGTCCTTTCCATTCGCATTCCTTTACTCGGCATTGAACTAATAGATTATTGATTTCTTTGTTGGTGGCTTTATCAGTTGTTGTGGGATCTTCATCTCTTTCAAACGTTTCGTCGCATCCAGGGCATTTTACTGATTTTGTTTCTATCACTTTTATCGTACAATCTGTACATATTCTGCATCCGCATTTCGTCTGTCTCGCTCCAATCAGTAATTCTTTACATTTGCAACATTTTAATCTTTCTTTTATATCGTTCACCACTCTAGTTTTGTCTTTCATTATTCGTCTCGTAGCTTCGGATGGATTCTCGCTTCCTCTTATTCTCTCGATGATTGTCTGCATATCTACAAAAATTTTCTGATTACTCGACGTTGCTTTACTTCTGTCGTTTTATTTATACATATTTACAAGGTACGCTTTATTTTTACTCCACTGTTGAATCCGGTTCTGGGGTGAATTCTGGCATCGATGCTATCCATTCCACCCAACTTGTTGGATCTACGTGTTGTTGGTTGTTACGTAATCTTCTAATTTCGTCAGCTTGCCACCTGATTTGATCTGCCAATTGTTCGTTTATTCTCTGTAATTGTAGTATAGTTCTCTGTTGCTCTTCCAGTCTCATGGCTTGTTGTAGACCTCTGTTCACACTTTCCGTTAATACTAGATGAGTATTTGTCCACTGAGTTTGCGCGTTGTTGGTTATTAGTGTCATTAATTCGCATTGTCGTCTCCACGTTGCCTCGATTCCTTGATCTTGGTGTATTCCATGATTCAATTCTACAATCTCTATGGGTATATTGGCAGCTGCTGGTTGTTGTATCACTTCTGTGAACGGTGGTATTCTAACTTGGTTTTGTTGATTCACGTTATTCGGATCCATCTGTTGGTTATAATACATCATCTGTGTATTATCATCAATAGTTGTTCCTTTCTATCTCCGATTCGTATTGCTTCTTTTGGATGATTGGTGAATTTTAGTCCTTCCCATTTCAACATGGCTTTTATTGTCTTTGGAAATGGATAGTGGGCATATATTGTTTCTTTTAACAGAACGTTTCTGTTTCTTACCATATAGTTTAAGTCGTATACTTTAAGTGGTGAGCCTTCATAGGTCCATTTCATCAGATTGGCTGCTGCTTCGTCTTGTTTGGCGTCGATAGCTTCCCATAGTGTTTGAATTGTTTTGCCCATCATTTCTCTTTCTCTTATTGTCGCGTTGGTGGTTATAAATTTTATTGCACTTGCCTGTCTGGATTTCAGCGCATAATGTATTACATTATTTTCTCCATTGTCTTTTTCTTTGAATGATGATCCTGTTTTTAGTAGTTATCTCAGAACTGTTGTAGAAACATCTGCTGCGACTGCGGACAATAATGGTGTTTGTCCCTCTTCGTTTGGTATATTTGAGCTGTGTCCGCATTTCTGCATGAGTTGGATTATATCTATTATCCTTTGAGTGTTTCTACATTGGAGAGACTTCCCGTCATCTCTGTACTCGAGTTCTAGAGCATTGTCGATTGAAGGGTTTGACCAATATTAGTGAACACGATAGAGGCTGTAAAAGTGATATAGGAATGTCTGATTTTAGAATTTTGTTGAGAAGTTTTAATAATTATTGGGAACGCGTGATATGTGAAGCATTGCTGATAAGGTCATTGGATCCAAAGATTAATGTGCAAAGTGCTGTGACTACGAATGTTTTGAATGTTTTTAAATAGTTTACGTATGTTAAATCATGTTTGTTTTTTTAATATTATTAAAATAATTGAAAATTTTAAATTACATTAATTTTTAAAAATTAGAATATAAGTGAAAATTTTAAAATTTTAAATTAATTAAAAGTGAATTTAATATATTTTTAAAAATATTTATTTATTAAAAAATTAAATTAATAAAAAATAATTTGTTTAAATTAAATGTTAATTCATAATATTTTTAGTTGGTTTTGAGTACCTGAAGATGATAGCTGTGCTATCGAAATAAATCGTACGAAAGGTTTTTTATTGGCGTTATCGTTTAATTAAATCGTTGCCAAATTTATTTAATTATTTTGATAAATTGTCAAATTTCGGTCAAATTGTTGGGTTTTCGTGTTATGTTTATATTTATTTCGTGCGGATCTTGTTGCACTTTGTTATTATTTTAATTTATTTTTGTGTTTTATAATTTTTTATTTAATTGTTTTCTTTCTCGCATTTTGATAGGGTTAATTGGTGTTTTAATAGGTTTAAGTTTAAATCGCATGTTATGTTTGCATGTTTGTTACTGATTCATTTAAACATTTACAAGGCCGTCTGTGTTCTGGCCCAACACGATTAATGTGCACAAATAATATAAGAAAAAAATATTTAAGAGACCTGAAAGATAAGACGGACATAGGCCTTCTAACGGCAGTCCGCTGAACCCGACATATGACTAAACCTTAGCAGTTGTTGGGCCAGTACAAGCTTTTGTTTAAATGGATTGGAAACAGCACGCAAACATAACACGCACGTTTTAAAATCAGACCCATAAACATCTAATAAACACCTAAAAATGCGAGAAAAACACATAATTTAACATATAAAATAGAAAACATAAAATTAAAATAAAATATTAACAAACGCACCAAGATATGCACGAATTGACATAGAAATAACACGATAACAAAAGATTTGACCGAAAAAGTGACAATTTACGAAAATTAAAAGAGTTCATGAATAAATCGAACAAAAATAAAATAATTTTAATTAGAAATGATTGAAATTAAAAAATTAATGAGTAAATTGTAAAAGAAATCGAAAAATAATAAATTAATAAATTAATAAATAAATTAGAAATAAATTAGATACATAATGGCAAGGTCAAATTTTGTTTTAACGCATAAAAATTAACACGCAAGGTTGGTATCACAGAACAGGTATAAATACCAATCCATTTTCACAAAGTTTTAACCGGTTTTATAACCATAAAAACGCTTTTTTCACTCAGTGAATAGATTAATTTTTGCCAGAGCAATTTTATTCAAGGAAGCAACTCTCGATAATTGTTTTCATACTACGGAACCAAGTAACTTAATGTAAGCTCTACTTCTTCGTAGGTATGGGGACCTCTTGTCGTATGCTAATATGTATGAACCGAACTATGGACGAACTATGATGAAATTGTTTCAACAAATATATGTATTATGAAAAACGAATCTTCAGTTTTATGTCGAAATTTTTCTGGCCCACAGCCACACATCACACAAGAAAGTAAAATCATAACACAACTAGTCACACTGTGTAAGTGCGGTTTCTCCGCCTATAGTGTGTGCCCGTGAGAGCTCTGTCGTGCGTTACAACGGATCTCGAACGTAAATATTCTATCCATTATAGGGGCGGTGGGAAGATTGGGAACTAGTCTTTTGGCTGGATCTCTTTCACCCATCTCCCATAAAATCGACCTAAATATCGAATTACAAATCGACTAAAATGATAACATCGAGTAGTCCAGTGGGCACTCGTAAAATCTAATATAAACACAAGAACCTTAGGACCAAATCAAGGCTCGGGTAGGGGGGACTTGAAACCGATGCGATGCAAATAAATTTACTAATTAAATGGTGATTAAATTGATTTAAAGTAATTGAATCTATGACTTAAAACTCGATGTAAATAAATTAATCTAAATAAAATGATGGAATTGTAACTAAATTTGTGACTAGAATATACTATAAAGAGAATACTTTTGTAACGTAATCGACGGATAGATTAATTAAATAAAATGAATCATAATTAAACTACTCCTGAAATGAAAATCAAATAAAGTTTTACAAGTGTTTAATGATTTGAATTATCCTCGGATTTAATCTAAACTAACAACAATTATGAATCTGAAGCCGGAAAAAATGGAGTAAAGGAACGAAACTGCGAACGATAGAGTAGAAATAACGGATTCCGAGGAAAAGTTACGACAGGATATAGATCCGCTAACATTTCGTAAAAGGGTTAGTAAGTAAAGCATTAGTCATTGATGAATCGTAAACCAAAATCATGATTAAATTTAAATCCCTCTAACCAATTGAGGGATAAAGATGTAATTAATAGATCCAAGGATAATTCAATGAGTTAAATAATAAAATTATGCTATCAATAACAAATAAAAGGCGACAAAAATAATCATATTACACGCACCTGACATGAATAAATAAATTAATAAGAATGATCCACACGAGGATAGTAGATAAATAGCAATGAAATATCGCAATATAGTTCATAATTAAAAATAAAAGAGCTCAGCTTTCATGAGAGAATCCGTGATAATTCGAATTCTATAAACTTCCCACGGATAGTATTAAAACTTTAGATCCGAATAATATCTAAGAGACACCCTGAAATTGATGGAAGTAATAAAATCAGAAGTTCCTGATCAAATCAGCAAACCATATAGTTCGACATCACATCCCAACGAAACATCAGAGCAGAGATTTAGACTCTTCCCCAACCTCGGTATTCTCTTCATCGAATAGCTGTCGTCGAGTATTCCACCCAGCAGTTTTATCCATGATGAGCACGTACAGTTGAACATTTTCAGAAACAGCAGTATTCCGGAGTAAATTGCAATAAAGTGCCTTTTTTAATTTACCGACGTCGAATAGGAGCAACAATTCAGATGGAAAACGCCCTAAAAATCCATTTATCGAGTTAGCAACGAGATTAGCCACGTACTAATCCATAGAATCAATAAAGAGTAATTCGATCGTAATTATACTAAATAAACTACAGACAGGTCATAGTCTGAGTTTGCAGCAGAGTAAACCAACTATAATCCGACACGAATGACAGGTCAATGACGTTGGCCACACAAGATCGTAACGACAAAGACGATAAGGTGATCAGTGACAATGGACTTTCACCGCCAATCTGAACGAATAATAAACAATAGACGACATCAACTATAAATTTGCAAATAACTTATAAAAATTATAATAACATTCAACCACGAGAAAGAATAAATTAAATGTCAGTTCACTCACTCCACCTCGCCCTCGCAAATAAACTTATGAATATAAAAGAACTAATAGAAACTCACATCTCATAGCGCATAAACTTCGATGAATCACCAATCAACTATTACCGATCGTGGAACGCGCTCGAACCAGAGACCCCTTACAAGGTCAAATCTCGAGGAACGATGCTCGAATGCCTAGTGGAGAGAGACAATCAGGTATTTTCGCACGCTACAATTTCATTTTGAACTAAAATTCACCCATACCAATGCTCTATTGAAGTAGAATAAGTTACTACTACCCATAATTTGTATGCACAGGCACTTAAAAGAAAAATGATTTATAATTAAATCTTTTATGCATTTAGATCGCAGAGACCCATATGGCAGTTGGAATGATAACTCCCGAGTAACTCTCCAGATCCCGAGCGCTTCCGCCGCTCGATACCGTCAAGTGCTGTGGGATAATGGATACCTGTTATCCACTTATGGAGACTCCAGTTGGCCGAGAAGATCAAACTACCGAGTATTGTGATCAAACGTGAGCCGGGCCACAATTCAGCGCGAGAAGCCCGCCAGCGCGTCGAATTCACAGCCATGAAGATGGAGGAATTAGAGAGAAAATATCACCGGAAAGCGGTGTTAGCCAGACAGCGGCTAGCTCAAGTGAACAGAGACATAGCAAGTGGAGCTGTCCGGAGCACCGATGGATTCCCGCCAGAATATGGAGTTTCCTTCGAATTAGATGACCCGAAGTTGATGCAGATGACGGCACCGACTAAATTGGTGTTACCGGAAAAACTCATTCAGTCAACACTCCGAAATCGACTCGGATCCCGCCAAACGGGTGATAACACGTATGCGAGCAGACATCCCCAGTGGAGCTCCAATAACAAAGGTCGAAGAAACGGACGTTTCAATGACCATAAATGAACCGAACCAATATGTTGATTAGTTTTTGATAACAATAAATGTTTATGATTCACGGGTTATTCAATTTTTAGTTTTATAAATTAAATACTTTGATACTAATATAACTGAAGGATATAAGTTTCTGACCCTTTTCAGTAAATTTCTAAATATTTTTTAGACAATAAATAATGTAGAAAGGTAAAACGTTTTTTTGATTAAACCTTGATCAACCAGAGAGTTAACACAAACTAACTGAGACGCATGAGACGTAGCCGTTAATGCATCGTAAAAGTAATTAAGAGAGAGGATCGATAGGATTAAATTAACGTTGCAGACGATCAATCATTTAAATATAGTAATTTTAGAAATGGAGGCCACGAGAATAATATATCAAGAGTTAAAAGAACTCAGACGAGAAAATCAGCATCTACACCGACAACTCCTACAACAGAGTCAAGAGATGCAGCAGTTGAAAGGCACTTGGGCCGAACCCGCAAAGATGAAAGCATTGTACCAGCGCCTCACTGCCGCACAACAGGGCTGGAAAGAGGAAAGAGTGTTAAACCAGGCGCAGCGAACACAAATCAAAGGACTGGAGGTCGCCCTGTCGGCGTGCCAGGAGGGAAGTGCAGTGATTTACCCTCTGGTATTCGCTCCGTCACAATTGGCCTATCGCGACCAAGAAAAGGCCCCATCAACTAACAAGAAACCCCGATCACACGCTCGACCAGGTCGAACCGAACGGTTGCGACGACGCGCCCAAGGAGTGGCCAAATGAAATAATAAACCCATGTCTGATGATAATTTGATTTGTTTGATATTAAATAAAAATTGTTTAGTTTATTATGTTACTATTTGTAAGTAAATATAGACAAGAGAAGTATTAAAGAGACAGTAATAAAGGGACCTGAAATAGAAGACGGACATAGGCCTTCTAACGGCAGTTCGCTGAACTCGACATAGGACTAACCCTTAGCAGTTCTGATATCGGAACTCACCTTTGGACGTCCTGTGACCAGTGGTTACAGTACCAACGTTGCCTAGCAACGGGTGACCATTGGCGGGCATTGACAATATTTTGTATGTAATGGGGTTAAGGTCACGAAACCCACTAACCCCACATGGATATACTGGATTAGGATCTGATAGACCTTAGTTTTACCATTAAATTATATTTACCATATCAGTACCCAACAGTTGTTATTTGAAACTACGTTGTTATTTTAGGCGTGATTTCCATCTACATCCAAATTATTTTGAAGCGAAATAGATCCGATAATTTATTTCATAAAAAGTACCAAATAACCAATTATTAAAACACAAGATAACTAAAATATCTTAATTCTTAGTATATGCCCAACAGAAGATATTGATTTCATTTATTAGGTTTCAAGATATTTTGTACAAAGCTGACATGCTAACTATTTAACTTAAAATTTAAAATAATTTAAAATAATTTTACATAAATAAATCTAAATTTTGTAAAATTTGAATGAATCTGAAAAAACGTTGACTACCATATTTTATTAAATAAAAATTCTTATCATTGTTTTAATAATTTATGACTTCATCATATCTACTACATTGCTCAATAATGTTATTTGTAACATTATGTTTTGTTCTTTCTGATAAAACATTCAAATTGGATGAGGATATAGTCAAAGATAAAGAGTATATGTTTCTTAGTTTTTATATAAAATACTTCAAGAAATAGAAAAATTTTGATTATAAATATTTATATATTAAGACATTTAGGTGATCATGCAAAAGATGAAAAAATGAAGAAGCCTATTGATGCAATGACTGATGAAGAATTGGAGTTTTTCTATTTTCATGAGCATGATAAAGATCATAATAAATTGTTGGATGGAAATGAGCTTTTTATGTCTGTAATTGAACATATGGAATATGGTAATTTAGATAAAGAATGTTTATAACTAGTAGTATTTTAGAACATAAAAATAAATCTACAAAAGCTGATAATAATACAACAGAGCAGTTCCAAGAAGGCGATATTCAAAATTTTATTTCTAACATTTTATTATTTGATAATAATAATGATGGTTATTTAGATTTGAATGAATTTAGAAAAATTTATCGAAATAAGGAAGGGTAATGAATTCTCATGTTTTAATCCACCTGCTTTTTAAAACTTTCAACTTATTAAATACAATTTTTTGTCTTTGATAATTTATTTTAACAAAATAAGTCTATCTAATATATACGCAAGGCAATCCGAATGAGTTTAAGCAAAAAGTCAAGTGATCAACAAATTTTTCTGCCACTCAAGAACATTTTTTAATGTCAAATGAAACATTTTTTATTTTAGATTGATTTGCTGAAAAAATCAATTTATTAAGGTCATATTTCTAATGAAAATAGTTTCGAGCTATTTTACTGTTATTAGTACCATTTAAGAAACTCAATTCTGCCATATATTTAAACCAGACACTAGATATCAGAATCCACTATTGTTGAATTTTTATGATAATTTTGGTGTTGCCGTCGACTCATTTACATTGAAATACCTAGATCAAGGACGAGTTTGAAGATTTCGTAATTGTGAACTAGTTTGAATAACTACATTTTGGCTTTGGCATCTGCTATTACTGATTTTCGGTCGTTTCCCCAAAATGTCTTAGCTTCTGCTAATAATACTATAGTGCAGCAATTCTAAACCTTTTTTGGTTTTTGCTGGGTACCTGAGGAGTAAAAGAAATAAAATTTGCAACCACTTTCAAAGGGATTCAGCGCCGGAACTAGTGGATGCAGAACTCTGCGTTGCTTGGGGAGCCAACCATCTATAAGGGACCCTCGCCTAAAAACAAATTATAATCTCAAAAAATTTTATACTCTTGAAACTCTTCCGCAGATATAGTGAGCCCACAAATATAAAAATATTAATTTATTGTTGTGAATTGAATTAAAATTAAAGTTTTATTAATCATTACATGCACAATTCTCATCTTTGCAATTACATTCATCTTCATCTACTATTTTAATACCATTTATCCAATCATCAAATAGGTTCCTCTTTATTTTTTTGTTACAGTTTGTTTAGTTGTAGGTTCATCGGTTATATTTTCTTCAATATATGACATGATTTCTTCATTAGTTCTTCATAAGGTCATTGGATCCAAAGATTAATATGGAAAGTGTTGTGACTTCAAATGTTTTTAAATAGTTTACGTATGTTAAATCATGTTTATGCATTGTTTTTTAAAAAAAAACTTTTTAAATATAATTAAAATTTTAAATTACATTAATTTTTTTTAAAAAATTATAATATAAATGAAATTTTAAATTAATTAAAAGTTATTTGAATATATTTTATAAATATTTATTTATTACAAAATTAAATTAATAAAAAATAATTTCTTTAAATTAAATGTTAATTCATAATATTTTTAGTTGGTTTTGAGTACCTGAAGATTGTTGGGCCAGAACACAAACGGCCTTGAAAAATGTTTAAATGGATCGGTAACACACATGCAAATATAACATGCAGTTTTAAATTCAAACCTATGTAAACATCAATTAAACCTAACAAAATAAGAGAAAAAAGTAATTACATATAAAATAATAAACAAAAATAAATTAAAATAATAACAAAATGCAACAAGATCCGCACGATATAAATACAAACATAACACGAAAACCCAACAAATTCGACCGAAATTTGATAATTTAACAAAAATGAAAATTTCATGAAAATGAAATTAAAATCAAAGAATTCGATTTAGAAATAATTCAATAAAAATTCCAAATAAAAAATTATCAAAATAAATTAGAAAATAATAAAAATTAAGATTAGAATACACTAGAAAATATCAAGGTCGAATTTTGTTTTACTAAATCAAAAAGAACACGCGAGGTTAGGGACAGAAAATAGGTATATATACCGATGCATTTTCACATAAAATTTAACCATTTTTCAAATCAATTTTGAAATCGAATTTTTGAACTAATTTTAAAAATCTATTTCGAGTCTATTTTTAGGTGAGCGAAAGTTTAATTTGGAAACTTTCTCTCCACGTCCCATCCTCGCAACCTCGGTAGAGCTCTGCTTGGATGTCGACGTGGGGGGAGATGTATTTTTATTGAATGATGATTTTGGCAAGTAATTTGTTATATTGTCTTAACCTATTTATAATATCTAAACTCAGTTTTGTTTTTCATAAATTAACTGTTTTATTGTCGAAATTTTTCCGGCCCACAGTCAAAGACACACCGCAAGATATCAAAATCAACATACTATTCAGATTCGTGTAAGTGCGTGGAATATCGCCGATGATCTGTGCCCGTGAAGACCCGGCGTGCGGAACGCAGGGATTGGAACGTCAATATTAGCCCGTATAGAAGAAAGGAGAAATAAGGAAGGAGTCTTTTGGCTACTTCCTCGTTTCTCGTTTTTCTTTAAATTCGACATAAATTACTCTACACACGGCTCAAAATCACCACACCGAGTAGTCCAGTGGGCACTCATTAAATATAATATGAACATAAACTGCGTTTAAGGCTTATTGAAGGGGAAAGGTGACGGGGAATAAAGTTAATATGAAATCACTGCTATGAAATGAAATAAATTAATCTTACGAATTTAACTTAAATGCAATAGTAAATTATTATTAAACAAATCACACTGAACTTCCAGTAAAGTAGAAAATTTAACTAACTCCCAAGATAGAGCATTATCCATCAGTGTAGCGAGTAGACGCCCCTTTTCGAACACCCTCACAAAGAACGAAATCATTATTAATTAAAATCAACCATAGCGTCAAACTATTACCATAATCCGCCGATACGGTTTATAGGAATAATTTTAAGCGATTATTGCGATCATACCACCCTAGCAGTGGTCGTATATGAAGTAACCATCGTAAACTTGCATTATCCCATTAAGAATCGAAAAAAATTATCGAAGTAAAGGAATTACTGTAGCTATTATAAACATTATGAAAAGTTTACCGAATTTAGGAAAAGTTTAAAGATAAAAGGAAATTAAATATTACTCTTTAAAAAATGTAAAGATAAAATTAAAGACCTTTGAAAAATTTTATTTCACTAGAAAGAATACCCACTTGCTAAATTAGCCCACTACAAATATGTACAGGACACCTGAAGTCAATAAGACTCCATTGAAATCCCAACAATCTCTAAAATTATATGAAATTAATTAAACTGGTAACACCACCTACCCGACGATCAGTAACGACTCAGAAACAATAAATCATCTGATAAATTAATCCTAAGAAGTAAGGACAATCCAAAACGCGAATAGGTTTCCGAACTCATTCACATTGTATTTCAAAATTGTCATCCATCATCAGCTAAAGGGAATTCATTAGGGTAAGGAATAATTGCACAAAAAACTTACCAGATAATATATCGAAACGAAACTCTAAGCTATCATCAAATCATCTGAAAATCGATCATCACAAAATTTTACATATCGTTGGATTCTGATGTAAACGATTTCCGGCGAATCGCTAAAATCAATAAAAAATCCAATATAAATTATGCTAAATGAACTGACTCGTCAATCACCCGACCAACAATCGCCATACCAAACCTAAATGTTTATATAATTTGCATCGTTCGTTAAATTGTCGCCAATTAGATAAACTAACGAAATCTATTGATTATTTACTACCGACAAGTATAATGTGACAGTGAGTGGATACAACACACCCCCACTCTATTGACGGAATAAAACGCAATCGCAATCTCGATTCAAGGACATTTTTGGATTTATTTACTTGGATGGATTCTCAACAAATTTCGGACGATGTAACGTCAGCGCCTGGGATACCTAACGAAGAGGCCACGACAACGCGTGATATGATAACGGAGAGTAAGATTTTTATAGATTATATTGGATTAATAATAACTAGTGCTAATTATAAATAATTTCTCTAACATTTAAATGATCGCTCTATGCATTGATGATAGTCCTGTCACCACTAACGTTTTTTTTGTGTCATTCATATTATTACCCCCGTAAATAACGTCGCATCATTGTTAGGTCAAGCCTCGCTCTATTGGAGATAGACCATTAAATTTCAGACATCACGACCCCCCCCATAGAATTTATCCGCCTCACTATAGAAATAATCAATTATGTCCACCTTTTGACTACCATTATTACTGCCACTTGTCAACATACTCTATATTTATTATCTTGTTTGATCATGAAAATTTTCAGGAGTCCCGCACAGAATGGTTAATCATATCGCAAATGCAATGTTTTAATGAAACAACCATTTTCGATCGATAGTTATTGGGAAGGGAGCTTGTCCGATAAAAAATGGGTGATTAAGTGATTTGTTGTCGTTAAATTTTATTAAAAAACTCATGAAATATAATGGAAAATTAGTCGTATTCCTATTCCAAAAAATGTTAATTTCTATCCGAGAATTAAGAGAGTATTTCGTTCCCAAATATTTCGACGGACACATTTTTATTATTTGCTCTACGTTTTAAAATAGGATGAGGTTGTTTCAATCGCAAATACGAAAATGTATGATAATTATATATATGTATAACGGTAATAAATGAAACAAAGTATTTGAAATTAATCAATTGCATTCCCTACAGGATATTAGGAAGATCGACTAAAATTGTATATATATATCTATATTGCCCCGAAGACACTACAGTAAAGAAAACGGAAATAAGTTAATGTTAACCACTAGGATAAAACTACCCACTGAACCATAAGATTTTTCCTAGATTGGATAAGAGGGCTTGGACAGTTTTGAGTTCCCAGTGTAATTACTCGCAGGAGAAAAATCCAAATCTTATGATTATTTATCCATTTTTGATAAAATTATATACACGCGGTTAATAATCTTCATTTCAGCAACTAGTTCGAGGAATCACATGCCGACTTCCCTTGCGGACCGGTGGAGATGTGCGTGGGCACGCTTCAGGCAAGAGAGATGCCCAGAATTTCCCCCGTCGAGATTCCACTTCACTGACTCCATCGAAGATGATTTAGGTCAAGAGCTGGCCGAAGAATGGAGCCCGGCCGAAGAAATTCACTGGCAGGCTCGGCGTCTACTTATGCAACTGGAGGCCCACCAACGGCAGGTGGACATACAAGTGGTCCGGGCTCGCCAGTATCTGGCGGATCGGATCGCCAGCAATTACTGGCACCCGCGGCAAGGCACTGCCACACGTGCCACCCAATCAGCAACGGCCCGAATTCGCAACACCAAACGGCCAACCATGTCCATCTCCGGCTATACGCCGGAAGAATGGGTGTAGAAGGGCTTTCTCTGATCCGTCCCAGTGTGAATGAATCGAAGATCAAATTTCGACATTTTTGTGTATGATAAATAAATCAAGTGTATTCTTAAAAATGGGTTTAGAATTTTTTTTATTAGAACATAAAGAAAATTTTTTTTTCATTTGTTTGTTTGTCTAAATATAACTCATATAATTATGGTTTGTTAGTAATGTCCCACCTTTAATTATTCACATTATTAGAAATGGAACCTATGCAAATCCTTTAAAAAGAATTGTCCCGCGCCCAACAATCAAACAGAGCTCTATATGAGCAGATCATTCAACTTACAAAAGAGGTCCAACAGGTGAAATCCACCTGGGTGGATCCAGCAAAGCTCAAATCTCTCCATCACCGGCTTACGGCTGCTCAAAAAGGTTGGGCCGAGGAACGGCAATTGAACCAGAACCTCCGGACGCAGATAAAGGGGTTGGAAGTTGCTTTGTCCGCCAGTCGAGAGGGAGAAGCGGTAACTTACCCTCTTATCTTCACCCCATTTCAATTGGCATATCGAGCTCCAACCACCAATCCAACACCAGTCGCGACTCCACCAATAACACCCTCAAACAGTTACAGGCCGGGGCACAAAGAACGCGCCAGACGCAGAGCTGCCCGTCTGACAGATAAACTCCATTGATTTACCTTGTTTTGTCTATGAGTTGAATTAAATTATAAATGTGTTAAATCGTTTAGAAGTGATATTTTAAAATGTGAATAATACTAAATTACTACAGAAAAGTCATGAGTGTTCACGTTTCGTCAGATAAATGTCATTCCATCTCTACCATCGACATGAGTCTAATCTTGAACCTTCTCACACAGGGGACATTATAAAGCGAGCATAGGTCTTCCATCGACAGCTCGTTGAACCCGAGGGTTGTCCGAGCAATTACAGCATTAGTAATAACGCTCACTGTTTGCGGACAATCCACCCACTCGAACATATTTCCAACGTTGCCTAGCAACGGGTGCCGAGTGGTAGCTAGAAAATATTTATATGGCGTTACCGGGGTAACAATGAGATGATTCAAACAAATAGCGAAACCCAGTAACCCACCAAGATGATAGTTATGCTATTGAAATATAACGTACGAAAAGTTTTTTATTGGCGTTATCTTTTAATTAAATAAATTATTTATTCTATTAATTGTAAGGATTGAAATTATATTTAGCTTATCAATTTCGCCATTAAGTAACCACTTTTTATATTTAATTAGTTTTTCTTGACAACTTAATTTAAAATAGGAAGTAGAGGGAATTTGATCAGTTAATTCAGACCCCCATATTTCAAGAGTATCAATTATCAACGAATTATATTTTTCACTATCAATAGTAGAATGTAATAGTAAAACATTACGGAAATAATTTAAAACATAAGTACCATATGTTATGTTACTAAAATATTTTATATTACTCTTTAAGTTTAAATAATTTAGGTGGAAAATTATTTCAACAATTTTATTTGAAGAAGCAGGTAATGAAATAAGCCTCTCAAGTTCTATATCGTCTTTAGATATCTTAAATAAGTCGAATAATCCAAGATTAAACATAACGTCAGAAGCATTGCTTAAATCGGGTTCTATTTTATTTTATTTTTGATTTATAATGAATTTACCACCAGAAAATGAAATATCTTTTGGAAATTCTTTATTTAACTTTAAGTGATTAATTAAATTACTTATCTTATCAGAATCTTTGTGCATGCCTTCAGTAAAGCACAACTCTTTAATCTCTGGAAAATCAAAATAAAGTTTATCAAGCTGCGATCTTGTTAAATTAGATGACCCAATATTAAAAGATTCATTATCAGATCTTCAGAAGTTAAAAGATCCTTCATAATAAAGTCACCATCAACATATTTTAAGTCAGATTTTACAAGAAAGTATGGTAATTGTTTTTGAAATTTTAAATTATCCAAAGTTTTATTAATGACAGCTCTTTTATGCAGTTCGTTTTTAATAGAAACTGTTTCGGCTAATTTATGTGAAAATACAAATAAAATTTCTTTATTGCTAATGGAGCTTTAATCAGCTTGGAACAATAATTATCAGTATTAATAAGGTTCGAAATAATGGTTTTATTTTTATTTTGAAAATTTGTTGATTTTTTTAATTATTTTTTTTGTAGCATCTGTTTTTGTAATTTCACTTAACTTGATTGAAACGCAGAAATTGCCATTTCTATAGAATAATCTATCACAATCTTTTATTTTAAAATTAAGTTTCGATTTATTAATCAAGGAAAGTTCATAATTAATAAGATCAAACTTGGTCTTAGAATTTTTCTTTTTCAATAAACTTATGAAGCATGGATAATTATTAATAATATCACGACGCTCATTTTTATTTAAAATACGTGGAAGGTAATTTGAGTTAAATCTTTTCATATTTAAAGCATCCTTAGTTACAGTAACTTTAAAATTTTTAATAGGATTTAAAGGACTATTTTCTGCATTTGAAACTTTTTCAGTATCATTAAATAATTCATCAACTGATGATTCCTTATTATATTTATTTAAGACATTTTCTGAAACAATATTATAATTAGATGAGATATTTAATTCGTCATTATTATCGAAATTAGTTTTATTTAGTATATTTAAATTACAATTATTATCATTAAAATCAGAATTACTCAATTTAATCAAAACAATATCAAACTTACCATTCATTCGCAAAATATGCTCTTCAAGTTCCATTAGCTTCGCCAAAAGTGGCAATATTTTGTTTGAAAGTGCTTGCTAATCACATTCGTCGAACGATTTTTCAGGATTCATTGAATTCGTTAAAGGAGGCAATTGATTATCACCGGTCGATTTCTTTGATAGTAAATCCAACGATAGATCTGGATGAATTGGCTTCGCTGAAAGTGACAATTGATTTTGTCCATTTGATCTTTGAGAAATAAAATCCAATAATTGCTGGGAACAAATTATCTGATTTTCTAGAATTGTTTTGAAAATAACCAGTTCTGATGAACTATTATTCAATTGATTTGATGCAAATTTATCTTGCACTACCGAAAGAGATTGCGTCATCGTGTTGTGTGAGAGGAGATTCAATATTTTAAGAATATAATTCACAAAGTTTAAAATTTCAACTTAGCTAAATGTAAAAAATGAAATTATACAAGATTTACTCTACCAATTTCTATAAAATTTGAAATTTACAGAAAATAAAATATACAGATTTATATTCTATTAAAAAATTTAATTTTGAAAATAAAAAATAATTCGCCCATAATAGGATTATTGCTGACTCAACGAATTATTACCAAACCAGACTGTTACAAGTCTCATTTTATTACCCAAATTTCTAATAATAATAATAATTACAAAACAATAGAATAAAAAGACAAACACATTTTAAGACAACATTTATTTAAATGAAGCCTTCAATATCTTCATTGGCATTGATACCTAAATAATGTCCGAATTCAAAATTTTTGTTTTTACCTACCTATTGACGTTTATCATCGCTGTTACTTAAAGCAATTTTACAATTTTTAAAAGTAAACAACTGATGATTTCTCGTCCCTATTCTCGTTTGAGGAACAGAAAAAAATGTATCGTTTCTATAACAATCAAAATGCGAAAAGACTATAGCATTTTGGTAGTAAAAAAACCCATTTCTTATATCCAAGTCCCTTACTCTCATCTTTGAATTTATCTATTACTGAATCAAGTTTTCTTGAATACAAAGGATGACTAGGATCATAATTCGAAGTGTCCAAAAGATTATCCGAAACCATTGCAGGTAAAAGAGTAATTAATTTACAGTTTTTAATTTCAAGGAAGAAAGAGTCAGTGTCGCCAGCAACAATGTCAATCCTACAATTGAAAAGATTCCTATATTTCTCTAATTCAAGATACTGGAGCTGAAACATCCGTAGTTTCGATAAATCAAAAACCGGTTGACCGATATAACTAAGTCGCTCTAAACAAATTAATTCTTTATTTAGATGAGCTGCTATTAGATCATCATCAATCTTTATACACTTTCTGAAAGATGACTTTGATGAATAAGTAACACTTTTTTCAAATGAATTACATAATCTTAAATTTATTTGTTTTTTGAGATTTTCCATCGATTTTTCATAAAGACTATTATTTAAAAGTTTGAAATAGTTCTTATCAAGATTATTTGTAGCATCGGCTCTCAAAGAAGTGTTTGTATCAATATACTCTTTAAAAACCTTTGCCTGTTTAAACCATTTAGCTCTATGAATCTTAATAACCTTAACACCAAGAGAAAAAAACATTTTTAGAAGTCTCCAATGAATAACATAGTTTTTCTTGGGATAATGGGTGAGCATTCATTTTTCAACTTTCGAATTTAGTGGACATATCTTTTCAGGCGCCACAGGGAATTTATCCAAAAACTCATGTACACTTTCAAGAATTTCGAGATCAACTTCCATAGTGTAACCATATGAAAGCGTTTCAATATCTGTACTCATACACTCATCCAAAATAGAATCAAGATTATTAATTACCCAACTAAAATCACCGAAAGGAAGACTTTGGCTAAGAGCCCAACCATACAGATTGTTGGTACATTACAGTTTTTAATTTCAAGGAAGAAAGATGCTCAAGTTCCAAAGTACAATAAATATAATAATTACAAAAACAATTTATAACACAAAGTAAAAAGATAAACAATTTTTTAAATATAAATCTATTTAATTAACAATGGCAATTCTAGCATTATAAATTCTCTATATTGGTGACATAACTTCATTGTGATCAACTTTATAACCTTGAATAGTAATATTAATGTATCAACTTTCCATTTCTATGAATAGAATTTTTCAAAATCACGATATCGAGTGTTTCTAGAATTAATATAATTGTTTTCACTGCAACATAATTTCTTATCGATTTGATGTAAAATTTTATTGATTGAATCTGCATCTTCCTTCGTAATATTTACCTGAAGTTTTGAAAATTGAGTTTCACTCAATTTAGCAGCTTTGGAAAATTTATATTCTATTTCATTCACTAAGTACATTCTATGACCGAGATATATGTGAACAGGCTTCAAATTTACATCTTTTCTTGTTCGAGTATTTTTAGTTGTTTCGTTCTGATTGTTTACCATCACGGATTTATTGCTAAAAAGTCCTTGCATCTGAAAAATGAAAATAATTTACAAATTTTATTATTTATACTTGAAATAACACCTGTGCGGCCAATCAGAATCATTTTATTAAAAGGTTTATATATAAACAAAATTATGAAAATCAATTAAAACATACTAACATAAAACATATATAAAATTTAAATAAAAATAATTTATTTTTAATTAAAATCTTCGCTCCAACTTGCTAGCATGTACAGAAGATCTGCATTTGCCTTTTCCGCCCTCTAATTGGTACAACAATTGCAGGTTGATCCGCAAATAGATTCTGTTTTGATTGGAGTTTTATCCTTTATACTCCATAAGAATCTTTTCGACCCTGATACCAGTCGCCTCAAAGATTCTGTGTGTGACGCCCTCCGGGGCCCAGAATACCATATTTTTTAGTTCGGGATATGAGATAATTATCCTTTCAATAAGGAATTAGATAGCCATTTCTAAAAAAATAAATCAAAACATATCAATTTATAATTAAAGAAACTTACCATCAGTTGAATTGTTTCTCATTTTGTTATTTGAATGAATAACTCACTTGTATTTATACTAATTTTTAACACACATCAGACTCATTTCAACGAATTAGAATAATTCACACAAATTACAAACACGTCACAGCCAAAAAAACTATTACATATACGTTAGATAATGCTAAGTAAAAACTTTAAGATTTCATTGTTTTCAATGACTGACTTAATATCATCAATAATATTTCCAACAGTTTCATGATAATCGAATGTTTTAATACCTAAAATTACTATTTTACCACTAGCAAACACGTTAACACATAAAGGATTATTTAACATATCTTAAAGCTGGGAATATTTCAGGTTCATATATACAATTAATTTTGTTCAATAAATCATATAAATTAACATCTACTCCAATATCGGCAGTTACTGTAATTGATTGAATTTGAACATATTCAATTGTAAATGGTAAATCTTCAACTTTTAGAGGTTGTTTACATTCAATAATTTGACACTTACCTGACTTTAAAAACATAATTGGATACTTACCACTTCGATCTACAATTTGTTTTTTATAACACAAAATCTTTTTCACTAAGGAGGATCTCACAGAACTCGCAATTTGAATGTCCAATATTTGATTGTTTTCAAAAATCCTAGAGATGCAACTGTTATTGATTTCCTTGCAAGACAAGCTTACCCTAATAATCGTAATTTCTTGATAAACGCCTTTCAAGATGCAACAAAAATTCCACATGGATATATTTTTCTTGATTTTACACAGCAGTGTCCAGATGACTTACGAGTTAGAACTGATATTTTCAATAAAGAAGGTGCAATGTTATATAAACAAAGTTGAAAATGATATTATTTACATCCAATCATGCTACTTAAATCTCATGTTAAACATCCAAAATTATCAAAACTTTGAAAAGTGTTTAAAAAGACTCGTGAACCACTGATTCCTCCAACGACTAGTTTCACCACATCTAAAATACTTGTAACTGAAAATATTCCTGCAAAAAATCTTATTTCATACAATTTAAAAACAATATCATTTCCGAATAAAAATTAAAAGCCTATAAAATCAAGTCATCGTAGTTTTCCGTTTTTTAATGCTTTATTAAAGGCTCCAAGTGTGAAAAGAATGAATATCTTACAATCTTTTCTAAATTACGTTATTGATGATTTACTTGATATTATAGTCAAATTTGTCAAAGATAAAATTGAAATCAGTAAATCAAGTAAAAGGTATTAAACAAACACAAAAAACTCGTAAATTCAAAAAATCGAATGCAGATGCGTAAAATCGTATATAAACAACAAGGTGGTTTTATTGCGGCGTTACTACCATTAGCATTATCATTATTAAGTGGAGTAATAGGAAATTCATTGTCATAAACAATAGGTATAACTACTTCATTACCTAATCTTATACTTAATTTTAAGTCTACCTGTTGTAATGGAGAAAATTTGGACAAATCCAAAAGACGAAGCAGGTTTCAGTGGGGTAGAAAAGCTAAAGAAAAAAGTTACAAACTCGAAAAAAGAGACGCAAAAATGGTTATCAGGTCAACTGGCTTACAGTTTGAACAAACCGATGTTGAAAAGGTTTCCAATAAGAGCATATAAAACATACGGAATTAATGATTTATGGTAAATAGATTTGATGGAAATGATACCATATTCTGAAATGAACAAGGGCTACAAGTATATTTTGACATGTATTGATGTTTTTAGTAGATTTGTTCGCGCTATACAAGTAAAAGTAAAATCTGCAAATGAAATGACTTTAGCAATAAAATCAATGTTTAAAAATGGAAAACCGATTAATTTACACACTGATTTGGGTAAAGAATTTTACAACAGTAAAGTTAAAAAAATAATAAACGGAATAAATCATAACTCAGTATTTTCACAATTCAAAGCAGCACATGTTGAACGATTTAATTGAACGTTAAGGGATAAACTTAAAAGGTATTTCGTGCATCAAGGTAATAAAACATGGATAAATGTTTTACCGAAAATGATTTACAGTTACAATCATTCGTCTCATAAAGGTTTAAAGGGATTGAAACCGGTAGATGTAACTTCAAAAGATAGGTTTATTCATGAAGAACAAATTAAAAAGCCAAAATATAATGTCGATGATTATCTAAGAATATCTAAAATATCAGCATCACAATTCATTAAGAATTTTGATAACAATTGGAGTGATGAAGTTTTTCAAATCTCAAAGATCAATACTAATTAAAATCCGATCATATATGTTATAAAAGATGGAGAAAATAATGAGGTATCTGGTAAATTCTACGAACAATAGCTACAAGTTATTCCTCCACCAACAGTATTTAGAATTGAAAAAATTTTGAAAGCTAAAATGGTGAATAAAGATAAACAATATTATATCAAGTGGCATGGATATCAAAACCCATCATGGATACCCTCAAAAGGTCTAGTAAAATGAATTTCTGCATGATTTTACCGAGCAATAGTTGTCCAACAATTCATCCAGACAATCAAGCCAGTAAATTTATGGTGAATCTTCAAAACCCGATTTATTTACAGGGTAATTTGGAAGTAGCTTTGCAAGATTTTACATTTGTGTATAATACGTTTCCATTCTATAGTAAAGCAAAGATTGAATACAAAGAAATTGTATCAAAATCAGTTAGCAGTTTTTACTTTATTGAACAGGAAAAAGAAGAAATACTAATAAAAGAATTCAACGATCATAGTTAAATGTACATAATGCAAAGGAGTTTTACATATTTATTGTAATTTCTACCCATTCCAAATATCATTTGAAGATACGCAAAGTGCAAAAAGAATGGATGTATCTGAACCAATAATTACAAGCCCCAGTGAGACATTTCAAATAGTAGTTCCAACAAATACAGATATGAATAATGTAGCAAAAATAAATTTAACGTATAACACTGTAATTCAATCTGTTTTCTCATTTCGTGATAATTTGAAATCGTGGGATAGCATGTGATAAGAATGAATTTCGCCTTTGATCATTTGGATTACTGTTAATTCTTTAAATTTGTTGAATAAAGATTATAATAAAAAAAATAATTGAGTTTGAAGGTAACCTTACTAACGGGATTACGATAACAGTGTTATCATTAAAGTGTGCATTAACGATAATAATCGTAGTGATAACACCAGTAAGATTAACTGGGTTCAATTAGGTTTTATAATAATACAAGGGTAATATTAATAATCAAAACATTATCCATAATAATGGTTATAACAACAATTATAAGAACGGTCATAATAACTGCAATAATAATAATAATCATCGTAATAATTGTAGTAATAACAATGTTAATAATAGATGTTAACGGAACAATAACCACACTAACACCGATAATAACAACTATTTTGATGTAAATTGAAAATAATATTAATACTAATGACAAGGGTAATTTTTAATAAAAAATCCTAATGATAACACTAATAATTATAATAATAATAATAATAATAATAATAATAATAATAATTTTAATGATAATAACGACCACAGCTACCTTAATAGTAATAATAATAACAATAATGTTAATAATATTAATACCAATAGTCGGAATACGGGTCATCCACATGACTAATTAATTTTCATAAACTGCGCCGAAATATTTTCTTAAAAAGTAAAATTACTTTTATTGATTTTATTTTCACAGATTTTCCATTACCCTTTCTTCCTCAATGAGAGATGAGTATTATTAGACTATGCCTAATGTATTTTTAACCAAATTTACAGGTAATTTAGAAATATTCGAATGTCACCGTTTGTGGATCTTGGCATTTATAATAAATTCTACCCGATTCAAGATCCTCTGGACTCTTGCCTTATCTGAAGATTTTGAGAATTATTATAAATTGTGATAAGTGGTTCAAATTATTCTCGAAGATCTCTATCGTCTCCAACGGGAAATTTTATGCCAATTCAAATTCTTTTTTGTGGAATATTTATCGTGACTGCCAAATATATTTCTATAGACTCTGTTTAATTTTAATAAATTTTCCAACTTTAATTTGATTTGTAAAATTTTCGAATTAACCAAAATAAATTTTAGTTTTAAATTTTCATTTAATATTGTTGGGCCAGAACACAAACGGCCTTGAAAATTGTTTAAATGTATCAGTAATATATCATGAAACCCAGCACCAAAATAACTTAAAATATAACATACAACATCAACTGAACACCCAAAAATTTGAGAGAACATAAATAAATATAAAATCAAAAAAACACAAAAGTAAAATAAAATAAATACAAAATGCATCAAGAACAGCATGAAATTTCCATTAAAAATAACATAATAACAAGAAAATTTGACCGAAAAACGACAATTTATATAAAAGTAGAAAATTAATGAATTAAATGAGTAAAAATAAAATATTTTTGGTTGAATAAATCCAATTAAAAATTTAAGAAATAAATTGTCAATTTAAATTAAGAAAATAATAAAAATTAAATTTAGATAACACAAATAATTTCAAGGTCAAATTTTGTTTTATCGCACTAAAAATAATACGCAAGGTTAGGGTCACAGAATAGGTATATATACCGATTCATTTTTACATATCTTCAATCACTTTTTCCTGGTGAAAATCTCTTACCGTTTTTCACTAGTGAAAATATTCTTGAACAGAAGCGCTTTTGTTGATACATTAAGCTTATGTGAGAGAAATTACTTTTTCAGAACTGATTCTATACGAAGACTCCAATTAGAAGAAATGAGGAATGTTTGATGAACATGCCTATAAATGTACTTATGAATGTAACTATTGTCAAATATGCTTATGAATGTGCTTATGAACGTAATTTTTGCCAAATATGCCTATGAATGTAACAATTATGGATAATGAATTATATGTATTCGGACATGTATACTGTTTTATTATATCATATCTAAAAATCATGTCGAAAATTTTCCGGCCACAGCCAACACATCCTGAAAAAAAGTAATTATACACAATCAACGGCTCCTTGTAAGCGAGTTTATCTGCAACGGAGCTGTGACCGTGAGGGTTCGCCAGTGGTAAACAGTGAATCTAAACGCAAAATGATGACTTATAGTGATGAAGGGAGATCGAGGAATGGGTCTTTTGGCTTTTCCTTCATTCCCCCAACCCTAGAAAAATCAACCTAAAATGAATTACATATACGGCTAAAATTCTAAACACCGAGTAGTCCAGTGGGCACTCTTAAATATAATATAGACACAATCAACACCTTAAGGTCAAAATGAAGGTAAGGAAAGTGGGGAATAACTCAAATTGCTGCAACGAAATTTTCTCATCCAATGAATTAAACCTAAATCTGGTTAAAATCGAATATTAATAAGTTGAGGGATTAAAACTGAAGCTTCTCAAATAAAATTAAAATGAGATTACGACAAAACGTGGAGTAGTAAAGGGAGTTAAGATTAGAATAGGATTTTTGATAAAATTTAGTAATCTTAACATTTAAAAACTTTTGAATGTGTAAACAAAAAATCAAACAAGATAATAAAATTGCTGCAGTTTTCAAAGGATTTTACCAGAGTATCAAGTCTAAAAAATAAAATTTTACATTTATATTAATTTTAGATGAAATAAATAAAACAACATTTTAACTGGAAATCAAAATTAACAAACCAAGACAACTACAAAAATAATATTAAGTATTCGCATTAACAAAAAATAACAAAAAAATTTAAATATTGATTTACTAGGATGATAAAAAATTTCGATTGGATTCCCAAAATATTTTCTATCAATACCAGTGATGAAATAATAAAATTTTCAATATTGCAAAAATTAACGAAATTTAATTAGCATTACAAAAAAAATGCTTTCATCAAATTGAAAAGTTTTTGAATCAACTTCCTTATAATGAGAATTTTTTTATGATGATAAGGCCTTGCACGGAGCACCAAATTTCATAATTTTCATTCACTAGATTCATATAATATCCATTCCCGATCAAATGTTCTTGTTACTGCAAAATAACTCCAAGTTATCATTGTTCCGGTTTTCAAACTAACTTAGTTGACATAAACAATTGACAATCCAAGCTAAAATAATGTAAAATAACTGATAGAGTTAAATAATATCGAACATTACCCCTCTGAATAGTTCTGTGGCTTTTCGACAATGGCCTTATTCCTTAATAGGTTACGACAATACATTCTTTCCTTTTTTAAATCCAAGTTACAAATTAACTTTAATACATCAAAGAAAATGTTTGGAAAATTTGGAACTGGCATTTCCTAACACAAATTTCCATTAGGATTAGTAAAATTTAATAGAATATTCTTACCTTGTAATTAAATGGATAAAGACGACGATAAGAGACAGCCAAATTAAGATAAATTTTATCATGATAAATCCAAATTAGGTTTCAAAAAAAATCAGAACAATTTATACAAACTTTGCATGATGAGACTGGTTAATTTTCGATTTTCGCTAATTGTGCCGCCGCTGGACGGCAGGTGAGTGCTTGTCCAAGATTTCATATTGTTGAGCAAAAACTGATTAAGCCCATATTTGTTTGACCAGCACGATAATGCCTGTGTGTTTTTGAGCGTAAAACTTAAATTTAAGCAGAAAAATGGAGACTGTCAATAAAAATTAAAATTAAATAAAAAATTTTTACAAAAAATGTAAAAATTTAATAATAAATCAAAAGGAATTAAAAAATTATAATTTTTGAAAATTCCTTGTTTTACCGTATCAAAGCACACACGGGAAATCGTGATATATAAGACAATGCTGGTCGAGCAAATATCACTTCTTCAGCTTAACGCTTTTTTAATTAATTTTATAAATTATTTTACGTGTCTATTTTATTTTGGAAGAAAACAGAAGTAATCATTATTATTTTTTTTTATTTATAATTTTTTTATTTTTATTTTTATTAATATTTGGAAATCTTATTTGTTTTTATTAAAATGATAGGGTTTTGTTAATAATTATGACAACATGTTTTTCTTTTTATATTTATTTTATGAAAAATAAAGTTTTGATTCAAAATATTTTTTTTTTATTTTTTATACTCACAATAATTTTTGGTTTGATTCCTTTTACTATCGAGCCTCCATCATGAGAATTAAACTTAAAAAATTATACTTAAATTTTTACTTCACATACCATAAACTACAAGCACACAAGCCAGTAAAATGAAATTTTGTTACCCCGGATCGAACCGGTGGTTAGCGAGGAACCCATGGTGAAGGTAGGTGCTGGAACCGCTCAGTATTCTCCTTTCCTAAATCCTATTGCCCAACCTTCGAAAGAGTAGTGTTGAGGTCCTAGAAAAGGTTTAAATATAAAGGCTAACAATACGACAATGAAAGACATATAAAGAAGTTCATTTAGACGAAATAAACCAATAACCGACTGTAGGATGAACGACAAACCAAAACAATTTACTAGTTTACATAAATATTAGTCAAAGGAATAATCGAATAATCGTGATTTTTAGCAGACATTTGGGTGGTAAGCGAAAAATATTTGTATGGGGTTGTCTGGGTAACAACCATATAGTTTCAAAATATCAACCCCCAGAACCCACCAATATATTACTAAAAGCTAAATATCGATTAGGTCGCATTATATTATAAGTAAAGTAAATTTAATAATTCGACTATTCAGAAATGAAAAAATATTACACTTTATGAAAACGTTTGATTATTGTCTAGTTTGGATTTTTTAGTAACTATCTAAATTTCTTCCATGGCGTTTACATAGTCGGTTTTACCTGATAGTTTTCTGTCAATATATCAACAGTTATTCAACAAGCTCTTCGTGTAATTATCAGTTTTTCTTTTTTGTTCCAATTCCTTTCTTCCTTCTAACTAGTCATTTATGTTTCTTTTTATGTTATCAGATTTTAATCCTCCTTCCTCATGGCTACTCTCAGTCTATCGACGGTCAGGCGGTAAGGTCTCCGGGGAAAAACTTTGAGCTGTTATGACAACCATCAGTACAGCTTCTTCATCTCCTGCGCACTACGGTCCGTGGTTTAACACCGCCCAAAGTCGATCATAGTAATTTAATTTAAGATTTCACTCCTTCGAGATGGATTTCGATCATAGACATTTTTCAATTCGTTATGATAGATTATTTTAAAATAAAAAAAATTGAATAAAACCAAATTAAAAAAACTAAGATGACAATTAAAGTTATTATTCAGGTAAAATGTTGATATAAGTGCTATCATTAAAAATAAAATTCATATATCATAAAAGAATTACAATAGCATAATACAAAAAAAGAATTTTTACTTTTGTTGAAAGAATCCAATATTTCCCAAAATTAAAAATTTAAACGAATAATAATTGGAACTGATAGTATGTGTTAATAAATAGATAAATTTTTGAAAAACGTACTGAATTTTGCTTGCTCAGCATTGCCTTATATACTAAGATTTGCCGTGTGTGTATTTTGATGAGGTAAAGCAAGGAATTTTAATTTTTAATTTTTTAAATTATTTTTTCTAATTTTTTGATTTTATTATTAATTTTTCAAGTTTTATGTATTGGTGGGTTACAGGGTTTCGTCATTTGTTTAAATTATTCCGTGGTTGCCCCGTAACGCCATACAAAAAGATGCTGACTGCCACTTGGCACCCGTTGCTAGGCAACGTTGGTAATGTGTTCAAGTGGTGGACTGCCCGCAAAAATTGAGTATCATTAGCTAATACTATAGTTGCTCGGACAATCCTCGGGTTCACGAGCTGTCGATAGAAGACCTGTGCTCGCTTTTAACTATTTGGTCCCCTTGCGTTAAATTTCTATCGTCTATCCAGCTGTCTTATTGGCGTTAGTTTGAGAAGACAAGAATAAGTGGTGGTTTTATTTAATCCTTCACAATGTTATTTTAAAACCTTACTAGTACATAAATTTAATGAGAGATATACGGAAAACAATGTATTTAACAATAGTCTATTTATCTAGGAAGTGCATTGATTGGAGAGTCGAGCGGCTCGGCGCTTCGCTCGCTCCTTGCGACCAGGTCGTCGACTAGATGTTGAGGGAATTGTTGGAGTGGGGGTTTCGACAGGGGTTGGCATTGCGGATGGGGTCGGATTCACTTCTCGGTATGCTAATTGAGCCGGGGCGAATACTAGAGGGTAGGTCACCGCTGCCCCCTCTTGGCTGGCGGACAACGCTACCTCTAGCCCCCTGATCTGGGTCTTCAGGCTTGTCACCAATTGTCTTTCTTCGGCCCACCCCTTCTGGGCCGCGGCTAACTTTTGATACAGTGGCTTGACCCTTGTTGGGTTTACCCACGTCGCCTTGAGTTGTTGCATTTCCCGAACCACATGCATGAGTTGATCGTGAAGATCCTTGTTTGTCTGTCGTGCTCGGGTTAATTCAGTTTGTAATAACTTTACGGGATCCATTTCTAAAATAGTACGGGTGAATTTGAGGACGATTAATACAAATATGAGCAGTTTTACTTAAACAATTTTAGAAAATGAAAGTTATGATAATGATAAAAAGACGAGACAGAAAACTTTGTTTTTTGGATCGAACACAATGTCACTATAGCAATAATAAATGCTCAAATCAATAGAGTTTACTCCTCCGCGAAGAATCGTTTGATCCCTTCTTCCGGAGCGTATCCCGGGATCACGAGTACCGGTCGCTTAAGGTTTCTGATCGGTCTTGGAGAAGGCGGGTAGTTGTCAGCCAGTCGTCCGGCCGCTATGTCATCTTTGACATTGGCCAGGTAGGTTGTGGCCCATGCCACATCAGCTTCGATTTGTCGCTGACGCTGTAGAAGGCCTTCCAGGAGTTCTTGGGCCTGCATTAAAATATCTTGCGACGGATTGGGTTCGTCCGCCGTCTTCCGAAATCGCTTCATGAACTCTTCCGGCGATATTTCCTCCGATTGGTTATCTGTAGGCACCTCAGGATATCGCTCCTGGCATATCCGACTCCAGGCTTGCCTCCATTGTTCCACAGTGTGAGCGGGCATATCAATCATGGTTCTAGTGTCCTAAATTAAAAATATATTTTTACTCCATCTTTCTCCCTATATTTAATAGTTCGCCAAAATTGAAATCGCTCTCATCCTGCACGAGAGAACTCGCTAGCTTGAATTTACATGCATTAGGTGTTTGAGTATTTTGTGAGTACGGTGGTTGGTAATGCTGATAATCTTGTGTCGTAAGGGTGCGTTAGGCCAAAAGTGGTTTGCGGCTTGGTGAAATAATATGGTATGACTGTGTCGGTCTTATATGTGCTGGTCTATTAACAGTATAAAATTTATATGTGTACCGGTTAATTTAATAAATGTAATAATTCTATAACGTCAACCTAAAGTACTTTTAATGCAAACAAAAAATTAAATGACTATTTATCGAAATATTTCGTAAGTGATTATTGCATTTGGGCTTTAGCTTCTCGTCGAAATCGTTTACGGAATTCATAGTTGACAAATTGCGAAACGGAAAACGAAGTGATTCGATTATCGGCGGTGACAGGAACTGGATGTCAAATTCGGTTCGTCGATCATGGTGAATTGCCGGATGTGACAAAGATTTGTTTAATTTCGTCATGCCATTCATTTTCTAGTATGTTTATTTTAAGCGGATAAATTTGTTTATCCGGTCAGTTCACATCTATTGTGGTCATTATATGAATTCTCGTATGATCATGAACTTTCAAGTAGGTGAAATATTTTATTATGCTTGATTATCATCGAATTTTATTATTCAAGGATCACTAGTTATATCGGGGTTGCAGATTGGAATCTTTGGGTCATGAGTACAATATTCTGGAAGCTCTCTCAGCGTTTATCGGAAAGCAGGTCATCACGTCACCATGGTCAAAACAAAATCAGTGGTGAGTATTTCTCATCGTTAAGTTCTGCATAGCTAGTTATTAATCGTTTTATTTTTAGGGTTCGGTTTTTTGATACACATTTATTGGGTGATTTCCAAATGCCACTCGGTTAATGCCGGATTCGACGCAGTTCTTATGATCGCTTTGTTCCATTATCCGACAATGATTTTAATGTTTTACGTGAGGAATTATAGTCGTCTCATTTGCTGATTTTTATTTTTATCAATTTTGTTAATACATTTCTTTGATTATTTTGTTTCGAAGTAGTTAATCGTGATGATTTTTGTCTATGGCTGATCTAATTAAGCAAATAATATAGATGTTTTGTTTGGATAATTTTGGTCACCCATTTTATTCGATCCATGTCTCTATTCCATGATCAACAAGTCAAAGTCCCTCTTCGTGGATTTGTTGAATTTACTGAAATATGAATTTTCGATTACTCAAGAGAAATCGGACGTTCATCGATGGATTACTTGGTTACACACATAATTCTCTGTATGTCACTCCACGAACTTACAATAATCGCTAATCCACATGGGTTGATTTTAGTTCTGAAATTTCATCAAGGAGGACCTTGCCTGTTGATCACGAAATTGATTCGATTTAGAAATCATTTTGTTTAATACGATACGTCTAATTAACATTTTTGGTAATTCATAATTTTTATAAGTTGTTTCTTTTATTCAGATATTTATTCTTCGGTATACATACTTTGTAACTACTTATCTGGTTCGAACACTTGTCATTATGGTGAAATAAGTTAAGGAGTTAGATCTTCATTATATTAAGCAATAATTATCTATTAAATGACTACCTAGTTTAATAAATTAACGAGTCAAATATCTTTACATAATTCTTTGTTTCTTTACGGTACAATACTTTACTTTAAATGGTTGAATGAAAATCAATGAATTATTTATTAAGTGAACATTTAATTTACGGTATTAAATTTCTTTGCGTTAATCAATTAAAATCGATGAATTATTCATTAAATGAATATTTACGATATAATACTTCAATGAGTTAAATTTCTTTATATTAGTCAATTAAAAATTGATGAATTATTTATTAAATGAATACTTAATGAGTTAATTTTCTTTACTTTAAGCAATTATAAATGAATTATTTATCAAATGATTTCTATCAATTTATTTGACTCATAAATTTACTTTAATTTGAAGTAGTAATGTCAATTTATTATAACAACGATTTCCATTTAATTTAATTCCAGTTCCATTCCCCTTTAATAAGCCTTAACGCATATTGTGTTTATATTATATTTACTGAGTGCCCACTGGACTACTCGGTGTGATGATTTTGAGCCATGTGTAATATGAGTTAAGTCGATTTTACAGAATTGAGAAACGAGGAAGCAGCCAGAGACTTCTTCCTTATTTCTCGCTTCAGCTATAGGGATAATATTGACGTTCCAACCCTGCGTTCCGCACGCCGGGTCTTCACGGGCACAGATCATTGGCGATATTCCACGCACTTACACGAATCTGAGTTGTGTGTAGATTTTATTTACTTGCATTAGGTTTCGGCTGTGGGCCGGAAAAATTTCGACATATTTTAAAAACATATAGAATAAGTTATATATATATGTGAGACAATTTATGCATAATAATGTTTATTAATTATATAAAAAAAAATAACAAGTTACCATTCCAATTCATAAAAATAGCATAAATTCATACAATAAACCAAATGCCTCTCTTCCCACGCCGACGTCCGAGCAGAGCTCTACAGAGATGCAAGGTACGAGGCGTGGAAAGAGGGTTCCAAAATCAATGATCCTCACCTAAAATTCTGAAAATTCAAAAACACTGATCTCAAAATAGATTTAAAATATTCAAACAGGATTCAGATAGTTTTCGAAACACGGTGTGTTTTCAAAAATGGTTTTTTGGTTTTTAAAAATGGTTAAGTTAAATGTGAAAATGGATCAGTATATATACCTAAATTTTTGGTGTGTAAAATTTGATGTAGTAAAACAAAATTCGACCTTGTTGTTTTCTAGCAAATTCTAATATTTATTTTTATTATTTTTCGATTTATTTTTATAATTTTTCATTTAGAATTTTTACTGAATTATTGCTAATTCAAATTTTTCGATTTAAGTCTTGCTTTAATGAACTTTAATTGATTTTTCCAATTTCGTCGAATTTGTCGTGTTTTCTTGTTGTATTTGTGTAGGTATCGTGCGGATCTTGGTGCATTTTGTTAATATTTTAATTTATTTTTATGTTTATTATTTTATATTTAATTCTTTTATTTCTCGGATTTTATATGGTTTAATTGGTGTTTTGGGGTTTATTTGAATTGCGTGTTGTGTTTGCGTGTGTGTTTCTGATCCATTTAAACATTTTTGAAGGCCGTTTACGTTCTGGCCCAACAGTATTAAAACTTGATTTAATTTTTTAATTATTTTAATTTCCTTCTAAATTTTTCGTTTTTCTTTCTTAATTTAATATTTAGTTGACCGCTCAAAAGTATATAAGCATTATCGTGCTAGCCAAGCAAAATTAAGGGTTTACATCAATTTTTGCCCAACAGTAGTCATGGCAATATTACTCACCTTTTACTGGAAACCGCCCATTGGTATACATTCCCAACGTCATCTTCGACAGGTTTCCAATGGTAATGATTTTTATGCTGCGTATATGATGGGAAACTTTTGAAAGTGGTCTCAATATCTTATTTCTTCAACATCAGGTTCCCAGCATAACTCAATAACTAGTTCTAGCCCAACAGAATAACTCGACATTGATGTGCACTAGTAACTATTTAAGTCAGTAGCAATAAAACCACAGAAGTTACGATGTGGATAAACTGGTCACCGTAAAACTAGCAATAAATCAAAAATTATATGTAATATAAACGTTTAAAAAGGTTTTTAGATATATTTTCGTTACACATTCCCAAAATTCCACATTTTATCTTAAAAATTAGTGATTAATTTTAAAATGAATAAACGAATTGAAATAAATTTCAAATAAAATACTTTCTATTTTTTACAATGTTCAAAATTAAGTTTTTAAATTATCCGCATGTAGTTAAGTCTTGTTTAATTTAATTATTTAACTGCGGCAGACATGTTAAATTTAAGGTACTATTTTGATAAGGATGGAAAGAGAATTTATACGTTAAAGGTAGTTATTTTAAATAATATATAATAATATATTAAATAATTATAAGTGTTTTGGTCCTAATCAGCAACCTACTATTTGTGCTCATCCTGCAAAGTATTCTCCCGAAGATAAATACTCTGAAGAAAGAATACTAATGAAAAGAAGATTTAAAATTTTACCAACCCAATTGCCACAATATAAATATTAATTTCTACGTATATTTATCATAATATATTCATTGATAATTTTAGTGATTCGTAAAGTATTTTTAAAATTGAGCATAATATTATACAGTTTTAGAAGAACATCAAGTTTTGATTATATTTTCTGCCTAAATTCAATTATTTATGTTAAACTGATTCATATTGGTAGAGAAGATATTAAATCATTGTTTATGCGTATTTTTAACTTGGGAAAATTTGCAAGATTGATATTCAAGTTTTCTTATATATTAAAGATAAAATAAGTTTATAAAAGTGACTAACCTCTGTTTTATATGTTTTCTTAATATTAACACATATTCCTTAAGATCAAATTCAAGGGAAAGGGAAGTGGAAACTCGGAGTCGGTGCAGCTGATTTAAATAAACATGTAAACTTATGAATATCATACTATACTAAGGTCAAACTACCTAAAATGAAATAAGGAGATGTATATCGGATTAACCCTAAGCTCAATAAGAGTATAATTTTATTAAAAACGATAGTCAGCAGTAGTCAACTACTTATTGTAGAACTATATTAGATACTAATATAATAATACACCTTAAGTAAGAGGATATCGACGAGTGATCTAGTAAAAATGATATGGATAGTAGAACCCTAGTAACGAGGTAGGTCTAATATTCTCACCGAGATCAAAATCATAATAAAATAACCGAGATAATTTGAATAAGGATAACTTCATTTAAAACAAAAAATTTAGTAACCTTTTCGCATAAATAACAATCACAATAAAAAACAACCGGAGTGATAAAATGAACGGAAATCCACTAAGTACACAATTTCACTAAATCGAAGGAACTATACCACAAAATTCCTTGATCTATCCCATCCAGAATTGACCCACTCGTTGAGAATCCGTATTGATCTTCTTAACGCCAATAGGTAAACAACGAATTCAGCGAGGAATTGGGGTAGAATCAACTCCACCAACGAATGACGTGATGCGCCCATAGTTCGCCTTAATAATGTCGGTCAAAATTAGCAGGCTCTTTGATATCAGGTTTCCGGAGATGACAAATAGTACGGCAGGAAAACCAACCGCCAGTCAAGAGAGAAGGAATAGCGAGAAAGTCCTGGTTCGAGAATAAACTGAAATGAGTGGGGTATATCAGCTTCTTGCTTGAACAAATCAATTGATGGTGATGATTGACGATACGAGTTAGCAGGAGGAGAGTTGAATTTATTCTTTCACTATAAATTGGAGAAACAAACAATTCCAAAAATGGGAAATATTCAGAAATAAATAATGTCCAGTAAAATCACAATCAAGCAATCATAGCGGAATAACCGATAAAATTAACTACCAGCTCGTGACACGCGCCGTTGGCAGAGCATGCACTGATTACACAATTCTACACCAGAAATTCATATGATAAATAAGTAACTAGAAATAAAATGGGAAAATTTTTTTTGTTTATTAAGTCAACGAATTAAGAAGCAATTCGATCATATTTAATAGGGGGATAAGCCAATGGAGCGACTGTAGATTATTGCCACCCTACTATATAAGCAACCACAAATGAGCAAATTTATAACAAATGTCTTCGACACCTAAGAAGTACAGCCCGATTACGGATAATGAGCGTAAAGCAGAAGAGGCGCACCGAAAACGGCCAACGACCACCGACTGCCTGCTAAAGGAGAGATAGAATATGATTCCATAAAAAAACCCGAGGTAATTAATGTTGGTAATATTTTCATGTAAAACGACCCCAATATTTATGAAACTCTCCCAACGTCTCACCACGGCTTAACAGTGATGGAAAGATGAGAAAATACTAAACCAGACCCAACGAACCCAGATTCAGGGATTAGAGGTCGCGCTATCAGCATGTCAAGAAGGGAGTGCGGTGACGTACCCCTTGGTGTTCGTTCCGGCACAGTTAGCATATACAGATCAGATCCAATCGAGCAACTCAAATAAGCGATCACAGCCTCATTCAAGGCCAGGTAGAGCCGAAAGAAAACGACGGCGTATCCAACACTCGGATAACTAAAAATAACATATTATGTTTTGACATTAAACAGCGTGTAATATTATCATAATAAATGTTTGATTTGAATTTTTCCCTTTAAGTAGTCAATTATAATGTATAGAATTTGCTAAATAACTAGCTCCATGGGAGACCACTTAAGGTACCTAAATAATAAGACCGGTAGAAGCCTTCTAACGGTAGCTCGCTGAACCCGATATTAGGCCGGGCCTTAGCAGTTATGTAGTCAGAGATCACCTTTGGCAGTCTCATAACCAATGGTTGTAGTTCCAACGTTGCCTAACAACGGGTAACCATTAGCGGGCGCAAAATCTTGTATGTAAAGGGGTCAAGGCCAGAAACTATTAACTTCACAGTTGTAAGAAACCATAGAGATACTTAGATAACGCAAAGTTAGCTGGAATGTAAGATATGATTTTATACGATGCCGAAAATAATCGCTGTTCCTACACTCAGTAGCACTCATGAGTCAAGCCATTCAGTAGAAATAAATATAAAATCAACATATCGATAATTCCTACGAGTGACAGAAGTTAGATAATTTCACTAATTTATTCCACTATAAATCTGGAATAATCATGGTACAGAAAACCATATAGGCATACGGAATATAGATACAGCTGTTCTATCCACATACAAGGAACTAGTTTGCAACATGTTTAGTCAACGACTCAATAAAATAATGCATGCATTACGTGCATACCACTCTAGTTTACCAGTGAGCTACCATAATCTTTCGTTTAATTTATAGCGAATCATAACTCTAATTAAATCTAATCGATTATACTTAGAAACCTCAAGAATCTTTATAGCTGGTTGCGTTACTTCTAAACCTCGGCTGCCCACGACGAGTTCTTGTCGAAAGACGCAAGGCGTCGTTGAAAAACCCGTGGCGTCTGATGGCAACGTCGGTTGGAGTTGGCATTTAAACATTTTGAGAAAGAGCAAATTCAGACGGGATTTAGGATAATGCTCTTCGCCTCCTTTCCCTCTCAGCTTTGCTGGGATGAGGCTTATTGTTTTTACTTCTCTGTAACCTGGTAATGCGATCCATGAGTCTGGCGATAAACGATATAACGGAGATAATAATCGATTACATTGTAATATTTTTGGTTTCGCTCCTTGCTCCAATAATATTCGAGTGACTGGCTCCATAAATCTCAATTTATTACCTACAGTGATAAATAACTAGATTCGGATTAGTAATAGTCATTGTCAAACGATTGCGTAATATCTATTTATTTAGTTTACAATCGTTTAATATCATCTCGCGATAAATATTTTCCATGAAATCTTGGCTATGATGGAACAAATAATCCATTTTATTATTAAAATACAGAGTAAACTTAATATCTTCCGTATGGATTCTAGTTTTTGCATCTTCAATTGTTTTCTTTGATAGATATACACTTTTATAATTTGTTTCATATATTATTTGTGATGTCTTTTCTAATAAATCGCATTCCATCACTAGATGAAGTTGAAATTAACACTTCAGGTGTCTTTCTTGTCCTAGATGGAGTCACTTTTACTTTCCGTTGTCTCTGATATTTAAATTCAATCGATCGGGTCTTTCTTTGAATTGTTCACCAACTAATTCTTTAAAAATCATTGTTTTCAAATACGCCAAATTACACACATTTGTTTTTACATCAATCACTAGAATTGACTCACCTGTCTGACAGCTAGACTGCTTCATATTGCAAAATGGATGCGTTTGCAATTTACCTGCATCATCATCAAACATACCTTGGAATTTTCTCAATTCCAAGGTATATTCTTTCACCACTAAAGAACCTAAATTGATCTCTCCAGATTGAAACTAATAAAATAACAAAATTAGTAAGGAATCGGAACAGAATTAACCCTACCGACGAATGGTTACATGACGTTGTCTCCGCATAATTTTGCTTTTATAGTGTCAACCATGGTTGTCGTATTCTGCTATTTGGTGCCACGCGCAGAAACGCCTAGGAGTTAGCAGAGTTACGACTACTGACCCATGCAAGCCGGATCATTAGAGATGATGAGAGCATAAACAGTGTGGTAGAAAACCAATGGTCAGCCAAAATGATGAGAATTGCGACCAATCTCGGGCAGAGAATAAACCGAGATGAGTTCGAGGTAGACCAGTTTCTTACTAAGGTGAGCCAGGTGATCGTGGTAGTCGACGATAAGATTAGCCGGAGGAACATCGAATTCATCTTAATCGTGCAAAGTAAGAACGACAAAAAATTCCAAAAATGAGAAATATTAATAATAAATGCTCCAATATAAAAATCCACAAAATAGCAAAACATAATAAAACCAAACGTAGCAGAAAGATTGGTCAGAAATTAATTCAACATATGACAGCTGGTATCTCGCTCTACTGGTGAAGAATGAACTGATTAGCAAAGCACTATTTCATAACTAGAAGAATCAACATACTAAATAATAAATTCTAAAATAAAATAAGGGAATTTTTGATTAATTAACGAATTAAGAAACAATTCAACCACATTTAATGGGGGTATAAACCAACCGAGCGGCAATGAGTCAACGCAATGCACTTATATAAACATTCACAAAGTGGGTAAATAAATAACAATGTCTACTGCTCCCAAGAGACACCAATCTTCTACGTAGGGAGGAGCAATCGTTCAAGAATCGACCCAGCAGCTGCCGACCGCCTATTGGAGGAGATCTAGTATATAGTCCTGCCGAACAAGCTCGAGGTACATAATTTCTGTAACACATTTTCATTTAAAGTAACGGCCAATAACGTTGATAGATACTTACCGAGTAGTAGCATGAATAAGACATTTATTATTTATTAAGCTCGTATTAATGATATGATATTAACACCGATGGACATTTAGATCGCAGTGACCCAAATGACGGATGGGCGGACGGCTCTCGGTTCACCCTACAAGTGTCTGTTCATTCGGCAGCAAGATATCGTCAAGCTCTGTGAGACCATGGATACTCACTGGCGACATACGGAGAGAATAGTTGGTCATGTTGACCTGAAGATCGGAACAATGAAGTAGAACTACCAAGCATAGCCATCAAGAGAGAACTGGGCAGGAAGCCAGAGCGAGAAGCCCGCCAACGGCTCTAATTCAGTCTATATCGCCTGAAGAGTCACCAAAAGAAATTTCCATTGGCGAGCAAACCTGGCCCGGCGACACCTATCTCGCGTGAATGCAGATATTGCCAGTAGAATTATTCCAAGTACCGATGGTTTCACTCCGGAGTACGGGGTTTCATTCGAACTGGATGACCCTAGGCTGATGAACATGGAAGCTTCAACAAAGCTAATTCTACCAGATTGATTAGTACAATTAGCTCTACTGGATCGATTAGGACAGCGGCAACTCGGAGACCACACGTATGCTCGCCGATATTCCAAATTGAGGCGCACCGACCATTTGCGCAGGAGTAACCAGTCTGATAGCCGACGCTGAACCGAGAATCAAAAACTTGGATTATGTCACCTGAATTTATAATAAATGCTTTCGATTTTCGAATAAAATTTATAATAGCGAGAATGATTTAACCATAAGATTCCTAACTAACAATGATTATTAAACAGCCATAGCTCGGAGAAGTTCAGAGAGTGACTCTAAATTTTTGGTAAAGATAATTGATAGTTAAACAAAATTGCAAAACGTTATAGAAAATTTGTAAACACAAAGAATTTTATATTAAAATATGAAAGTCATTAGAGAGCTAGTTTAACGACCATTATAAACGCCAGCGATAGTCATACTGCCTATCGAAACAACTAATCGAATTTCTTTGATTTTAGATATGGAATTAACTCGGACCCTCGATCAAGAATTAAGAAGTATGCGGCGGGAGAACACTGGTCTACACCGACAACTATTACAATTATGTCAGGAGATCCAAGGGATCAAAGGCACTTGGACCAGGTTACAGAGGAGTAAAGACTCCCGACAAATTAGAATTAATAAAGTTACAGTATCTAGTAAATTTCACGTCGTTGAATAAAATGTCACAAGCAGGTTTATATTCAAGCGATGAAATTGATGAAGCACAAATACATTTATTATTCCCTTCGAAGAAGGGGCACGTCATATCAGAAATAGTAGACAAGGCAAAGTAAATTATGATTATTTGTTGATACCCGATCATTATAAAAAAGCTATGTATAATACAATGAAAAAGATTTGGGGCAAATTTATGTTTTTAGGGCAAGCTTGTGCTGGATTAATTGGTATAAACGTAATTGCAGTAACAGTGAAAGTAATACTACCTCAAATATTGTCGACGTATAGAATATACGCAATTTTGGGTTGGTCATGGAAATTAATAATTGGATTTGTACCATTTTTAGCTAGATTCTTTATCACGGATCACCAGTATAAAGAAATAAAAAATGTGAAAAGCGATTCAAAAATGATCGAAGAAGTGAAGACTCACAACTAGATTCAATAACCAAAAATAAGAATGAGAACAATAATGGTGGAGACAACAAGTTATCATTTTTAAAAATAATAATATTGACATTCATATAGTTGAACCTGAATGTAGATTTTTGCTAGAATGTCTGGGAATCAGTTAAAAATATTGGGTAAACTTGAATTGAGAATAGAGAAATAACTCATGTGCTGGTTATGAAAGATTGCTCGACAAAATTACTAATCGGTATGGATGTGATGGAACAATTAGAAGGAGTTTCATTAGATTTAGCTACAGGTAATCTAACTGGCATAATAACTCACCTCTGAATTTGCAGGAACTTCTAAAGTATGATTTAAAAATACTTCTTCAGTTTTGTGCACAATTTCATTTGTGTTACTGTTAATATGGCGAGTGTGCCAGATAATGAATATATATTTGAACCGAGTCAAACATTAATAGAGAAATACAATACACCAATCTGTGATGAAATAGTAAAAGTACAGGACCAATTAATCCCGGTGAAAATAGTCAATTGTAATAACAAACCAATTCAGTTAAAACCAAAGGCAAAATTGAGAAAGTTATTGAAAATGAAAAACGAAGAAAGGCAAAAATTACCTAGAAATATAAAGATCTATAAAGAACCACTAGTCAACAGTACTGATTTAACGGAAAGTCAAAGACTAAGATTATGGAATCATTGCATAAATATCGAGAAGTATTTGCAAGACACGTATACGATTTGGGTTTAACTCAAATCAATGAACATGAATTTTCTTTACTGGACAAAACACCAATCAAATTGAGACCACACAGAATACCATATGTACATCAAGAGCAGAGTAACAGGCAAATAAAGACAATGAAAGATTTCGGATTGATACGAGATAGTTCATCCCCATTTTCATCGTCCATTGTGGTCGTTAAAAAGAAAGATGGCGAATTGCTATTTTGTTTGGATTATAGAAAGTTAAATCAGGTAACAAGAAAAGATACGTACCCAATACCAGTTCCACAGGAAATGTTCGATCAAACGGGAGAGGCGAATTTGTTTACGATTATTGATTTAAATAAAGGGTACAATCAATTTAAAGTGAAAGAGGAAGATAAACGGAAAACTGCTTTTTCAGATGGCAAAGGACTCTATGAATTTAACGTATTACCGTTTGGGTTAACGGGTGTACCGGCTACATTTCAGCGAGGTATGGTAGCGAACCATAAATATATCATTCATGAAGGACTGCTCAAATGTGTAAGAAACGGTAGCTTATTAATAGTAGTACCGACGAAAAATCGAGAAACATTGTTATTGGCAGATCACGATGAAGCGCTTGATGGACATCTATCGTCCAGAAAAACATATTCTAGACTGAGATTAAAATATCATTAGGAAACAATGGAACGAGATGTAAAGCAGTGGTCAATACTTGCAAGATATGCTTAACTCGTAGAAATAAGCGAAAGAAAATCAAAGTTCCCTTGAAACCAATGCTAATTCCGTCGGTACCAATGGAAATGACAGCAATGGATATTGTCGGACCATCGCCAGAAACAATAAATGGGAATAAATATATTGTAGTCTTCTGTGATTATTTAACAAAATGGCCGGAAGCTTACGCAATGCAGAATCAGAAAGCAGAAACAGTTGCTAGAATATTTGTTGAGAATATTATTTTCAGATATGGTTCACCAAAGAAATTATTAATTGATCAAGGTACAAATTTTCAGAGTGATCTATTTAAATCAATGACGGAATTATTTGGAATTCTAAAATTAGTACGTCACCATAACACCCACAAACAGACGGACTAGTACCTTAACAGATGCACCTTAATTAGTATGATATCGTCCTATGTAAATCGAAACCAAAAGGATTGGGACCTATTTATAAAACCATGTCTATTCGCATATAGAAATTCAGTAAAAGAAAGTACTGGAGAAACACCGTTTTATATAATGTGTCTGAGACGAAAAAAAATGCCTATTGATTTGGAAATCAACCTCCAGTCACACAATATATAGACGTTCCAGACTATAAAGCTGTGATGCAAGAGAGACTGCAATCAGTGTGGAAACAAGAAGGACTCAAAATCAAATACAATCAGGAGAATTACAAAGACCAGTATGATAAACGAGCGCATGAACATGGCATAAAATTGGGAGATTTAGTATATTTAAACAAACCCGAACCAACAAAAAAACTGTCAACAAAATTCAAAGACCATTCAAAAGACCGTATACTGTATGTGATACGACAGAAACCAACTTAAAGTTACGACAGATCAGAAAAAAATAGGCAGAAACATTAGTTGTTCATGTGAATCGTTGTAAAAAGATTCAATCAGATGGTAAAGTGAAATATTCGATGAGATCAAAGCAAGATAAAATAAATGATGGGCTGAATATTATACAAAAATTTACATAAAAAGCCCCCCCCCATTGAATTATATGAATAAAGTATTGTTCGTGACATTAATAATATCTAATCTATTTCTTTCAAATGAGGCAGAAGTCATTCCAAGGTATGCCAAAACGGAAATTGAGGTGCTTGAAAATATTCAAACATATTCAACTCTTACCCAAACTGTATGGTTATATCTTTTTAAAGAATCAGAAGAAATCGAAATTGATAATCTTGTGAGTTATTTTGAACCCCCGAAAAAACTAGGTTATCATCAAAATATGTTGATTGCACGGGATTTAACAATGAATTTAATATCCCTGGCTGGTAAAACAATATAAACCTCGAAAGGATTCTGTAAGGAAACTGCATAGTTTAATTAGTTGAACGTGTAGACACAAAAATTAAAAAACCACGTCGAAATGGAACCCGCTGTAAATAGAATTAACGTATGTTGGCAACTAGATGAAACCCAACAAGTCAAAGTGATTTTTCAAAGCTATTGAGTCGATACCCTTATCTGAGAAAACCATTTGTAAAGTACTTTAATTTAAAATTAAATAAAATTTATAATATCGTGATTCATTATTATGAAAAATTACTTCAGGAAAATGGCACTTTTAGTGATAATAAATGGGTCGAAGTATATGTCGATCAACAGTCAATTCATTTAATAAACGAAATTAATAGTTGTATTCCATTACCTTAATCAAACAATTATGGCTGTCTCCAATCTAGACATCAATAAGCAAATAATGATATACTATTATGGGAAAATTCAGGCTCTACTGAACGACAAACAAAACTGGCTTACTCTTAATTTCTTTCAGCCAAGGTCAGCATCCAAAATTAAAATGGTGCACATGAAAATTAAATACTATCGACGTACAAATCAGACTAGCAGTTGGCAAAAGACATTCGTCAAAAACAAAGCTGTTCGAGTTTCAGTGAATCAACGAAACAAAAGATCCAATTTACCAATGCAAATCAACCAAGCATATCCTTCAACCAAAGCAGGGTGAAGCCAAACAGACGGTAATAAATTCTATTCAATTGCGTATAACAAAACTCTATTTCGAGCTAATGATTCTGAAATAATATTCAACCAAACCACATTACAAATCGGTAATTCTGGAACATCCTTCATAATTGTGATCATGACAATAACTATTATCATTCTTGTCATATACATGATATCATTTTCAAAACTTATTCGAACAAATAAACATTGCGTTCGTATCGAACGACCAAAACATTTGTGGGTCGTGTACGAGGAAACATTCGTCTAGTGAGATACAATTGATTATTGCATGCCTATTTTATATTGACATTATATCTTTCATATATATATATTCTGATTGATGTGAATCTTTTAGTATAAAGTATCCTTTGTATGTAAAAGGTCAAGTGCAATCTGATTGGATAACGGAGTTAAGGGGATAGAAAATAAAATTTGTTTGAATAAGAGTAAAGGGTATAAATTTAAAAGTGAAATAAAAATCAATTATTGTAATTAAAATAAATTAAAACGGTAAGAATTTATTATTAAATATTATTATTTATATCGGGATTGAAGGTGGTACCCTTCGGGTGCTTACCGGCGGTCTCCGATCACAAATCTAAAATTCAACAATTAATTTCTAATGTCTTTAGAAAAAAATGGAGAATGGGAAAACAGCACAAGTGTGGGGTTTATGGTTTACATAACCTTGGCCCCAGATGTAAATATTTTCTTGTCCCCAATGATCACCCGTTGCCAAGCAACGTTGGAAATGCAATCATTGGTTTTTGAGGTCGCCAAAGTGAGCGCCACCTAGGAACTACTCTGACCCGACCTCAAACTGGGTCCAACGCACTACCGTTAGAAGGTACGTGTGCGATTTTCTTTTTCTGGTCCCTCGCTTGTGTGCTTAATTTTATCTTCCTTGAAATCTCTTTCCATACAACTGTTCGAAAATTCCCTATAATTCAACTCTATTACTACTGAAATAAGACTCAGAAAATTAATTTAAGCAAAACATTTATTGGACATCACTAAAATTATTTTGAATTATTGTCTTTGTGCCTTTGCAGCACGGCGTTTCGCACGTTTCGACTTTCCCGGCCTGTGTTTGGGAGCTTTGGTTGTTGGCACCGTAGTAGACGTCGCTTCTCTTTACACTAGTTTGGCAGTTGCGTAGACGAGCGGGTAGGTTACCACGTTGCCCTCCTGGCACGCCGATAACGCTACCTCAAGGCCGCGTATTTGGATCTTTTGTGATTGGGTGAGCTGCTTCTCTTCAGCCCACCCTCGTTTTGCCGCTGTCATCTTTTGATAAATTCTTTTTGCTCTTTCTGGCTTGATGCAGGTGGCTTTGGTCTGCTGGATTTCTTTATTCAATTGAGTCAGTTGACATTGTAGATCCTTATTATTCTTACGGTCTGCGTGGAGTTCCTGTAGTAATAGTTGCTTTGAGCTCATGTCTAAATGAAGAAGAACATTCAATAAACTCCTTAACTATTATTACATGTTTTAATTCATTGCGTCCCTGTCTATACCTTATATGGCGTTGGCGGACGGAATCTATGTCTCTTAACACTTCATTTCCTCATAAGATATTAAAAAAAATCGAGGCAGCAATATCAGTGAATAACTAACATCAAGCATTTATTACAAACAAAAAAGAAGTCAGTGACTATTGAATCAAAGGTAGATTTGGTTAGATCTTCTGCTTGGCCGGTTAAGAGCATAGGAGTGATCGTGTTGTTCGTCCGGACGCCTTTCTTCGCCTCGTAGTTCATGGGGAAGAATCTCTCACGAAACCACCACGTTCACTGCCTTGGTCCGATCGCATAGTCGCGGGTCGTCCAGCTCATAGGAAACATTGTACCTCGGGGCATACCCGTCTGTGCTGGGTATTTTGCCCTCAGCAATGTCAGCATTCACTCGTGCCAGGTACCATCTGGCCTTGTCCACTTGCCAATCCGTTTCTCTTTTGTGTTCTTCGAGGCGGGCTAATAGATATTCGGCCTGGCCCCGGATCTCCGGGATCGGGTGGCGGCCTGGTTCGCGTTTGATCGCGACGAAGGGAATATCAGCCCGTTTGGCCTTCCCTCCGGGATTCTCTGACCAGCGAGATTGAGAATCCCGCATCCCACATCGCTTGGCGACACCGGGCAGCCTCGTGTGCCGGTAATCGAAGCGTGACGCGGGATGCGTCGATCCATGAATCGTCTAGAACAAATAAATAGGTATTAATGTTAAGCCTGACTTGATAGGCCGTCAAGGGTCAATTGATGAGAGGCTCTGGGGTTTTGGTCAGCTATGGTCTGGTGGATCTGTGGAACTCACATATGCTGGTGGCCGAACTAAAGGCTGCTGCGTAGGGTTGTGCGTAATTTACCGGGTAATTCACTCATGGGTTAGTCGCCGTATGTTTTGTCTTTCCTGAATGTTTACGCGCCCATCTTAATTAGCCCGACGGGTCTAGCGTCATGATGGTTGTCTTAGTCGTAAGGTGATCCATTAATTTGTAGAGACTGGGCAGTTTTGTGTGGGTTCCATCTCTCGTCTTTTACATACGTTTTGATAGTGGTGGGTTACTGGGTGTGGATGTTTGTTTAAATAGTTATGGTGGTTACCCCGGTAACGCCATATAAATATTTCTTTGCTACCACTCGGCACCCGTTGCTAGGCAACGTTGGAACTGTGTTCGAGTGGGTAGACCGTCCGCAAAAAGTGAGCGCTATTGCTAATGCTGTAATTGACCGGAAGATCTATGGGTCCAACGAGCTGTCGATAGAAGACCTATGCTCGCTTTTGATTTTTGGTCCCCTTATATTGTAAATGCTATCACTCGTACTCCCAATTTTTGCGCAAGGTTCTCGTTCAAGCGGTGCAATGTCCTCATACAACCTCTGTGGGTTGACACTTATCGAATCCGGGAGAATATCGTTTTTGAATAACAAAAAAAATATATATTTTACGAAATAAACACATTCTATCAGTCGATTAGACATTATTTAATAGTCGAGCGGCTCGACGTCTAGCCCGCTCCTTTCGCCCCGGTCGGTGTCTGTTTGCCTTTGGAGTAACCTTTGGATCCGTGGCCGCCGTCTCTCGGTAGGCCAGTTGGGCAGGGGCAAAAACAAGGGGGTAAGTCACTGCTGCCCCTTCCTGGCAGGCCGACAATGCGACCTCCAGACCCCTTATCTGTGTCCGCAAACTTTGATTCAGCTGCTTTTCATCCGCCCATCCCTTTTGGGCTGCAGTAAGTCGCTGATGAAGTAGTTTTACTTTCTTCGGTTCTAACCATGAGGCTTTGGTTTGTTGTATTTCCTGGGACATCTCGCTAAGTTGAGTGTAGAAATCCTTGTTGAGCTTACGGGAATGTTCTAGTTCCCTTTGCATAATTTCCAGTGGCCCCATTTCTGCAAAACAATGACGTTAATTTAGAATCCACCAATCGTAAATTATTTAAATGTTCATCTAAATCATTACGATATTGCATTATAAAACAAAATTCAAAAACACAAAAACAAAAGGCAGATTATTTATTAACAAGGACGTTTAGTCTCATTAAGGTCACTATCAATTTTCTGTTGGGTTTCCTAACGGAAATCGGGGCTTTGGTGTCGCCCCTCCACATTCTCGTCCGTGGTTGGCAGTGTGAACGGGTCTCTGGGCGGCGGCATGAAATTGTAGGAATCCGCGATCCTACCGGCCGCGATGTCATCTTCCACGTTGGCCAGGTATTGTCTGGCCCAGATCACATGGGAGTTGACCCGGCGTTGGTGGTATTCGAGGCGGGCCAGAAGAGCTCGGGCCCGATCATGAATTTCTTGGGCCGGACTTGGCCGCTTGCTTGTCCGTTTTGCAGAAATTGTTTCCGGGTATTCTCTACCATGGATCTGGCGTCCCATTGGTTTTCCCTTGGTTAGGGCACCTCGGGGTATCTTTCCTGCTAGATGCGTCTCCATATTTGTTGCCACTGATCGGCAATGTGCGTGGGGACGTAAACGAAGGGTCCTGATCTTCCTGAACAAAAGAACATGATCAGATAGGGTCGCCATCAAAATTGAATAATTGTTAAATAATTAAAATCCTTATGATAGTTCTTGAAGAATGACATCGGAGAATCCTTGTCACCCCCCGGGTTTAATCGTTATAGGGTTAAGATCTCCAATATAGTCCGATCTTGTTTTCATCCTAACCTTTTCCCATTTAACCAATCTCCCTAATTTTATTATATGGACCATGAAATACGTCTACGGGTGACCAGTTTATATTTCGTAAATTACACTATTTATCTTCACTAGGCGACAACTTTTAATAAAAAAAATTAATAAGTAAACGCATAAAAAAAAAACTTAACGTTCACTCTCAACATTTATTAGCTAATTGGTTTTACTATATCAATCATGAACAAATTTCTTTAATTTAATACGTATTTTACTGCGTCAATCGCGAATAATTTCTTTAATTTAATATATTCAATCACCTAAAAACATAAATGGTAAAGGATAAAAATTTCAAAAAAACACTTAAATATAAAATCGTAAAATTACGAAATAACATGAATCAAATTATTAACCTGAATTGTAATATTTATCAAATATAAAATTGTAGAATTACGAAATAACATGAATCAAATTATTAACCTGAATTGTAATATTTATTAAATATAAAATTGTAGAATTACGAAATAACATGAATCAAATTATTATCCTGAATTGTAATTTTTGGTAACTTGTACCGTTTCCATGAGGAACCCAAACTTTGAGTGTATCTATGAATAGCCGCTGCAGTGAAGGTGTAACAAGAAGGAATAGAAATAAACGAAATGGGTTTTTGAATAGTATGTCTTCGATTCATAATTTAGAAGCGCACATTTTTCATGACAGTATCCATGTCGGTGTAATTTCGGATAACAATTGTTTTGCAGATTATACCACTCCATTCATTTCGAAGACGGCTTCGATATGATTCTAATATTTCTTGTCATGAATTGAAATTCTTCAATAATCCCTTTAGAACTACTTTCTCAACTCGGAATCCCCTGACACAGTTAACCTATTAACATCAAGATCCATCGGTAATGAATCGATCCCCAAAAGTTGCAAGCCCTGAACATCGAAGTTTAAAATTTGTCGTTAAAATTAGTTGTTAAGATTTACTATTATCGAAGTCATACAAATTTAATTATTAAAATCATAATTTTTACATAGTTATCCTACATTTAATCTTTTAATTAAAATTTCATGAAAATTTAACACTATTTACCCAAATTTGGCGAGTTCGGGCCACGAACGATCTCCTCACCCGACGTCTTGGCGGTATTCTCATGGTCGAAGTTTCAGTGCATATTCCCTCAAAAATTAAGAAAGATTGAAATTTACTAAATGAATGGCATCACCGGATCTTCTTATGGAATCTGACTGTCCCGGTGTGCATGTAGGTGTGCGACGCACCACGTCCCGTTCTGCATCTAATGTGTGCGAAGGACAACCTCAGTATGGATTGATTTATTTTGTGTAAATGTCAAGCTCGGCGATGTTGCATTGATGCATGTGATTGTGCCTATCGATTGGTTGGTGATAAAAGTTGGAATGGTTGTTTAGGGTAAGTTTCGATTTTCCTCACGGATTATTATCCAGTTAATTTAGTTTCAGATTTATCTGAATTTCAGTGCTAAACACATAGATTTAACGCGCTACCTGGTAAGTTTTATTCGGTTAGATTTCACAATAACAAGTTTTGCTCTAGGTGATTTCAGGGTTTTCAGTTTCTAAGGGACGATTGGGGTGAAGGGAGGAATTGCTCTATAGTTCCTTCCGGCTTTCGACATTATTTTATTAATACACATTTTCCAACGGGTATAGATTAGGTAAATTTATATTATGGATTTGAATTTTCATTCAGGTATGTTTCTCAGCATCCCGCGACAAAGGGAGATCTCTTTCTCCGATGCTTCTGTTGGAATTATTTTATAGATTCCCTGCCTGTTTCTTATGGATCTATTTGTGATATTGTATTCAAAGTCGGCTGGATTTTTTTTTATTACTGAATTTCGATTATCTAATTTTATTTAATAAAAATTTCTTAGAAGATTGTTATTTATTAACTTTGAGGGGTGGGAGGTGGATGGCGATCATAAACGTGGGTGAGTTTATCTGTTACCTCATATTATTTTAAGAATATTATTTTGATCTCTATATTTATTAAAAATGATCGATTTTTCTCGTAGCTGTATTTGTCGAATCTAAATCGTACCGATCATTGTGATGGAATCATTGGGGATCCGTAGGGATTAGCCCCCTCCTATTTTGCGTTAGAATTGAAGCTATTCCAAATTTTTATCGAAATTCTTACGTAGATTGGGGGTTCTTAGTTTACCTTTTCCCTTTGCATTTAATTTCTAGACATGGTGTTTGGGGATTACAGTAATTATTATATTTGGACTTCGACTTGATTTAATGAAATTACTTCCGTGGTTTATAGTTACTACATTATCATACTAAATCTTGTAGTAACTCTGATTATTTGGATTAGTCTACATTTACTTGGGTGTCAAGGTTGATTCTTCTTGTGGGATTTGTAATATCTAGCTACTCCTATCATTTTATATTTACTTAAATGAGTTGTCAACTATCTAGGCTAACTATAACAATGAAAATTTATAATGATTACTCTATCGAGTTTACAAAATAACAATCTTAGTTCAGGATTAATTCAAGTTTACAACGACTATTCGAATCTACGATTTCATTTAAATTTATAACCTTACTTGAAGTTATTATTTATACGTTCATGGTAACATCTTAATATTTATGACTACTTTAAATTTTTGGTGGCTATGTTAAATATTTAGTAACAGTTTGATTTAAATTCATAGCAGTGATTTCATTTCTTATTTTTAGATCCCTGTCACCTTTCCCCTGGTTGATCTTAGGCACGTTGTGTTCATATTATAGTTAATGAGTGCCCACTGGACTACTCGTGGGATGATTTTGAGCCGCATGTAAGATAGTTTAGGTCGAATTTATGGAAACTGTGGAACGGGGAAACAGTCAAAAGGCTATTTCCCTATTCCCCACTTCCGCTATAAGGGGTAATATTGACGATCCAACTCCTGCGTTCCGCACGCCGGGTCTTTACGGGCACGAATCATTGGCGATACTCCACGCACTTACCCGAATTCGAATAACATATTTGATTTTAATAACTTGAGATGTGTCTTTGGCTGTGGGCCGGAAAAATTTCGACAATAAGAAAACAATTTATGCATTATGAATAATTTATTAAAATAATATAAAAATTACCGATCCAAACATATACAAAATATCATAAAAACATCACTCTCCCCACGCCAAGCTCAATCGAGGTTGCGAGGATGCGACGTGGAGAGAGCTTTGAAATAAACAAAACTCTCACTCACTTCGTAATAAAAATAAGAATGATTTTCAAGTTTCAAAAACTGATTTAACGATTAAAATTGTGTAAAAATGAATCGGTATATATACCTATTGTACGACCCTAACCTTGCGTGTTCTTTTTGGTTTAGTAAAACAAATTTTGACCTTGGAATTTTCTGGTATATTCTAATCTTTAATTTTATTATTTTGAGATTTTATTTGACAATTTTTTCTTTAGATTTTTAATTGAATTATTTCTAATTCAAATTATTTGATTTTTATTTCATTTTCATGACATTTTGTATATTTTAATAAATTGTCAAATTTCGGTCAAAATCGTTGGGTTTTTGTGTTATGTTTATATTTAATTCGTGCGGATCTTGTTGCATTTTGTTATTATTTTAATTTATTTTTGTGTTTATGATTTTATATTTTATTGTTTTCTCTCTCATATTTTGATAGGGTTAATTGATGTTTTAATAGGTTTGAATTTAAATCTGCATGTTATATTTGCATGCGTGTTACCGACTCATTTAAACATTTACAAGGCCGTTTGTGTTCTGGCCCAACAATAGTAACGAGGTAAATGCTAGATCTATTATAATATTTGTCTAGAATTGGAGTTGTTTAACGTTCATAATAAATTTGCATAAGTTGGTTAATTAATACAAAATATGACTAAAACTAAAATATAAATATGACTGAAACTAAAATATAAATATGACTGAACTAAAATTTAGCAAAATTTGATTTTATCGCTTCCTGAAATGATAAAAATATTTATAGCGTCTGCGATAAAGAATAACTATTCCATTTTACCCATGGGTTCGGTATTGTCGACATTATATTTGGAGTCTATCTTTTCCGTAGTATGTCCCGACCTAGAATACCCTCATACTTCCCTGTGAATGATGAAAAACATTTTCTGCGACTGATATTTGGCTGCTTACCTCGACTGTCCATTGTCCTTGGATGTTATTATCAACACTCTTACTCGCTATCGGTGAATAAGGGTGAGTGGACTTATAATAGGTTTACTACTCGCTTCTTTTATTCATTAAATATTTACTACGTTTATCAATAGAATCTGAATTTAATTTACCATACCTGAACTTTAGATTTCATGACAATCCGGGAACATTAAAAAATGCACTGATGAAAGTCTTACGATCGAGATAGACAATTGTTAACTGTTAAGTCTAAACTGGCGCAGTGTAAGCGAATGGTTACCTTGACTTCCGAGCATTTTAAACATAAGTTGTAGATAAGTTATTGACAGTGATTTTGACCGCTAAAAGACTCACATAATCTTGTAAGACCCTTTTAGAGTAGGTGGTTAATCCGAATTCTCTGTTTGTGCATACTCGATTCAAAAGTTACTAAGACAGGTTCGTACTAGATCTAAAATCATAATTCCAATACGGATTATTCTTTAGAGTCATATACCGTTTAATCAGTAATTATTTCTATATTAGACGTCATAAACATGCATGCAAAATTATTGAGACTTAGGAGACCATATGGTAACTCCGGATCATTTCTAATTTTTTAATAATGAAGAATACAAGGAAAATTGAATTATGACAATGGTGACATTACTAAGGATTATACAAATAATTTAACTTATTTTAGTCCAGTCGTTAATTCGGATTCCGAAAAATCTGCGAGAGTTGGGACCCACAGCTCTGCCCATGTATGGGTTCCATTTGGATCAGACCATAGATTATATGAGCAAAATTTCTAATTAGTTCGTTATCGACGTTATCTGGTTGGAAATGGTCGGTCAATTTTAGTCGAAAGTTAATTTGGTGATTTCTCAAAACTCATAATGGATCATAAATTTTATTTGTTCATATAGGTCTTCGAATTAATCATGGTCCACGGTACTTCTGGAACTCGCGTATCTCTGTTGGGGTGACAATGTTGTGACTAGATCTCGTAAAATTAATTAATGAGTGAGTATTATGTTGAAAATTTACCCTTTTTATTTGGGATCTGCTGCCCCCCGACATCTTCCTCGTCGATAGTCCTTGGTGTTCGGGTTGGGTCTCTGCGGGTGGAGTGTCCGTAATTTGGTTTCATAATATTAACTAGTTATTGCAAAATACTGGCAACCAATCGATGATCGATTTATTTTATACATGCTATTTCTAGTCATTGACCCGGATAAGAGATGTGTCTGTTATGGTCGATTCACAGTTCGCCTTCACAGTAATCGTGTTGACGACTCTCTAACTAATTAGTTTGGTTAGATAATATTTTATCGATCGGGGTTAGAAATGCCAAGACCTGCATTTTCTTCTGTGTGTATTGTAAGGTTGATGTGACTATGCGTGCGCACACCAATAGTATCGGGGTAGAAAGATTTTTCAGCATGCCGATGTTATTATGTGCGGATTATTTCATAGTTATATTCTACTTGACAATGATTTGATATTTTGAGAGGTAATCTTTTATTTATTTATGACGAAATTATTTGTCGACTTTTCAGGCTAATTGATTTCACTTGAATACATCTTCTTAGGGTATAAAGTCTGGAAATATATGGGTGCTCTTGCGAGGAGCTTTACTATACATGGATCTCTTATCATCGCACTCTTCGACTTACAGGGTTAATGTGATTTATGATGAGGTTTAGAGTGGACACCACGTAAGTAAAATAAGTAAGGCTGAATTTAATCTTAAAGGTCAGGAGGAACCTCAGAAAACGGTAGCTATCGTTATTATCTGCCGATGGATTTTATCAAATATGCTGGAATGCCATCAAATGCTCTTATCACTCCAAAACAACTCATGTGCAGACATTTGGATACTTTAATTTGATGTTCCTTTATGTTTATTTAGAACTTGATATTTTCTTGGTTTTATTTAAAATAGAAAAATAGTTTAATTCTTTTCCAATACTTATGGAATGGGTAATAATAACTGGCCAATATGATGCCCTAGTGTGCTATTTAATGATTCACGAATTGGGCATAGATGCTGTAGGCTCGTATTTATTTGTCTTACAATTGTTAATACGGTTGTAATTGTCACCCTCATCTCCGTCCTTTGAGTATCTATGTGATCAGAGTTATATTCCTTACTTGAATTTGGCGTCAGAGTGATAGTCCAAATTTACCAAGATCGCTTACTATTGATTTGTCTGACAAAACATTCACTTCAGGTTTAATATACCTGTATGATGCGATATTTACCTACTATACTTATTATTAATTTATTTGAATGTTTTGTACCTTTACGATGCGATATTTAATTATTATACTTATTAATAATTGGATCTGAATTTATTATACCTTTACGATGCAATGTTTAATTACTATACTTATTATTAATTTTTGTGAATTCGTTGTACCTTTACGAGGTGATATTTAATTACTGCTGGGCAATGATGGGTCCTTAAAATAGTTTTGAACTGCCTAAGGGTTATTATCCCCACCTAGCGCCTGCATAAGGATTTGAACCGCTAGTCACCCGTCATAAATGACGTTGGTACTGTGAACTAGTGGGTGGAAGGTTAGCAAAAGGTGAGCTCCTTCTCAAGAACTGCTAATACCCTAACCCCCCTCGGGTCCATGAGCTGTCATAGAAGACTTCATGCTCTTACTTAATCGTCCCCTTCTCATCTTATCTAATTACTAATTTATCTAATCATTAGATCACTCTGTTTCTCCATATTCAACCACTCTAGTCATATCTACCCGTCAATAACAAACAAATTCAATAACAAGTTATCAATTTATATTATAATAGATAAATAATTAACATCTATGAATTACACATGTAATAAATAATTGACATCTACTAATTTAGTCAAGTTAAGTACAAAATTTCACAATCAAAACCCATTAGCGTCCAATATGTGCCCCAATAGGCGTGCACGATGTAACCTAGCCTGTCGCTCCCTCTCTCTTTTGTTCGGCCGGTTCTTCTTGAGACTCCTCTTTGGCAACTCCTCTGATGTATGTGAGGGGCCTGCTATTATGTTTCCTATGCCAGCGTCTTTTCCAGTGGCATTCCTCAATACTATTGCCTGTTGTTCTTCAGACAGGTTGACACCACTCTGCAGGAGGCCTGTCCGGATGTTATCTCTCAACCTCCATTCTGCGACCTGTTTCTCTAGCTCCTGGGCCTTCTGTTCGGCTGACCGCAGGGCTTCGTCCTTCTGAGTTAATTGATTCTTCAATGTGTCGATCTCTACCTCAGCTTGGTTGCCGCTTCGGGGTGAAGCGATGTCTGCTCCATGTAGCGACACTTCCGTACCATGGCCTCGGCCTTCTGCGTTTGTGTTACTGCGGTTTGATGGTAGCCGGCTATGTCTCTTCGGAATTGTTCTAGAGTTTTCCTATGTGGATCCACTAAACAAAATTAATTTTTAACTTTATTTTTATTATTCTCTATTTCATGCATAATAAGTATTAATGTAGTAATATACCTTAATCATTTTTAACACAACAAACAATTATGTCATCTGGATGGGGGAAGGATGGGTATGTCTCTTTCTACTTATATGTCTTAAAGGAATCTACTAGTGTTTTATGATTGGTGGGTTACAGGGTTTCGTCATTTGTTTTAAATTATTCCATGGTTGCCCCGTAACGCCATACAAAAAATGCTAACTGCCACTTGGCACCCGTTGCTAGGCAACGTTGGTAATGTGTTCAAGTGGTGGACTACCCGCAAAAATTGAGTATCATTAGCTAATACTATAGTTGCTCGGACAATCCTCGGGTTCACGAGCTGTCGATAGAAGACCTGTGCTCGCTTTTAATTATTTGGTCCCCTTGCGTTTAAATTTCTATCGTCTATCCAGCTGTTTTATTGGCGTTAGTTTGAGAAGACAAGAATAAGTGGTGGTTTTATTTAATCCTTCACAATGTTATTTTAAAACCTTACTAGTACATAAATGTAATGAGAGATATACTGAAAAACAATATAGTTGACAAGAGTTTATTTATCTAAGAAATGCATTGATTGGAGAGTCGAGCGGCTCGGCGCTTAGCCCGTTCCTTGCGACCAGGTCGTCGACTAGATGTTGAGGGAATTGTTGGAGTGTGGGTTTCGACAGGGGTTGGCATTGCGGATGGGGTCGGATTCACTTCTCGGTATGCTAGTTGAGCCGGGGCGAAAACTAGAGGATAGGTCACCGCTGCCCCCTCTTGGCTGGCGGACAACGCTACCTCTAGCCCCCTGATCTGGGTCTTCAGGCTTGTCACCAATTGTCTTTCTTCGGCCCACCCTTTCTGGGCCGCGGCTAACTTTTGATACAGTGGCTTGACCCTCGTGGGGTTTACCCACGTCGCCTTGAGTTGTTGCATTTCCCGGACCATATGTATGAGTTGATCGTGAAGATCCTTGTTTGTCTGTCGTGCTCGGGTTAATTCGTTTTGTAATAACTTTACGGGATCCATTTCTAAAATAGTAAGGGTGAATTGGATGACGACTAATACAAATATGAGCAGTTTTACTTAAACAATTTTTGAAAATGAAAGTTATGATAATGATAAAAAGACGAGACAGAAAAACTTTGTTTTTGAATTCGATCACAATGTCACTATAGCAATAATAAATGCCCAAATCAATAGAGTTTACTCCTCCGCGAAGAATCGTTTGATCCCTTCTTCCGGAGCGTATCCCGGGACCACGAATACCGGCCGCTTGAGGTTTCGGATCGGTCTCGGAGAAGGCGGGTAGTTGTCAGCCAGTCGTCCTGCCGCTATGTCATCTTTGACATTGGCCAGGTAGGTGGTGGCCCATGCCACATCAGCCTCGATTTGTCGCTGATGCTGTAGAAGGCCTTCCAGGAGCTCTTGGGCCTGCATTAAAATATCTCGTGACGGATTGGGTTCGTCCGCCGTCTTCCGAAATCGCTTCATGAACTCCTCCGGCGATATTTCCTCCGATTGGTTATCTGTAGGCACCTCAGGATATCGCTCCTGGTATGTCCGACTCCAGGCCTGCCTCCATTGTTCCACAGTGTGAGCGGGCATATCAATCATGGTTCTCGTATGTTCTAAATCGAAAATATATTTTTACTCAACCTTTCTCCTTCTATTTAATAGTTCGCCAAAAAATGAAATCGCTCTCGTCTTGTACAAGAGAACTCGCTAGCTTGATTTAACTACGTTACGATTCACGGGTGGCTGGACCCATTTTGTGAGCACGGTATTTAGTAATGCGGCTATTCTCGCGTCGTAAGAATGCGTTAGGCCAAAAGTGTTTTGCGGCTCAGGGAAATAATATGTTATTACATCTACGACTGTGTCTGTCTTATATGGGCTGGTCTATTAACAGCATAAAATTTATATATGTATCAGTTAATTCAATAGGTACAAGAATTCTATAACGTCAACCTGAAGTATTTTTAATGCAAACAGAAATAAAATGAACTATTTATCGAGATATTTCCTAAGTGATTATTACATTTGGGCTTTAGCTTCTCGTCGAAATCGTTTGCGGAATTCATAGTTGGCAAATTGCGAAACGGAAAACGAAGTGATTCGATTATCGACGGTGATTTGGCGAATTACAGTCAGGCGACAGGAACTAGATGTCAATTTCGGTTCAACTATCAAGGTGAGTTGCCGGATGTGCCAATGATTTGTTTAATCTCGTCATGCTATTCATTTTCTAGTATGTTTATTTTAAGCGGATAAATTTGTTTATCCGGTCAGTTCACATCTATTGTGGTCATTATATGAATTCTCGTATAATCATGAACTTTTCAAATAGGTGAAATATATTTTATTATGCTTGATTATCATCGAATTTTGTTGTTTCAGGATCACTAGTTATGTCGGGGTTGCAGATTGGAATCTTTGGGTCATGAGCACTATCTTTTGGAAGCTCTCTCAGCGTTCGTCGGGGAAAACAGGTCATCTCGTCACCATGGTCAAAACGAAATCAGTGGTAAGTATTTCTCATTGTGAAGTTCTGCATAGCTAGTTATTAATCGTTTTATTTTTAGGGTTCAGTTTTATTGACACACATTTATTGGGTGATTTCCAAATGCCACTCTGTTAATGCTGGATTCGACGCAGTTCTTATGATCGCTCTGTTCCACTATCCGACAATGATTTTAATGTTTTACGTGAGGAATTATAGTCGTTTCATTTGCTGATTTTTATTTTTATCAATTTTGTTAATAAATCTCTTTGATTATTTGGTTTCGAAGTAGTTAATCGTGGTAATTTTCGTCTATGGCTGATCTAATTAAGCAAACAATACAGATGTTTTTGTTTGGATAATTTTGGTCACCCATTTTATTCGATTCATGTCTCCATTCCATGATCAACAAGTCAAAGTCCCTCTTTTTCACTTCGTGGATTTGTTGGATTTATTGAAATATGAATTTTCTATTACTCAAGAGAAATCGGACGTTCATCGATGGATTACTTGGTTACACTCGTAATTTTCGGTACGTCCCTCCACGAACTTACGATAATCGCAGATTCACATGGATTGATTTTAGTTCTGAAGTTATATCAAGGAGGACCTTGTCTGTTGATCAAGAAATTGATTCGATTTAGTAATTATTTTGTTTAATACGATACGTCTAATTAACATTTTTGGTAATTCATAATTTTTATAAGCTGCTTATTTTATTCAGATGTTTATTTTTCGGTATACATACTTTATAAACTACTTATCTGGTTCGAATACATTGTCATTATGGTAAAATAGGTTAATGAGTTAGATCTCCCTTACATTAAGCAATAATTATCTATTAAACGAATACTTAGTTTAATAATTTAATGAGTAAAATTTCTTTACATTAATCAATAAAAATCAATAATTCTTTATTACTTTACGGTGCAATACTTTACTTTAAATGATTAAATTAAAATCAATGAATTATTTATTAAATGACTACTTAATTTACGGTATAATACTTTACTGAGTTAAATTTCTTTACGTTAATCAATTAAAGATCGATGAATTATTTATTAAATGATTTATTTGACTCGTAAATTTAATTTAATTTGAAATAGTCATTTTAATTTGTTATAGCAACGATTTCCATTTAATTTAATCCCAGTTCCATTCCCCTTTAATAGGCCTTAAACGCATATTTTGTTTACATTATATTTACTGAGTGCCCACTGGACTACTCGGTGTGATGAGTTTTAGCCGTGTGTAGAAGAATTTAGGTCAATTTTATAGAAAGGAGGAACGAGGAAGTAGTCAGAGACTTCTTCCTTATTTCTCGTTTCAGCTATAGGGATAATATTGACGTTCCAACCCTGCGTTCCGCACGCCGGGTCTTCACGGGCACAGATCATTGGCGATATTCCACGCACTTACACGAATCTGATTTGTATGTGGATTTTATTTACTTGCATTGGGTGTCGGCTGTGGGCCGGAAAAATTTCGACATCTTTATAAAAGCATATAAAATAAGTTATATATATATATGAAACAATTTATGCATAATAATGTTTATTAATTAAAAAAAAAAAATAACAAGTTACCATTCCAATTCATAAAAATAGCATAAATTCATGTATCATACAATAAACCAATAATGCCTCTCTCCCACGCCGACGTCCGAGCAGAGCTCTACAGAGATGCAAGGTACGGGGCGTGGAAAGAGGGTTCCAAAATCAATGATTCTCACCTAAAATTCTATTGCTGAAAATTCAAAAACAATGATCTCAAATAGATTTAAAGTATTTAAACAAGATTCAAATAATTTGAAATGTTTCGAAACACGGTGTGTTTTTTTCAAAAATGGTTTTTTGGTTAAGTTAAATGTGAAAATGGATCAGTATATATACCTATTTGTATGACGTGTGAAATTTGATGCAGTAAAACAAAATTCGACCTTGTTCTTTTCTAGCAAATTCTATTATTTATTTTTTATTATTTTTCGATTTATTTTTATAATTTTTTTTTATTTAGAATTTTTATTGAATTATTGCTAATTCAAATTTTTCGATTTAAATCTTGCTTTAATGAACTTTAATTGATTTTTCCAATTTCGTCGAATTTGTCGTGTTTTCTTGTTGTATTTGTGTAGGTATCGTGCGGATCTTGGTGCATTTTGTTAATATTTTAATTTATTTTTATGTTTATTATTTTATATTTAATTCTTTCATTTCTCAGATTTTATATGGTTTAATTGGTGTTTTGGGGTTTATTTGAATAGCGTGTTGTGTTTGCGTGTGTGTTTCTGATCCATTTAAACATTTTTGAAGGCCGTTTGCGTTCTGGCCCAACATAAAACACTCGGGGGTCCGTAAAATTGCGACCCGCAATTTCAATTGATTTCAAACTAATACGTATAATTCCATTTTCAATATTCACATTCATAAAAAGTTTTTACGGTAAGGTTAATCATCAAGATAAAGATGGACTTAAGGTCCTACTACAGTACATAATCAAATATCAATTGTGTAGTTCAATATCAATGTAAATCAATATCAGTTCAAATCACTGTAGATCAATACGAGTTAATCAGTTCAAATCAATGTAAATCAATTATATTTGGCTTCGAATGAATCACTGACGGCTTGGGTTTCGCTTTCGAGCTGGGTTGATCTTGAGGGGTGATTGATAGAAATCTGCGAGAGTCTTGTCGTTTCGTTAGTTTTGGTAATTTTCCGAATTTGGGTGAACATTCTTCTGACCTTTTGAATTTGGGTATTTTGCCTTTGTTTGTTTTTTATTAGGCCGATGGTGAGACAGGATATTAGGAGTATCATGTTAGAAGTTATACTAATCGGTAGCATAAGTTTGATTTATAGACTTGTTGTACTGGGTTCATTTTTTCTGTCCCACTTGTTTTCCTGGTTGTTTTTTAATTGATAGGACGATCTTTTGAATTTCTTGGATTGGTTTATTTTTGGGATTTGCTTTGGCTGTTCTTTGAATTTGTCTGATGATATTTTCTAGGGTTTTCTTTATCTCTCGGTTCTCATTTTTTATATTGGCTATCTCTTCATTATTTTTCAGTAGGGTTTGTACCATTATTTGGGTTCTTTCGATATTTTGTTTTATCTCGTCCTTGTTTTCTTTTGTGGGGGCATTGTATACATTGGAGGTTTATTTGTTGACATTCTTCATTATCGGGATTGCTACAAATTTCTTTGAAATCGGCACAGGTGCTGTCCTCTCTTCTGAAGGGTTGGGATTTCTCGCATTTTTCTAATGGGTTTTCAGTATTACACTTTCTCATCATTATCATCATTATCATTGTGATCCATTACGTTGGGTTCATGGTTTTCATTTCTAATATATATCAATCAATTTTCACGTCTATTTACAATTTTATTCAACTATATACAGTGGAGTTTAGCCCTTTTTACTCTTTCTCTTTTTCTGGGGTTGAGTGTCTCTCGCACTCTTCTTTAATTTTATTTTCTGAAAATCTTATTATCAGGACTTGGGCTTTTATTAATCGCTCGGTTAATTTTGGGAGTTCTTTTAATCGTTCTTTGCCTTCTTTGATTATTCTTTGTTGATTATGAATTTTCATTTGAAGATTTCTTTCTTTTGTTTGTTTTCTCTTGAGTTGACGTTTATAATTGACCCGCTTGGTTGTTTGTTTTTCCAGCTTTCGTCTCGCTTCCTGAAGCTGTTCGGTTAATGTTTTAATTTCGTCCTGAGCTTGTTGGTGACTTTCTTTTATTTCTCTGGCTTTTCTACAGCTGTCTTCTAGTTGTAGCATGTATCTCTGTTCGCTTTTTCTGCTGTCTCGCATTCGTTCTGCTTCGGTTTTCCAATAGTCTTCCAGGATTACACGGGTTTTTATTTCAGCTAATTCTCGTCTCAATCGTTCATTTTCTCTCTTTTGATCTCTGTTTTCTCCCATGTTAGATGTTAGTTTTCGTTTTATCATATTGGTTAGTTGTTTAGATTGTATTAACTGATGATTTATCCGGGCGATTTCTGAATCTTGTTCCTCCACTAGCTCTTGCCATTCCTTTCTTTCGGCTCTCCACCTTTTACTATAATACCTCAGTGGGTCTTGCTCGATTGGTTCTACTAATTGAATTGGGCTTGGTACGTATTCTCCGTCTTCCAGATTCATTCGGATTTCTACTTCATTTGGATTCATACTAAATATACATCGATTATAATTTTTGTTTTTTATCATTTTATTATTTTCACTATTTTTACACTTTTTACAATTTTTTCCTATTTAGCTTTATATTGCCGCTTCGTCCGTCTCCCCGAATCCTTCATCGGGTTCGGCGGGTACTTGGGTTGGAATTTCGGTTGGGTATAACGGCATAAGCAGGATTGGTGGTCGACTTTGTAACATATTTACCTCTTCACGCAAGGCGCTTGATATTTGTATCTCTTCGTCTAAGAGATAGGTAAGATATTCTGAATTTTCCGTTAGTTCTTCCACTTGCGTTTCTAATCGATGCGTATTTTCCAAAGCTTTTAACTTTTCAATCTCTTTTCTCAGATTCTGTTCATTTTCCTCATATCCTTGCTTCATCGTTTTTATTTCTGCTTCAACTTGTTCTTTCAACTGCTCGTTGACTTCGAGTTGATGTCTCAACTGAATTTCTTTAAATACTACAACTCCTCGGTGTCCGTTCACCTCCTGCTGGAGTTCTGCTATCCTCTCGTTCAATTGTTGGTTTTGTCTTCTTTCGTCAGTTTGTTCGTTTAAGGTTTCCAGTATCTTCTGATTTAATTGATCAATCCATTTTCTGTGGGCCTTTTCGGTTTTTCTGAGCCTGTCTATTGTATTCTTTCTGATTCGTTCGTTAAATTCTAATGTTCGTATTTGGTTACTGTAATCGTCGAGTGTATGTTTCTGCTCTTCAATCTGCTCCCATAGCTCCCAATCTTCGGTATTCAGCAATTTCTTGGGTAATCGTCTTATCTCTTTTTTGGCTTCCTGGTACTGGTCCTTCCATTTTCCTGCTTCTAATTTAATCCAACTTTCTTTCTTTTCCGTTTTTATTCGTTGTATTCGTCTTTGTCGGTGAGCTTCGTCCTGCTCGATCTGCATCTCTTTTATTCTGGTCTGTTTATATTCGAATTCCTGCTCTAATTTCACTATATGATTGAATTGTTTTGCGTTGGCGTCTTCGAGTATTCTGCATTCTATTCGCCATTTTCTTGCTTGCTCAGTTATCTGAGTCAACATTCTTTCTTGTCTATCGTCTTTGGGCTCTCTAATTTTCTTTGCTGGTTTTTGCCCTTGATTTCTCAGTTTATTGATCTCGATCTTTGCGTTTTCCCATTTAGCTTTGTACGCTCTTGTTCTATCTTCTTCTTCGGCTATTTGCTGAATATAATGTCTGATCCGCGATTCCCAATTACTTCTTGATTGTTCTCTATCTTCTGTCCATTTGATTTTCCAGTATCGCGCTTGCCTTTTTGCCCATTCTTTGGCTTGTTCCATATGGGTTCTCTTTGTTTTCTCTATTCGATATTGGGTGCTAATTTGCCCAATTTCTTCCTGCATTTGTTGTATAATCTTTATCGTTTCTTCTCCTTCTTCTCGTATCTCTGCTTCTTTATCTTTTATCACTTCTCGCAATCTTTCGATTTCACTTTGTTGATCCTGCTTCTCTTGCTCTAGGGTTTGTATCTCTTTCCTTTGGTTTTTGATTCTAGTTTGGTTCCGCATAAATTCCTTCATCATTTCCTCTTCTCGCTCTTGGTACGTTTTCTCTTTTCCTTCTGGGTAGGTTACTTTTTGTTCTAGTTGTTTTTCCCACTTTTCTTTCATCATTTTCGTTTTTCGAGTCTCTTGCACTAATTCCTCTTCTACGATTAGTAGCATTTCTTTTAATTGTAACGTTCTTTGTCTCCATAATTCTACTTCTTCACTTGTTACTTTTATTGATTCTGATTGATCTTTGATTGCTGGTTTTGCCTCTTCAGCATCTTTTATAACTTCTTTTGTCTCGTTTGGATTCATAATTGTTTTCTAAATATTAATAATCGATTATTCTCTCTTTTCAATCATCTCAAAATTTTATCATAATTTACATCATCTCGTATTTTTGTAATTTTTGAGTTTTTATAATTTTCGTTTTTACGTTTATCTTTATTTACACTTTTTACACATTGTTTTCGTTTTCTATCTACTGATCAGCGAAGCGGAATCCTTTGATTCGCCCGTTGATCGGCTTTCGACATACTGGACATATATCAACTTTTAACCCACATACTTCACATGTGACCATATGTCCACAGGGAGTATAAATTATTTCAACATGTTTCTGCCAACATGTCACACATTGATACTGTTCTAAGATAGCTTCCTTTATCATTGATCTGTCTCGATTCTCTTTTGGTTTCTCTTGGTATCGCTTGATTGCTCGAATTATTGCTTGTGTCGAGTCGTACCATTCTAAATTATTAGCTAATCTTTCCTGGATTATTTTCCTCATTTTTTGAGTATCTACTCCTGACAATAGCATTATGGTTCTCGTTTTTGGTCGATCCAAAATATCTTCCACTTGCTGGTTTGTAATTATTATTTCAATATTCTTTGATTCTTTTTCTTGTTTATACATACACTTTCCTTCATGCTTTAGTTTTGTGACGTTCTGATCTGGTATTGGCTGTTGATTTTTACATCCTTCGCACATTATTCCTCTGGCTGTTTGGCAATATCCTTGACTCGCAAATTCTGCTGCTCTTGGATTTCCTTTGAAAGTTTTGATTCTCTCTTCGAATGTTCTATTTATAGTCTCCTTTTCCCAGATTAGTTCTGCTGGATCTTCGAAATTCTTTATTATCGTTACCTTTTTCTCACCTCCCTTTTCATCTTTGTCTAATTCCGACTGTCGAAGTCCTTCTAGTCTGTTCATCGCTTGGTTTCTGACGTCAATATTAATTCTAAATGGACAGGTTGAAAATTTCCTCAGGTGTTCTCGTTTTGCTGTTTCTCCTTTCTCCCAGTGTGATAGTCTTCCTTGACAATAAATACAGGTAACTTCATCTGGTAATTCGGGGGTTCCTGAGAAAAAGAATCCTTGTGCTGCCATCTCTTTACTCTGTCGGTCGGTAAATACCTTATTATCTTTGAACGTTAAATATCTCTGTTCCTCTTTTCTCAGCTGTTCGTGTTTTACTCTTCTCTGCGAGTAAATTACTTTCCTCATTTTCCAGGGTCGTCCGGTTGTGTCGAAACTGGAATAATGTTGAATTGCGATTGTTAAGGTTTTGATTTTTTCCTCTTCCTCTGGTTTTTTCCATAGTCTCGTCCATATCGAATCTGGTCCTTCTCTCATCTGTACTGTCATCTCTTCGCTGATTCCGCTTGCCATCTAAATATCGTCATTATTTTTGAATTTTTGTTTTTTCTGATTTGTCTGGTTATTTGTAATTTTTTGATTTTTTTTTTTTTTTTTTTTTTTTTTGATTTTTTATTGTTTTATTTACATTTATTTACACTTTCTTTCTCTCTTTACAACGTCTTATCCGGCTTTTCTACTTCTAATTTTATATACAGATTATCTTCTCGCAAGAATCCTTCTCCTCTCAATCGTTGTTGTGGATAGAAACGTGGTGTCCCAATCGCTGTATTCCAGTCGGTTGTTGGTCTTCCCATCTGTGGTTCATTCCCTGTTCTGATTGGGTTGCGGTAATCCTCATATCCTTTCATTGTTAATATCATGTTTTGTTTAAAAGGCCATGCTAATAGCTCGTCGTAATCTCCTTTTCCTACTCTGATGAAGACACTGATGTGGGTGCCTGTTGCATTCCCATCTCCATTTGGATATAGTCTAATGCCCAATTTGTATCCATTTTCCCAACTGCATATTGGTGGGCTGTCTAAAATTCTCTGTGTTCCATCTTTTGCTCTCTGAAGCTTTTCTGCGAATTCGGTTATTTTCCATATAAATGGTGCTGTAAGATATTTTCTGGCTACAGAGCTGTTGGTTTCTAATTCCTTTAGGCTGTTGGTTATCTGTTGCATTTTCTTTTCCATTTCGGCCATTTTCTTGAGTGTGTCTCCTTGGCTTCTCTCGAAATTCTTTCTGGATTCTAATATTTCTCTTATTAGTGCCTTTTGTGTATCATTTTCTGTTTTTAGGCTTTTTACTTCCCATCTTGCCTCCATAACTGGTAGATGGTTAATATTTGGTCCATCTTTCTTTTCATTTCCTCTTGAAATTCTTGGATCTGTTGTTCCTTTTTTGTTGTATTTTTTCTCTCTGGTTCATCCATGGCTATGATATTAATGGTTTGTCCGTCTTCCCATATACCTAATTCGTATATCGGGGTTCGCTCTCGCGGACTTATTTGTCGTTTGTGGTACATTATTGCCACGTCTTCTACCATACCGTCATCACTACTTTCGATTATCGGCTGTATAATTTCTCGATTTATCCGTCGGTATAGTTCATGCATTTGGCAATCGGGATCCACCAATATTTCCTTTATTTCATCATTTGGTAGCTTTATTTTTATTTTTATTGGGTTCATCACTCCATCATGTCTTGTGACTCATCACATATTTGGGACTTCAATCTCTGTTCTCTCATTATCGAATCTCATAAGTCTGTATCTCGTACAGCTTCTACGAATATTTTCATTGAGATCGGTCTAGGTTAGAATAATAGGTTTATATATTTCTAGCTGGTATAATTGTTGTTCTGATCATTTTATCTGGTTTTTGCTCATTATCTTTTGTTTCTTTTTCCTAATCAGTTTTATTTCTTTAGCAATATATAGGAATTTTTTGCCATATTTCGCTGTCGTTTCCTTCGGTATCATTTTTGTTTAATGTATACCACATTTATCTTTGGCCATATTAGAGATCGCATAGGTGTTATTCTGCTTTAACTCTTCTTCCTTGATATATAAGTTTATTTTTTAACTGGGTTAGACTTTTTTCCTACCAATTATACAACTGTTTGTGCTTCGCTCTTGATGGCTTTTATGTCATGGTATATCTGGAAATCATAATTACTGATACTCTTCTCTATATATCTTTCAGATTCTCCTTTGGTATTATTTTTAATCATGTCTTTCATGATGCTGGTAAATGTCGTAATTTGTTGGTGTCTATCGCAATCAAGTTTATTTTACTGGCTGTATGCGGATTGTTTTTGAGGTTTAGGAATTTGATTTGATCTACTTTTTACAATTTCATTAATTTCTTTTAATAAATTCGGTTTCGTCTTCTCTTGGCGACGGGTTTTCGTCTCTTTCCTCTTAATTCAGAAATTTTTGATTTCATCTTTATATGGTTATTTTCCTCGCATGTTGAATTTTTCCACTGTTATTCTGTTATTTCGTTGTTTGATGGTCTGGTTTCGGTCTCAACATATTGATATGTGTGTTCTCTCTTTCATTATCTATTTGTTGGCTTTATGATTTGGAACATATTGCTTTATTATGTTTTCATTTGAGTTTGCTCCATGGGCCTTTTCTTTCCTGGATATCTTTGTTTCTATTTTTTGTGCAGTACCTCATGGATTTACGATTTTTTGTTATAATATGGTTCTGGTATTATTATTTCTTTTGACATTGTGCTTTGCTCAGATTTTTTGTAGTTCCAATTTGGTTCTTTATTTCTTTTGCGTTAGCCTCTCTTGACTATCATTTATTTTTTTGAATCTATGCTTGTTCTTGTTCTAGATGTATTTAACGTGGCTCGTATTTTAATATAGTGCTTCTTTCTTAGTTCTGCTTATATCCTTTGGTTTAAGGATTGCTTTTTTTCTTTTAATATGATCCTCCATTGATCTCTCTTTTGTTCTAAGCTTCTTTGCTTTTTTATTCTCGAGTGTGGCTCTCTATTTTTGTGTCATATATCATTTTGAGTTCGTCTATATCTCGTCTTAAAGTGTTTCCTCGGTTTGGGATCTTCCGTTATCATACTTGTGATTCTTCTTTGATTTTCTGGTTCTTTGTTTTTCTTTTAGTTGTCATTTCTTTTTACGTTTGACGTCTTGTTTTTCCTCCTCGTAATTCTTTGATGGCCTCTTATTTTTCCATCGTAATTCAATTCAATTGTTTCTCATTATCGGTTATATATTTAGTCCATCCGCTTCGATTTCTCAACACACTGCTCGCAGTGTGATTCATTTGGGATTTCCTCTCATCATATTAATTCTTTCGGGGCTTTGTTTTTCTATTTTTCCCATAGTTGTAGATTCTTGGCTTCTTATTGAAGTCTTTTGCCATTCAGCTTGTTGTTTTGATATTGAATATTCTCTGGTTCGCAGAGCTCTGATTTCTCATTGATTCTCTGATACATTGATTCGTTGTTGTGGTATATTGGCCGGGCATCTGTTGCATCTATCTTTTAATGTCACAGGCATTAAGTCGCATTGTAAATGTTTTTCTCCGTAAATCGTCTATTCTTGTATCACGATTAATTTTGTGGATTTCTTGATAGATTATTGCATTGGTCTTGATTGGTTTGACTCTCCTCTTTATGTTTGGCATCGCCTTGCGATGTGACCCCTTGTCTGACCACATTATACAGCACGCTCTTGCTGTTAAGTTGTTGACATCATTCTCTCAGTTTTATGGTCCTCGTCTACCAATTTTTTGACAATTGTGAATTCTCGGAAACAATTTTCTGATCGACGCTGTCCTATCGTTTTTCGAATCGGGAACATTTTTTCGTTTGCATTTGATTGTCCCTGAAATGTATTATGTTATAAGCTACTTGGTTATTACCTCCTATCTTCTTCTGGAGTTCTTTGTTGCTCGGTGTTGAACACTCTGCTTGTTGCTCTGGAATGAATTGATTCATAGCTGGTAGATATTGTTGTTTTGATTGTTGCAAATTGACCTGTGATGTTGTTGGTTCTGATGGCCCAGACTGCCACTTGATATCCCAGTCCCAATGGGCTTTCACATCTATTTGCGATTGCTACTGCTTTATCTAACGTTTCTGTGCAAGCATCCAAGGTTGGCTCGTATGTCTCCCTTTTATTCTCTTATGAAAGACGTCTACCATTTTTACTCTCTTCGGGCAAATCTGCTTCTCCGAAGGCCTTCTTACACAATTCTTTTAATTCACATGCGTACACTGCATTTGATCATCTCGTCTTTGTTTTCGATGTAGGAAAGTCTAATATCTTCCTATTTCCCTTTTCTCTATCCGAATATTTTTATTAAAAGAACTCTTATTATGTCCACGTTGTCATTTCGTTACATTCTCTCGCTTCCTCTACGATACATCTTGTGAAGCTTCCTTTCAAAGTATAAAGCAGTCGCTCTTTTACCTTTTGATCTGTCCAGTGACAGATATTTTTAACACTTTCAAATTCCCTTATAAAATTTCCAATTTGTTGAAGATTACCGTCGAAACGGTTTCTCCCTCATAAACTTTTCTCTGAATTCCTCCTACTATTGCGTTTGTTGTATTATTTACATCAATGTTGGATAACGGAGTTGAAGTTCGTGTTGGATTATGGAATTTGCCATGTTTGAGTTAATGTTTAAGTTTTTTAATCTCTCTCTCGGTCTCTGCTTCTATTATTGGCAACCGGTTTTCTTATATCGTTTATTTCGTTTCTTCGCTACTGTTGAATTCAATACGTCGGTTTAATCCACTATCTGTGCCGGTTCCTGTGCTGCTGTAATTGATACTTCCGGTTTGACACTTCTACATTGCGAACCTTTTTCTTTCTTCCGCTTTTAATAAACTTTTTCGATTGTTTCTTTGCTTTTTGCTTCTCGTGTGTGGTGCTATGCTATCAATCGTTACTTATTCGTTTATCTTGACTGGTTTCTCTTCTCTTGCTTTGGTTTGCTTTGAAATTCTGGTTGCTATTACTCGTAGCACCTTCTGACGTTTATTACAAATTACTTTTCTACTCGATTATTCAAGTTTCTTTATTATAAACTTGCTTGTCGTTTCTGTCTACTGAAATATTTTCTCCTTTGCTTTGCTTTGCACTTACTTGCGATTGCTTTTGTTTGACTATTGATTCTCTAAAAATAAAGTGACACTTCCAATATTCATATTACTCTATAACTAATTTCTCCTCCATTTACCATACTATATTACGTTATTATCCCTTGTTTCGTATTTACCATGTGGTCTTCTTTTTCTGACTCACCCCCCTCATTTTAAGTCTATTTTTAATATTATACCTTCGTAAAAATTATCTATTAATCTCATATCAATTATCTATATAGTCTTATCAATTATCTAATATAGTCGTATCAATATCTATATTATAATATCATAATATAAATCATCATATTCATACTCTCAGTCAATCCATTAATTATTTTTCCTATGGTCTCCCAAAAATAAAATTCATTTGCCTTAGTCCTCAATCGCTGACGCCTCTATGCCCTTTATAATTTCCGTTGGCTCTTCGGCCTTTTCGCTTACTCTTTTACTGGGTCATCTGTTGACCTAATATCTATTCATAATCATATTCATCTTTACTCATATCATATTCTTATCTGGCACTCTATGCCTCTAAAACTAATTATATTCATATCTCATCCGGCGCTCTATGGCCTCTAATATCTAATCATAATCATCCGGCACTCTATGGCCTCTAATAATCTAATTCATAATCATCCGGCACTCTATGGCCTCTATATCTAATTCATAATCATTATTTCTTCAATTTCATTCTTACTCATATTCGTTTTAATCTAATTCATCTATATTATTTCTCATTGTTTCACACGGACTTGAGCTAATCATGACTTTTGGTAATATTTGAGGCCTCACACTGACTCTCAAGCCATGGCCGTCTTTTGGCGCGCATTCTTCCGGTTAACGCTTTACTCCACCCGCCATTTGGATATTTGGTTACTCGTGTGGGATCCGGGTTATTGTACCAAACTCCCTCGCTGGGCAATAAAAAAAAAACATTCCCTCGGTACTCGGTTGTGGGATCCGGTTGTTGTACCTCGTAAGAATATAAAAGTATGAATGCCTAGACGTTCAATCAAGTCCCAAAAGCGTTTAACTTGATTGCCCGAATAGTGAAAAGAAAAGAAGCGATTAAATATAGGCGCGGAAAATTTACAATCCCTGCCGCCTCTGCAATCAGATTCCCGGCCTCAATTCGGCCGCCCTTATCTGACCGTCGGATTTCCCGGCTCAATTCGGCCGCCCTTATCCGACCTTAGTAGACATTTTGAGTATGAACCATTTAACCGGTTGTTCACATCTCACCTACGTTTTGCCCTCGACACTCGGTGTGGATTCCGGTTTTGGTATCGAGTTCCTCCCACGATAAAAAAAAAATCGTCGATACCGGTGTTGTGATCCGGGTTTTTGTATCGGACGCTCAGCGCCAATCAGTCCCTTAGGCTGTAACAACCCTGAACACGACAGTCCGTAAGCATGTTCCTCTGGTGCCTCACCACCAGCTAGGGAAAAAAGGAAGTCATCTCTACGGTACCTTCATCAAAACTGATTAATTCTGTTCCGTGTACACATCTTTCTCTCACCTCTCGGCTCTATCTCTTCACTCCCCCCTTCAAATTTGTGGTAATCCGCATAACAAGCTCCCCCAAAAGAGTGATCAATCTCTCGCCGGTTACTTGCTGACATACGCGACTTGGCCTACAGTCCTTTCTCAGTAGGGTTATCAGGATTTCCCTGGGTACGTACTATCATTAGATAGTCGGGTTAACCATTGTTCCTCGTTCCTATCTCAATATAGTATCGATAAATATAATATTTGATAAAACAAAAAGAATTTATACCCTACGGAAGTTCGGTTGTCGAAATTTTTCGTCCAATTATTTGTGTCTCTGTGCGTGTGTTTTATTATTATCCTTTACTTCGAGCTTTCATGTATTCGGTTCTATTACCTATTATTTTATCGTTGTTCGGCCGGTGTTTTATTAATTTACAACATTGCATATTTCTTTTATATATTAAATATCAAGTAATACATATTACACATTTATTTCATTTCTCATAACAATCACGGAAATAAACAGTTTGTCTTTCCTTTATCTTTTACGCTGGCATAACATGCAGTGCGACTCTTGTTGCGCATCCATGACCAATTAACTCAGTGTCCTGCAAGGTAATCACCATACTCGTGCTTCTTTCTGTTTACACGCATAACATTCCAAATTAAGCCCTTGGTTTTGCTTTCTCTCATTGTTGTTGTAATCTCGTCATTCAATATCTTTTTGACTTTTTCCCCTTAACTGTGCCAGCTTTTCCCAAATTGCGTTATCTCTAATCTCATGGATAGAATTTCAGATATTCTTCGTTGTCACGTCCTTTATCAATGTCAATTTTCAATTTTATCAATATGCAATGTTTCGTCGAGCTATAGTTTGGGAATGTTGACTATATCCTCTTTAGCTGTTAATTAAACTATCCCTGTTTATATAATACGTTCGCCATAGTTATCCGTTTTCGATGTTTAGGATACCCTTTAGTTTTCTCTATAATTTTGTGGCCTCCATCTCTAAAATTATTCAATCTTCTTTAATTACCCATTTAATCTTACAAATACCAATTAAATAGATTGATATGTTTAAATTCATTTATCTCGACTCTTAGTTTTAATTCATTCATTCAACTCTTAGTTCTCAGTAATCATTCCATCTATTTACTATACTTGCTCTATTAATTTTAGCTCTTATCGATTGACTATCGCCTACTTATTCCTATCTGTCTTTCCGCTCGAGTTATCGTTCATCTCCCCCTACTTACCCATTTCATTTATCCCGCATTTTGCCCCTCCTTTATTCTTATATGTTGTTTGCTTATGACGTCTTGCGTGTTGTCTGGTATCTTACAAAGTGTTGCTGTCTACTTGGGCCTGGGCTAGTCGTCTATTGTTACTCTCTTGATTTGTATTAGGTCGATTCGTTTTTCATCGATCTTTACCCAATTTCTCATCATCTTACAATCGATCTTTACACTTTTAACTTAAGTTCCACATGTTTCATCTCTACCAGGGTTCGGGCAAAAATGTCGTCCCGACATTCTATTTGAAAAGACAGTTCGGTATCATTGTCCCCCTGGTTGTTTGCAACACGAAAAGCTTCAATCCCGGCTGAGCCCCCAAATTATTATTGAGCTGCGGGCAAGCCAATTTCGTTTCTCATTTGTAGTCCGGGTACTCGTTTTATCTTATCTGTTTAAGTCTCTCTCCTTTTTCTTATTGTCACTCATCCGGTTGGTAAAAGGTCGTCCCGACATTTCTATTTAGAAAAGGACAGGTATGCTTTATGTCCATCGTTATTGTACACAAAAATCAATTCCATCCCGGACTGAGCCCCCAAATGTGTATGGTAAGGGTTTACGGGGTTCTCATTTGTTTTAAATTATTCCGATGGATTGCCCCGTAACGCCATACAAAAAATGAGTAACTGCCACTCTGCACCCCGTTGCTAGGCCAAACGTTGCCCGGTTACAAAGTGTTCAAGTGGTGGCACTACCCGCAAAATTGAGGATCAATAGCTAATAACTTATAGTCACTCGGACAATCCTCGGTTTCACAGCTGTCGATCAGCAAAGACCTGTGCTCGCTTTTAATATTTGGTCCCTTTGCGTTTAAATTTCTATCGTCTATCAGCTGTTTTATTGGCGTTAGTTTGAGAAGACAAGAATAATGGTGGTTTTTATTAATCCTTCACAATTGTTATTTTAAAACCTACTAGTACATAAATGTAATGAGAAGATATACTTGAAAAACATCATCGGTTACGCATTAAGTGTTGAGTTATAGGATTGTTTGTACTGGGTTCATTTTTCTGTCCCACTTGTTTCCTGGTTGTTTTTTAATTGATAGGACGATCTTTTGAATTTCTTGATTGGTTTATTTTTGGGATTTGCTTGGCTGTTCTTTGAATTTGTCTGATGATATTTTCTAGGTTTTCTTTATCTCTCCGTGTCTCATTTTTTAATTGGATCTCCTTCATTATTTTCAGTAGGTTTGTACCATTATTTGGGTTCTTTCGATATTTGTTTTATCTCGTCCTTGTTTTCTTTTGTGGGGCAATTGTATACATTGGAGGTTTATTTGTTGACATTTCATTATCGGGATTGCTACAAATTTCTTTGAAATCGCACAGGTGCTGTTCCTCTCTTCTGAAGGGTTGGGATTCTCGCATTTTTCTAATGGTTTTCAGTATTTACACTTTCTCATCATTTCATTCATTATCATTGTGGAATCCATTACGTTGGTTCATGTTTCATTTCTTAATATATCAATCAATTTTCACTCTATTTACAATTTTATAACTATATACAGGTGGAGTTTAGCCCTTTTTACTCTTTCTCTTTTTCTGGGGTTGAGTGTCTCTCGCACTCTTCTTTAATTTATTTTCTGAAAAAATCTTATTATTCAGGACTTGGGCTTTTATTAATCGCTCGGTTAATTTTGGGAGTTCTTTTAATCGTTCTTTGCCTTCTTTGATTATCTTGTGTTGATATGATTTTCATTGAAGATTTCTTTCTTTTGTTTGTTTTCTCTTGAGTTGACGTTTATAATTGACCGCTTGGTTGTTTGTTTTTCCAGCTTTCGTCTCGCTTCCTGAAGCTGTTCGGTTAATGTTTTAATTTCGTCCTGAGCTTGTGGTTGACTTTCTTTTATTTCTCTGCTTTTCTACAGCTGTCTTCTAGTTGTAGCATGTATCTCTTTCGCTTTTTCTGCTGTCTCGCATTCGTTCTGCTTCGGTTTTTCCAATAGTCTTCCAGGATTACACGGGTTTTTATTTCAGCTAATTCTCGTCTCAAATCGTTCATTTTCTCTCTTTTGATCTCTGTTTCTCCCATGTTAATGTTAGTTTTCGTTTTATCATATTGGTTAGTTGTTTAGATTGTATTAACTGATGATTTATCGGGCGATTTCTGAATTCTTGTTCCTCACTAGCTCTTGCCATTCCTTCTTTCGGCTCTCCACCTTTTACTATAATACCCTCAGTGGGTCTTGCTCGATTGGTTCTACTAATTGAATTAGGGCTTGGTACGGTATTCTCCGTCTTCCAGATTCATTCGGATTTTCTACTCATTGGATTCATACTAAATAATACCATCGATTATAATTTTTGTTTTTTATCATTTTATTATTTTTCACTATTTTCACTTTTTACAATTTTTTCCTATTTACTTTATATTGCCGCTTCGTCCGTCTCCCCGAATCCTTCATCGGTTCGCGGTACTTGGTTGGAATTTCGGTTGGGATAACGGCATAAGCAGGATTGTGGTCGACTTGTACATATTTACCTCTTCACGCAAGGCGCTTGATATTTTGTATCTCTTCGTCTAAAGATAGGTTAAGATATTCTGAATTTTCCGTTAGTTCTTCCACTTGCGTTTTCTAATCGATGCGTATTTTCCAAAGCTTTTAACTTTTCAATCTCTTTCTCAGATTCTGTTCATTTTCCTCATATCCTTGCTTCATCGTTTTTATTTCGCTTCAACTTGTTCTTTCACTGCTCGTTGACTTCGAGTTGAATGTCTCAACTGAATTTCTTTAAAATACTACAACTCCTCGGTGTCCGTTCACCTCCTGCTGGAGTTCTGCTATCCTCGTTCGTTCAATTGTTGGGTTTGTCTCTTTCGTCAGTTTGTTCGTTTAAGTTTCAGTATCTTCTGATTTAATTGATCAATCCATTTTCTGTGGCCCTTTTCGTTTTCTGAGCCTGTCTATTGTATTCTTTCTGATTCCGTTCGTTTAAATTCTAATGTTCGTTATTTTGTTACTGTAATGCGTCGAGTGTATGTTTCGCTCTTCAATCTGCTCCCATAGCTCCAATCTTCGGTATTCAAGCAATTCGTTGGGTAATCGTCTTTATCTCTTTTTTGGCTTCCTGGTACTGGTCCTTCCATTTTCTCTGTCTAATTTAATCCAACTTTCTTTCTTTTCCGTTTTATTCGTTGTATTCGTCTTTGTGCGGTGAGCTTCGTCCTGCTCGATCTGCACTCTTTTATCTGTCTGTTTATATTCGAATTCCTGCCTAATTTCACTATATGATTGAATTGTTTGCTTGGCGTCTTCGAGTATTCTGCATTTCTATTCGCCATTTTCCTTGCTTGCTCAGTTATCTGAGTCAACATTCTTTCTGTCTATCGTCTTTGGCTCTCTAATTTTTCTTTGCTGTTTTTGCCCTTGATTTCTCCAGTTTATTGATCTCGATCTTTGCGTTTTCCCATTTAGCTTTGTACGCTCTTGTTTTCTATCTTCTTCTTCGGCTATTTGGCTGAATATAATGTCTGATCCGCGATTCCCAATTACTTCTTGATTGTCTCTCATTCTTCTGTCATTTGATTTCCAGTATCGCGCTTGCCTTTTCCATTCTTTTGGCTTGTTCCATATGGGTTCTCTTTGTTTTCTCTCATCGATATTGGGTGCTAATTTGCCCAATTTCTTCCTGCCATTTGTTGTATAATCTTATCGTTTCTTCTCCTCTTCTCGCTATCTCTGCTTCTTATCTTTTTATCACCTTCTCGCCAATCTTTCGATTTCACTTTGTGATCCTGCTTCTTTGCTCTAGGTTTGTATCTCTTTTCCTTTGTTTTTGATTCTAGTTTGGTTCCGCATAAATTCCTTCATCATTTCCTCTTCTCGCTCTTGAACGTTTCTCTTTTCCTTCTGGGTAGGGTTACTTTTTTGTTCTAGTTGTTTTTCCCACTTTTCTTTCATCATTTTCGTTTTTCGAGTCTCTTGCCACTAATTCCTCTTCTAACGTTAGTACATTTCTTTTAAGTGTAACGTTCTTTGTCTCCATAATTCACTTCTTCACTTGTTACTTTATTGATTCTGATTGACTTTGATTGCTGTTTTGCCTCTTCAGCATCTTTTATAACTTCCTTTGTCTCGTTGATTCATAATTGTTTTCTAAATATTAATAATCGATTATTTCCTCTCTTTTCATTCATCTCAAAATTTATCATAATTACATTCATCTCGTATTTTTGTAATTTTGATTTTATAAATTTTCGTTTTTACGTTTATCTTTATTTACACTTTTACACATTGTTTTCGTTTCTATCTACTGATCAGCGAAGCGGAATCCTTGATTCGCCGTTGATTCGGCTTTCGACATACTGGCATATATCAACTTTAACCCACATTACTCACATGTGACATATGTCCACAGGAGTATAAATTATTCCAACATGTTTTTGCCAACATTTCACACATGATACTGTTCTAGATGCTTCCTTTATTCATTGATCTGTCTCGATTCTCTTTTGGTTTCTCTTGGTATCGCTTGATTGCTCGAATATTGCTTGTGTCGAGTCGTACCATTCTAAATTATAGCTAACTTCCTGGATTATTTTCCTCAATTTTTTGAGTATCTACTCCTGAACAATAGCATTATGTTCTCGTTTTGTCGATCCAAAATATTTCCACTTGCTGTTGTAATATTATTTCAATATTTCCTTTGATTCTTTTCTGTTGTATACATACACTTTCCTTCATGCTTAGTTTTGTGACGTTCTGATCTTGTGTATTGGCTGTTGATTTTTACATCCTTCGCACATTATCCTCTGGCGGTTTGGCAATTATCCTTGATCGCAAATTCTGCTGCTCTTGGATTCCTTTGAAAGTTTTGATTCTCTCTTCGAATGTTCTATTTATAGTCTCCTTTCCCAGATTAGTTCTGCTGGATCCTTCGAAATTCTTTATTATTCTTACCTTTTTCTCCCCTCCCTTTTCATCTTTGTCTAATTCCGACTGTCGAAGTCCTCTAGTTTCTGTTCATCGCTTGGTTTCTGACTCAATATTAATTCTAAATGGACAGTTGAAAATTCCTCAGGTGTTCTCGTTTTGCTGTTTCTCCTTTCTCCCCAGTGTGATAGTCTTCCTTGACAATAAATACAGGTAACTTCATCTGGTAATTCGGGGTTCTAGAGAAAAAAGAATCCTTGTGCTTCCATCTCTTACTTCTGTCGGTCGGTAAATACCTTATTATCTTTGAACGTAAATATCTCTGTTCTCTTTTCCTCAGCTGTTCGTGTTTACTCTTCTCTGCGAGTAAATACTTTCCTATTTTCCAGGGCGTCCGGTTGTGTCGGAAACTGGAATATGTTGAATTGCGATGTTAAGGTTTTTGATTTTTTCCTCTTCCTCTGGTTTTTCCATAGTTCTCGTCCATATTCGAATCTGGTCCTTCTCTCATCTGTACTGTCATCTCTTCGCTGATTCCGCTTGCCATCTAAATATGTCATTATTTTTGAATTTTTTGTTTTTCTGATTTTGTCTGGTTATTGTAATTTTTTGATTTTTTTTTTTTTTTTGATTTTTATTGTTTTATTTACATTTATTTACACTTTCTTTCTCTCTTTACAACGTCTTATCCGGCTCTTCTACTTCTAATTTTATATACAATTATCTTCTCGCAAGAATCCTTCTCCTCTCCAATCGTTGTTGTGGATAGAAACGTGGTGTCCCAAGCCTGTTATTCCATCGGTTGTTGTCTCCATCTTGTGGTTCATTCCCTGTTCTGATTGGTTGCGTAATCCTCATATCCTTTCATTGTTAATATCATTGTTTTTAAAGGCCCATGCTAATAGCTCGTCGTAATCTCCTTTCCTACTCTGATGGAGCACTGATGTGGGTGCCTGTTGCATTCCCATCTCCCATTTGGATATAGTCTAATGCCCAATTTGTATCCATTTTCCCAACTGCATATTGGTGGGCTGTCTAAATCTCTGTGTTCCATCTTCTTGCTCTTCTGAAGCTTTTCTGCGAATTCGGTTTTTCCATATAAATGGTGGCTGTAAGATATTTTCTGGCTTACAGAGCTGTTGTTTCTAATTCCTTTAGCTGTTGGTTATCTGTTGCATTTTCTTTTCCATTTCGGCATTTTCTTGAGTGTGTCCTTGGCTTCTCTCGAAATTCTTTCTGGATCTCTAATATTTCTTATATTAGTGCCTTTGTGTATCCATTTTCTGTTTTTAGGCTTTTTAACTTCCCATCTTGCCTCCATAACTGGTAGATGGTTAATATTGGTCCATCTTTCTTTTCATTTCCTCTTGAAATTCTTGATTGCTTGTTCCTTTTTGTTGTATTTTTTCTCTCTGGTTCATCCATGCTATGATATTAAGGTTTGTCCGTCTCCATAACCTAATTCGTATATCGGGGTCCGCTCTCGCGACTATTGTCGTTTGTGGTACATTATGCCACGTCTTCTACATACCGTCATCATACTTTCGATATTCGGGCTGTATAATTTCTCGATTTATCCGTCGTATAGTTCATGCATTTTGGCATCGGGATCCACCAATATTCCTTTATTTCATTCATTTGGTAGTCTTATTATCTTTTGGTTCTTCCTCCTATGTCTTTGAGCTCTCCATATTTGGCTATCAACTCATCTGTTCTCTCATATCGAAATCTCATAATGTCTGTGTCTCGTACAGCTTCTACAATATTCCATTGAGATCGGTCTAGTTAAACGATAATCGGTTAATTAATTTTCTGCTCGGTCTATTGCTTGTTCTGTCATTTTATCTGGTTTTGCCTCATTATCTTTTGTCTCTCTTTTTCTAATCCATTTTTATTCTTTAGGCATATAATATATGAATTTTTGCCATATTTCCGCTGTCGTTTCTCGGTTTCATTTGTTTAATTACCACATTTATCCTTTTGGCATATTAGAGAATCCGCTAGGTGTATATCTCGCTTTACTTTCCTTCCTTGATAATATAAAGGTTATTTTTATAACTGGGTCCTAGCTTTTTCACTACCCAATCATACAATCGTTTGCTCTCGCCTCTTGTGGCTATTATCTGTCTTGGTATCTCTGGAAAATCAATAATTACCTGATACTCTTCTCTACTATTCTTTCAGATTCTCTTGGTACTTTTTATCATGTCTTCTCCATGATGCTGTAAATGTACCGTTATCTTTGGTGTCCTTTCGCATCAGTTTCATATTCTGCTGTATGCGGTTGTATCATCTGAGGGTTTAGGAACATTTGATTTCGATCTACTTCTTCTAACCAATTTCAATTAATTTCTTTTAATATCTCGTGTTTCGTTCTTCTTCTTGGCACGTTCGTCTCCATTTCCTCTAATTCAGTTTTGATCATCTTTATATGGTTTATTTTCTCGCATGATTGAAATATTCTCCACGCTTTATCTCGCTTTCATCTTCGTCTGTTGATCGTCTTGTATTCGTTCAACATATTGATATGTAGTTGTCTCCTCTTTCATTATCTTTGTGGCCCTTTTGTTTGAAACCCATATTCTTTTTATTCTGTTTCAATTTGAGTTTCGCTCCACGTGGGCTTTCTTTCCTGATTCTTGTTTCTATTTTGTAGCATATCCTCTGGATTCGATTTTTGTTATTATTGGTTCTGGTATCTCTTTTTCTTTTACATTGATGCTCTTGCTCATCTTTTTGTAGTTCCAATTCTGGTTCTTTCATTTCTTGCGTTAAGCACTCCTCTTTGCTATCACTTCTATTTTTTGATCTATGCTTGTTCTTGTTTCTAGATGTTTTAACGCTCCGTCTATTTTTTAATATTAGTGCCTTCTTTCTTAGTTCTGCTTTCTCTTGGTTTAGGATTGCTTCTTTTTTAATGATCCTCCTCTTGTTCTAAAGCTTCCTCTGCTTTATTTTCTCGAGTGTGCTCTCTATTGTTTGTGTATAATTTCATTTTCGAGTTCGTCTATCTCGTACATTAGTGTTCCTCGTTTTGATCTTCCGTTAATCATATCTCTGCTCGATTACTCTCTTGTTTCTGGTTCGTCTGATTTCTCAGTTGTCATTCTTTTAGTTGTCGGACGTCTCTGTTTTTTCCTCCTCTGTAAAATTCTTTGATGGCCTCTATTTTTCTCCATCCGTATTCAATTCAATTGTTTTCTCATTAATCGGTTTCATATTTTCCTCCCCTTCGTTTCCAACACACTGCTCCGCAGTGTGAATTTCATTTGGGATTTCCATCCTCATCATATTAATTCTTTCGGGTTTGTTTTCATTTTCCCATCTTTGCTGGATTTCTTGGCTTCCTCTCATTTGAAGTCTTTGCCATTCAGCTTGTTGTTGCTCTTGATATTCTCTGGTTCGCCAGCTCTTGAATCTCCTCATTGCTTCTCATTACAATGATCGTTGTTGCTGTATATTGCGGCATCTGTCATCATCTCTTTTAATCCATGGGCATTCGCTGTAAATGTTTTCCGTAAACATGTCTATTTCTTGTATCACGTTAATTGTGATTTCTTGTAGGATTATTGCTTGTCTGTTTGGTTGTTCTCCCTCCTATGTTGCATCGCCTTGCGATTGCCCTTTTGACCACAATTATAGCACGCTTTGCTGTTAAAGTTGTTGACATATTCTCTCAGTATGTCCTCGTCTACCACATTTTTGACAATTGAATTTCGGAAACAATTTTCTGATCGATGTCCTATTTTTGACATGTGGAACATTTTCGTTTGCATTGGATTTTCCTGAATTATTATTATAGCTTACTTGGTTATTTACCTCTATCTTCTGATTTCTTTTGCTGTGGCTTGAACATCTGCTGTGCTCTGGAATGAATTGATTCATAGCTGGGTTGATATTGTTGTGTTTGATTGTTGGCATTGACTGTTGATGTTGTTGGTCTGTGGCCAAGACTGCCACTTGATATCCCAGTCCAGATGGGCTTCACATCTATTTGCGATTGCTTACTGCTTTATCAAGTTTCGGTGCCAAGCATCCAAGGTTGGCTCGTATGTCTTCCCTTTTATTCCTCTATGAAGACGTCTACCATTTTATCTTCGGGCAAATCTGCTTCTCCGAAGGCTTCTTTACACATTTCTTTAATTCCACATGCGTACACTGCATTTGATTCATCTCGTCTTTGTTTTCGATGTAGAAGTCTAATATCTTCCTATTTCCCTTTTTCTCTATCCGAATATTTTTATTAAAAGAACTCTTTTAATCTCTGTCCACGTTGTCAATTTCGTTACATCTCTCGCTCCTCTACGAATACATCTTGTGCGCTTCCTTTCAAGTATAAAGGCAGGTCGCTCTTTTACCTTTGAATCTGTCCAGTGACAGATATTTTTATACACTTCAAATTCCTTTATAAATGTATCAATTTGTTGAGATTACCGTCGAACGTTCTCCTCTAAACTTTTTCTCTGAATCTCCTTACTATTGCGTTGTTGTTATTATCATCATGTTTGGATCCGGAGTTGAACGTGTTGGGAATTTATGGAATTTGCCATGTTGTGAGTAATTTTAGTTTTAATCTCTCTTCCTCGTCTCTGCTTCTATTTGGCAACCGGTTTTCTTAATATCGTTTATTTCGTTTCTTCCGCTACTGTTGAATCAACGTCGTGTTAATCCACTATCTGTGCCGGTTCCTGTCGCTGCTGTAAATTGATACTCCGTTTTGACACTTCACTATGCGAACCTTTTTCTTTCTTCCCGCTTTTAATAAACTCTTTTCGTTGTTCTCTTTGCTTTTTGCTTCTCGTGTGTGGTGCTGATGCTATCAATGTTACGGTTATTCGTTTACTTGACTGGTTTCTCTTCTCTTGCTTTGGTTTGCTTTGAAATTCTGGTTGCTATTACTCGTAGCTACTCTGACGTTTATTACAAATTCTTTTTACTCGTTATTCAAGTTTCTTTATTATACACTTGCTTGTCGTTTTGCTCTGAAATATTTTCTCCTTTGCTTTGCTTTGCACTTGACTTGGATTGCTTTGTTTGACTATTGATTCTCTAAAAATAAATGACACCCAATATTCTATTACTCTATAACTAATTTCTCCTCCATTTACCATACTATATTACGTTATTATCCCTTGTTTCGTATTTACCATGTGGTCTTCTTTTTCTGACTCACCCCCCTCATTTTAAGTCTATTTTTAATATCTATACCTTCGTAACAAATTATCTATTAATCTCATATCAATTATCTATATAGTCTTATCAATTATCTAATATAGTCGTACAATATCTATATTATAATATCAATAATATAAAATCATCATATTCATACTCTCAGTCAATCCATTAATTATTTTTCCTATGTCTCCCAAAAATAAAATTCATTTGCTTAGTCCTCAATCGCTGACGCCTCTATGCCCTTATAATTTCCGTTGGCTCTTCGGCCTTTCGCTTAACTCTTTTACTGGGTCATCTGTGACCTAATATCTATTCATAATCATATTCATCTTTACTCATATCATATTCTATCTGGCACTCTATGCCTCTAAAACTAATTATATCATATCTCATCCGGCGCTCTATGGCCTCTAATATCTAATCATAATCATCCCGGCACTCTATGGCCTCTAATAATCTAATCATAATCATCCGGCACTCTATGGCCTCTATATCTAATCATAATCATATTTCTTCAATTTCATCTTACTCATATTCGTTTAATCTAATTCATCTTATTATTTCTCATTGTTTCACCGGACTTGAGCTAATCAGTGACTTTTGGGTAATATTTGAGGCCTCAACACTGACTCTCAAGCCATGGCGTCTTTTGGCCGCGCATTCTTCCGGTTACGCTTTACTCACCGCCATTTGGATATTGGTACTCGTGTGGGATCCGGGTTATTGTACCAAACTCCCTCGCTGGGCAATAAAAAAAAAACATTCCCTCGGTACTCGTGTGGGATCCGGGTTGGTGTACCTCGAAGAATATAAAAGTATGAAATGCCTAGACGTTCAATCAAGTCCCAAAAGCGTTTACTTGATTCCCGAATAGTGAAAAGAAAAGAAGCGATTAAATATAGGCGCGGAAAATTTCTAATCCCTGCCGCCTCTGCAATCAGATTTCCCGGCTCAATTCGCCGCCCTTATCTGACCGTCGATTTCCCGGCTCAATTCGGCCGCCCTTATCCGACCTTAGTAGACATTTTGAGTATGAACCATTTACCGGTTGTTCACATCATTCCATGATCAACAGTCAAAGTCCCTCTTTTCACTTCGAGGAATTTGTTGGATTTATTGAAATATGAATTTTCTATTACTCAAGGAAATAGGAACGGAACGTTCATCGATGGATTACTTGGTTACAGCTCGTAATTTTTCGGTACGTCCTCCAACGAACTTACGATAATCGCAGATTTCACATGATTGATTTTAGTTCTGAAGTTATATCAAGGGAGGACCTTGTCTTGTTGATCAAGAATATTGATTCGATTTAGTAATTATTTTGTTTAATACGATACGTCTAATTAACATTTTTTGGTTAATTCATAATTTTATAAGCCTGCTTATTTTATTCAGATGTTTATTTTTCGGTATAAATCAACTTATAAACTACTTAATCTGGTTCGAATACATTGTCATTATGTAAAATAGGTTTAATGAGTTAGATCTCCCTTACATTAAGCAATAATTATCCTATTAAACGAATACTTAGTTTAATAATTTAATGAGTAAATATTCTTTACATTAATTCAATAAAAATCAATAATTCTTTATTACTTACGGTTGGCAATACTTTACTTTAAATGATTAAATTAAAAATCATGAATTATTTATTAATGACTAACTTAATTTACGGTATAATACTTTACTGAGTAAATTTCTTACAGTTAAATCAATTAAAAGATCGATGAATTATTTATTAAATGATTTATTTTGACTCGTAATTTAAATTTAATTTGAAAATAGTCATTTTTAATTGTTATAGGCAACGATTTCCATTTAATTTAATCCCAGTTCCATTCCCGCTTTAATAAGGCCTTAAACGCATATTTTGTTTACATTATATTTACTGAGTGCCACACTGGACTACTCGGTGGTGAATGAGTTTTAGCGGCGTGTGTAGAAGAATTTAGGTCGATTTTATAGAAAGGAGTTAACGAGGAAGTAGTCAGAGACTTCTTCCTTAATTTCTCGTTTCAGCTAATAGGGATATATATTGACGTTCCAACCCTGCGTTCGCACGCCGGTCTTCACGGCAGCAGATAAATTGGCGATATTCCACGCCACTTACACGAATCTGATTTGTATGTGGATTTTATTTACTTGCATTGGGTGCGGCTGTGGGCTCGGAAAATTTCGACATCTTTATAAAAGCATATAAAATGAAGTTATATATAATATATGAAACAATTTATGCATAATAATGTTTATAATTAAAAAAATAAAAATAACAAGTTACCATTCCAATTCATAAAATACGCAAAATTCATGTATATACAAACCAATAATGCCTCTCTCCCCACGCCGACGTCCGAGTCAGAGCTCTAACAGAGATGCATAGGTACGCGGGCGTGGAAAGAGGGTTTCCAAAATCAATGATTCTCACCTAAAATTCTATGCTGAAAATTCAAAAACAATGATCTCAAATAGATTTAAAGTATTTAAAACAAGATTCAAATAATTGAAATGTTTCGAAAACACGGTGTGTTTTTTTCAAAAAAATGGTTTTTTTGGTTAAGTTAAATGTGAAAATGGATCAGTATATATACCTATTTTGTATGAGCGTGTGAAATTTGATGCAGTAAACAAAATTCGACGCTTGTTCTTTTCTAGGCAATTCTATTATTTATTTTTATTATTTTTCGAATTTATTTTTATAATTTTTTTTATTTAGAATTTTTATTGAATTATTGCTATTCAAATTTTCGATTTAAATCTTGCTTTAATATGAACTTTAATTGATTTCCAATTTCGTCGAATTTGTCTGTTTTCTTGTTGTATTTTTGTGTAGGTATCGTGCGGATCTTAGTGCATTTTGTTAATAATTTTAATTTATTTTTTATGTTTATTATTTTATATTTAATTCTTTGCATTTCTCAGATTTTATATGGTTTTAATTGGTGTTTTGGGGTTTATTTGAATAGCGTGTTGTGTTTGCGTGTGTGTTTCTCTGATCCATTTTAAACATTTTTGAATGGCCGTTTGCGTTCTGGCCCAACATAAACACTCGGGGGTCCGTAAAATTGCGACCCGCATTTCAATTGATTTTTCAAACTAAATACGTATAATTCGCATTTTCAATATTCACATTCATAAAAAGTTTTTTACGCGTAAGGTTAAATCATCAAGATAAAGATGGACTTAAGGTCCTACTACAGTACAGTAATCAAATATCAATTGTTGTAGTTCAATATCATGTAATTCAATATCCAGTTCAAATCACTGTAGATCAATACGAGTTATCAGTTCAAATCAATGTAAATCAATTATATTTGTGGCTTCGAATGAATCACTGACGGCTTGGGTTTTCGCTTTCGACTGGGTTGATCTTGAGGGGTGATTGATAGAAATCTGCGAGAGTCTTGTCGTTTCGTTAGTTTTGGTAATTTTCCGAATTTGGGTGAACATTCTTCCTGACCTTTGAAATTTGGGTATTTTGCTTTGTTTGTTTTTTATTAGGGCCGATGGTGAGAACAGGATATTAGGAGTATCATGTTAGAAGTTATACTAATCAGGGGGTAGCATAGTTTGATTTATAGAGACTGTTGTACTGGTTCAATTTTTCTGTCCACTATTGTTTTCCTGGTTGTTTTTTAATTGATGGAGACGGATCTTTTGAATTTCTTGGATGGTTTATTTTTGGGATTTGCTTTGGCTGTTCTTTGAATTTGTCTGATGATATTTTCTAGGGTTTTCTTTATCTCTCGGTTCTCATTTTTTTATATTGCTATCTCTTCATTATTTTTTCAGTAGGGTTTGTACATTATTTGGGTTCTTTCGATATTTTGTTTTATCTCGTCCTTTGTTTTCTTTTGTGGGGGCATTGTATAACATTGGAAGGTTTATTTGTTGACATTCTTCATTATCGGGGATTGCTACAAATTTCTTGAAATCGGCAAGGTGCTGTCCTCGGGTCTTCTGAAAGGGTTGGGATTTCTCGCATTTTTTTCTAATGGGTTTTCAGTATTACACTTTCTCATCATTATCATCATTATCATTGTGATCCATTACGTTGGGTCATTGGTTTTCATTTTCTAATATATATCAATCAATTTTCCAACGTCTATTTACAATTTATTCAACTATATACAGTGGAGTTTAGCCCTTTTTACTCTTTCTCTTTTTTTTCTGGGGTTGAGTGTCTCTCGCACTCTTCTTTAATTTTATTTTCGAAATCTTATTATCAGGACTTGGGCTTTTATTAATCGCTCGTTAATTTTGGGAGTTCTTTTTAATCGTTCTTTGCCTTCTTTGATTATCTTTGTTTGATTATGAATTTTCATTTGAAGATTTCTTTCTTTTTGTTTGTTTCTCTTCTCTGAGTTGACGTATTATGTAATTGACCCGCTTGTTGTTTTGTTTTTTCCAGCTTCGCTCGCTTCTGAACTGTTCGGTTAATGTTTTAATTTGTCTGAAGCTTGTTGGTGACTTTCTTTATTTCTCTGGCTTTTCTAGCAGCCTGTCTTCTAGTTGTAGCATGTATCTCTGTTCCTTTTTCTGCTTGTCTCGCATTCGTTCTGTTCGGTTTTCAATAGTCTTCCAGGATTACAACGGGTTTTTATTTGCAAGCTAATCTGTCTCAAATCGTTGTCATTTGCTTTCTCTCTTTGATCTCTGTTTTCTCCATGTTAGATGTTAGTTTTCGTTTATCATATTTGGTTAGTTGTTTAGATTGTATTAACTGTGATTTATCCGGGCGATTTCTGAATCTTGTTCTGCCACTAGCTCTTGCCATCTTTCTTTCGGCTCTCCACTTTTACTATAATCACCTCAGTGGGTCTTGCTCGATGTTTCTACTAATTGAATTGGGCTTGGTAGCGTATCCTCCGTCTTCCAGATTCATTCGGATTTCTACTCATTTGGATTCAACAATATATACATCGATTATTAATTTTTGTTTTTTAATCATTTATTTTTCACATTTTACACTTTTTACATAATTTTTTCCTATTTAGCTTATTATTTGCCCGCTTTCGTCGTTCTCCCCGAATCCTTCATGGGTTCGGCGGGTACTTGGGTTGGAAATTTCGGTTGGGTATAACGCATAAGCAGGATTGGTGTCGACTTTGTAACATATTTACCTCTTCACGCAAGGCGCTTGATATTTGTATCTCTTCGTCCTTAAGAGGATTATGGTAAGATATTCCTGAATTTTCGCGTTAGTTCTTCAGCTTGCGTTTCTAATCGATTGCGTATTTTTCCAAAGCTTATTAACTTTTTCAATCTCTTGTTCTCAGATTCTGTTCATTTTCCTCCATGATCCTTGCTTCATCGTTTTTTATTTCTGCTTCAAACTGTTCTTTCAATCCTGCTCGTTTTGGACCTTCGAGTTGATGTCTCACGATTTCTTTTAAATACTACAACTCTCGTGTCCGTTCCCTCCTGCTGGAGTTCTGCTATCTCTCGTTCAATTGTTGGTTTTGTCTTCTTCGTGCAGTTTGTTCGTTTAAGGTTTCCAGTATCTCTTGATTTATATTGATCAATTCCATTTTCTGTGGGCCTTTTCGGTTTTTTCTGAGCCTGTCTATTGTATTACTTTCCTGATTCGTTCGTTAAATTCTAATGTTCGTATTTGGTTACTGTAATCGTCGATTGATGTTTCTGCTTTCAATCTGCTCCGCATAGCTTCCCAATCTTCGGTATTCCAAGCAATTTCTTGGGTAATCGCTTAATCTCTTTTTTTGGGCTTTCCTGGTACTGTCTTCCATTTTCTCTTTCTAATTTAATCCAACTTTCCTTTCTTTTTCGTTTTTATTCGTTGTATTCCGTCTTTGTCGGTGAGGCTTGCGTCCTGCTCGATCTGCATCTCTTTTATTCTGGTCTGTTTATATTCGAATTCCTGGCTACTAATTTCACTATATGATTGAATTGTTTGCGTTGGCGTCTTCGAGTATTCTGCATCTATTCGCCCATTTTCTTGCTTGCTCAGTTATCTGAGTCAACATTCTTCTTGTCTATCGCTTTTGGCTCTCTAAATTTTCTTTGCTGGTTTTTGCCCTGATTTCTCAGTTTATTGATTCGTCTTTGCGTTTTCCATTTAAGCTTGTACGCTCTTGTTCTATGCTTCCTTCTTTTCGGCTATTTGCTGAAATAATGTCTGATCCGCGATTCCAATTACTTCTTGATTGTTCTCTAATCTTCTTCGGCATTTGATTTTCCAGTATCGCGCTTGCTTTTTGCCCATTCTTTGGCTGTCCATATGGGTTCTCTTTGTTCTCTTATTCGGATATTGGTTGCTAATTTGCCCATTTCTTCTGCATTTGTTGTATAATTCTTTATCGTTTCTTCCCTTCTTCTCGTATCTCTGCTCTTTATCTTTTATCCAACTTCTCCGCAAATCTTTCGATTTCACTTTGTTGATCCTGCTATTCTCTTGGCTCTAGGGTTGGTATCTCTTCCTTTGGTTTTTGATTCTAGTTTGGTTCCGCATAAATTCCTTCATATTTCATCTTCTCGCTCTTGGTACGTTTCTCTTTTCCTTCTGGGTAGGTTACTTTTTTGTTTCTAGTTGTTTTTCCATTTTCTTTCATCATTTTCGTTTTCGAGTCTCTTGCACTAATTCCTCTCTCTAACGATATAATAGCATTTCTTTTAATTGTAACTTCTTTGTCTCCTATAATTCTACTTCTTCACTGTTACTTTTATGATTCTGATTGATGCTTTGATTTGCTGGTTTTGCCTCTCAGGGCATCTTTTTATAATTCTTCTTTTGTCTCGTATTGGATTGCATATTGTTTTCTAAATATTAATAATCGATTATTCTCTCTTTTCAAATCCATGCTCAAAATTTTATGCATAATTTAACATCATCTCGTATTTTTTGTAATTTTTGAGTTTTTATAATTTTCGTTTTACGTTTATCTTTATTTACAACTTTTTACACATTGTTTTCGTTTTCTTCTGACGTATCAGCGGAAGCGGAATCTTTGATTCGGCCCGTTGATCGGGCTTTCGAACATACTGGACATATATAACTTTTACCCACATACTCACATGTTACCAATATGTCCACAGGGGAAGTATAAATTATTTCAAACATGTTCTGCCACATGTCACACATTGATACTGTTCTAAGATAGCTTCTTTATCATTGATCTGTCTCGATTCTCTTTTGGTTCTCTTGTATCGCTTGATTGCTCGAATTATTGGCTTGTGTCGAAGTCGTAGCATTCTAAATTATTAGCATAATCTTTCCTGGATTATTTTTCCTCCATTTTTTGAAGTATCTACTCCTGACATAGCATATGGTTCTCGTTTTGGTCGATCAAAATATTTTCCACTTGCTGGTTTGTAATTATTATTTCAATATTCTTTGATTCTTTTTCTTTGTTTATACATACACTTTCCTTCAATGCTTTAGTTTGTGACGTTCTGATCGTGGTAATTGGCCTGTTTGATTTTTACATCCTTCGCACATTATTCCTCTGCTGTTTGGCAATATCCTTAGACTCGCAAATTTGCTGCTCTTTGGATTTCCTTTGAAAGTTTTGATCTCTCTTCGAATGTTTCTATTTATAGTCTCCTTTTTCCCAGATTAAGTTCTGCTTGATCTTCGAAATTCTTATTATCGTTACCTTTTCTCACCTGCCCTTTTCATCTTTGTCTAATTCCGACTGTCGAAGTCCTTCTAGTCTGTTCATCGCTTGGTTTCTGACGTCAATATTAATTCTAAATGGACAGGTTGAAAATTTCCTCAGGTGTTCTCGTTTTGCTGTTTCTCCTTCTTCCCAGTGTGATAGTCTTCCTTGACAATAATACAGGTAACATTCGCATCTGGTAATTCGGGGGTTCCTGAGAAAAAGAATCCTTGTGCTGGGGCATCTCTTTACTCTGTCGGTCGGTAAAATACCTTTTATCTTGACGTTTTAAATATCTCTGTTCCTCTTTTGCTGCAGCTGTTCGTGTTTTACTCTTCTCTGCGAGTAAATACTTTCCTCATTTTCCAGGGTCGTCCGGTTGTGTCGAAACTGGAATAATGTTGATTGCGATTGTTAAGGTTTTGATTTTTTCCTCTTCCTCTGGTTTTTTTCCATAGTCTCGTCCATATCGAATCTGTCCTTCTCTCATCTGTACTGTTCATCTCTTCGCTGATTCCGCTTGCCATCTAAATATCGTCATTTATTTTTGAATTTTTGTTTTTTTTGATTTGTCTGGTTATTTGTAATTTTTTGATTTTTTTTTTTTTTTTTTTTTTTTTTTTGATTTTTTTTTAATTGTTTTTATTTACATTTATTTAGCACTTTCTTTCTCTCTTACAACGTCTTTCCGGCTTTTACTTCTAATTTTATATACAGATTATCTTCTCGCAGAAATCCTTTCCTCTCAATCGTTGGTTGTGGATAGAAACGTGGTGTCCCAATCGCTGTATTCGCAGTCGGTGTTGGTCATTCCCATCTTGGTTCATTCCCCTGTTTGATTGGGTTGCGGTAATCCTCATATCCTTTCATTGTTAATATCATGTTTTTGTTTAAAAGGCCATGCTAATAGCGTCGTCGTAATCTCTTTTCCCTACTCTGATGAAGACACTGATATGGGTGTCTGTTGCATTCCCATCGTCCATTTGGATATAGTCAATGGCCTCAATTTGTATCCATTTTCCCAACTGCATATTGGTGGGCTGTCTTAAAATCTTGTGTTCCATCTTTTGCTCTCTGAAAGCTTTTTCTGCGAATTCGGTTATTTTCCATATAAATGGTGCTTAAGATTATTTTCTGGCTACAGAGCTGTTGGTTTCTAATCCTTAGGCTGTTGTATCTGTTCATTTTCTTTTCCATTTTCGGCATTTTCTTGAGTGTGTCTCCTTGGCTTCTCTCGAAATTCTTTCTGGATTCTAATATTTCTCTTATTAGTGCCTTTTGTGTATCATTTTCTGTTTTTAGGCTTTTACTCCCACTTGGCTTCCATAAACTGGTAGATGGTTAATATTTGGTCGCATCTTTCTTTTCATTTCCTCTTGAAATTCTTGGATTGTTGTTCCTTTTTGTTGTATTTTTTCTCTCTGGTTTCATCCATGGCTAATGATATTAATGGTTTGTCGTCTTCCCCATATACCTAATTCTATATCGGGGTTCGCTCTCGCGGACTTATTTGTCGTTTGTGGTAACAATTATTGCCACGTCTTCTACCATACCGTCATCACTACTTTCGATTATCGGCTGTATAATTTCTCGATTTATCCGTCGGTATAGTTCATGCATTTGGCAATCGGGATCCACCAATATTTCCTTTATTTCATCATTTGGTAGCTTTATTTTTATCTTTATTGGTTCATCTCCCCTCATGTCTCTTTGATGCTCTCCATATTTGGCTATCAACTCATCTGTTCTCTCATTATCGAATCTCATAATGTCTGTGTCTCGTACAGCTTCTACAAATATTTTCATTGAGATCGGTCTAGTTAACGATAATCGGTTAATATATTTTCTAGCCTGGTCTATTGCTTGTTCTGTCATTTTTATCTGGTTTTGCCTCATTATCTTTTGTCTCTCTTTTTCTAATCCAGTTTTTATTTCTTTAGCATATAATATATGAATTTTTTGCCATATTTCCGCTGTCGTTTCCTCGGTTTCATTTTTGTTTAATGTTACCACATTTATTCCTTTTGGCCATATTAGAGCATCCGCTAGGTGTATATCTCGCTTTACTTTCCTTCCTTGATAATATAAAGGTTTATTTTTATAACTGGGTCCTAGCTTTTTCACTACCCAATCATACAACTCGTTTGTGCTCTCGCCTCTTGTGGCTATTATCTGTCTTGGTATCTCTGGAAAATCAATAATTACCTGATACTCTTCTCTATCATATTCTTTCAGATTCTCTTGGTACTTTTTTATCATGTCTTTCCATGATGCTGTAAATGTACCGTTATCTTGTTGGTGTCCTTTCGCAATCAGTTTCATTATTCTGCTGTATGCGGTTGTATCTCTGAGGTTTAGGAACATTTGATTTCGATCTACTTCTTCTACAATTTCATTAATTTCTTTTAATATCTCGGTTTCGTCTTCTCTTGGCACGTTCGTCTCCATTTCCTCTAATTCAGATTTTGATTCATCTTTATATGGTTTATTTTCCTCGCATGATTGAAATATTTCTCCACTGCTTATCTCGCTTTCATCTTCGTCTGTTTGATCGTCTGGTATTCGTCTCAACATATTGATATGTAGTTGTTCCTCCTCTTTCATTATCTTTGTTGGCCCTTTTGTTTGGAACCATATCTCTTTTATTCTGTTTTCAATTTGAGTTTCGCTCCACGTGGGCTTTTTCTTTCCTGATTCTTGTTTCTATTTTTTGTAGCAGTATCCTCTGGATTCGATTTTTTGTTATTATTGGTTCTGGTATCTCTTTTTCTTTTGACATTGATGCTTCTTGCTCATCTTTTTGTAGTTCCAATTCTGGTTCTTTCATTTCTTGCGTTAGCACTCTCTTTGCTATCACTTCTATTTTTTGATCTAGTGCTTGTTCTTGTTCTAGATGTTTTAACGCTCCGTCTATTTTTAATATTAGTGCCTTCTTTCTTAGTTCTGCTTTCTCTTGGTTTAGGATTGCTTCTTTTTCTTTTAATTGATCCTCCTCTTGTTCTAAAGCTTCCTCTTGCTTTATTTTCTCGAGTGTGCTCTCTATTGTTTGTGTCATAATTTCATTTTCGAGTTCGTCTATCTCGTACATTAGTGTTTCCTCGTTTTGATCTTCCGTTATCATCATCTCTGCTCGATTACTCTCTTGAGTTTCTGGTTCGTCTGATTTCTCAGTTGTCATTTCTTTTAGTTGTCGACGTCTCTGTTTTTCCTCCTCTGTAAATTCTTTGATGGCCTCTATTTTCTCCATCGTATTCAATTCAATTGTTTTCTCATTATCGGTTATCATATTTCCTCCCCCTTCGTTCTCAACACACTGCTCCGCAGTGTGAATTTCATTTGGGATTTCCATCCTCATCATATTAATTCTTTTCGGGGTTTGTTTTCTATTTTCCCATCTTTGCTGGATTTCTTGGGCTTCCTCTATTTGAAGTCTTTGCCATTCAGCTTGTTGTTGCTCTTGATATTCTCTGGTTCGCAGCTCTTGAATCTCCTCATTGCTTCTCATTACATTGATTCGTTGTTGCTGTATATTGGCGGGCATCTGTTGCATCATCTCTTTTAATTCCATGGGCATTCGCTGTAATGTTTTCCGTAACATGTCTATTTCTTGTATCACGTTAATTTGTGGATTTCTTGTAGGATTATTGCTTGGTCTTGTTTGGTTTGCTTCTCCTCCTATGTTGCATCGCCTTGCGATGTGCCCTTGTTGACCACAATTATAGCACGCTTTGCTGTTAAGTTGTTGACATATTCTCTCAGTATGTCCTCGTCTACCACATTTTTGACAATTGTAATTTCGGAAACAATTTTCTGATCGATGTCCTATTTTTTGACATGTGGAACATTTTTCGTTTGCATTTGGATTGTTCCTGAAATTATTATTATAGCTTACTTGGTTATTACCTCTATCTTCTGGATTTCTTGTTGCTGGTGGCTTGAACATCTGCTGTGCTCTTGGAATGAATTGATTCATAGCTGGGTTGATATTGTTGTTTTGATTGTTGGCATTGACTGTTGATGTTGTTGGTTCTGTGGCCAAGACTGCCACTTGATATCCCAGTCCCAGATGGGCTTCACATCTATTTGCGATTGCTACTGCTTTATCTAACGTTTCTGGTGCCAAGCATCCAAGGTTGGCTCGTATGTCTTCCCTTTTTATTCCTCTTATGAAGACGTCTACCATTTTATCTTCGGGCAAATCTGCTTCTCCGAAGGCTTCTTTACACAATTTCTTTAATTCACATGCGTACACTGCATTTGATTCATCTCGTCTTTGTTTTCGATGTAGGAAGTCTAATATCTTCCTATTTCCCTTTTTCTCTATTCCGAATATTTTTATTAAGAACTCTTTAATCTCTGTCCACGTTGTCAATTTCGTTACATCTCTCGCTTCCTCTACGAATACATCTTGTGCGCTTCCTTTCAAGTATAAAGGCAGTCGCTCTTTTACCTTTTGATCTGTCCAGTGACAGATATTTTTATACACTTCAAATTCCTTTATAAATGTATCCAATTTGTTGAGATTACCGTCGAACGGTTCTCCTCTAAACTTTTCTCTGAATTCTCCTACTATTGCGTTGTTGTTATTTATCATCATGTTTGGATCCGGAGTTGAAGTCGTGTTGGAATTTATGGAATTTGCCATGTTTGAGTTAATGTTTAAGTTTTTTAATCTCTCTTCCTCGTTCTCTGCTTCTATTATTGGCAACCGGTTTTCTATATCGTTTATTTCGTTTTCTTCGCTACTGTTGAATTCAACGTCGGTTAATCCACTATCTGTGCCGGTTCCTGTCGCTGCTGTAATTGATACTCCGGTTTTGACACTTCTACTATTGCGAACCTTTTTCTTTTCTTCCGCTTTTAATAAACTCTTTTCGTTGTTCTCTTTGCTTTTGCTTCTCGTGTGGTTGCTGATGCTATCAATGTTTACGGTTATTCGTTTACTTGACTGGTTTCTCTTCTCTTGCTTTGGTTGCTTTGAAATTCTGGTTGCTTATTACTCGTAGCTACTCTGACGTTTATTACAAATTCTTTTCTACTCGTTTATTCAAGTTTCTTTATTATCACTTGCTTTGTCGTTTGCTCTGAAATATTTTCTCCTTTGCTTTGCTTTGCACTTGACTTGGATTGCTTTGTTTGACTATTGATTCTCTAAAAATAAATGACACTCCAATATTCTATACTCTATACTAATTTCTCCTCCATTTACCATACTATATACGTTATTATCCCTTGTTCGTATTTACCATGGTGGTCTTCTTTTTCTGACTCACCCCCCTCATTTTAAGTCTATTTTTAATTATCTATACCTCGTAACAATTATCTATTAATCTCATATCAATTATCTATATAGTCTTATCAATTATCTATATAGTCGTATCAATTATCTATATCATAATATCAATAATATAAAATCATCATATTCATACTCTCAGTCAATCCATTAATTATTTTTCCTATGTCTCCCAAAAATAAAATTCATTTGCTTAGTCCTCAATCGCTGACGCTCTATGCCCTTTATAATTTCCGTTGGCTCTTCGGCCTTCGGCTTTAACTCTTTTACTGGTCATCTGTGACCTTAATATCTATTCATAATCATATTTCATCTTTACTCATATCATATCTTATCTGGCACTCTATGGCCTCTAATAACTAATTATATTCATATCTCATCCGGCGCTCTATGGCCTCTAATATCTAATCATAATCATCCGGCACTCTATGGCCTCTAATATCTAATCATAATCATCCGGCACTCTATGGCCTCTAATATCTAATCATAATCATATTCTGTCAATTTCATCTTTACTCATATTCGTTTTAATCTAATTCATCTTATTATTTCTCATTGTTTCACCGGACTTGAGCTCATCAGTGACTTTTGGGTATATTTGAGGCCTCACACTGACTCTCAAGCCATGGCGTCTTTTGGCCGCGCATTCTTCCGGTTACGCTTTACTCACCGCCATTTGGATATTTGGTACTCGGTGTGGGATCCGGGTTATTGTACCAAACTCCTCGCTGGGCAATAAAAAAAAAACATTCCCTCGGTACTCGGTGTGGGATCCGGGTTGTGTACCTCGAAGAATATAAAAGTATGGAAATGCCTAGACGTTCAATCAAGTCCCAAAAGCGGTTTACTTGATTTCCCGAATAGTGAAAAGAAAAGGAAGCGATTAAATATAGGCGCGGAAAATTTCTAATCCCTGCCCCGCCTCTGCAATCAGATTTCCCGGCTCAATTCGGCCGCCCTTATCTGACCGTCGGATTTCCCGGCTCAATTCGGCCGCCCTTATCCGACCTTAGTAGGACATTTTGAGTATGAACCATTTACCGGTTAGTTCACATCTCACCTACCGTTTGGCCCTCGACACTCGGTGTGGGATCCGGGTTGTTGTATCGAGTTCCTCCCAGCGATAAAAAAAAATCGTTCGATACTCGGTGTGTGATCCGGGTTTTTGTATCGGACGGCTCAGCGCCATCAGTCCCTTGGCTGATAACAACCTGAACACGACAGTCCGTAGCTGTCCTCTGGTGCCTCACCACCAGCTAGGGAAAAAAGAAGTCATCTCTAGGTACCTTTCATCAAAACTATTAATTCTGTTCCGTGTACACTCTTTCTCTCACCTCTCGGTCTATCTCTTCACTCCCCCCCTTCAAAATTTGTGGTAATCGCATCAACAAGCTCCCCAAAAGAGGTGATCAATCTCTCGCCGGTTACTTGCTGACATACGCGACTTGGCCTACCAGTTCCTTTCTCAGTAGGGTTGATCAGGATTTCCCTTGGGTGAGCGTACTATCATTAGATAGCTCGGGTTTAACCATTTTTCCTCGTCCTATCTCAATATAGTATCGATAAATATAATATTGATAAAACAAAAAGAATTATACCCTAGGAAGTTCGGTTGTCGAAATTTTTCCGTCCAATTATTTGTGTCTCTGTGCGTGTGTTTTAATTATTTCCTTACTTCGGCTTTCATGTATTCGGTCTATTACCTTTATTTATCGTTGTCGGGTGGTTTTATTATTTACAAACATTGCATATTTCTTTTATATATTAATTCAAGTAATACATAATACACATTTATTTCATTTCGTCATAACAATTCACGGAAAGTAAACAGTTAGTCTTTCCTTTATCTTTCGCTGGCATAACATGCAGTGCGACTCTTGTGCGCATCCATGACAATAACTCAGGTGTCCGCAAGGTATCACCATTACTCGTGCTTCTTCTGTTTTACACGCATAACATTCCAAATAAGCCTTGGTTTGCTCTCTCATTGTTGTTGTAATCTCGTCTTCAATATTTTTGACTTTTTCCGTTAACTTGTGCCAGCTTTTCCCAAATTTGGTTATCTCTAATCTCATGGATAGAATTTCATATATTCTTTCCGTTGTCACGTCTTTATCAATGTCAATCAATTTTATCAATATGCAATGTTCGTCGGAGTATAGTTTTGGAATCGTTGATATATCCTCTTTAGCTTGTTTAATTAACTTCTGTTTATTAATTAGTTCCGCTAGGTTATCGTTTTCGATGTTTAGGATACCCTTTAGTTTTTCTATAATTTTTGTTGGCTCCATCTCTAAAATTATTAAATCTCTTTTAATTACCCATTTAATTTAAATACCAATTAACTAGATTGTATGTTTAAATTCATTTATTCGACTCTTAGTTTTAATTCATTCATTCAACTCTTAGTTTAGTATATTACTATTTAATTATTGCTCGTTGTAATTTGTTCTATTATCGTTGACTTCCTCTACTTGTTCCTATTGTTTTCCCTCGTAGTTATCGTTATTCCCCTTACTTACCCCATTTCATTTTATCCCGCATTTTGCCCTTTTAATTATATGTTGTTTGCTTATGCGTCTTGTCGTGTTGTTGGTATCTTACAAGAGTGTTGTGTCGTACTTGGTGGGCTAGTCGTCTATTGTTTACTCTCTTGATTTGTAGTTAGGTCGTTCGTTTTTCATCGATCTTTACAATTTCTCATCAATCTTTACAATCGATCTTTACACTTTTAACTTTTAAGTTCCACATGTTTCATCTCTCCAGGGTTCGGCAAAATGTCGTCCCGACATTTCTATTTGAAAAGACAGTTCTGTATCATGTCCCCTGGTTGTTTGCACACGAAAAGCTTCAATCCCGGCTGAGCCCCCAAATTTGTATTTGGTGGGCAAGCCATTCGTTTCTCATTTGTAGTCGGGTTACTCGTTTTTTTTATCTTTCTGTTTTAAGCTCTCTTCTTTTTCTTTTGTCATCTCTCCGGGGTTTGGTAAAAGGTCGTCCCGACATTTCTATTTGAAAAGACAGTTATGCTTTATGTCCCATCGTTTATTTGTACACAAAAATCATTCCATCCCGGCTGAGCCCCCAAATTTGTATGGTGGGTTACAGGGTTTCGTCATTTGTTTTAAATTATTCCATGGTTGCCCCGTAACGCCATACAAAAAATGCTAACTGCCACTTGGCACCCGTTGCTAGGCAACGTTGGTAATGTGTTCAAGTGGTGGACTACCCGCAAAAATTGAGTATCATTAGCTAATACTATAGTTGCTCGGACAATCCTCGGGTTCACGAGCTGTCGATAGAAGACCTGTGCTCGCTTTTAATTATTTGGTCCCCTTGCGTTTAAATTTCTATCGTCTATCCAGCTGTTTTATTGGCGTTAGTTTGAGAAGACAAGAATAAGTGGTGGTTTTATTTAATCCTTCACAATGTTATTTTAAAACCTTACTAGTACATAAATGTAATGAGAGATATACTGAAAAACAATATAGTTGACAAGAGTTTATTTATCTAAGAAATGCATTGATTGGAGAGTCGAGCGGCTCGGCGCTTAGCCCGTTCCTTGCGACCAGGTCGTCGACTAGATGTTGAGGGAATTGTTGGAGTGTGGGTTTCGACAGGGGTTGGCATTGCGGATGGGGTCGGATTCACTTCTCGGTATGCTAGTTGAGCCGGGGCGAAAACTAGAGGATAGGTCACCGCTGCCCCCTCTTGACTGGCGGACAACGCTACCTCTAGCCCCCTGATCTGGGTCTTCAGGCTTGTCACCAATTGTCTTTCTTCGGCCCACCCCTTCTGGGCCGCGGCTAACTTTTGATACAGTGGCTTGACCCTCGTGGGGTTTACCCACGTCGCCTTGAGTTGTTGCATTTCCCGGACCATATGTATGAGTTGATCGTGAAGATCCTTGTTTGTCTGTCGTGCTCGGTTAATTCGTTTTGTAATAACTTTACGGGATCCATTTCTAAAATAGTAAGGGTGAATTGGATGACGACTAATACAAATATGAGCAGTTTTACTTAAACAATTTTTGAAAATGAAAGTTATGATAATGATAAAAAGACGAGACAGAAAAACTTTGTTTTTGAATTCGATCACAATGTCACTATAGCAATAATAAATGCCCAAATCAATAGAGTTTACTCCTCCGCGAAGAATCGTTTGATCCCTTCTTCCGGAGCGTATCCCGGGACCACGAATACCGGCCGCTTGAGGTTTCGGATCGGTCTCGGAGAAGGCGGGTAGTTGTCAGCCAGTCGTCCTGCCGCTATGTCATCTTTGACATTGGCCAGGTAGGTGGTGGCCCATGCCACATCAGCCTCGATTTGTCGCTGATGCTGTAGAAGGCCTTCCAGGAGCTCTTGGGCCTGCATTAAAATATCTCGTGACGGATTGGGTTCGTCCGCCGTCTTCCGAAATCGCTTCATGAACTCCTCCGGCGATATTTCCTCCGATTGGTTATCTGTAGGCACCTCAGGATATCGCTCCTGGTATGTCCGACTCCAGGCCTGCCTCCATTGTTCCACAGTGTGAGCGGGCATATCAATCATGGTTCTCGTATGTTCTAAATCGAAAATATATTTTTACTCAACCTTTCTCCTTCTATTTAATAGTTCGCCAAAAAATGAAATCGCTCTCGTCTTGTACAAGAGAACTCGCTAGCTTGATTTAACTACGTTACGATTCACGGGTGGCTGGACCCATTTTGTGAGCACGGTATTTAGTAATGCGGCTATTCTCGCGTCGTAAGAATGCGTTAGGCCAAAAGTGTTTTGCGGCTCAGGGAAATAATATGTTATTACATCTACGACTGTGTCTGTCTTATATGGGCTGGTCTATTAACAGCATAAAATTTATATATGTATCAGTTAATTCAATAGGTACAAGAATTCTATAACGTCAACCTGAAGTATTTTTAATGCAAACAGAAATAAAATGAACTATTTATCGAGATATTTCCTAAGTGATTATTACATTTGGGCTTTAGCTTCTCGTCGAAATCGTTTGCGGAATTCATAGTTGGCAAATTGCGAAACGGAAAACGAAGTGATTCGATTATCGACGGTGATTTGGCGAATTACAGTCAGGCGACAGGAACTAGATGTCAATTTCGGTTCAACTATCAAGGTGAGTTGCCGGATGTGCCAATGATTTGTTTAATCTCGTCATGCTATTCATTTTCTAGTATGTTTATTTTAAGCGGATAAATTTGTTTATCCGGTCAGTTCACATCTATTGTGGTCATTATATGAATTCTCGTATAATCATGAACTTTTCAAATAGGTGAAATATATTTTATTATGCTTGATTATCATCGAATTTTGTTGTTTCAGGATCACTAGTTATGTCGGGGTTGCAGATTGGAATCTTTGGGTCATGAGCACTATCTTTTGGAAGCTCTCTCAGCGTTCGTCGGGGAAAACAGGTCATCTCGTCACCATGGTCAAAACGAAATCAGTGGTAAGTATTTCTCATTGTGAAGTTCTGCATAGCTAGTTATTAATCGTTTTATTTTTAGGGTTCAGTTTTATTGACACACATTTATTGGGTGATTTCCAAATGCCACTCTGTTAATGCTGGATTCGACGCAGTTCTTATGATCGCTCTGTTCCACTATCCGACAATGATTTTAATGTTTTACGTGAGGAATTATAGTCGTTTCATTTGCTGATTTTTATTTTTATCAATTTTGTTAATAAATCTCTTTGATTATTTGGTTTCGAAGTAGTTAATCGTGGTAATTTTCGTCTATGGCTGATCTAATTAAGCAAACAATACAGATGTTTTTGTTTGGATAATTTTGGTCACCCATTTTATTCGATTCATGTCTCCATTCCATGATCAACAAGTCAAAGTCCCTCTTTTTCACTTCGTGGATTTGTTGGATTTATTGAAATATGAATTTTCTATTACTCAAGAGAAATCGGACGTTCATCGATGGATTACTTGGTTACACTCGTAATTTTCGGTACGTCCCTCCACGAACTTACGATAATCGCAGATTCACATGGATTGATTTTAGTTCTGAAGTTATATCAAGGAGGACCTTGTCTGTTGATCAAGAAATTGATTCGATTTAGTAATTATTTTGTTTAATACGATACGTCTAATTAACATTTTTGGTAATTCATAATTTTTATAAGCTGCTTATTTTATTCAGATGTTTATTTTTCGGTATACATACTTTATAAACTACTTATCTGGTTCGAATACATTGTCATTATGGTAAAATAGGTTAATGAGTTAGATCTCCCTTACATTAAGCAATAATTATCTATTAAACGAATACTTAGTTTAATAATTTAATGAGTAAAATTTCTTTACATTAATCAATAAAAATCAATAATTCTTTATTACTTTACGGTGCAATACTTTACTTTAAATGATTAAATTAAAATCAATGAATTATTTATTAAATGACTACTTAATTTACGGTATAATACTTTACTGAGTTAAATTTCTTTACGTTAATCAATTAAAGATCGATGAATTATTTATTAAATGATTTATTTGACTCGTAAATTTAATTTAATTTGAAATAGTCATTTTAATTTGTTATAGCAACGATTTCCATTTAATTTAATCCCAGTTCCATTCCCCTTTAATAGGCCTTAAACGCATATTTTGTTTACATTATATTTACTGAGTGCCCACTGGACTACTCGGTGTGATGAGTTTTAGCCGTGTGTAGAAGAATTTAGGTCGATTTTATAGAAAGGAGGAACGAGGAAGTAGTCAGAGACTTCTTCCTTATTTCTCGTTTCAGCTATAGGGATAATATTGACGTTCCAACCCTGCGTTCCGCACGCCGGGTCTTCACGGGCACAGATCATTGGCGATATTCCACGCACTTACACGAATCTGATTTGTATGTGGATTTTATTTACTTGCATTGGGTGTCGGCTGTGGGCCGGAAAAATTTCGACATCTTTATAAAAGCATATAAAATAAGTTATATATATATATGAAACAATTTATGCATAATAATGTTTATTAATTAAAAAAAAAAAATAACAAGTTACCATTCCAATTCATAAAAATAGCATAAATTCATGTATCATACAATAAACCAATAATGCCTCTCTCCCCACGCCGACGTCCGAGCAGAGCTCTACAGAGATGCAAGGTACGGGGCGTGGAAAGAGGGTTCCAAAATCAATGATTCTCACCTAAAATTCTATTGCTGAAAATTCAAAAACAATGATCTCAAATAGATTTAAAGTATTTAAACAAGATTCAAATAATTTGAAATGTTTCGAAACACGGTGTGTTTTTTTCAAAAATGGTTTTTTGGTTAAGTTAAATGTGAAAATGGATCAGTATATATACCTATTTGTATGACGTGTGAAATTTGATGCAGTAAAACAAAATTCGACCTTGTTCTTTTCTAGCAAATTCTATTATTTATTTTTATTATTTTTCGATTTATTTTTATAATTTTTTTTATTTAGAATTTTTATTGAATTATTGCTAATTCAAATTTTTCGATTTAAATCTTGCTTTAATGAACTTTAATTGATTTTTCCAATTTCGTCGAATTTGTCGTGTTTTCTTGTTGTATTTGTGTAGGTATCGTGCGGATCTTGGTGCATTTTGTTAATATTTTAATTTATTTTTATGTTTATTATTTTATATTTAATTCTTTCATTTCTCAGATTTTATATGGTTTAATTGGTGTTTTGGGGTTTATTTGAATTGCGTGTTGTGTTTGCGTGTGTGTTTCTGATCCATTTAAACATTTTTGAAGGCCGTTTGCGTTCTGGCCCAACATGATCAATTAATTATAACAGATATTAGCAACGATAACCTTGACAATACCTGTGATAACCAAGGGTAGTTACATAATTCACTATATTATCAACATTACAATAACATTATGAAATTTATATTTTTCTATTTAAAAATTAATTTACCAAATTAAAAATTTATTAAATTCAAATTTAGAAATTTCTAAATAACTTACATTAAAATGATTTACAAAAATTTTATTGTAAAATGATAATTAAAATTAATGTTAATAATATAAAATAGTTTATTTTAATTTCCTTTTGTTTTCTCATATTTAGGTATTTTATTTTTAGCTTTTCGCCCGTTGCCATAGCAACGAGTCAAACAATTGGAAATTTTCAAGGTTACAATTTTGTATTTCCTTTTAAATAATATTTTAGGTATTTCAGGAATTCTACGGACCTCTACGACCTCCGTGGCTGTTTCAATTTCATCGACATATTCTGTAAGGTATACTTATTTCTTTTTAATTCTTTTCTAACTTTAAATTGTAGAGATTCGCGGCCTGTTGTACCTCGCAAAATCTGGAAGTTTCATCCCCATCACTGAAATTTTTATTGATATATGATTTTTTTTAAAAATAAAAGATTTTTGTAAGTGTTTCATTTCAACTATAATAATAATATTAACATATTAATATTAATAATAGTAATAATAGCAACTTAATGATAATAATAATATTTTAGTAATAATAATAATAATAATAATAATAATAAAATTAATAATAATAATAATATTCGTAATAAAAATGATAAAAGAATTAATATGAAATTAATAATATTACTAAGTTTAATAATAATGATAATAATAATGATAATATCAGAAGTATACCTAAATGTAATTAATAAACTATCCTCATAAATGCTACTATATAGTTCTGGTAATAATGATAATGTATTAATAATATTAATAATAATAATAATAATCATAATACTATTCTAGTAATAATAATAATGATAACAATTTGAAAATAATAACACTACCGACAGTAATGATAATAATAATAATAATAATAATAATAATAATAATGTTAATAATAATATCGGAATCGTTTTGGAGGTAATGAATTATATAATCCCATAATAATAGTACTATATAGTTTATAACAATAATAGTACTATACTAATAATATTAATAATAATAATAATAATAATATTTTAATAGTAATAATAATAATATTTTAATAATAATAATAATATGAATAATAATAATAATATTAATATGAAATCAACAATAATTTTAACAATAAAAATCGTAATGAATTAATAATATTAGTAATGATAATAATTATTTGATAACTTTAATAATAACAGTAGATGGGTTTAAAATAATAACCAAAATAATAAAATCAGGTAACCGACAGTAATAACAATGATAAAATTTGTATTAATAATAACAGTAGGGTCATAAAATAATACTATTGACAATGATAATAATTATGAAAATAAATGAAATTAATAATAAAATTTTTAGTAATAATAATAATAAATATCATGAATACGTTAATAGTTGTTTTGCAGATTATAAGACGTGGATTCGATTTTATGAAATGAACGGCGTTCGATGTCTAGGTACGAGTGACGTACAGTCTTTGGGTAACATTCAAAATCGACTTTAATACGTAAATTTGATACGAAAATGCGATCTATGGCCGATTTAACTTCCTAATGTGATTAGTCGCGAATTTTAATGAGCTATATAATACTTTTATACTAGAATAAAATTTGTTGATTACACCAAAAAATTCTTTCTGATCCTTCTATATGCTAGTCGGTGTATTTTTCATTTGCTGTGATATAAACTTTATATTTAACCTTTCCCAGGACCTCAACACTACTCTTTCGAGGGTCGGGCGATAGCATTTAGGAAGGGGAGAATACTGGGCAGGCCTGGTTACTACCGGAACCGCGGCTTCTCCCACTAACGACCGGTTCGATCCGGGGTAACGAAAATAAAACACTTTCATTTTATTAACTTGTTTGCATGTAAGTCTATATTAGTAAGTCATAATTTGATTATTGTCGACAAAATTTAATTGGTATACTTCAAGAACAAATCCTTTCATGATGGAGGTTCAACAATACGGAGTCGAATTCCTCGATTACAAAAGAACGTTTCTTTAAAGCTTAACAAAAAATTAAAAAAAATCGTTAATAACTATGCCATATTAATCATAAAATCAAATTCAAACAAAATAAATTACTTTCTTTCAAATAAAATGATTTCGAGAGATTTACTAAATGATAAAAATTGTCTGGTAAAATGAAAAGGATAGCATTGAATTTTGCTTAACCAGCACCGCCTTTTATATCATGATTGTTTGTGTGTGTGTTTTGATGCAGTAAAACAAGGAATTCTCGAATATTCCATAATTAATAAAATTTTTATTCTTTTTGATTTAAATTTAAATTTTTACATTTTTATATCTCAGAATTTTTATTAAATTTTTATTTATTTTATTTTTCCTTAAATTTCCGTTTTTTCATAATTTTAAATTTTCTGCTCAAAACCACACAGGCGTTATCGCGCTGGCTAAACAAAAATAAAAGAAAAGGGTTTTTATCAGTTTTTGCCCAACATAAAACACTCCGGGTCCAGTTAAAATTTCGACCCGCAATTACATAATCAAGATATTGAAGGATAATAAGAAAACTTTACACTATGCACGATTACAGTCGTGACTTATACATATACATAAAATTGATTCATAATAGCATGCAAAATATTTAAAAGTATCAATAGGATAGTCTGATAATCAAAATCATAGGATCACAAATATCATTGAATAGTCTAATTTGATGATCATTATCGTCTTTCTGCTCGTAGTGGGATTGATTTGGATTGGATTGGGTTTCGAAGGTTGAATCATCTAGGTCGGTTTTATTAGATTGAATTGTACTGACGAGGAATATTAGGCTTTAGATTAATGGGATTGTGTTTTGACGAACAAGAGATTTGAGAGATTCGATTATTGGGTTGGATTGTAGGGTTTTAGGTATTATTGAATTTGAGATTTTTGAAGAACGAAAGATTGAAGAGATTCGATTATTGGATTTGATTGTAGGGTTGTAGGTATTATGATTTTGAGTTTTACTGTCAAGCTGGGACATTATATTGGGACAATCAACTGGTTTTATTGTTGAGGATTCAGTTTTGGGTTTACCTCCGATTCGGACCATTCAGCATCGACTTCTGGTTCAACTTTTACCTCATGGCCCATTATTGATCGAAGGATTCTTGTTAACTCTTCCTTTCTTCGATAGGTGACGGTTAATAGGGTTTGTAAGCTTTCGATCTCTGCTGATTGTTGGGGGTTTTCTTTGGTTTTGTTCTTTCTTTGGAGTTCTAGTATTTTTTCTCTCTTCAACCGGATGTTTCTCTGATGGTTGATTCTCCATTGGGTTTGTTGGGTTAGTTTTCGGTCTTGTCGTTTGATAATTTTCGTTAACTTTCGGATTTCTCTCCTTAGGGATCGTTTTTTCTCGTGATTCTTCTCGTTTTTATTTTCCAGCTTTGTGAGGTACTCTTGATTGATTTGGGTCAATTCTTTGAGTCGATAAGATTCATTCTTCCAGTAATCTTCCAGTATTTCATTTACTGTTCGTAGGATTGACTGTCTTTTGATTTCATCATTTTTGAATTGCTCACCTCTGAGGCTCGTTTTCGTTTCTTAGTATTCTCAATTGCTTCTGACTTTTATTATTCTGATATTGCAATCGATTTATCTCAGCCTCTTGCTGTTTGAGTTGGTGACATAATCCTTCTTGCTCTTGCTTCCATTTTCTTCTGTAGAAGTCTAGAGGGTCTTCATTTAGAGGTTGAGGATCTCCTTGGGGTTTCGATAGGATTGCTGGTGGGTTTATACTTGTCGTTTTGTTGTTGCATCTTCCTCGTGGGTTCCAGTAATTCATCTCTATAATATTTTTCGGAATAAGTATTCGGTTTCAATCAATATAGGTATTCATAAAAGTTTTATTTTAATTCAAAGTTTTATCAGTTTCGCAAAACGGTTTTATAGTTCCAGAATATGACGAAATTTCGATTTATTACGGTAACACGATAACATGGTGGAAAACTCTGTCAATGTAACACACTGTTTGCTAATAAGACGTACTCGTTGCAGGAAGAAAGTATTCGATATTCATCTTCTGTAACTTTTTCCCAAATAAGTGGCAATTCATATGTGGATTCCAAAACTTCTAAAGGTCATCAGAATTTTTTTTTTTTTTTTTTAATATACGTTTTATACACTTTTTACACTTTGAGCTCTCAATTAATTATACCCAGGTTTCGTCTTAGCTGGCGAAACCTCCACTGTTTTCCGTTGGCGGTACTGGAATTACTGGCAGCAGTATCATTGGCGGTTTATTTCTCAATTGCATTATTTCCGTCCATAGCTCTGCCGATATTTCCACTTCATCAGCCAACAAACATGCCAAATAATTTGAATTTTCCAATAGATTTTCTATCTTATTTTCACACTTGTCAACATTTCTTTTCTTACTACTATCTCTTCATGTGCCTTTTGAAATTTGGCTTTCCAGCAACGGGCTTGGTGGCAAATACATTGAACCTTATGTTCTAATTTTAACCGGTTTCTTTTTGCCGTTTCTTTGTCTGCTAACCAGCGTCGCCTCACATCCATATGCTCCTCCTCGTAAAATCGTTCGACTTCTATCTCTTGTTTTTCGACTTGAAATCTCAATTTGTGCTTTTGGACGAATTCTTGCTCGTACTTACGCTTCCAGTTTCTCGCCTGTGCCTTTATGTGTTCTAGCACTTTCTTTTGTTGTTCTTCCACGGGTTCCGGCACTTTAGTCTTTAGCTTTTGACCTCTTGCTTTACTAAGCTCCAACTTGCATTTTTCCCATTTTCGGTAATGGCTTTACAGCGATCTCTTTCGCTATCCCATTGCTGCTTGTAAAACTTTTCATCATGTGCTTCTTGCTGTTTGAGCTTTGTTTTCCATTGCCTTGCTTGTCTCTCTAGCTGCATTGATCTGCGTTGTTCTTGTAGGCTCACATCACGAATTCTATTGTAGCTTGCTGTCAACATTTCTTTTTCCTGCTTCCACTCGTCGGATCCAGTGGTTCTGTGTTTCTAATTGTTCCACTCGGTCCTGCTTCTCTTGTAGTAATACGGCTAACTGGCGACGTCTTGCTTCTAGCCCGCAGATATAATCCTTCAGGTCATAAATTTCTTGCTCCAACTTTTCTTCCCTGGATTTGGCTGCTGCGATTTCTTGTTCAAAGGTCTCTTGATCTATTTGTCTGTGATTTTTTAGAGTTGCTTCTTTAACTTCGAGCTCTAGGCTTTTTACTTCCAGTTCTGTTTCTCTGGCTTCTAGTCCTAGGCTTTTCATTTCTATTTCTAGAGTTTTTCTATTCATCTCCTCTTCCTTGGCTTTGAACAATATTTCGTAGATCTTTATTGCCATCTTTTCTGCTCCTAGTTGGCGATATTGCCTTTCGATTTCGGCTTGTCGTTCATCTGAGTTTGTTTGGCTGGCTTTGTTATGGTTTTCTTTTCGATTATTCATTTTCTAAATTGGTTAATTTAAAATCGATTATCGTACACGATTCTACTCTATTGTATAATAATTCTACTTTTATACATCGATATGTTTACGGTTTTATTGAGTTTATTTTCTGGCAATATAATAATTATAGTTTTTACAATAGGTACCATTCACATACAATTTACAGTTTATATACAAGGTTTTTATGATCCTCTAAGGGCTGCTTTCTATAGATTCATACTCTTCCTCAAGCACAGGAGGATTTTCCATTCGATCGTACCACGCTAGGATTTCATTTGTTTGTTCTCTTCTCAATCTCCTTATTTCTAACGCTTGCCATTGACTTTGTCTGGTGACTAGATCTCGTTGCGTTTCTAATTCCGCAATTCTTTGTTGCTGTTGTTCAATTATGGTTACATATATCATACTTCGATTTGTGATCTCGGTTAACATTGTCAGGGATTGTGTCCATTGTTCCCTGGAAAGGTTTGCTACACGCGCTAAAAAATCGCACTGATCTCTCCATAAGGGTTCTGCTGATGTTTCATTTGGACTGCTGATTGAATTTGGTTGTAATTGGGGTGGAAATTCTGGTTGCGGTTGCGCTGTTCTCATAATGGTTTCGACGAATGGTCGTACTTCGGCTTGACGTCGGTGATTTCCTCTAGATAGATCCATTTCTGAAGATTTTCAATTAAGATAATATTGATTTCAACTTTTTAAACTTTATACATCAAGGTTCATTTTTTCGTCTTCACAATATACAATATATACTTTTATCCCATTATTTTACATACAATACTACTTTTATATAATATACACTATTTACACGGTCTCATCGTCTCATTACACAAACGTTTCTTGGGGTCTTATACGTAATTGTCGTATTCCCCCATATTTCTCATTAGTAAGTTTATATACATCAATTTCACTAGGCCATCCTCGTGAGGCTTCTATTATGGGTAACTCTTTCATCCACAATCCACTTGAATATTGGCTTTGACTGGCTACTTCGTCATATTCATTGTTTCTTCCGGTCTCTGAACGTTCTCACGTGATATCATATTCAAATTTTTCTACCACTGGCCATTCTCTTCGTTTTCTTGGTTTTGGTTTGCATTTTTTAATGACTTTCCACTGCTGAATTAATATTAGTGTCATTATGATGCTTACTACCGTTAAAGTTATCCATATCATTTTGATTGCGATTTTTGCTTCGTCTGTTTTCGCTGATTTCGTTGATTCCGTTATAGTTGTGGTTTCAGTTCTGATCTGAGCTTTTCTGAATGCTTTGCGGAGTTGGTGGGCTTCCTCCATTGAAATATGTCCGTCATTTCCGTTAATGTTCATCTTTGCTCGATTTGTTGCCGTTTCAATTGTTGTTGCTCTCGTTTTATTTCTGGTTAGGTGTTCCGGTAATATTATCGATTGTTTATACCTAGTCACTATTTGACATATTGGTCTGTTTCGCTTTTCTTTATACACGCATACTCGATAGATTCCACCTTTCTCTCTTGTTAACAATTGGTGTTGTAGATACATTTCATCCCGTATTTTCCGGCATTCGGTTTTAGCTTTCCAACTCTTCTCCTCTCTTTCATCTCTAATGCATACTTTAGTGATTCGTCCTCCGAATAGACTTCGAATCATAATTACATCACATTTTTCCTGATCTGGCACTACCATTATTAGTACCTCTTTTCTGGAATCTCTTATTCTAGACAAGTTGAGATCTTGTCCTGTTTGTGCTTCTGCTTTCTGGATATAGCTTTCTGAGCCTTTGATAGTAGTTTCTCTGGATTTTCTAGTCGAGTTGGTTTGATTTCTGGGATTTCCTTTTCCTTTAAGCGTTTTCACTGCTACACATACCACATTTCCTTTATTTCCTGCACATATCACGTGCATTGAATTTTCTACTAGATTACCCCATAAATATGGTTGTTTCTTTTTTAATTGCATTGACACGCATGTAGTTTCAATACTTCTCATGCACATTTGATCTACTCCTCTATCACCGTTACTGTTCATAAGTACATGATTGATTCCTGGTATAACTTGAAATCGTACTCCTTTTGTTACTGCCATAATATCTCTACAAATGTTATCTTTTATTTCACATGATGCTTGTTCTCTTTTCTGAATGGTAAATTGATCATCGTTGTCCATAGTAGTGAAGTTGCAACTAATTCCCGAGTTTTCTGTTAGACGAATACATATTCCTTCTTTATTGTTCATCATTTTCAGAATAAACGCTTCGATTTCTCTTTTGACGCTTCCTTTGATACTCCAGTCTGATTTTGCAACAGTTTTGATTATTTTTGGTATATTTGCTCTGCTCAATGTTTTGGTTGGCTCACATATCATGCCGTTTACGTTTTCTACACAAATTAGATAATTCATATTTTCAGCTAAATCGTCCCATTGATATTGCTGGTTTTTGTTTAATCTCACTTTTCTGCATTCCTTTTCATTATCAATACAACTTTGGTGAATTTGTTCGTTTCCTATATTCGTTATCTTTATTGCATCCACACTTGTTTCCACTTGAATTTTTAATTTGTGTTTCTGTTGCGTTGCAGGAGTTGTGTTGATCACGTTTTCTCCATTCTTTCTTATCTCGCATTTGTAGCTCTTTATGCCCATTATACAGATTTTGTACGTTGAATTTTTGGTTGTATCCTCGAATACGTAAGTTTGATTCTGTTTCAAATTCCATGTTTCACAATGGTAGGTTATCCGTTCTGAGGTTATACAGATCATATTAATTTGTCGTTTTCCCGTATTCGTAATTATTATTTGAGTTTCTTTAACTTCGATGGCTATTTCCAATTTCTCATTAGGGAATTCTTTTGTTTCCGTTAAATTAATTGACGTAATTAATATTAATAATCTTTGTAGTAGGGTCTGTCGATTTTGATTCTTTTGTAGTTTTACCGTCTGTTTTTCATCTTTTATAATTTCGGTTGGTTTCTGCTTCTCGGTTTCATTAGAATCTGATTGTGGTTCCTTCTCGCTGCATAATTCTGGATCTTGTTTCTCATTATCTTTGGTGTCTCCTTGATCATCTTTATCATCTTTATCCTTTTCATCGTTATTTCCATCATCCGGGGTGTTCTTGGAAATGTCGTCCTCGACATTTATTAATCTGATAATTTCGTCATATTTTTCGATGATATCTTTTTTGTCTTCCTCGATCTCTTCTAGTTCGATTTTCCATCCGAATGAATTTTCTTGTTTTCTTTGCCAATTTCGAACTTGAGTTTCTAATTCTTCTTTTCCCGATCCTATTCTTTCTGATTCGTTTTCATTGTCGGTGAATTTTATCTCTTTTCTTTTTAGAAGTGCTTTTATGGTTTTTGGTAAATTACGATTTGTTTTGATTGCTTTTTGTAAAAATATATTCTCATGCTCCTCGAATTCGTTTACATTTAATATTTTGGTTTTACAACGTCCTGTTGTCCATTTTACTAATGAGGCTGCTGTTTGATCATGACCTCTAATTATTGCGTCCTCCATTACATATCTATTTGGCCACAATACATTTAAATCCTCTTTCGTTGCATTGACCATTATAAATTCCATCGCCATAGCTTTCCTTGACTTCGCGGCATACGTAAGGACTGTCCATCCTTTATCATCTTTTTCGTTCAATACCGAACCTGTTCTCATTAATTCTCTTAGCACTTCTGTAGTTGCATCGGCTGCTGCTGCAATCATTAACGGTGTTTGACCTCTAGAATTTTTCAGATTCGTGTGTTGTCCGCATTTTTCCATTGATTTAATTATTTCTAATGATCGCACTTCATTTTCGGCTAATAAACTGTGATGTAATGGTACGTTGCCATCTGAATCTGTGCAAGTAGATAATACCGGCATTCTCTCCATAACTGTAGTCATTTCTGCTTGATCTAACTTTTCTTTGGCATAATCTCTCATCATTGAAGTAATTCCACCCAATATCTCGAGAAAACTTCTGTCTTTTGTCCATTCTGGCATTATTTCTTTGGTTATTTCTACGATTAGATTCATTTTTGCGACATGTTCCATTTTTACATCGTTGGCTTTAGTTTTTGGGGTAAGATCCCATTCTTCGTTTATTAATTGTCTCAGCATACATATCTGCCTTGTTTGCGATCTCGTCATAATTTTTCTTGTTTCTGGTTTAACTGTTGCTGTTTTCGCTACAGCTTTGCATCGATTTACATTTACATAGATTGGTCTTACTAGCGGATTATTAACTAATTTCACTCTTACATTATTTTCATTAGTATAGATGATTTCATAGGGGCCTTTCCCTGTTCTGCGCAACTTTTTTGCCGTTCCTGGTATGATTTCTGGTGTTTCGATTATCACCCATTCTCCGATTTTAAATTGATGTTCTTGGACGTTTCTCTGTTTGTCGTGTAACTCTTTATAACTTTCTTGGTTAAAACGAATATTCATTCCGGCAGTTTTCCATATTTCTTGCATTCTTTCTTTAAATTTAGTAACATAATCATCAATTTCCATGTATTGTGAAACTGGTGGTTGGTATTCTAAATCCATTGGCATATTACACTCTTCCATATATAAGTTTGAACGGGCTCATCTTTGTTGCTGAGTGAATTGACATTCGGTAGGCCATTAAACATAAATTTATATATTCGTCCCAATCTCTCTGGTGTTTGCTAACATAATTTGAGATCATTTCGATTAAAATCCCATTGAATCTTTCGGTTTGTCCGTTTGTTTGTGGATGATATGGTGAGGTTCTCAGTTTGGCGATTAGGAAATAATTTGTCACTTCGCTTAGTATCTCACTCATAAAATTGGTTCCTTGATCGGTTAAAATTTGCTTTGGTGTACCATATCGACAACATATTTCCTCTACTAAGATTTTGGCAATCGTTTTTGCTTTCTGATCCGGCATTGCAAATGCTTCTGGAAATTTTGTTAAGTAATCAGTTATTACCAATATATACACATTTCCTTTATCCGATTCTGGTAGTGGACCTACTACGTCCATTGCTATCATTGTCATTGGTTCTGGTGGTATTGGCATCGGTTTTAATGGTGCTTTCATCTTATTTCCTGTGCTCTTTCGAGTGGCACATATTAAACAATTTTTTATCCAGTCTTTCACGTCGTCTGTCATATTTGGCCAATAGTATTTTTGTTTCATTCTGGCTTCCGTCTTCTTGGCTGACATATGTCCGCCCAATTTTCCATCATGATATTGTATCAAAATCTCTTTTCGTCTACTTTCTGGTAAGCTCATCAATCTTTTGTCTCCGTCCATTACTATCAACCATTCCTTTTCGATCGTATATCGATGTCGGTTTTTCTCCATTTGCTCTTTTAATTGGTTTGATTTTTCGAAGATTTTCATATCGTTTGAATCTAAATATTCGATTATTAACTTTAACTCACTATCTTCCCGTTGCTCTTGTTTCAGTTGAGTAAAATCAATATCCTCTGCAATTATCATACAAATACGTCTCACGTCATTATCCATTAATTCCTCGAACACAAATCTCGACATACAATCTGCATTTGCATTAGCTTTTCCGGCTTTGAATTTTATATACGGTGAATACTCTTGAAGTTGCATTGCCCATCTCATTAATCGGCTTGATGCTTCTTTGTGCTGGCCTAGCCATACCAAAGGTTGGTGATCAGTTGTAATTATTATTTCGTGTCCCCATAGCAAGTATTTAAAATGTTTGATCGCTAAAATTATTGCCAAGGCTTCTCTTTCCGTAACTGAATAATTCCTTTCGTGCTTTTTGAACGTTCTACTATAATATCCGATTGCTCTTTCTCGGTTTTCCTCGTCCCATTGCCCTAATACTGCTCCGGCTGCATAACCACTTGCATCTGTTGTTAATAGAAATGGTTTATTAAAGTTTGGATGAATCAATATTGGAGATGATATTAGTTTATCTCTCAACGTTTCAAATGCAACTTGCTGCTCGTTTTCCCATACAAAAGATGTATCCTTTTTTACTAATTCTTGGATTGGTTTTGCAATTCCTGCATAATTTTTAATAAATTTACGATAATATCCACATAAGTCTAAAATTTCTTGAACTTGTGTTACTGTTTTTGGTATTGGACAATCTTTTATTTTCTCTACATTCCTTGGATCAGGTTGTTTGCCTTTAGCTGATACGATATGGCCTAAAAATGTAACTTTCTCTTTGGCCCAATCACATTTTGAAGGCTTCAGTTTTAACTTCCATTGCCGTAATCTGACAAATATATTTCTGATATCTTCTAAATGCTGTTCGAATGTGTCTGAATGTATTAGTAAATCATCAATGTATACCATACATTGTTTTATTCCATGCGTTACAAAATTCATGCATCTCTGGAATGATGCGGGTGCATTTGTTAGTCCAAATGGCTTCTTTTTAAACTGGTATAGATATTTTCCAATCGTAAACGCGGTTTTCTCTCGATCTTCCTCTTTTACTTTGATTTGCCAGTATCCACTTTTTAAATCCAGTGATGTAAAGTATGCTGCTCCATGCAACATTTGTAACATTTCATTAATATCTGGTAATGGATAAGTGTCTCTTTTCGTGACTGCGTTTAATCGTCTATAATCAATACAAAATCGTTGCGTACCGTCTTTCTTTTTCACCATTACCACAGGGAATTGCCAGGGTGAACAACTCGGTTCTATTACTCCAGCATCTAACATCTTTTGCACTTCCTTTTCTGCTACGGATTTTTGAGCTTCTGCCAGTCTATACGGCCTCAGTGTAATTGGTGTGTCGTCTGTCAATGGAATAACGTGTTGAGTTACATCACTTGTACCCAAATCTAAATCGGATGCTGCAAAAATATCTTTAAACTCGATTAATAGTGTTTCCAATTTCTCTGTTTCATTTTCATTTAGCAACTCACTATCAATTATCCACATCTCTTTTTCATCAGTCTGATCGCCTTTTAACTCTGGTAATTCAATTTCCATCATTGGTGTTAGTTTTCCTAATCTTTCGTTTTCATAGATTACTTTATCCTCTTCATCAAAATTAGTCACATTGATCGGAATTTCGTTGTCGTTATTTATATTTACAATTTCTCTTGCCAACGGTAACTCTTTGCGTTCCTCGAATTTCTGATTTGGTTCGAATATCATTTCTCCCTTCACTTCCTCATTGACTTTGACATAACAAATCATTTGAGTTCTCCCAGGTATAGTTATTTTCTCCGGACATCTAACTTCGGATCTCATGGTACATATCTGTCCAGTTTTATCTTTTAATTTCATTGTTCCTAAATCGATTCCTATCTCTTTTAGTAAGTCAGGCATTATGTCGGTGCCAATTATGCATGGTGCGTTAAGTTTTCTGATTCGGTGTTTATTATTGTTTCGACTGATTCTGGTTTCTTTGACGGTCTCTTTGAATAACTTCTCGATCTTTTTGCGGCTTGGTGTTCTACTGTTTCTAATAAACTGGGGTTTTTATTGATATCGGCTTTGGTTTGACTTCTGGTTTTTCTGTATATTCTATCAATTTTGGATCGAGTTTTGATTTATCTCTTTATTTTTAATTGGACTGGGAGTTATTTGAAATTGTTTTGATGCTTGCAATTGCTTTGGTACTTGTAATCGCTTTGTTATCTACTTTCGATTGTTGCTTTGTTTGATTTGTTGGTTGTTGATTATTGACTTGATTAAATATCTGCAAATAATACACTTCTTGTACATATATTATACTGTATACAAAGGTTTTTACGGTTTTACTATAATAACCCATACTTTGGTATTTACATAACTCACTTTGACTCGTCTTCTTGGGTATTCATTTCACGGCTTTAACCCCCAATTATTTCAGTCGATTTTAAATTATCTATTTTCTCGTAATAATTATCTATATCGTCGCATCATTTATCTATTTGGTCGTAGTAATAATCTATTCTTTATCAATATATCAAAACATTATCATAATATAATCAAATATAATTATAATCAATACTCATACATATTATCAAGTCTAGTATTCCCCCCAAAACAAATATTGGTATTGTCGCATTCCCATATCCGCTACGTACTAACGTCTTTACTTGTGCTTACAAAATCATCCAATATTTTATGAGTTTTATAATCCTCGGTCCGCGACCGGTAATGTCCTAGCCTCTCCAAGCGCTACCCACACGAATGAAAAATTTAGGCCCTCCAACGCCACGCGTTAGGTTTATCCAACCGTAATCTGTACGGTTCTTAGCATGTCTTTTGACTCAGTCAGTGTCCGGTTAACTTGAGTCTCACTGCCGATTCATTGTGAATTCGATACTCGGGATGGGGTTATTCCGGGTCATGTACCGAACCACTGCTAGCAAAAAAATCAATTCAATTCATCATAATCAATAAATCTAACGTCCTGGCTTCTCCATACGCTTACCCATACGTATAGAAAGTCCAGGCCCTCCAACGCCACGCGTTAGGATAATATAACCGATAATGCCATTGTACCTCGACCATCGGCTCCTCAACAACGGTTTTATACGCTAAACGGTCTACCAATGGTGTTCACGCCGGGTACGGTTCTTAGCATGTCTTTTGACTTAAATTAGTTTTCCGGGTAACTTAAGTCTCACTGCCGATTCACTGTGAATTCGACACTCGGGATGGGGTAATTCCGGGTCGTGTGCCGAACCACGCTAGCAAATAAATCATCATTGGTACCATTTATCTCATTATCTCATTATCATTTTACTCTGGCCAGTTCTCATAATCATTTAATTCAATTCAATTCTTAATTCAATTCTCATAATCATTTAATTCAATTCAATTCTCTTAATTCAAATTCTTAATCAATATAATTCAATTCAATTCTCTTAATTCAAATTCATAATCATTTTAATTCATTTCAATTCTCTTAATTCAAATTCATAATCATTTTAATTCATCATTTCTCATTTTAATTCAATTCAATTCATCTAATTCATCATTAATTTTTATATTCTTTTTCATTTTATCAATTTCAAAAATTTCAACATTCGCTTGGCCAACATACTATATCGTACGGGCTGTCCCTCTTTCCCCCTTTATTCAAAAAATAGAACGATCGCGTTAGCTTGTCCCTTACATGTGGTGATCAGTCACAAACCAGAACTCACTAACATTTGCGACGGGCCCATTCTACTTATCTTACTCAGGGTGATCAAGGTTTTCCCGCTCCCAGGTATCGCGCACTATCGCGAGGGTATCACTATTACCTCTCAATTCTCTCTCTCATAATTACCATACACTAAGAAGAAAAGGAAGAAATAAACAAAACAGGAAATAGAAGGAAAGTTATCATAAGCTTTAAACATTATCATTAATCAAAGAAATCCACTATCATTGAACACTCCATCATACTTATTGTTTGATTTTTCAGCATTAGCTGTTTATGTTATGTTTCTGGTATTCACTTCCTATCATTCTATTCAACGACTTTATGATTTGTGTTCTGTGTTTTGTGTAATTGTTCGTTTTTACCTTTCGGTTGCTATGTACCTTCTTTACTATTCAACATGTTGTTATTTGCTTCGGTTTGTTATTCGCGTTCTCGTTACACGTTACTCACTCGCGACATTGCTTACACATCGGCATACTCATTTATCATTTACGTAAACAACCTTGGCTTCCTTTCTCACGCCAATTACATCGAATCTAACTCACTACACTCATAGCTTGGTCAATAGAAATAACGCATCGTTTCATAAGCATTGGTCACATTGACCTTGTGCACAGTACTTTTCAACTCAATTATCTCATTATTTACCTTTTACTCTACAGCTGCACATCGTCGTTTGTATCTCCCGCCAATCGAACTCTCACGTTTCTCATTATCTTTATCGTTACTAAATAAACGTTCGTTCAAATGGGTTTATAGTTTTATGCCAATCTATAATTAAAGCGAAGTGTTTATGTACAACGTTTGGCGATTATGGCTGTTCACGGTTTCTAAATAATATCAGTAATATATATACATATACATGAATAATGAATAATCAAAACAACAACACATTCTAATTTATATCAATTACGTCAGCAATATATATGCATTAATAATCAAAGACAACAATAATATTTTAATTTATCCCATTTATATACATCATAATATGCTAAGAAAAAAATAAATATCTTCCACGTACAGGGTGGAATGATATAATAATACTAAGTTATTACCCCATTATTTACAGTCTCGATAATTACAAAAACAACAAAAAAAATGTTTTAATTTAATTTCCCTTTAATTTTATAATATATTACATAATAACTATATACTAATTTATGTTGACTTTTCCTTTCCCTTTACTATTTGATTTTTGTTATAGCCACCCCCATCGTCTTAACCCATCCAGATAGCATTTAACTTGTTCGCATTATTATCCATTTTATCGAATCTATGTTGATCTTTTATTACATTATTCTTTTTAGTTACCTAATGTATCTCATCATGTCATTCACCTTTGCTCAAACCATTGTTCTATTAAGTCCCTTTCATGATTTCGGCTTTTGCTTCTTCTACGTTTGCATTACATAACTCTGCTCACACGACAACATTGATTACACTTTGATTTTAATCCTTTACATTTATTCTAATTAAAGTTACAAGTACTAGTACTAGCTGTAATAAACATTTTAATAGTAAAGATAATAATACTTATCATAATAATGATACTTACAATAATAATACTAATTATAGTAATAATTATGATACTAATAATAATAACAATGAGATTATTCTAATAATAATCATGTTAATAATACTTATGTTATAATATTTTTACATCAGTATTAAATAATTCTAAAATTAGTATGAACGCTTCAATGAATCAAAGCAGTTGAATATGAGTAACTATTTCCTAATTATTCTCTTTCCCCATAAACTAGTTACACCATCGCACTTGTTATTATTTACTATTCTCGCTCGGTTGTGCAACGAAATCAATTCTATCATCCCGGCTGAGCCCCCAAAATTATGCTAGGCACTGATGGGTCCTTAAAATAGTTTTGAACTGCCTAAGGGTTATTATCCCCACCTAGCGCCTGCATAAGGATTTGAACCGCTAGTCACCCGTCATAAATGACGTTGGTACTGTGAACTAGTGGGTGGAAGGTTAGCAAAAGGTGAGCTCCTTCTCAAGAACTGCTAATACCCTAACCCCCCTCGGGTCCATGAGCTGTCATAGAAGACTTCATGCTCTTACTTAATCGTCCCCTTCTCATCTTATCTAATTACTAATTTATCTAATCATTAGATCACTCTGTTTCTCCATATTCAACCACTCTAGTCATATCTACCCGTCAATAACAAACAAATTCAATAACAAGTTATCAATTTATATTATAATAGATAAACAATTAACATCTATGAATTACACATGTAATAAATAATTGACATCTACTAATTTAGTCAAGTTAAGTACAAAATTTCACAATCAAAACCCATTAGCGTCCAATATGTGCCCCAATAGGCGTGCACGATGTAACCTAGCCTGTCGCTCCCTCTCTCTTTTGTTCGGCCGGTTCTTCTTGAGACTCCTCTTTGGCAACTCCTCTGATGTATGTGAGGGGCCTGCTATTATGTTTCCTATGCCAGCGTCTTTTCCAGTGGCATTCCTCAATACTATTGCCTGTTGTTCTTCAGACAGGTTGACACCACTCTGCAGGAGGCCTGTCCGGATGTTATCTCTCAACCTCCATTCTGCGACCTGTTTCTCTAGCTCCTGGGCCTTCTGTTCGGCTGACCGCAGGGCTTCGTCCTTCTGAGTTAATTGATTCTTCAATGTGTCGATCTCTACCTCAGCTTGGTTGCCGCTTCGGGGTGAAGCGATGTCTGCTCCATGTAGCGACACTTCCGTACCATGGCCTCGGCCCTCTGCGTTTGTGTTACTGCGGTTTGATGGTAGCCGGCTATGTCTCTTCGGAATTGTTCTAGAGTTTTCCTATGTGGATCCACTAAACAAAATTAATTTTTAACTTTATTTTTATTATTCTCTATTTCATGCATAATAAGTGTTGGGCCAAAACACATATGGCCTTGGAAAATGTTTAAATGGATCAGTAACACACATGCAAATATAACATGCAAATTTAAATAAACCTATTGAAACATCAATTAAACCCTACCAAATATGAGAAAAAGAGAATTAAATATAAAATGATAAACATAAAAATAAATTAAAATAATAACAAAATGCAACAAGATTCGCACGATACAAACACAAATATAACACGAAAACCCAACAAATTCGACAAAAATTGATAAATTAATAAAAGTTCATGAAAATGAAACTTAAATCAAAAAATTTGAATTTGTAATAATTCAACAAAAATTCTAAATGAAAAATTATTAAAATAAATTGAAAAATAATAAAAATAAAGAATAGAATACACTAGAAAATAACAAGGTCGAATTTTGTTTTACTACATAAAATTTAGCACGCGAGGTTAGGGACAGAAAATAGGTATAAATACCGATTCATTTTCACATTAAATTTAACCGTTTTTCGAAACACACCATTTTTGAACTAAAATTTTGTGAATTTTGTTTAAAATCTTACTACGAAGCCTTACTTTTAGGTGAGAAATGTTTTATTTTGGAACTCTCTCTCCACGTCTCATCCTCGCAACCTCGGCAGAGCTCTGCTTGGATGTCGGCGTGGGGGGAGAGGTATTTTATCTTTGCTATGAAAACTTTATTATGAAATGTATGGAATGGAATGTAGGGTAACTTTGTATTTTTTTTGATAGATAAATTAATAAATATTTATAATATTTAAAAATTGTTTTTTCATGCATTTAATAATATTAATTAATCTGTCGAAATTTTTCCGGCCCACAGCCAACACATATTGCAAGATAGTAAAATATACATAGTACAGAGTCGTGTAAGTGCGTGGAAAATCGCCAATGATATGTACCCGTGAAGACCCAGCGTGCGGAACGCAAGGGTCGTAACGTCAATATTATCCATATAGAAGAAACGAGAAATAAGGAAGGAGTCATTTGGCTGCTTCCTCGTTTCTCATTTCTGTAAAATCGACCTAAAATTATATTACACACGGCTCAAAATCATCACACCGAGTAGTCCAGTGGGCACTCAGTAAATATAATATAAACACAATGTGCGCCTAAGGCTTATTAAAGGGTAATGGTACGGGGAATAAATTAATTCATTGATTAAACTAAAGTGATTTGTCAATTAAAACAAATTAAATCATTGATTAAACTAAAGAAATTTGTCGATTAAAATGCATTAATTCATTGATTAAACGAAAGTAATTCCTCGATTACAAAAGAACGTTTCTTTAAAGCTTAACAAAAAATTAAAAAAAATCGTTAATAACTATGCCATATTAATCATAAAATCAAATACAAACAAAATAAATTACTTTCTTTCAAATAAAATGATTTCGAGAGATTTACTAAATGATAAAAATTGTCTGGTAAAATGAAAAGGATAGCATTGAATTTTGCTTAACCAGCACCGCCTTTTATATCATGATTGTTTGTGTGTGTGTTTTGATGCAGTAAAACAAGGAATTCTCGAATATTCCATAATTAATAAAATTTTTATTCTTTTTGATTTAAATTTAAATTTTTACATTTTATATCTCAGAATTTTTATTAAATTTTTATTTATTTTATTTTTCCTTAAATTTCCGTTTTTTCATAATTTTAAATTTTCTGCTCAAAACCACACAGGCGTTATCGCGCTGGCTAAACAAAAATAAAAGAAAAGAGTTTTTATCAGTTTTTGCCCAACATTACTATTAGTGCATTATTTATTTCTCAAAGAAATCAACCTATTTCATTTTTGTTCTTGACCATTTATTCGCCTTTTAGTTTGAATGAGGGTCACTATCGATAGAACGCTAACAAAAATTAGATGACAATCTCGTTTTTTGGGTCAGGGTTTAAATGATATAGTGAAGCTCGTTATATTAATCTAGTAGCTTTCTGAGTTTGGAAATTTAAATCATTTGATTTTAATCTTTTATTTTTACGAGTTATCGACATATCAACGATTTCTCCGCACAAATTTCACCGTTACCTTCCCTCTGTTAGCCTTAGGATGAAATTGCGCCAATATTAAGAGTTATGAGTGCCCACTGGACTACTCCGTGTTATGATTTTAAGCCGTTTGTCAATATAATTTTTGGTCGAATTTACAGGAAATGAGTGATGACGAAATAGCCAAAAGACTATTCCCCCTTCAACCCATTTTCCCTTATACGGAAAGAATAATTTACGTTTCAGCTACTGCGTTCTCACGCCATAGCCTTCACGGGCACGAATCATTGGCGAACTTACACCGCACTTACACGATTCGATAGAATATGTATAATTTTAATATCTTGTAGTGCTGTTTCGGCTGTGGGCCGGAAAAATTTCGACAAAACAAAAATTTGTTTTCAGATTAATCATGTTTATTGCCATATAATAAGCCATAGTTGTCATCATTTCATTAATCATAACATCATAACTCTCTCCCCACGCCGTCCCCAAGCAGAGTTCATACGAGGTTGCAAGGACGCGACGTGGAGAGAGTTTTCAAGCATTTCTCCACTCACATTCAAAAATTCTGGCTTGCTACTGGTTGAGATAGATCCTCAGATTGAAACTGATTCAAGTTTTTTCAAAAACTGATTTATGGTTAAAAATTATGTGAAAATGAATCGGTATATATAACTATTGTACGACCCTAACCTTGCGTGTTAATTTTGATTTAGTAAAACAAAATTTGACCTTGTGATTTTCTAGTATATTCTATTCTTAATTTTATTATTTTTGTAATTTAATTTGACAATTTTATTTTTAATTTTTTAATTGAATTGTTTCCAATTCAAATTATTTGATTTTTGTTTCATTTTTATGGATTTTTCCATTTTTTAGTAAATTGTCAAATTTTGGTGTTCTCATGTTATTTTTATGTTTATTTCGTGCGAATCTTGTTGCACTTTGTTATTATTTTTATTTATTTTTGTGTTTCTTGATTTTATATTTAATTGTTTTCTTTCTCATATTTTAGCATGGTTAGTTGGTGTTTTATGGGTCTGATTATAAATCTGCATGATGTATTTGCGTGTGTATTACCGATTCATTTAAACGATTCTCAAGGCCGTTCGTGTTCTGGCCCAACACAAGGATGACGTACGACAATTTTCATCGATTAAAAAAGATATTTGTAGATCCAAAAAGATTTTCGATCAAAAACAACTTGTTCATCCCAAACTGGTTCCACACGGATGACAGAAAAATGAAGATATTCCTATTTATTGTTCAAAGGAATTCCGGATTAAAATTAACTGAAGAGATTGAAACAAAAACTGAAAACAAATACCGGATGTACATTATCGATGAGAAAATCGAGATCTTAGTTGAAAGATGGAAAGTATGGAATGAAGCGCAAAAATTTACATCGTGGACCATTTCAGAGGAAATGTGACAGAAGAGAATTAGAGCAGCATACGACAAAGCCACAATAGCAGTAGAAGTGAGGATTCCGAACGCAATAAATGAGGTTCCAAAAAATGAACCATAATCGATGAACCATGATTTCTATCAATCAACGAGGAAATGCTGCTACCGAAACACTCGTTTCTGAGAAAGGACATGACTCTCGACGAAATACGTCAAAGAATTCTATTTATCGATGCCAAATATGGCACTTCAAAAACATACGAGATGATTCCACTATCAATCGCCATTATAAATTACGATGGAAAGGTACTGAAGGACGTCTATATCACACCAAGGATGATGATTCAGCATTATGTGTCATTTTGCCATGGCATTAATGAAGCAGCCTCCAGAAATCAACTGGATCAATAAACGGAAATGCGGGAGATCCAGAAACTAACAGTTAGGAAGATATTGGTAGGGCATGACCTACATGCCGAACTACAATACTTAAAAATTTGGGTAGGAAAATTATATGGCATTAGAGATCTCGCTGCAGCACTAATTTTCAAAAAATTGGAACAATGGTTAAAACTACAAACGTTGGTGGAAGAAGTATGTGGGGAAAAACGCAAACAGGATTCCACTCAGCAAAGGAAGAAGCAAAGAGTGTTAGACGGATATATAAAACAATTGAAAACCAATGGTAGGATCATGTAAAATGGCCACAAAAAGTAATTTCCAACTATAATAGAAGTTTTAATGAACAACTAATTACAATTACGGTTAAGTTTATGAATTAGCCATTTTTAAAATAGCTAACAGGTAAATTTTTTAATAAAGTATATTTTAGGGCTTGAATTGTGATCTCGTATATTTATGAGATCATCAATCAAGCTCTTAAATAATACTTTTAATCATCATTTATTATAAATTTAGTTTTAATTAATTTTTTTTATGAATTCATGTAATTTGATGGAATTATTTTCGAATAAATGTAAGTCAGATTAATTGAAAACTAAAATTTATTAAAATAAAATTTATTATTAAAAAGTTTATATTCGAATAATTTATTCCTCTGTTCATTGGAAATTTGTTTTGGCTGCCATCTTTTTTACCTTTAGACAAATCCAAATATTTGATAATTTTTGATTTTATGAGGCTTTGGAAATTTCTGTTACTTTCCCGAATTTATAAAAATCTTCCTCATTTTCAATGGTATTAATGATCTGGATTTTTATACTTTATAAAAAATTTTTTTTAACTTTCTTTAAAGTTTCTTAAAGGGATTAAAATAAAAAAAAATTTCATTCTCCCAATAAAGGGAGATCAAAGAACATTGATGGGATATCATGATTTATCCCATTTATGAAAAATTAAATTAATAGCCCATTAATAGGATCTCATGAAAAACAAAAAAAAATTTTTTAAACATTTTATCTTTAAATGCCAAAATTAATAAAACAAAATAATTTTTTTAAACATTTTTCCAAATACAGCATTAGACAGCGTAGTTTAAAATTTGAAAACCATATCAGTTTTTAGTTAGATATGCTGTTATCAACGTTGTCTTAGTTTAATGTCATATTGCTTTTTATCGGTTTAGCACAATAAGTTGTTCCAAAATATAGCGAAACATTTAGGCAGTTCATATTTCGCAACAATATCGGCCATACATTAAATCACTAGAGGAGTCTATAATGTCAATTACAATGAAAATGAATAAAAATACTGATAAAATTAGTAGCATGTGCCGAATTAGGTGTAACTATTTGATCAGTATTTTGTGACCCGGCATTTATTGGGGGTTACTTCAACTTCGGTAGTCAAACTATTTCCGGTTTAATGTGTTTTTTTCGTTTTAGAATAAATAATTAGAGTTGTATAGTATTTACATTAACCATAAATCCAACAAATCGAATTTTTGATGGATTTACCTTTGATGTAACCTTAAGAATTTTCCAATACATCATAATTTATAGTTATGAAATATTGTCCAATTGTAATGAATGCATTCTTCGATCACTCTATTAATACTTATTCATAGAAATTTAATCTAATTAACAATTTGAAACTAATTACAATTAGCTTTGGTAATTTGATTTTTAAGATGGAAAATACATCATTTCATCGAAATTATAGACGTGATGTTTATTAAGTAACATTAGTTAAACAATATTTAAACTTTTGATGAAAAATATCAATTTTTGAAAAATATCAATTCACCATTTACAAAAAATACAATTATAATTTTTATTTAGTATTTAAATGGAATAAATTGCGTTGGCAGAATATTAAATCGAGTCTTCATAATAATTCTACTTTCAGAGTTTTGATCTTCAGGAGAGTATTTGGCAGGGTGAGCACATACAGTTGGTTTCATACTTGGATCGAATGTCTTAACAAAAGCTGTATTAGTATTTAATAAATAATAAAAATTACTTTTATCGTATAAACTCTTTCATTATTTTCATTTAAATAAAATCTAAGATTCAATGCCATGTCAATATTTTGCGTGTTGTCTTTTAATAAAAATATATATTAAATAAACAAATTTTCAAATATCTAATTACCATGTTTTAGAAATTATAATTTAAAATAGATTTAAACACTATTTTTAAAATTATTTTAATTATTATCTTTTTGAATATGAATTAAATTTTATTAAAATATTTCAATATTTATTTTGCATTAAAATCTAACTACCCTATTTAAATATTGATTGAGACAAATAATTAAATAATGCAATAAATTATTCGTAAATAGAATTAATGGAATAAAAGTTTAATAAAAATTTAAGTAAAAATAATAGTTACGATTAATGATTATTTAAATTATCCAAAATTATAATAATAACATGTTTTGTTTGTTCAAAATACTGGTGGGGTACAGTAGTGTTAAGCAAAAACTAGAGTTTTTGAGTATTTTGTTTATCTGGCACGGCATTTGATAAATTTTGGTGGTGGAAAATTCAAATGGTTGAAAATTTACCAAATACCGTCCTTTTAGTGTTAAACAAGACAAAAAATAATAAAAAATAGAAGCGATACAAAAGGCATAAAAATAAAAAACTTTAAAAAATAATTATAAAACAACAAAAACTAAGAAAAACATCCAATTTTGACACATCAGCTCCAAATTAATCAAAACCATTATATTTTAGAAACCAACTATTACAATTCGTTGGTGTAATTCGTGCATTTGACAGTCGGGATCCACTGATATTTCTCTTGTTTCGTCATTGGGAAATTTTATTTTTATCTTCACTGGTTCATCTCCATACTTGGCTATCAATTCTTCGGTTTTCTCATTGTCGAATCTCATTATGTCTGTGTCTCTTTCATCTTCTACAACCATCCTCATTGATGTTGGTCTTGTCAGGGTTAACCTATTGATATATATTCTTGCTTGATTTATTGCTTGTTTCGACATTTTTATTTGATTCTGCCTCATTATTCGTTGTCTTTCCTTTTCCAATCCTGGTTGTACTTCTTTAGTGTATATTATTTTGATCTTTTGCCATATTACCGCTGTCGTTTCTTCAACTTCATTGTTATCTAAGGTTACTACGTTTATTCCGTCTGACCATATTAATGCATCAGCTAAATGAATATCTCTCTTTATTTTCTTTCCTCTGTAGTACAATGGTCTGTTTTGAAACTTGTTATTAATTTCTGTACCACACATTCGTATAATTCATTCGTATTTTCGCCTTTTGTTGTTATTATTTGTCTTGCTATTTTCGGGTGATCTATGACTAGATGGTATTCTGCTTTATTGTATTCTTTTAAGTTTTCTTGATATCCCTTTATTATGTTCTTCCATGAGGCGGTGAATGTACCGTTATCTTGTTGGTATTCTTTTGCAATCAGTTTCATTATTCTACTGTACGTTGTCGTATCTCTTTGGTTGATAAACATCTGGTTTCGATCTACTTCTTCAACTATTTGGTTAATCTCTTTTATTATTTATGTTTCATCCTCTTTTGGCGCGTTTATTTTCATTCCTTCTATTTCCTATTTCAGTTTTTCTTTGTTTTGTTTGCTTTCTTTGCATGATTGAAACATTTCTCCTCTCAAACTGCTTATTTTGCTTTCATCTTTGCCTGTTTGTTCATCTTGTAATTGCCTTAGCATGTTATTGTGCGGTCGATCCTCTTCTTCTGGTTCTATGGTTTGTCCTTTTGTTTGGAGCCACGTTAACTGTATTTTATTTCTGATTTGTTCCTTGTTCAAAGTTGATTCTTCTTTTCTAATTCTTGTTTCTTTTTTTGTAGTAATACCCTCTGAATTCAAATTTTCGCAACTATTAGTTCTAATTTTCTTATTCCCTCTTTTACTTTTTTACTAGTGGTTTCTTTTTCAGTAAGTCTGTCTTTTGTTGTAGTGCTTCTTTTTGTTCTATTCTTTTTATTCCTTCTTCTACTTTTTGTAATAGTTCTTTCTTTTTTTGCAGGTCGTTTGTAGTAGTACTTCATAGTTTTGATTTTCTGCTGTCACTGGTTTTAATTGTCGTATTTTGTGAACTTAAGACTCCTCTGGTTTGTTGCTACTTGTCTCTGGTTGGTTTCATATTTTCATTTTGCTTTTGTCTTTTCTGTTTCTCTTCTTCCGCAAATCCTTTTATTGCCTCTATTTTATCTATTTAGTTTAGTTTTATCTTGCTTATTCTATCTTTATCTGTTATCGTTTCTACCCCGTAGTTATCAACACTCTCCTATGCAGTGTGGGCTTCTCCTGAGGTTTTTATTCTCATCATGTTGATTTTTCGTGCGGTTTGTTCTCTATCTTTCCATCTTTGTTGAATTTCTTGGGCTTCTCCTACCTGTAATCTTTGCCATTCTGCTTGTTGTTGTTCTTGGTATTCCTTTGTTTGTTGTTCGTGAATCTCCTTAATATTTCTCATTACGTTTTTATTGTTTGTGTACTGTATTGTCGTTTGTGCATTGCATTTATCGTTATTTGCTATGTAGTCAGTTCGATCGTCTTCCATAGTTTGCTATGTTGTATGTTGGTGAGTATTTGTTATATCATTTCTCTCAATTGCATGAGCATTCGTTCCAATGTATCTCTCAACATGTCCATTTCTTGCATTACGTTAATCTGTGAGTTTCTCGCGGGTTAATTGTCCTTGATTGGTTTGGTTCTCTTCTTATTATGAAACTCCTCGCAATGTGTCCAATCTGGTTGCAGTTGTAACACTTTCTAGTGTATGTTCTCATTTGCCTACATATTCTCTCTGTATGTCCCCTTCTGCCACATTTTTGACATGTTAAGGTTCAGAAACAATTTTCTGTCCTGTGTCCTGTTCGCTGGCAAGTGGTGCATACTACGTTGGCATTGTTCCTGAAATTATTATTGTAATTAAACTGATTATTACTTCCGCTTTCCGAGTTCCTTGTTGGCGGTGGCTTGAACATCTGTTGCGCTATTGGGATGAATTGATTCATTGTCGGATTCGTGTTAGTTAACATGTTACTGTTGTTTCCACTCGTTGCTGCTGTCGCTGGCTCTGTTGTTATGGCTGCTATCTGGTATGCTCAACTCAGATGTATCTCACATGTGTTTGCTATTGTTACTGCTCGATCCAATGTTTCCAGTGCTATAAACCCAAGATTGGCTCGTATGTCTTCCCTTTTGACTCTTCTTGTAAAACAAATTCATCCTACCAATTTTTTATCCCTTTATTATTTTAACCCTTTAATTAGATGACGTTGTTTTTATATGTTTTTATTGTTTGTGTATTGTATTGTCGCTTGTGCATTGCATTTATCGTTATTTGCTATGTAGTCAGTTCGATCGTCTTCCATAGGTTGCTATTGAGTTCGTTATATTCTCATTTGTCATACTTCTGGGGTTCGGTGAAATGTCGTCCCGACATTTCTTTGTTTGATAACCGGATTCTTGCATCTTGTGCTCTTTAATCGTTTGCCTAAGAAAATCATTTCATCTTGGCTGAGTCCCCAAATTTTTACTTGGTGGACTAGTGATTTGTTTCATCAAAATATTTTCTCATTTTGAAGACAAATCCATGGTTTTTTATTGTTCCCTTTTTCATTTGTTGTCTCTCTAGGGTTTGGCAAAATTTAGTCCTGAAATTTTCCCGTTTGATAAGAAAAGTCATGGGTCCTGTCCCTTTTCGTTCATTTGTACAAGAAAATCATTTCATCCCGACTGAGCCCCCAAATCTGTATGCTGGGTTCGTGGCTTCCAACCTTGAACCCCTGACATACATCTTTTTGACCCTCCACTGGTTACCCGATGCTAAACAACGTTGGTAATATAACCACTGGTCCTGAGGCCGCCAAAGGTGAGCTTTGTTTCTAAAACTGCTAAGGCCCGGTCTCCAGTTGGGTTTAGCAAGCTGCCGTTAGAAAGCTTGTGCTTATCATACGCTTCTCGGTCCCTAACTTTCAAAACATTTGGTACGTTTACTCCTTTTTAATGAAAGCTCTATCACATATTAAGTTAAAATTGAAGACAATAACCATCAAATTGCTAGACAACACTATTTATTTAATATAATAAAAGCTTAAACAATCATTTATTGGTCAAAATGTTCATCTGAATCATTCGCTTTTCCTTCAAGTTCCCATTAGGTTTGTTCGCTGCTTGTAGACGCCGTCGACGACGCTCTGACCTTCCAGAACGTGAATGGGGTCCGTTGGCCTTTGTCGCCTGGGTGGATTCTTCCCACTCCAGGTAGGTATGCTGAGCCGGGACAAAGACTAGCTGGTAGGTAACTGCGTTGCCCTTCTGACTGGCAGTACACTATCTCTAAACCACGAATCTGGGTGCGTAAGGCCTCTACCAGATGTCGCTTTTCCTTCAACCCAAGTTCAGTTGCGTTCACCCTTTGATATAATTTCTTTACAAGTCCCAATTCGATCCAGGTTGATTTTAGGGCTTGAAATTCTTTGCTCATTTGTATTAATTGGTCGTGGAGATCTACATTAATTTATGGCAGTTGGGCCATTTTCTGACTGATGGCGTAAATGGCATTCATGTCTGAAATTAAATAAAGAATTGTAATATTTACGAGTTTTAGGCGAAGTTCAGTTTGGTGATGTGTAACGAGAGAGTCACTGTAGTAGTGTTTTAATATCACCGTTTATCCCTTAGTGGGAAAATCTTTAAATTTCTTTTCTTGATAATTATTTGAGTTTAGGTTACGTTTTCTTTTGGATAGTTTAGACTTGTTGGGTTATTATTATTGAAAGTCGGTTCCCTCTGACTCCTCGTGTCCTTTTCGAATCAAATAAGCAAACCCAACACAGAATAATTTTATTTTCACTTTATCACAGTTACAACTCAATCCGATTTATTTCAGTGTTTTGTAATTACAATTTTACTGATTTATTTGCACCCTTCAACCACCGTATAAATTTGATTATCTTAGGGTAGGTTATCCAATGGATAATCACCCTTTCTGATAGATAACTTTGACTTTACTTGGGTTTAGATTCTTCTACTGACCTGAATACACTACTCGTTTGCTTCGACCACTGGCCATTTCGTGTTTTTTCCTTTTTCCTTTTATACTCCTGCTCAGACTGTTTTCAGACCATTGCCAACAATATTTGCTACATTACTAAATTATTAAAAATAATTACTTCCCACAGACTACCTTAGCCGACATTTGTCAACAACGTTTGCTCCATTACTAAATTACAAATTAGGAATTAATTACCTCTCCATAGATCAGTGGCGCCCATTTAATATTGTTTATGCCAATTTATCCTTTTATATTATTCCGTCTACACGCCGGGTTATCTTCATCTCTCGAGTTTTCCTCATCTCTCGAATTTTCCATTGCCTCGGACTTTCCATTGACTCGGGCTTCCCATTAGTAATTAATTTCTTTTTTTATCTTTTATTATTTTCTAGGGACCCCTCACTAAATTTTTATTATTATTTCTGGACTCGCCTCTCAATTTGGCGTTCAACCATACCAATTTTCCACGATCAATATTAATTTTGAATTTTTGTAAATTTTTTAATTAATGTTGCACTTTTATCATTTTGGTGTTTTATTGATTTTACTGTGCTTTTTTCGTAATACCCCAACAGAGTTTATTTTTTTGTGAATTCAACTTAAATTGGATTAATGACTAAAATTATCAATGAACCAATTGAACAAAACTAAAATTTATTAAGAAAACTACTCAAAGTCTACTAACATTAGTGAAACATTCTTAATACGGCCTTCCTCGGCGTCTATCCCAGAGAGGGTCGCATGTAATGGTTTTGCCCGCTCCTCGTCGGTTAGTGGCACTGATATGAGTGATCGTCTCTCCTGTCGACTATCCTGTGTCGAATCGGCCCATTGAGTAGTTGCGCTGGAAGTATTAAATTGGTGGGCGTCCGCATCTGATTCAGCGCTGGATCATTCAGTTCAAATAACACGCCAAAGTCCGGCGAGTACCCATCTGTGCTGGGTATCACTCCTGTTGCGATGGCCGCATTTATCCTCCCTAGATGCCTTCGTGCCATTTTTACCTTCCATTGTAATTTTCTTACGAGTTCTTCTAATCGATATATGGAGAATTTTGATCGTTGGCCAAGTTCGCGCTTGATGGCGAGGCTTGGCAACTCGATCTCGTCGTCTCTGGTGATATCTTGGATCGGCCAACTGTCATCTCCTAGCGTAACCAAACTGCAACCAGCATCCCACAGACATTGCCGATATTGTGCGGCCATGTCCGTGGTCACTTGGATGGTCACTCTGTCATCGTCACACCTGGAGTCCGCTCCTCATGGCTTGTTGTCGACTAAAAGAAAATACATCGATGTCATCCGATTCCATATTCATGTTAGCAGGAATAATTGATATATCTATTTATTTATGCATTTTTATCTTCAGATATCGAGGTTATTTTGGATTTACCTGGCACATTTGGTTGGAACTGCAGTCCCTCGTGAGTAGGGCATTATGGTCTACGCCTTCTATCAGATCACTGTGACAATGCTAATAATTTCTGCTCATTGTTATCTCATTTTGTCATTTCGGGCCGTGCATGTAGAGATGTTGGGTTATTTGGGTTTAGTAATAAAGAATAAGTCCTTACTTTCATCTAAGGCAACTGTTGCACTACCATGCCATTTGCTAGTATGCTGCCGGGTATTCAAATTAGCAGTCCGTTCTGTATTACTCGTTTTTTCCCTGGCGCTCGTCGTCGAGGCGGGTAATGTTATCCTTTTGGTTCTATTAGTTGGTCTCGTGAACATCGAATCGAAAACTAAACTGGTTCACACTCTATACATATTCGTTGGGAGAGTCACCTATTATTCATCATAAAAGTCAAATTAGCAAAATTTTAATTATTAGAAGAAATCTGCCGTGGTGAAAAATTCGTGATTATGACCGATTGGGTAAATTTTAAATCGGTTAGTGAACTGTTAACATTTAATTCATTTGCCATGGAATGAATCGGCAATCCGATGACTAGGCTGATCTTTATAATCGCAACCCACATCTGTTTGTCACTGGTAAATTGCGATCGAGTTGTTAGGAGATTTCTCTAGATATCACTTATCGATCTTAATGGCCAATTGCTTTAATTTGTTATTCGTTAATACGAAAACTCCGGAACAGTTATGTTTCATTTCTAAAATTTCTCAATGCTTGGTTTGGAAGATATTCAGCCACAAGTTTGCGGAATATTTTTGAAAGTGATCATGGAGTATCGCATTGTCCTAATTAATGATTCTATTTCCTCTCAGCTTTTTCGTAATATTAGAATTCCGAGTGACCTGATTTTAGCAAACTGGTTGGCACATCTTCTCGGAGAGCCATTACCTATTAGGTATTTTTCTGTTTGGTACTTTGTTGGTTTAGGCTTATTCTAAAACTATTTCAGCGTATATCTTCCTGTGGCTGGGGGTCCGAGAATCAGTTTGGGACTATATCGTTTACGTTGCAGAAGTTGGTTATGCACCATGGAGAAGATTTATGGGTGGAATTACACTATCGTATTCTATTGGTAAATTAACCACGGTCGAGCCGGTCAGGACAGTTATGGAAGTTACTATACTTAATTATACCTTGGATTTAATATACATTCCCATTTGTGTGTAAATCAGGAACTAGTTCAACTGTCTCCTCTTATTATATCTGATTCTAATTTTATTTTATGTATTTTTTACAGCTTTATATTTAATTATGTTTGATTTTTTCCGCGCTAGCTTCCTACTTATTCTCGGAAGTGTGGCAGTGTAATTGAATTTATTGTCCTTCTCCGCCATCAGGGTCTTTGGGACGTATATTTAAGTGGTAATGCGTTGGAATTGGTCTTATGTGGTCGTCATTGATTTGATCATCCCTGATATACCTTAAATTTACCGTTGTCGTTCTATATCAGGGTTGTTCAAACTCCCGTTAAATTTAATCCTAGAGTTAACTCGTGGGTGTCCTCTTATTTACTAAATGATTTGGGTTCTTGCTAACCTTAGCTATAGAGTTAAGTCCATTGATTCTACTTCTCGTTACTAAACTAAATTATTTAATGGAATTCTTGTGTAATTTTTGGTCAGTGTTGATCCTTTTGATCATCTTGGGACACAAATGTAATTAATATTGCGCTAAGGGCATTGTTATTGACCTTGAGCTATCCTAAGTGAATAAAATTAAGTTTGATTATTGATACGATATAGATTTAATACTAGATATCCTTATCATTAATTCAATTTTCGATCTCGAAATTCGTTGCATAGATTTTGCACTCTTCCTGCTCACTCCCTTACTCAATTTTAATCCTAGGGTTGAATTATGTTAACATTAGAATTTAGAAATGCCCTTATGAGCTACTCGGTGTGGATGAACGTGACTTTTTGGTCGATTTTCCGGACGAAGGAAGAAAGTGGAGCAGCCAAAAGACTACTCCCAATCAACCCGACGCCCTTTTAGGACTAAATAATTGACAAAATAGTCAAAATCAATAGTGGTAAATACAATTATGCTATTAGATTGAATAATAAAACATGGATTTTCTTTGAGCTTTGTCGTGTTTTCTCGATGGGTTTCCGTGTGGCTGTTTTTCCTCGGTAACCGGAAATTAATGAAAATAAAAGTAATTATAAAATATAATGGACATTTAAAAATTAAGGGTAAAAATTTAAATAATTTGTCAAATCAATATTTCCAATATTTTCAATTTGTGGTAATTTTTACGATTATTAATCACATTCTAAAATAGTTCACTGCGATTGTTTCTCCCAGTGTTCGAACTAGTTAATCTTGGTCATCGTGAACATGATCCAGCTTCCAAAGAATTTTTTAAAATAATGGATAAAATTTTTTTTTTAAAAAAAATTCGTATTCTTTTAGAAATAATAGTGAAATTGTTTTTCATAAAAAAAAATTTTTACATTCAAGTATTTTCAGAATTGATAATTAATACCTGATTACAAATTCGGTTACTATTTCCATGATGGTAGCTGGCAATAAGTTGAATTGATGTTGAATTCTTTTTTCCTTGACGTACTCTTGAAACAATAATTTTTCTTTCTAGCTTTATTATTATATATGTTCTTTAATGTTCATTATTCTTCTTTCTTTTCTGAGTCGTATATTTTTCCTTTATTTTTGAGAATTATTTAGGCCTTTCTCGTAAACAGTCGCTATCTACAGAGGGTCTGGCGTTGAGATTCTTGGAGTAGAAAACTGACCAGGCAAACTGCCATTTACTAGGGGCACCTCCACACCTAAGTACTGGTTTCATAACCAGTTTGGTAAAATTACATTTTTCTAGCTTGCATGCATGTGGTTTCTCTCGATATCATATGGTTAAAAATCATGGAAAATAATTAATAATAATAATATCTATAATACAAATGATAATCAAATTTGGTTTTTTATAAGATTAATCGGTCATTATGAATCGTGTGATAATTTAATCACGAGGCATCTCGTATAGGTCAATAACCATGGAAGCGAAGCTTCCTTGGGACTTGGTCGATACGAGGAAAAATCATTTTATTTTTCATAAACATTGTTTTATTGTTAAATAAATCGATGAAAATGCAAAAATTCAAAAATTCAAAAATAAATCAAATCACATTATTTGAATAAAAAATATTTTGATATAACCAATACATTAATAGACCTAAACATTACAGGTGACAACCTAAATCGAGTTTCCTATATAAAAATTCCATTTATCCTAAGATCTTACATAAAAATAAGAGTAAGATAATAGTAATATAAAAATAAAGAAACTTTTCCTTACTTCGGAATGATTCCTTGAAGTTTTATAAAAATTTCTTGAAAAATAGCATATTCATACATTAAATTCTGTCAATCTGGCATCGACTTATATCGGGGGGGTTTTACACGCATGGTTTTTGATGCGGTAAAACAAAACGCTTACACTTTTTTATCATATTTCATCACTTTTCCCCCAGTTGTCAGATTTTCGTGATTCTTTTTTGTTAAAGTTTCTAATTACATTTTAAGCTTAATTCTCATAGTTATTTTCTAGAATATAAGCATTTTCTATAAATTTGGAGTCAATTTGATGAAATAGGTTTATTTTGCTAAAATTTAATGTTTTTTGATTCTTATTAAATGTTTTTATTTATTTTTTATATATTTGTACTTTTTGTATTATTTAATGCTAAGTAGGCTATTTTTGATGATTTTTCGTCCATTTGCATTTTGCGCGCCCTAATTTTATCGAATGCTGTGCCAGATAAACACCAATTCAAAATATTTGCTTTTGCCCAACCCAGTGTTAATTTCGTGCGGTTCTTGGTGCGTTTTGTATATAATTTTATTTTCTTCTATGTTCTTTGATTTTATATTTAATTATATTCTTTTTCATATTTTATGGTGTTTAGTTGGTGAATATAAATTTGATTTTGAATATGCCTTACTATGTTTGCATGTTGTTTCCGATTCATTTAAACAAACTCAGTCTTGGCCCAACAGGTAGCTTAAACTACAATAAGAAGTGGTGTTCATAACGCAAACATCGGGTTCACCGGAAGCATGTCTTGAAGTTTACTAATAATAGTTTAAGCTACTTCTGAAGTGGTTACCATAACAAAAACATCCTGACCAGAAGAAGCATTACAGAGACATAGCAAGCTGTTTGAGAAGTTTACTAATAATGGTCTGAGCTACAATTTGAAGTGGTGATCATAACGTTCACTTCAAGAGAAAAGGAAGTAGGGAAGTTTATTAATAATGATCTGAGATGCTTTTGAAGGGGTTTTCATAACGTAAACTTCTGGTTAACAGGAAGCAATTCTTGATGTTTACTAATAACGATTTTAAGCTGCTTCTGAAGTGGTTACCATAACATAAATATCCTGGCCAGAAGAAGCAGTCCTGGGACCCCACTAGAGTGAAAATCCAACGGTAAATGGTAGAAAGACAGTCATTAAACAAGCTTAACTTTTAGTCGATGCCAGCAAAAGACGTAATATAGCAAATACCAGGTTTCAGCTTACTCACTAAAAGCTTTTTTTGGTGTGATGGTTGGTAAGCAACAAATAAGGATTTGGGGGGGGTTAGCATGAGTTTTCCGGATAAAGTCTTAGTAGTTCGTCACATTATGGATCGAAGCCACTGTTGAACACGATGAGTCAAATCAATATTTCTAGGTACTACTTCATTTTCTTCGAATTTACTTTAATAATCATGAATCGAATGATGATCCCTGTCAACAACAAATTCTAAAATGATACTTAAATGAATAATACTTAAGTAATCAAAACCACAAAAACATTAGTTTCAGCTGAAGTAAAAATAAAGCTATTTTAAAACTTGAATTTTTATTACAAATTAGTTTTAATACAATTCATTACATACATGAAATTATGAAATAGTTTTTTAAATGAAATAAAATAATATATTAAATTGTTCTGAGCAATATCTAATTACAATTATATATGCAACAATTAAAACTTTGCAGTACTTTGTTTATAATAATTAAATAAAATATTTTTTAAAATAATTGAAGTCAAAATTTGATTTTTTATGGAATTTTTATGAATCCTTTGGACCCACAAAAGTCGTTATCAATTATAAAGAATAATATAATTTTAGTGTTAAGGTAAATATATTTTCTTTACAAATTCATAAATTTTACAATTTACAAAAGTTGTATTAATCTTCAAATGTAATGTGAATTTTACGATTTAATTAGAAGCAAAATTTTAAATTTCAGAATGTTTTATTGTTAAATAATTTTAGTCTTTCTGTAAAAAATTTGTTGGAAAAGTCAACTTATCAAGATTGCTTGGATGATTTTACACCCGAAGTTAATCACTTTTTCACTATCTTAGAACATGTGATTTATTTTTGCGTCAAAGGTAATTTTTGATTTTAAAATAAACTATATTAATTATAAATTTTAATGAAAACATTAAATTACTTAAAGCATTTCGAATTTTTAAACAAATTAATTATGCATGTATTTTTAAATATAATTGCAAGTAAATATTAATTAATTTGACAATTTTTATCTTCAATTAGCTTTAATATTTATTTATAATTTTAATTAGCTACATTGATAAATTCAAAAAACGATTGTTCAAACGATTTAGAAACAAATATTCCAAGATGCGTTCAGATAAGAAAATTTCGGATAAATAAAATTTACTAAAACTTTGAAATTGTCAACTTGATTAAAAAATCAATTATTTTCATATGAAGTGAATTATATTTTCTTTTAATCTGTTAAATTGTCAAGTTTTCTGAAATTTATTATGTTCAATTCCATATTGCTGTTCTGTCTATGTAATTAAAAGTTCAACTTCCTTGAATGCTTCTGAATGAGAATGATTAAAATGTTTACTTTATTATCAAATCTTCATATTCTTCATCATGGGATTCTTCTAAAAAGATGTTTTTCTCGGATGATCAAAGTTATTGTAGTTAGAAAGCTGAAAACAATTTTAGGCGATCGTATAATATATTATAAATATTTATATATTTTTTAAAGAATAACAAAACAATTACATTTCCATAATTTACAGTTGTAATTAATAATTATTGCTCATGTTCAATGAAATTAAAGTATTAGGATTTAATTAAGTTATACTTACTACGTTAAAATATTGTCAATTACTTAAGTTACATATGACCCGCAATATCTTTTTCGGTTCAAAATTTGCCTGATCGTTTATTGATATAACAAGTTATCTCGCACAGAGAATCGAAAAGTTTAAGTATATTAATTAAAATATATTACGTTTAACGTCAAGTATTAGTTGTAAAGTAGTAAGTATTAGAAGGTAACATTTAATATCAATATGATTTAAAAAAATTTTCTTAGAATTTTGTTCATTTTATTTATTATTTTTTTTAAATTCTAAAAGAAACGCTTTTAATTCAACGGTATTACAGGAAATGGTATTATGTTATCTTCGAAAATGATTCAGCATCCATGGAAATTATTTTCTGAAAATTGTAAATCTATTAATTGTAACTGTATTCCAACTATTCTTCAACTTGATCAAGTCACTAACAACTTTGCTAAAGTATGTAATTTCTTTTTTAAAAATTGTCTAATTTCATTTTTTCGTATATTTATCATTGTGGCAAGTGTTATCATTTTTTTTGCTTTTTATTACTTCAGAAAAATAAATGTATTTTTTTTGTTTTTTAATGTTTAAAATTATTTGACGCGTTTCATCCCTTAATATTTTGCTGGGAATTATAAATGCTTCTATTTCAACCAATGAGAATTAATATAATAATAGAGAATTGATAATCAAAAATTGGTAAATTTTAAATATATGATAAAAATTTGCATCAAAACATAAATTTTTGAACGGATTAGATATAGTGTATTATTAATAAAATATAAACACCCAAATTACTTTTTTCTTCTACGATAGAATAATTTCTAATGGAAAAACAAGCTACTGCGGCTTTATTGAAGAATCTGGATCTTTTCCCAAAATATTTTGGAGATGGGTTGTCCACTAATGGGCTGAGGAATTTTATTTGAAAAGCCAATCACTGAAAGCCTTAGATTTCATTCACCAGCTGTAGATATATGGAGACAACAATCAGAAGCTGCGAAGGGCAATTATTCATCTTCCAAATCAGCTTTGGTGAAAGCTTTCTGTTTAAGTCCATATGTGGTCCATGAAGCTTTTAGATTGTGTAAATGGCAACTGAGCGAATCAATCGAATTCTATTTCGGTTCTCTGAAACGTCTTGGAGAATCGGCGAAAATAGGAAAAGACGGGATCACTATAGCCTTTGTTGTGGGCTTTCCAACTGGGGTTTCAAAATCTTTACATAAGGTCGGATACAGCGATTTTGATGACCTAGTCGAAAAAGCTTGAGTTATGTTGGAAGGAGATGTGCCAATGGAATCTCATACCTGGACGACACAGGCCATGAGCGCTTTCATGGCCAAACGGAAAACCAGAAGCAAATTCAAATGTTTCTCCTGTGGTATGGAAGGCCATTTTGCAAGTAACTGTCAAAAATCGTTAAACCTCAACAGGAAACTGTGAGCACCGGCAGTTAGATTCAGAACCATGTGGCGCCAGAAGTCAAAATTATCGCCCTAAAAATCAAAGGGAGGTTAGGTAAAGCATTGATTAATTCATATAGCTCTCAATCGATTCTTGCAAGGAAATGACACTCGGGTATGTGTATTTCGGACAATGAATAGTTACAGTGGAGGATAGAAAGCTCAAATGTCGTGAATCATTTCGGATTGAGTTCATGATTGAGGATAATGTAATTACTTTGTCGTGCCTCGTGATGGACGAACTACCATCGGGACTCGATTTAGTTCTTGGCATGGATGCAATCGCAAAGATAGGATGAGTTTTTATCGTCGAGAATGGAATATCTTTTAGAAATTCTGCAGCATTAGCTGCACCAGTGTATCGTACTAATTAAATCACCGACGAGGATTTTGAAGCCACATTTGATGGCTCGAAATGGAAGGTGAATTGAAAATGGTCTGGAGGGCCACCGACGCTCCGAAACCAATTTGGAATATACTATATGAAAGAGGAAGTGGGCCCTACGTTCGACAAAGAATTTAAATATGGATCACAAGTTGTTGGCTGCATGAATACAGTTGATCGTATGAACGTGTAATACCCGGTTTTGGCAGTGGAACAAGTTTACAAAAGAAAAGTCCGGTCAGTCATGGACTTCCGGGGGCTGAACGAATGGGTTGAGTACTACACCGGAGATGGCGAAGTTTGCTCAGAAATGATTCGTCAATGGTGACGAATGGAGAAGGAAGTAGTTTTCCTAGATTTGCATAACGCGTATTTATAGAACCATGTGGAAAAGAACTTGTGGCGCTAACAGGTAGTACGATACGCCGGAAAGATATACTATTTGACTCGGTTGGGGCTTGGCCTTATGTCAAAGTACCTACGCAAGGTGGTTTTTTCCGATGCTGTCATCCTTGAAGCCACGCTCAGATATATTGATGATATTGCAGTTGACCCGGAAGCGGTAATAAAGTTACTCGATTCGTTTGGTTTGGTAACTAAGGATCCAGTTCCTATTGCAAACTCAAAAGCGTTGGGCCTGTCTATCTCATAAAAAATGAAATAGAGGAGTTTGATGCATATGTTCCATGTTCGCGTCGAAATTTGTTTTCCGTTAGTTGGAACTTGCTCGGACATTATCAAATTACAAAATCACTGAGTGGCTAGCAGCTATGTAATGCGACTGAGTGATAGGACGATGATTTTGGTCAGGATAGTAAATTGCTGATGCGCGAACTGATAAATCGTGTTAGAAACGAAGATCCAGTCGGATGGACATGGCCAGTGGATAAGTGTGATGAAGGTATAATTTGGTGCGTCGCTAGTAATCTAGCCTTTGCAGTCTGCATGGAAATCAAGGGAAATATTTTTGAAGACGTTGTCATGGCTGAGAAAAAAAGATGATCACCTACATATTAATGTCGTAGAATTAGAAGCGGTTTTACAAGTCGGCAGAACCTCCAAAGACTTGTCATTATCATAGATTCAACTTCAGTGTTTAAATGGATCGACAATCTCTTGTCAGGAAAATAGAAAACCAATACCATCAGTAACTCCGAAACGCTGGTGAAGAGTCTACTCGACATAATAAAACAACTACAAGAGGAACTAAGTCTTGATATAAGCATAGAACTGGTTAAATCAAAGAAAAACCTGGTAGACATCACGACGCAGGTGCCGAGAGCGTGGATGAAATATCATACTTCTTATATTGCAGGTGTTTCCATATCACTAGTGTCTAGAATGCATTGAAAGCATCATATTGGAATCATTCGTACGCTTTATTTGGAAAGGAAGACTGACTCGTCAGCAACGTACGTCATGATGAAGGATGTCGTAAATTCGTGCAACCAGTGCAAAATGTTTGATCCAGCGCCTATTATGATATTTTTTGTCAATTGTAGATTATGGGTCTAAAAGATACTGTATCTGTGAAAACTAGCTCGTGACGACTCCAATTCTGTTTGCAACGCATTAAACTTGGTGTTCTTAGAATGAAGTCAAGTAGAAGAGATTTTGTTAGAAAATGGGCTGAGTTTTCTTTCTCGAGAATTCAGAAGCTTTGCAGATATGCTAAAAGCCCGGATAAAATATTGTTTCGCTCATAGACCAGAAGGAAATGGAAAAACAGCAAGAAACAATAGAACCATAAAGCGAATAGTTGGGAGATCTGGCTGCGACCCTCTAAATGCTGTTTTCTTCTATAACATTACACACATTTAGGTTTAGACAGTAACACCGTCTATACAAAGGCGCACTTTGGTACAGAATGGAGAAGCCCAAAATTTAATTTAGCAGATACCTCACAAAACGGTCCCTTTACCGGGGACCATGCATTCGTAAAACCACCGAACGCAATTGATGGTCGGCACAGTCACAGGTATCAATTCCTCTACCAATGTTGAGGTTGAGGGATGGTCACCTAAGAACGGTTACTAATTGTCCAGACAAAGTATAAACTGTAAGCGGGGCCTATTCAAGACTTCAAGATCAAGGAGAGAACGAAGATCTCCAGAATGGTTGAAAGACTGAGACAGATCCTAAGATCACGAAGACTTGTAATGAGCTTGATACTATCATATAATAGCAACATTTTATGTTGCGGCATTTTCATTGGAATTATTAATTTGTATTATAAATAAATTGTACGCACTTAAATTACTTTGTCTTATTTTTTATCTCTTCTATTATATTAAATTTTTTTTGTTTCACCGTACATTTTTTTGCTGATTAAATTAATTTTTTTAAAAATATAAAAGCTGAAAGGGCAGTTTATGTCAAATGATCAACTGAACATCAATTTTATTTTATTCATATTTACAGAAAATTAATGAAAACAAGTTTAAATAATTTTGAATATTGAAAAGATAATAAGTATTTAATTCAGACTGATTGTTTTTGGGTTGTTAACCTATTTGTATCATCGCTCTCAATGCGTCTACTTCAAAAATCTGACACGCTCAACTGGATTGCTCGATTTTTTTTTTGAGAAAAATGTAAAGATTTATTAGTATCATACTTATAAAATAAAAAAATAAATATTTTTTTGTGGATTATTTCGTTTTTGGGGATATGCAACAGTCATTGTATGCGTATTATTTCGAACAAATGATGCAAAAGTGGTAATTTACAATTTTTTTATTGAAAAGAACTCGAAAAACTAGCAAAATTTATCAAAACCATACGAGATATTTTAGAAAAAGTAATAGTAACAAGGAATTAGTTAATTGTAATCCTAGTGGTAACTTTATTTTCATCAAAGGGTGTTTAAATAAGGGGAGTCTTTAACTCACATGATATGTCCTAATTGATTACCATTTTTACACAATTTCTTTCTCAAATATGTGCTGAAATTCGACATTTTATTTTATAATTTCAGGTAAGAGCTGTTATCAGAATGAGTCTCATTGAAGGGAGACTTCACGAATATATGCTATCTGCATTTAATGATAAAAATCTTAACAAGTTAGACGATTTATTTTTATTTAATCAATGTTTAACCCATTTTTGCCCGAATTTGTTTTTTCTCAAAATTTATAATAATTTCAACAAATCAAAATGAGGCATAATATTTTTTTTCATTTTTTTTGCATTCGTAATGGTTTTATACGAGTTTTTTGAGATGTTCCAAATTCGGAATACTGGGAATACAATGTAGACGTTATAAAACTAATTTAAGAAATAAAGTTTATTTTACAACAAGTAACCTTATAAAATTGTGTACCGAAATATGTCAAGTTATGTAATATAATATATAAACATGAATTAACGAAAATGCAAGGTTTTACAACATCCTTCACGCAAATTTACACACCACATTTTTCACAACATTTTGTGACATTTTTTAAAAAATGCACATTGATTTTGTATATTAGCTGGAATAATCCAATGATTTAACAGATCATATCGAACATTGACAGGGACCCGGCTAAATAATTATTTTGAAGATGTTGGCCTTTCTTCCTCTTAAATGTGATTTACATTGATTTTGAAGTTAATTTGTACTATATTTCTTTTAAATTGGATTTTTTCTCTAAAGTTTCCAAGTATTATGAATTGCAGTATATTCTGTTTCTTCCTCTTAAGTAACTAATAAAGTAGAACTTCGTCTTTTACATCGACGTTTTCACCCAAATCATAAACTCCTGTCGAAGGATAAACTATAGCAACAGTTCAAGCTTTCAACTAGCGCCCGCTCAGATGATTTATATCAACATTTCCATTTTCGTCACCGCTGTCCTCTTCAGTCTCAACACCGTCTTCGGGATGTGTTATAAACACATATACTCATATTACATCCTTCCAAAAATTTTCGCCTTCAACAATTTTTCCATATCTTAGGTTGTTAAAATTCTAGGGGTGAAAAAAATTAGGAACATGAATAATATTGTGAATAAAAAAGTTGCACATGGAAAAATTAAAAAAAACGTACTTCACATAACGAAACTTGAACAATAAGAGATTTTAATAAATATGGTCAATAAATGTGTTATAAAGATGTGTAAACTTGTCAGATGACATTTTCTGTTGAACGTAATTGATGCAAACCTAAAAATCAATACTCCAAATAATTCGCGTGCAGTCAAAATTAGTCATTTTCTACATAATTTTTTTAAAAATTTGGATTTTAAAAACCGCTTAAGATATTGTATACATGATAATTTGTGTTTTAAAATTTTATATTATTTTCATTTTGCATTTATATTTTATAGTTTTATTTTTGTATAGAAAAATTTACACATCTGATTCAATAGTTCTTAGTGGATATTTGCCAAATATTATTAATGAACTCATTGGTCTTTCATCTCTGAATTTCAGGTAAGAATCTGATAATATTTGCAAAGATAAATAATCAAATATTTATATCCTATATCATGGTATAAATTTTTTTTCCTAAATAATAAGAAATCGTTTTTGATTGTAAAATTAGAAAATTATTTGCATCCTGATGGCAATCTCGTATTGTTAACTATTTTCTATATTTATTCTAAAGCTAATTATTTTTTTTACCCTTCGTTAGTCCATTCGATCTGAGAGATACATACGATATTTATTTAGACGCCATTAATTTACGGTAGCAGTGGAGGGGATGTTACTCCGTCTAGCCTCCGTCACGCAAGGATGATTTTGGTTTAGTAGTGATTTAACTTTACTATGAGGAGTTTCATTGTCTGATACAGCTAATTTGTATCTAGTAGTATATTGCGACTATTTATGTAAGTATCACAAAACATTTGTTTAAAGGTTTTATTGATTACATTTGTTTACTACACTTAATTAGATTTAGTATAAAGTATCCACTGAATTTATTTTCTTCAACATCTTAAACGTTTGTGGTATAAATTGAGAATATTGTACGTTGGAAACAATTTTGAATCTAAGAGAAGGCGCAAATTGCTACGCATATTAGCGAATGAATTAATCGAAGAACATCTAATCAGGCGCAACACAAAAACTTTAGGAATGCCGAAGGATCTTCAAGTCAGATTGGAAAAATTCAAGCAACTTACCTCTACTGAAAATTTAACAATTCATGGAAAAACAACTAGTAAAAAAATACGCTGCAAGTCATGTTGGACCTCAGATAAGAGAACACGGTTGACGAGGTACCAATGTGGTCAATGTGAAAACATCTTTGCTTAGAGCATTCAAAAATTTTATGTGAGGAATGTTTTTCTAATAAAAATTAATAGAAGATTAATAAAAATATTACCATATTAAACTGATTTTTGTATGTCTTGTTACTTTATTGGAAAAATAATTATATCTGTAGATAGTTTTTCAAAACTTTTGAATATAGAATAATTTAATCTTGACCCTATTCCTCAAAATACATTAATTTTTTTTGTCAACCTGATTTTTAACTTATGTATCTAAGGGATACATTGCGACTCATGAGGTTCCTTAACATATTGCGACTAACACAGGGTTAAAACTATATATATTTTTTACATTTGTACTTACAACTATCAAATTTGTTGTGAGTACTGCTTAATGGTACTACTTAATGATACTGTTTCTATTGTATAATAATTATAACCCACAAATTAAATTTAAAAATTAAATTATTTTCAGTTATTCAAATCACTTATTAATAATGCTTAAACGGTATACCCACATTTAAAAATGACAGATAAACACAGCGACATATAATTTTGCGACAAATAAACACAACAGTAATATAAGTAATAGTGATTTACATGACACCTATTTTTTTAATTATAATACATTTTCAGTGATGAAAATAAAGATATAATTAGTTGACAATAAAAAATAATTCTTTTGTAGTTAAATTTAATTTATCAAGTGCAATTTTGTATACCAATTTTAAGAGCATGACAATATTGCAAAATCAGGTAAATTGGAAGGTATTTCTTAATTTTTATTTCTTTCACTTTCATTTGTTTTATGATTATGTATCGTGCGTTTAAAATCTATTGAGTTGACAAACATGAATAAAATGAAGTTGTTAGTTTAAATATCGAGAATCCTATGTACTAATATCGATATCATGTATAAACAATATAGAAATAAATATTTGAGATAATTGTGGAAAATTTATTGATTTTGCTAAAAAATCAAAAACTCATTTGACAACCCATTATAGAGAAATAAATCGCTAATCGAAATATAATTTAAAAGTATAATTGACCTCAAAGTTGTGGAGAAATACTATATTTTATAAGGTAAATACTGACTCAGTCGATTTTATTTACCTTTACTCTGGTGGTGATCTGGCAAATGAGTGGCAAATTTTTCTTTTTAAATAGATCATACTTTTGAAAAAAGGAATAAGTGATTTTGTAATTGTGGACATAATCATACTTTAAATACGTTTTCTTAATGCATTCAGGATGTTGATATTACACCATATAATAGATAATTTAATATTGTAAATTTAAAAACCATATTGTTAATATTGAAAAGAAAAAGAACGTTTAGAAGCTCTTCGAAAAGCTTATAATTACAATGTCTCCTTCATATTTTCTATTGAACATCATTTTAACAATGCATTATTATTATACATAACGATAAACGTATCACAATAATACCTTTTTTCTATACCAACATTTTACTTGTCCACATTTTGAATTTTTTGTATTACTTATCTAGTATTTTCTTAAATGTTTACAAAAACATCGCATAACGAGCTACTTCCAAATTATCGTACGATTTATTGAACCTGCTACACTTATCTCAAAGACTACTCAAAAAAAAGCTATTAAATACTAAGAGCATGGAGAAAATGTACATAAAACTTGTTTAATAAAATCCAGAGTTCTGCAAGAAAATTTTAACCTATTAAACTGAGAATCTGAAAAATTACAATGCTAATGAAGCAAAATTAAAAATCTTAATCCATCTGTCATCCACAGTTATTTTCGGCCGTTAATCATCATAATTAAATTTAGAATTATTTATTGGTTATATGAAACTAGCTTATATTAAAAATGTTTATAATTTTTATTTTCAGTTTAGATTTAAAGCGTAACAATAGTCATCCAGGATTTTATCCTATTGATTATAGTCCTTATTTAAAATTTCGTACAAGGTTTTGGTATTTATTCATATTTCTTATTGAATTTAATTATAGTTCTCAAAATCAATTTTTTGAGTCATCCAAATGTGTTATCCATGACAATGTAAATGGATGTTATTGGAAGACAAACTACGAAAAGTTATTCATGAAAGCCAATTTGGAATCTAAGCAGAAGGTTCAATAATTCATTTTAATTTTAATCACGAGATTAAAGTAGTAAATTCATGTTATCATTAAGATTTGAAAATTCTAAAACCTATTTTTATGACAAACAGTTCTATCTCTTTGGAATCGAAGAATATTATGTAACAATGAACATGAACTATGAGACAGGCTTTAGACATGCAATAACCTATTTTAATTATTGCCTTATCTTCAACGTTGAAAGTTCTATGAATTTTTTTATGATTGCCGTAAAGGTCTGTGATACCGTCTTCTCACCTTAAACTTTAACAGCTTCTAAAACATTTAATGAATTAGTCAATCATGACTTTTCTCTAAAATCCTCGAAATAAGGCAATACAAACATACATTTTGATTCAATGTGTTCACCTTCCAAACTTTACAACTTACTAATTTCAGAGTCAGTAAGAATATTAGCTCCAAAATATCAGTACAACATTCATGAGAGTTCAACACGCACGTATTCACAGTCTTTTTTGTCATACGCTCAAGAAAAGATTTAGAATATACATTTTTAAGTAGCAATGCAACAAAAGAATACACACTTTTTACTGAGTTAACAAATGTGGAAGTTTGAGACCATGCCCGAAATACTAATTCTATCACCATATTTTGCTTTTATTTAAATTTAAAGCTCTCAGGCGTAGTATACAGATAAATATCAGTCGCTTTTCTGTACATTTCCGTTTGATAGGTTTTCCTTCTGTTGAATAAACAAACGGAAGGAACAAGCCTATCAAACGTCTTGCAAAGTTAGTAGTATGTTCACTAATAAGTCTCCAACTCTAGCGGATCTTTGTTCTGAGCTCGTTTATCAATTTTCATGTAATGGGTGTAATGCCATGTACATTGAAGAGATTGTCAGGCATCTCTGCACTCGAGTTCTTGATCATAGTCGACTGAACGGATTGATTCACATTAGTGATCATTTTAGGAAATGCACGAGTAAGAAAATAAGTATATCGGATTTCAAGGTAATTGCAAAAAATCTGAGTAATTATTGGGAAGGAATACCTTGTGAGGCGTTGTTGATCAAATCTTTAAATCCTATAATTAATGTTTAAAATGTTCAGTCTACATGTATTTTTAATGTAATTAAGTAATTGAATATAAATTGTGTATTTGATATAATTTTTTTGGCATGTTATGTAAAATAATTTTAAATTTAAATTTTTAAAATTTTATTTAAAACGATTGATAAGTTTTGTTTTTTAAAAATTAAATTACATGTTTATTTATTTTAAATTAAAATTTTATATTTTGTGATACGTTTTTATTGCGAAAATATTTGGTTAATTTATTTAAAGATTTTCTTATTTTCATTTAGGTTTTGTTAATGTGATTTCTAGCCCGAAGAAGACAGATAAACGGTCGAAATATATAGTGAAATGTTATATAGAATATATAGTTCACGATTTTCTATTATTAAAACTTTTTATATATATTAACTTTAATTTTTAAGAATTATATTATTTACTAATTTGATTCAATCAGTAAATTCTAGTTTGTATGAATCAATTTTAATGCATTATAATATTCTTAATGCTCTTCATTTGTTTTAATAATAATAAATTATTTTTTTATTCATTGACTATGAATTAGATGTTATATTGATATTCACAAATTTTCTGATTCACAGTCAATCAATAAAAATTCTTTATGTTAAAATGAAAAGCAACCAGAAGTGAAAACTAAAAAAAGTTTTTTCAATAATAAATTATATAATTTTATAATTATATTGAATTAAATTACATCATCTATAGGGTTATGTCGAAGAAGTCTTATTAAATCGAGAAACGAAAATTTCTGCATTAGAAAATCGCAATAAAATTTTAGAATCTGAAGTTAAAACATTAGAAATATCCGTCACAGATCTACAAATTCAATTGTTAGTGGAATTCATTAATTAATCTTTGAATATATTAAAGTTATTCTTAATTTGTTCTTTGTGAATTATTTATAGTTCATTCATTTTTAGTTTACTTAGTAGCAAATTTTTATAAATTACTGAATCCGTTATCAATATTACTTTTTTCTTTGGTAGATATCTTTTCAATTATTTTCTTTTATGATTTTTACCTTGATATGATAATATCGAACATTGAGATTGTTACATAATCACCACTTACTGCAATTTTTAATTTAAATGAAGCAACAATTAGGACGATACAAAAAATGAAAACAAAATTAGATCTATAGCTTTAGCAGGATCGTCTCTCAGTGCGACAAAGATTGCCTGCATACGTTCAGTAATAATAGAAAAAATGGAAAGAGCTCTTATGATATGGCTAGAAAACTGCAATGACAAAAACATTCCTATGGACAAAAGCATTATACAAAAGAGGGCACAAAACATTTATAATAATTTAAAAAGAATTGAACAATCGTCATCGGAAGATTCTCACAATTTTTCTGCTAGTAGAAGATGGTTTGGAAATTTTAAGAAGCGATTCTCACTACATTATATAAAAATTCGAGGAGAAATTGCGTCAGCTGATATAGAATCTATCAGAAAATTGTTTCAGAATTCGAAGATATTATAAAAAATAAGGGCTACACCTCAAATCAGGTATTCAATGTGGACGAAATGGGATTGTATTGAAAGAATATGCCGCAACGAAAAACACACGAAAGGATTCAAGATGGTGAAAGTAAGAATATCTTTACTATTATGTTCTAATCCTTAAACCACCGAGCACTAAAAGGTTATGAAAAAAATAATTTACTTGTTTATTGAAGAGCCAATAAAAAGACTTGCACCAAAAATATTCTTTTTAAAGATTGGTTTTACAATTGTTTTATACCTGATGCAAGAAATTATATGAGAAACAAAAATCTTGATTTAAAAATATTATTGATATTGGACAATGCACCAGGACATTCGCTCGGTTTAAAATATCCTAATGTTGAAATATTATTTTTACCACTAAAAAGCAGTCAATCGCTTATTTCTGAATTTTTGAAGGCTAAAACCACAAGAAATTCAGAGTACTCTGATGATGAAAACGTACAACCACCATATTATGTTATTAAAGTTTTTTTCATGAATATGTAAATGTATATTTGTTTATTTAAAAAAATAAAGTATATATTTATAATAATTATCTTAGTTATTTTTTTTTGGAACGCAATCCCTAATTTTGTATGAATTTCAAAACTTGAATAAAACAGATTTGTATTACACGATGTTTTTGTGGAACCATATAACCGTGTTTTACGAGGCCCGAGTGTATTTGCATATTTTTTGGTTATTTTGCTACACGAACGTTCTCAGTTTTATCTGCCTATAAAACATATTATCTAGCAGTTTATATACTAAATATAAAAATAATTGTCAACACCAATTTTATATGTTTAATTTTCAATATTTTTTAATCAACAATGATTTTTCATTAATAAAGCTAATATTTAACGATTTAATTTTTTGACAAATTTCTTATTTTTCGATAAGGTTTGTGGATATAAATATATTGATAACATTCACCATCCTTTATTATATTTAAATTGCAATATAAAGTTTAATATATTCTGATTTTAATTCGATATTACAATTTAAAGTTATATAATTTTTCGTTCTAATGTGAAATTATTTCAAGAAGTTTGATAAAAAAAACTGAGCAACATGCTCAACATTTACAAATATTATAGGGTGTAAACTACAACTGCATTAGCATTAGATTTACGGAACCTATCAATTTAACGGGTCTTCGATTTTACTCTAAAAGATTTTGAACATGCAAAAATTATTCTTTAGATATTAAGTGTTGGTTTTTAAGTATATAATGCAACGGATATATATTTCCATTCATTTTCTCTAGAATACCTTTATTTTATTATTACTAGAAGTTGTATACCTATTTTTACAAACATCCGTCAATTTGACGGGTAAAATTATAAAGGCATACAACGTCTCGTAATAATAAAAATGAATAAGAAAGAAAGCAAATTTCAGCTATTTTAACGTAAATACAAGAGCAAACATGTTTGAACTTGCTCTTTACAATTAGAGCCTCAAATTAGCGAACTCAACTGTGAACTTTGCAGGGAAAAGAAGTTTTTTTGGAAGTTAATCTGTTCTTATTATTTTATAAAACAAGTAGAGCAACGCGAGAGATTATTTCAACATTGCATTGTGTAAAAAAGAAAAGTCTTTTTTGGAAGCTTAGCATAAATTTATTTTCGTACTTGAAGATCTGGATTTTCCAAGGTTTTTTCAAACCTTGAAAACGTTATATTTTTGCAATTATATCTTTACTATTTTGATAAGGGTATTATGGGCAAGTCTTCAAAGGATATGACATTGCTTAAAAGCATAATCAACGAAAATGAAGACCAATCTGGATTGGGTTAGGATATAAATGAATTATGTGAAAGCGAGGAGTTTGACAATATCGACGAAATTGAAGATCCTGATGACAGTTGGAATGAAAATGGAACGCCTCGACAAAAAGAACGAACGAAGTTAGAGATTAAAAGCATACAAATTTACTTTAATTTCTGCAATATGAAACAGATATATCGAAAATAGTCAGATTTGTTACAAGCCTGGCGCGAATCTTACAATTGATGCACAATTGTTCCCAAGCAAAGCCAGGTGCCGTTTTACACAGTATATGCCAAATAAGCCAGATGAATTTGGCGTAAATATTTGGCTGGCATCGGACGTTTCAAGCAAATATCTAATAAATGGCTTGCCGTATTTAAGGAAAAACGAAAAACGATCATTAGATATAACTTTGGGCGAATTAGTTGTGCTCAATCTTACTGAACCTTATTTATGTTGTAGCCAAAATATAACTACTGACAACTTTTTCACAAGTATTCCCCTTGCACAAAAGTTGTTTAAAAAAAACTATTCTTGTGGGAACTTTACATGTAAATAGAAGGAGTTTGCCAAAAATTACGAAAACTAAAAGGGTCGAAAATACAAAAGATTAAATTTTTCTAAATTTATAACCCGAAATTAAAACAGTCGGCCATCAATTCGCAATTCCAAAAGTGACAACAACTGATAAAAAACAAATTGAAATGACTATATTACGATAAAAGAAAGAAAACTTTACTTTAATATTTGAAGATGATTTGTATATAACTGAAATAGATCAATTACAATCTTATACGGTGGAAAATTGTTCACATTCGTTCGAATCATTTGAACTTGTGAAAGATAAAAAATTTCAATTTAAAATTGAAGATACAATTGAAAGTATTCAGTTTGACAGTAATTTGAAAACAATATTTTGATTACCGTAAGAAAATTAGCAAAATCCTACTGTACTCGGTTTTTTAAACGTGATTTTTAAGATTTGTCGCCACTTCCAATAAATGTTCAAAAAGACTCATTTAATTATCATTATTTTTTTTCAAAACATACAGTACAGTACATTTTTAAAAATTATTACGCATATAACTCCTTTTGTTTTCTTAATAAAAGCATCGTTTTTAATGTATTTATTAGTCAGGGCTTTGCTAATAATGCATTTGTATTGCGATATCTTTGTTAATGTGAATAAATTTTATTTTATTCACTTTAAAAGTAGAAATCTCTTTATAATGATAATGTGAAATGTTTTTTGATTTTTTACTCTTTATTGTTTTTGTTGATTTACTTTTTTTGAAAACATTCCAGAACTCTATTACATGAACAGTATTGCAAAGAAATAGAACGACTTGGCGGAGTTTCATCTAATCTTAAAATTCCGTCTGTTAAATCAGTTGTTGGTTCTCGAGCTGAAATAACATCGGATCGACATCCTTTAGTTAGAAATATTTCTCAATATAATTCAGAAAATCTCGACTTATCGAAAGGAGAATCATCAACTTCACCTCTTCGTCAAGTAGTACCATTTGCTTTTGATGGCGTTGTTAGAGATAGCTACAATAAGTTGACAAAAATGGCATATTCTACATATGACCCAAATAACAATAATTTAAAAGATTCAAATGAAAATAATAACAGACCAATTTCAGAAAAGGTATTAATTATTATGCATATTTTTCTACTGCAATGAAACCCGATTTAGAATTTTGGATGACCAATAAAATATTTAAATTTATAATTTTTTAAGTGTTAATAAAAGATTGGTGGGAATTCTCTTAGTGTAAATCATACTTATTAAATTTGTTCAATCATAACGAATTTTTGTATTTAACTTTTTACTTATATAATTTGAGCTAAATATAATCACAATTTATTGACCTGAAAAACTGTTAATATTGAATTCTTAAAGTTGAATTTTTTTTAAATTTAGAAATCTTTCTTTTAATATATTCTGAATTGTTACCGTGAGTAGGTAGAAGTGAGTTCACGTTGAGTCGTCGAACGCAGAAATGAGCTATCGATGAGTCATCGAACAAATAAACGAGCCATACCTATAAGTCATAAAAATTTTTCGAAAACTTATCAGTCAGAACATAAAATGTTTGACTACATTTTAAATCCCCCTAGCCTCTGCTATTTTGAATTTTTCTAAGTCCGTTTACCAAAGAACTTTTTTAAAAAAATTTTCTAAACTATAATTATTATTCTGATTATAATTAATATTATTATTATTAATAATAATATTATTATTATTATTATTAATATTTTTATTAATATTATTATTATTTTATTATTACACTGGCACCTATTAAAAGTTTTAGTTATATTTGCATTTGTCTTTATTAAACTTACATTTATATTGCAACAGTCTTTTTTAATAATGTATTTTCTATTCCCTTTCTCGGTGTGCGTGCATATGTGTAAGAGATATTTTATAAGAACTTTCAAATTTTTTTAATAAATTATTATTATAAATATTTTTATTATGATTATTATTATTAAAAATCAACAAGACATTAACTGAAGAATGAGTCTGTGCCCCCCGCTATAATATTTATCTCACTATTGAACTGTGTTCGATATTTTCCCAGTTAAATGTACTGCAACTCATACATTTAGAGAGATATAGCACTGTTTGACCAACATAGCTAGTTCTATCTAAACACATTACATCTTTATTCAAAAAAGGCAATTAAATTATTCACAATTTTAATTGACTTTCTAAATGCCGGTTTTGATGTATATTTGACCATTGTTACTGCATTGTTACACAATCTCAAATTTATTCATTTCTTCAGATTCTCCACTATTTTCCTTTAAACACTGTCATTTAATAGTTTGTAAAAGTCACGATCTAAACTATTTATTGATTCGGCCCGTAGTCGGGTATTTGTACCGATATAATTTTTCAGTATTGACTTATGTACAAATTTTATTGCCTGATGAATTTTAACGCCTTCTACTTCGAGGGCCTCTAAGAAATTGTACATCTCCATGTCTATTAATATTTCCACTGGTTATTATAATGTCATGAGCGCAGATGCTTATGACATCCCAGGGATTCCGAAAAAGTTTAGTGGCTTGAGTCCATTATGTGGTTTTTATCTTGCTTAAAATTGTTGGATGAAATCGGTAAGTAAAAACACTTCCAATTTTAAATAAATTTGTAAATAATCCATCAGCGTTTTACAACTCGTTTGTTGCTATATTTGTTGCGTTAGCTCGTACTCTTCATTTGTAACACCATCCCAAATAGGCGGCAATTTGTAAGTTGTTTCTAAATCCTCGATGGTGGCAAAATCGTATGGGAATATTCCGTTGTTTTTTATAAAAGCTCCGGTATTAAACACAGAATGAGCCAGGTGTAACTCTATCAGGGTTTTAACTGCATTGTGTATGAAGTATTGACAAATTGATAAGAGTATAAATTGTACAGTAAATTTCCTTAACCATACTATTAAACCTCAAAATTTCTTATCCAATGAGGAAACTGATTAAGGTCATGTTTCAATATATGATGTAAATCATAACCTTTCAGATTATGAAATACAGCAGGTAATGTTTCTAGGATTTTTCGCTGTTTATTGCATAAATTACATGCAGCTCCGAAATATTTCCCTGTAAAATGATCATGGTCTCATATTTCTCCGGCATTTTGTTTTTACATAAGTAGCAATCGACTGCTAAAATGTTTGAAATATATATATATATATATTTCAAACATTTTACCTGTAAAAACCATTTAAAGGCGACAATGACTCGTGACCACTTCATGCTTTCAAATAAGGCATAAAACACCTCTTTGAATGCATTTTCTTTTGCATTTAGTGTTGTCCTAGAAAGGATCTATGAAAAATCTACCGGTTTCTTTCTATATGTCATCATTGCTTGATCAACGAGAATTTGAAGATTTTTTATCATTTCATCTCCCTTCTCTTCTGTAACCAAACCGTTTAAAATATGGATTATTTGTTTGTTCATTTTTAATAAAATATAAAATTTTGGTTTATTTATACTATTGTCCAAATATATATGCGATTTTTAGTGAATAATAATTTATTAAAAATTTTTGAAAGTTCTTATAAAATGTCTCTTACAAAAATGCACACACACAGAGAAAGGCAATAGAAAATATATGATTAACAAAGGCAGTTGCAATACAAAGACATATGCAATACAAGTACAAGTATAACTAAGAATTTTAATAGGTGGCAGTGTAATAATATACAAAAATAATAAGAATAATAATAGCTTAGAAAATTTTTAAAAAATTCAAAATGTCGGAAGCTAGGGGGGGTTTTCTGACTTAGAAATTTTTTTTGAAAAAGTATGAGTCATAAAATCTTTTTGCTAAAGGGGGTTCTTTTTTCTGACTTCGAAATTCTTTTTAACTTATCGATATGACTCATTTCTTTTTTTGATGATTCAACGTGAGCTCACCAGAAAAATGATGACTCATCGCGACCTAACTTCTACCTACTACCGTGAATAGCAAACAGTTATTGTGAAATGTCTATTTAAAGTATATATATACAGAAAATTTTCAGATTTTATTGATTTTAATTATTTTTAAAATTTATTTTATAATTTTATCTTCTATTACAGGCTGTATAAATATTTACACCAAAACATTACAATAATTAAAATAAATAAAATCCGAAATTTTTATGTTTAACTGTTTTATATTGAAATTTCACAATAACTGTTTGCGAATACAAAGAAGTTAATTAGATATTTTTTTAATAATAATTTAATATTAAAATAAATTTTCGACAAAATGGCCTATAAAAATTCAGGATACATTATCTTGAAAAAATGACTCATTAAAAATTCACTACTTGTATTATTTTAAAGGTTCTTCGGTTCGTGAAAATTAAAAATGTAGATCTTGTTTTTGTAATGCAATTTAATGCTATGTATAGCAGAAATAGCACTCAAAATCAAAAACTTATTATTTTTGCAAGTAATAGTTAGGTAGTATTGCGAATTCATCATTCTTCAATAGTTGTACTTGTCTCATCTAGACAATGTCTCAACTAAACAAACTCCTTCGCAAAACCGGGTCTACTAAAAAAGCTATGCAGGTCACGAAAAAAGTTCACATAACCACGGTAACCACATGGTTATCATAGCAACTAGTCAAAAATATGTAGGTCAAGTTAAATGATACAAACACTATCACCAGTAAAATGCTATAAATCATCAATATTAACTCTTATTCTACATTAAGTTATATGCAACGTTACTTATCTTTTGATAAATAATATATTCTTGATCTCTAATTGTTTAAAAAGTTGCGATTTCGAAAGAAGATTTATTTCAAGTTTAAGTTCAATCACCACCTAGTTAATATGTATACTAATTCAGTTTCTTTACATATTAAACATGATTTAAAAAATTAAATTAATTCAAGATGCTGGGGTTATACAAATTACAAGAAATAAAATATAAAGTTTCAAAATTATAAAAATCAATTTAAATTAATTAAAAATTAAAAAAAGTAAAATTTTATATATTTATTTTTTATTGTAATAAAACTTCAAAAACACTAATGAATTTAAGGAGGAATCAGATAAACACGATCTTAACTTTGTACAGAAATTTGTGTAAACTCTTTCTATATCAGTCGAAGTTTTTCGAATAGTTAGGAGAGCGTCAAAAAGGTTCTGAAAGCTTTCAGTTCTTTTAACGGTATTTTTAAATAGCACATATTCTTGTTTCAACCATTTAAAGTCATCTCCAACTGTCAATATTGATTAAGCCTTGTTATCATTTTTTAATAGTAAATCAAGTTCGTTTTAATAAACTTATTTAACTAAACATTCAAATAAGAATTATATTCTTCTGTCCGAACACCAAATAATCGTGATGCTAACTTACCAGCAAAATTTAAAGTCAGTTTGAATGGAATATTTGAAGGATATTATAAATTTTTTATCAAGCTCATGACATCACCATTCCATCGCTCATTGACTCGTTTCTTTAAATTTTTGTGAAGTTCAAAACTTATTTCATCATTAGAATTCAATAACTTGTTGAGCATAAATTCAATCACTGTTTCCGCGTTTGAAAGAGTTGCATTTTCACTGCTAAATGTTTCAATTTGTAATTTCATTGGTTCCAAAGCTGCTTAATTCATTCATAATTTCAAGGTTATTGAGCTTGAAGTAGTATAAGAATCATTGTCGTCAGTACTCGCCAAGCTGGAACAGGCATCAAAAGAATTCTATTTGACATTTCCACTTTGGATGAAAAATGCTATGAATTCTTAAAGAATGGTTGTCAGTGTCCATGAAAACAGAACGCGCAGCGTCATTTGGTTCGCATTATAAAAAATTTGCATTACAGTTACATCTAAAGAAGACACGACTTCAAAAGCAAGAAGAAATACAACTAAGGGCAGAAATGCAGCTACTGCTATAGCATTTGCTTATTTTTTTTACTTTCGAAAATCGCAACTTTTTAGAAAGTTTGAGAGCAAAAATATATTATTTATCAAAATATACGTAAAAGATCGCATAGTCCTTGTATTTTGCATATTTTTTGTTGTAGAATAAGAGTTTATATTGATGATTAAAAACATTTTAACGATAAAAGTGTTTATAAATCGGTCTCGTGGTCAAACATGTTATTGTTTTTCAAGCGTAAAGAAATTTTTTAGGGATTTTAAATTTTGGGATATTTTTGAGTTTGGGAACTTTTATTATGGAAAAGTCGAAACATGATAAGATCCTTCTATATACTTAATGTTTAGTTGTTGATAAGCACTGACAATATACACTGTATATTTCTCTTGAAAAGCAATAATACTCATAGAGATTCAAATATATACCTTTTAAATAATGACTTAATACCTAGATCCTTGTATAAAATTTTTATAAAAGGTTGTATGTATATTGAGCTACATTTACATAAGAAATTCATTCTATAAATAAATGGTCTATGTTTGAAGTCAACTAAAGATTTAATGTTAATCATTGTCTTGATACATGTTTACTATACGAATTTTTTTCTATAATATAAAATGGTTTTTTTTTCATAATATATTTCATAATAAAAAGTTGTTATCGGCTGTCATGACCTATATTTGCAAAAATAATTAATTCTATAAATAACTGGACTGTTTGAAATTTATTAAAAATATGATGTGACCTACATTGTCTAAGTAAAAAATTTAGAAATGAATTAGTTTTTATGACTCACAGTTTTTTTATTTGAGCTACTTTTTCTAGGGGTTAGTCCAGATGGGAAACTGTCTAGAGTGGACACACCCATCTACTTTATTATTATTATTATTATTATTATATTATTATTATTATTATTATTATTATTATTATTATTATTGTTATTATTGTTATTATTGTTATTATTGTTATTATTGTTATTATTGTTATTATTGTTATTATTGTTATTATTGTTATTATTGTTATTATTGTTATTATTGTTAGTAGTAGTAGTAGTAGTAGTAGTAGATATTATTAAAAGGTTTTATAATATTTTATTAGTTTCCAATAAAAAAGCAACTCATTTCTGAAATCACACAGCATTACTTTTCGCCTACTCAAGAAATCAATTGCAGATCATCAATGATCAATATTTCTGACAACTTAAGAAATAGACAGACAGAAAATAGTTCAGATTATTCTAGCCGGTTATATAATTTTGCGTTAGAAGAACAAAAAACACGAATTATGGAATCCCAAGAATTAAGGTAGAACATTTATATTTTTAAATAGGTAACTTTTTGAAATATTAGCAGATGTATTCCATTTGTATTATAATATTGTACTGATAGTTAAATTGAAAATGAAAATGTTTTTAAAGCTCTTCGTTAAAATTAATCTTATAGTGTTTAAAAATAATAAGTGTTTTAGATCTTACAAACAAAAGATATTATTTGGAATAAAATAACTTTCAAGTTTCTAAGATAATAATCTGGTTAAATACATTTATAAACATTCACTAAAATTATATACATTCACACAAAATGATATACTTTATATAATTATATAATTCATATCATTATTATTATTAATATTACTACTACGTTCCTGTGTTATTAATATAAAAAACATAAAAAGACATTTTTCTGCAAGTTGTATAGATTGATAGTATGCCCCATATTCATAGTAACCGTAATTGATTGAAATGTAATATTATTTATTCGATATTATAATTAATTAACATCTAAAGAGTTCTTGCAACTCATTATTCTGCATTTGCCTGGTTAATATTATAGAGTATTTACAGTTAGGAAGCGTCATTTTTGGCCCATAGAAATTTTTAAAAAAATTAATATTTGATACCATAAATAAACATTTATGAAATATTTATCTTTATATACTATTTTAGTAAGAGTTCATTAAAATCTCTAATATAAACAAAAGCTATATTTATACAAATTAATAATGTAATTAAGAAATGATGAAGTATACCAAATCGTCTTCTCAATTAGTAGCGTAAAAACTTTGTTTGTGTGCATATTACTAAAATTAAATTTATTCAATACAAAATTCAAAAAGATTTTTTGGCACAGGGCTGCAGACAAAGAATATGGATTGACTTAAAATAATTTCTGTAAATTGAAAAATGTGATAATAGTAAAGAGTTTTAATAAATAATCGTCATGTTGGTTAAGGAATGGTGATGTCATCGTTATTGAAAATTTTTATCAAAAATCTAATAAAGAAAAAATTTTTATTTTTATAACTCAAAATATATTTCACCAGTGCAGTGCACATCGAACATTTAATTTTAATGTTCAATATTTAGTAGTTCTCAAGAATCCTAGAGATGTGACAGTTATTGATTTTATTTCGCGGCAAGCATTTTCTAATAATTGTAGTTTTCTTAACAGCGCAGTAGTAGGACGTGAACCCGTCAGAAACAAACCCCTTTAGACTTGCGTAATATTACATAACACCTGACATCTGTCCACACTGTTACTACCTAGTAATTGACTTTTGTCCACTGTTACCAGGTGACTGCATGATTATGTCACGTGTCCATTGGCCAGTCACTACCCGGAGACACACTTATTACACACCGATTACATAATACACATTTATTATGTCACGCAGTTGTGGACCAACACACTTATAGAACATTCCACACACCTATCAACTCCACACACACTTACCATCTAGAATCTTCCACACACCTACCTTCTAAAACCTTCCACACACCTAACAACTTACACACACACCTTCCTTCTGGAACCTACCGTTCTTAAACCGTTTACACACACACCAACCAACAATAACCGATCCACACCGATCCATATCGATCCACACCCATCAGCACCCATCAGTGCCTTCACTAAGTCGTAGACTTAACAAAATCACTCACTAGTACTATTTCAAATTTTATTAAATATAACAATTCTGATTTACACTAAAAAGAGTATGCTTTACAAGAAACATGCAGTTCATACTGTAATTACTAAGAAGAAGGAAAAGATCAAATGAAATATCAATAGTATTTGTTCTATCAGTCTTCGATGAAATTGACGATTTCTGAACTTTCTTTTGTGATAACTAGTTTTTATTTGTAAGTTCGTCGGATTCGTCTTTTCGGCTTTGCAAGAATTAACTTGCAGAATAAAAACAGATTTCGATTCCCTGTCTTATTGTTTACCCAAATCGCTTGATCTAAGTGCAATGTGTTTCGATGTATATATTATAAAAATGACTTACAAAGTGTAAAAGTCAGGTAAACTATATTTACAATAAATTAAAATATACAACATTGAAAGGTCCGAAAAGCATTTAAGTATATACATCAAATAACAAATAATTATCCTAATTCTAATGGCAATGTTAAATTATATGTTGAATTTTAATTAATTTTATTTACAAGTGATTATTTTGATTAATTACAGACATAAAATTTTTGATTAATTACAGAGATCGTTCGTTCAATTATAGTATTAGCAATAACGCTCACTTTTGCGGACGATCTACCCACTCGAACACAGTTCCAACATTGCTTAGCAACGGGTGCCGAGTGGTAAGCGAAAGAATATTTGTATGGGGTTGTCTGGGTAACAACCATATAGTTTCAAAATATCAAAACCCAGTAACCCACCACTATTATAAAATTACCGTTTGACCCCAATCCTAATTAATAAAAGATAATGGAATAACACTACCTAAAAATTTGCGGCCAATTAAACGCGAGTCGTGTTGATAGTCCTGTATGTTATATTTATGCATAACCATAATCATCACATAAATAATTAATCCAATTCACGTAAAACCAAAACAATGAACGATAGAATAGGATTACAGATCGTGGAAAATATTACTAATCAGTAGGCCAGTAACAATCGGGAATTCTTGCATTGATCGCATGAAAATCCAAAATGAACCCATTGAGAAGGAGGATAGATGTACACATGAAATATTATAACATCATTCAGAGTCAAACATAATTCCCGACCAATATCCAAAATGCGAGGAGAAGTAGGAGATTAACATCCGTGGAGGATAGTAGAGGCAGACACGCTCCCCAGGTTCGTAACTCATCCCGTTGTTTTCTGGAAAATAATAAGATTATAATAAAACGATAAGACGAAAATGTCTAACCAAAATTTGTCTCTACTGAAAATCATAATTTCGAACAATTAGCAGTAAATCAGCAACAGATTGTATATTGAACTAGAGTGAGAGACAATTAAAATGATCATAAGTGCATGATCCACGTGGCAAAGTGCAGCAGTTTCTGACTAGTGGAGAAGAAAATGACGACGTGGCAATAGACACCTGTCGCAGGATGATCGGCACACACCAACAGGCGAATTGCACAGTAATTGAGAAAATCGAGGCGCATACAGGCAAACAATGGATAGGAAAGTAGACGACATACACATCCAACAGAGAAGGTATATATAGTACAATCAGACGATCACTTCACATTTTACCATCATAAAAAGTATGAATAGTAATCAGCAAAACGAGCTACGATCCAGAGGCCACCACTCGCGATGAACCGATGCTCAAGGAAGTATGAATTTATTTTAATTCACTAATCTTAATCATAAACTATTCATGCACCGATTCGCCTAATCCGAGAGAGAAAATATTATCTAAACCTGCCAACAAAAAAAACCTACGCAACCAGGAGGACAAAAGATTGTCTATTATAATTGTTATTAAATAAATGCAGATGTCAGAGTCTCATTACGATATTTTTCTATGCAGTCAAATTAAAGCCACCTAAGTCTTCACTGTAACTCTCGCCAGTTCCGAGATTCACTTACAAAAATATGCTGACTATTTTCATTACGCTCGAACAAGTGTCTAGCCAAGTCTGTAAAATTAATGTCACACCTAACAACATAACTGATGCCAAACGTTTGTCAGAGAAATATTAGGTCAGTAGGTGAATACACTATTTGCCCGAGTGTAAGCGAAGAGCGCCGAGACTCAGTTTCATGTCAAGGAGAATTTCGTAGAACAAAAAAAAAATTATTTAGCTGAACTTGCCGCTAAAAACATTATTCCGCCAATGACGGTATCGGTGCCGAAGGAGATCCTTTCGGGAACAAAGCGAGCGAGAAATGGAACCCAAAGACTGGAGTGGGATCATACCTACACCCACTGGTCATCAAGGCAGAACCCAAGAAACGACCTTCCACTTCGCACCATATTTGATTGAAACAACATTGATTCACACTGTAGTTGACCTAAATATATTAATACTAGTTCATTGACTTCATATATTTATAATTATTATAAAAACATTCACCCTAATAAAATTCCTTCCACGACCCTAGATTAACACGCCTTAAAACTTTGTGATTAAATGCATATTCATTATAATTCCTATTCATTACATGAACTGAAGCATTCATGATTTATAATTTTTTTTCAAAAAAATGACACTGGCCTCATCATAAACAAGGCTCTGAAAGATGCACGAAAGGGAAATACAGACCTCCATCGACAGATGTTGGGGATGACCCGAGAGGTCCATCGGATCAAATCGACATGGATAGAACCGGCAAAAGCAAAAGTTCTATATCAGCGAGTGACCGCCGCCCAACGTGGATGAGCTGAGGAGAGAAGATTGACACAAGCCCTGAAAACGCAAATTCGCAGACTAGAGGTGGCGCTTGCAGCTTATAAAGAAGGCCAAGCCGTCACATACCCCCTAGTCTTCACGCCGGCTCAACTGGCATGTCGGGATTCGACATATACGACCAAACCGGCAGTAAAACCACCGCAAGAGGGAGAGGAACGACTGACCATATTTATAAGCGAAAGGGACCAGGAATGAAAAATCGCACATATACCTTCTATCGGTGGTGCGTTGAACCCGCTGTAGGATCGGGCCTTAGCAGTTCCTATATGGCGTTCACCTTTGGCGATCCTATAACCGGTGGTTACATTACCAACGTTGCTTGGCAACGGGTAACCATTGGGGGCAAGATGATTATTTTCATATGGGGTCAAGGACATTGACAACAGCCTACAACCCCACACCTGTTAATATCTCATCAAAAACAACTGTTAAAGCAGTGCGTTCTAAAAAGTTGTCAAAATCAAAACCAAAATTTAAAGTTGGTGATCATGTTAAAATTAGTGAAATATTTATTTCACCTTTCATCAAAAAATTCGACAGTAATTAGAAGGATGAAGTATTTTTAATTACAAAAATTAATAATAAACAGAGTCCTATAATATATGTTATTAAAGACAGTGGTAACAGTGTAATACAAGGAAAATTTTATAAACAGTAATTACTAGTTATTCCAAAACCTACTGTGTTAAAAATTCTTAAAATATTGAAAACTGAAAATGATAAAAGTCACTGTCAAATAGCATTGATATCAAAACCCTTTATAGATATCCGCAAAAGACCTAGTAAAGTAAGTTACTATACTATTTTACAGATCAATAGTTGTCAACTAATTCAACCAAACTATCAAGCCAACAAATTCATAAACGAATTCCAAAACTATCTATTTGAGTGGTAATTAGGAAGTCGCTCTGTTTGATTTCACCTTTGTATATAATTTATTCTCATTCTATAGAAAATCACTAATTGAATATAATACGAAAATATTTATACATGCATTGCTCGTCTTGGATTTACACAATTACGTAATTGTTGGGCCACAACGTAAACGGCCTTGAGAAATGTTTAAATGGATCAGAAACACACACGCAAAAATAACATGCAATTTAAATAAACCTGGAAACACCAATTAAACCCTATAAAATATGAGAAAAAAGGAGAATTAAAAATAAAATAATAAACATAAAAATAAATTAAAATAATAACAAAACGCACCAAGATCCGCACGATACCAACACAAATATAACAAGAAAAACACAACAAATTCGACAAAATGGAAAAATTAATAAAAGTTCATTAAAATGAAATTTAAATCGAAAAATTTGAATTAGTAATAATTCAATAAAAATTCTAAATAAAAAATTATAAAAATAAATCAAAAAATAATAAAATTAAAGAATAGAATTTACTAGAAAATAACAAGGTCGAATTTTGTTTTACTGCATCAAATTTCACACGCGAGAAAATTAGGTATAAATACTGATCCATTTTCACATTTAACTTAACCATTTTAACCATTTTTGAAAATTGTTTAAAACCATTTTCGAACTAACCACTTTGAAATTTACTTTTCAATCGTTTTGAAAATTATTTTAAAACCTATCTCCAAGTCAATTTTCGATTTTTTGGGTGAGAATTATTTATGGTGGAACCCTCTTTCCACGTCACGTTCATTGCATCTCAGTAGAGCTCTGCTCGGCGTCGACGTGGGGAGAGAGGTATTTTGTTTTATGCTATGATATGTTATGATATGATATTTTATGGATTGTCAACGATGGGTAATTATGTTATTTTTGTTCATAATTAATAAATATTATTTATATACATAAATCGTTTTATATGTTTTCATAAATTAAATTAAAATGTCGAAATTTTTCCGGCCCACAGCCAATACATAACGCAAGAAAGTAAAATCTACATAGTACAGATGCATGTAAGTGCGTGGAAAATCGCCAATGATATGTACCCGTGAAGACTCAGTGTGCGCAACGCAGCGGTCGTAACGTCAATACTATCCCTATAGCTGAAGCGAGAAATAAGGAAGAAGTCTCTGGCTGCTTCCTCGTTTCTCAATTCTGTAAAATCGACCTAAATTATATTACACACGGCTTAAAATTATCACACCGAGTAGTCCAGTGGGCACTCAATAAATATAATATGAACACAATATGCGTCTAAGGTCTATTAAAGGGAAAGGGTACTTGGGTTAAATTAACTGAAATCGTTGTTATAACTATTTTGGATTAATATTTTGAAATAAATAAAATTTATTGGGAATCATTGAATTCGACTAAATTGAGTTTATTGATAAAATTTAAAGCAACCATTGATTGTAAAAGTAAAGTGTTTTATGGCTTAAAATTTCAGTAAATATTGGGTAAAGATAATTCATAATGATCGTAAATTATTGATTAAAATTAGGGTAATGGCAAATAATTTCATCAATTAAATTATTATAATTCATTTCAATAAAAGTAATCTGATCTTTGAGTAAGAACGAGTAATGTATCAAAAAATCAACCCCCGATAAAAATGAAAGCAATTAGGAATCGAATTCATTGATTTCAAATAAAGAAACGTATCAATTAAAAGTAAAATGAGTCTCGAATAAAAGTATGGAGTCCCTTAATTAACTTGTTGATTAAAATTAATGTAACGACACGTAATTCACTGTTAATTCATTTTGATAAAATTGAAGAAGTGATTGAGTAGGATCAAGTGTTTAGATTAAATTATTGATTAAAAATAAAATGAATACAAATAAATATATCGTTGATTAAATTGAATCAATTTATTGGTGACAATTGAGATGATTAAATTAGTTCAAATAACTATTGAGTAAAACCAAGATAACCTAGTTTTGGTAAAGTAAAGTATTGAATAAGAATAAATAATATAAGCTCCTTAATGAACTATGATTAGTGGATTAAAGTAATTCCTAGATAAAAATTAGAGATGAATTGAATAACAGTTTCTTTAGTAAAAATCAAGTAATTTCCGATGTAAATTAAAGTAAAACTGGATTCACGGATTTAAAATTATTGGATTAGTATTAAAATAATTTAACGGATTGAAGTAACAGTTGATCCAGCTAGCCGTAGGAAAACTATGGGGAATCTGAATAATAGATGTCAATAGATATTACTGATAACACGATCTCTTAGTTAGAACTAGAATAATTTATAAATTTATAAAGTAGGTTTCTTCAATTATCATAAATTCAGGAATTACAGCAAATTGATTAGAGGTAAAGTGAATGAATATTTACGTAACTTAAATTAAGGCAATTGAAAAAACCAAAGTTTAAGCTAAGAGAAAATTTGTATTAATAGCACATAAATTGTTACCGATTTTATTGAACAATTAAAACTCCACATAGCGAAAATGTCCCAAAGAAGGGTATCACATCTACTTGGAAGCATTGGTAAGCGTAGAAGTTTTTCTAAAATTTGTCAGTAAAGTACATTCAAACTAGTCAACGAAATAACTTACCAGAATTGAGATAATCGAGTGTGGGCGAACAGTTGGCCAGTAATTCTGAAAATACGACACGAATAATACAATCACCGGATGTAAACAATGTAAATCACCTTTAGTCAACTGCTTAGGTTGCAACGGTAAGATCCGCCGGAAATCGTTCGCCCACCAGGATACACCCACGTACGACTAAGTTATCTCGGACCAACATCCGGCTTAAATCTTAAAGTTCGAACAACTGTAATTGAAGTTGGTAAACAAACTTTAAATCAATGTACAAATTCTCTTAAGTCAATGCACGAGTATCCGCCTACATGAAAATTTTAATGTTAATATGCATATATCGAATAAATTAAACATCAGGTTATCTCATCCATATGATTAATTATATATTTTCCCTATAAAGGAGTGCACCTGAAAGAACCAGACCCACAAAGTAACCCAACCTGCTTATTAATGTCCCATCGCGTAAAGGAAGGCAATGGTCACGTGTATGACACCCTTACTAGTAACATAGACACAATCTGCTTACTAATAACTTAGAATGGTGAAGCAATCGAACCTAATAACAGTAATGTTTAGACATGTCGCCCAAACGAACTACCCGTCGAGAGACCGCCAAACAGGAACAGACAGGAGTCCCGCCGACCATGAGGATACTCGACCAGTTGCAACGATCATGTCTCTCGGAACGGCAATATCCAGCTGCGGAGACCTACCTGCACGCACAGGACCTCCTCACCCAATGGGAAAGGGTGCAGGAGCAGGTAGATTTACAGGTGGTTAAGGCAAGGATGTATCTTGCGAACGTGGTGGAAGACATCCTTGCCGGGCGGATTGCAGTCGCCTATCCACCTCGCCCAGTTCGAGACACCAGACGACCCTATACAGTGGAGGCTCTCAAACGAAGCCTGAAGAGGTATTGTCCCGAAGAATGAAAGCAACAATGATAGACTTTATGTAGTGCTTGATTTAAAATATTAGAAACTTGTGTGTCATTATTTTTTTTCTTCTTATAGCTAGAATTATTCGCGATTTTGTTTAACGAGATAAATGATTATCTGACTTAATCAACAGTAAATTAAAATAATCTATTTGATTGTAGTAATGTCTTCCTTACAAATCTTACAATCGGAACTGGACCACGCAAGACAGACAAACACGGAATTACTCGCCCAGATTCTTCAATTAACCCGCGAAACGCAACAGATTAAAGCAACCTGGAGGGAACCAGAAAAGGTAAAAACACTGTACCACCGCCTGACCGCAGCACAGAAAGGCTGGGCAGAGGAGCGGCAGCTCAACCAGAGCCTGCGCACGCAAATTCGGGGACTCGAAGTCGCCCTAGCAGTCTACCGGGAGGGGGAAGCGGTGACATATCCGCTCGTCTTCGCCCCAACCCAGATGTCGCAGAAGAACACCCAACCAGCGAAACAATCCACCCTTCCAGCGAACAATCGTTGGCCGGGACGTAAGGAACGGGCCCGACGTCGAGCAATCCAGCTTCAGAATCATTAACCTGTAAACATTGCGCGCGTTGCTAAATAAATAGAGTAGTCGTGTTCTTAATTTAATTTGTTCCGTTGATATATTTATATGCCAAACATTCGCATCATGTTACTCAACCTTAATTTCATCTCTCCGCAGGCAGATAAGAACCTAATCTTGAATGATCATGAGGGACAGAGCAAAGCGAGCATAGGTCTTCTATCGACAGCTCGTGAACCCGAGGGTTGTCCGAGCAACTATAGTACTAGCACATGGTACTCAATTTTTGCGGACAATCCACCACTTGAACACATTACCAACGTTGCCTAGCAACGGGTGCCAAGTGGCGATTAGCATCATTTTGTATGGCGTTACGAGGGTAACCAGAACGATAAGCGAGATTCGAAACCCTGTAACCCACCATATGTATTTAATGACTGCATTACAATAGATCTTGATATTCTTACAAATACTGATGCTGTACTTGATTTCAAATTTCAGCTTATTTACAATAAAACAAGTGAGTATATATACTTTTAAAGATGTATTATATATCACAGACGTTTACCAATTACGAAATTATATAACAGAAAATTGTGGAGATATTTTAACAGTTTTTGAACTTGACAAAAACAAAATATTCCAATTCTATCTAAATTCTAATATTAGTCAAATTAACAATTAGTATAATTGCATTTCCTATTCTTAAACGCATTAGTAGTTTCGGTATGTAAACTGCTAAAGACATGATAAGGAATGAACTGAAAATATTACCATTCCGGAAATAAATGCTTTAGCTGAGCTAGGGAAAGTTCTACGGGGGGTTTCGTGTATGTTTCAAAAACAACCAGCTCCGACTGAAGCTCCAAAACGTAGAAAACATCAGCCTTCACATAAACAAACCAACGATTGGACATTGAACTATATTGGAAATGATTTGCGGTAAATCTGAATTGTGTTTATTTGATAGTTCATCGGCCTTTGAAGAAGTATTTCCAATTTTTATTAGAGCATCCCATACAAACTATTTCGATTTGAACGATACCTTATTAACTGTTCAAATCAAAGTTGTAGATTAAGATAAAAAAGGTTTGGTTGACGTTGCAGATGTAGTAAAAACAATTTCCTGTTTCATACTTTTTAAAGATATAATTTTCTGAACTAATAATATCAAAATTGACATATTGTTAATAATAATAAATTTAAGTTTAACCTTGAAAAAATAATAAGACCTCGAGCCAATGTGAGGAGTATTGATTTGTGGTATATATAAAGAATATACACGAACCGGTATGTGAGGATTTTTAGGCCTAATTATCAACGGACAAAAAATTAAGTTTTAACCACTTGCGTTATGATTTAATTTTCGGTAGCTGGGCCGCGCTCTACTTTATATGTAAAGTATCGTAAGGCATCGAATAATGACGTTACTTCTGTCAGCCGACGTTGCACACACGTCGTTTTTGTTTTTGCGACAAATGCTACCGACGTGGTATACACGTCACTTGCGGTTTTGAAAAAAATCATCAAGGCGTGCCTGGCACATCAATATAGCGCAAGTGGTTAAAATGATTAAAATTAAAAATAAGATTTAAATTAAGTTTTGATAAATTAGATAAAAATATTTTAAAAGTTCGTTTATAAATTATTATACTTATTATTAAATAAAATAAGTACTTTATTATATTTTAATTGTGAAAATTTATATTTTGAATAAAATTAAATTTTAAAATAAAAATAAATGCCGCTGTTAATTTGTTTTAATATTTGGAAATACAGAATTTATATTTTTGATTTGAATAAATTTTGGACTTTTAATGACTACAGATTTTGAACTAAACAAAGATGCTTTCATAACATCTAACGGGGGAAATAAAAAATTGTGTCATGAAACTTAAGCTTTATAGATTTGAGATGTTTGAAATGAAATAACAAGAGACAACCAAAAATGAATTTTTAAAATTTGAGTTAATTTTTACAAAAGTAATTCCAGTTTTGTTGAGTAAAATAATAATGATTCAAGCGATAACTTTGTGTGTGAAAAATTGGAAAAGAATATGAAGTTATAGAAACACCTAAGTTTGTATATCAGGGTAAAATGCAGGTTAGAAAAAATTAATATAACACTATCGTAAATTTGCTTTTAGTAAATTTGCAATAATATTGCTTACAATTAAAATTTTATTGAATGAATTAATATTTTTATATTCCGTCATTAGCTATAATTTTGAACATCTAATTTTATTTACCCAAACTTTTTATATAAATGTAATATTTTGATAAACATCGATTTATTAATTCCTTTTATTATAATATCAAATACAGTAGAACCTCGTTATAACGGACCCCGTTATAACGGACTTCGGTTATAACGGACAAAAAAAATCGCAGAAATATATTAATTAAAATTTCGCCGGACAGTGATTTCCAACAATATTCTATGCACTTTCGCCATTTTCGCCAGTTAATTATCAAGAAACAACGAGCGCTTTTAAAACAGACAACCCTCGATTCATTTTTGATTACATCTTCATGCCCGAAACAATTAGATAGTGAAAAAACGAACTTCCAAGATGAAAAACGGGATAATAATTAAACAACTTTAAGTTAATTTTTTTATCTTGTAAAAAACTTTTATATGCGCATTTTAAATGTATAAGTAACAATTGTGACATTGTTTTTAAACCAGAGTCTTTTTAAGAAGATTTATGGAGTCGATACGAAAATTTACTTATAACGGACAACCCCTTCCCCGATATAGTCCGTTATAACGAGGTTCTACTGTATAATTTAAATTCATCATTAAGATGCAATATATTTTAGTTTAGGACCTTGTAAAAGATCTTATATATATAATTTCCTCAGTAATAGAAAGGTAAATTTCTAAAAATACATTTACAGCTTTTGAGGTGGTGGTACCTGATGTAGTATTATTTCCATAGCGGATAATTCATTAATAACATTTGTTAATGAATGGATTTTGTATCTTTTGTACTATCTTTTACCACACTACTTGCTACATACTCATACCAGCATTTATTATATTAAATATAAAAATAGTAATGCATTTTAATATTTTAACCTTTTCGCAGTTACTGCCTCAGTTCCAATTATAAAAATTCAAAACCTCTGAAAGGGTTGAGTGCGACATATTATTTTATTTTAAAAGTTCAGTTATTTGACAGATTTTTTATAACCCAGAATAATTTGTAAAAAATGTGCTGGGGTTATACAAAATACAATAAATAAAATATAAAAATTTAACGATTACAAACCTAAAAATCTAAAAAATATAAGAATCAATATTTTTCAAGGGAAGCGGTAACTGGAGGGAAATGAAATATTGAGGCTGAAAAAAATAACCCATAATTTATTAGAGGTATTTTGAAGGGTCAGGAACAGAAAAACAAATTAAATAATTGATTTTAAAGTGATTTCAATAATCTATGGTTATCCAGTCGAGTGTCTAATTAATGGGTTGCCCGGAATTAGGATAATGGTCAGTAAATTGTTCACTTGGCTCAAAATTTCTTACTAGCAGATTCAATATGAGGGCATGCATCAAACATTCAGTTTCTCAAAGAAGTCTTAGTTTTCTCGACTTGTTTCCGAATTTTATGATTGAATGAAGTAGATTGATATTCTCAAGTCGAAATGAAGTTTGCACTGGCGGTCATTTCTTGCTCTGTTGAAAGTCCTGCACATCAGAAAAAATTCTCAGGTTTCAGCCATTTCACTAGAAAACGTGTGAACACATCTGCTTTGTTCTTTGATGACTTCACTAAACATACAGAAATAGTTTTACTACCGTCGACGGTTAGTTTCTTGATAATACCCTGGTAGCGTCTAGAAACCGTTCGGAAATTCTATGGACCCGTATTTTGCTTTCATTGCTCATCACTGCTTTTCACAAGCTTGGTACCGTGGCCAAATCCACCATTTATTCGATTTTCTTTATTCTCTCAATTGATTGACAAACTAATTCCTTTTAGTATCGCATCAAGTTCCGCAACGTTTGTTTGAGACTGGTGATCGCCTTTTCTTAGACACGAAGCGTCTTCGACGACATTGTCATTTATTACTAGTGCAATCCTTAAAACTCGATTACTATTAGTTGCCGTCCATCTTTCCTTGACTGGCTCATATGAGTTAACACGAGTGATCACTTCTGTAATGTCTGATTCGCATTCTTTTTCAATTAAGTCATCCCATTTCATCCCGTTTTCAATTCTTTTAATATAACTGCATACTATCATGAGCCACCCTGCAGTTTGATAATGTCTAAACTTGCCGCATATATATAACAGTATATGATGAGTGATTTCGCTTTCGATTGCATTGATATTGTTTCCACTGATCCACGATAGGTGGTTACAACTCTCACATTTTTTTCTGAGCCCTAGAACCTTTATCTTCTATTTTTTGATGGATAGCGACCAAACCGAATTTCCTTTTAATGACAAGAATTCATCTATTTTATCTTATGGGTTTATAAATTTTTTAAGCTCTATTTTCCAAGATCGCTTGTAGGATAGTTGCTAATTTACTAAGATAAAATGATTATGAGCTCTCATTTTTTAATTAATACATATTCTTATATGCCCATCTAAATTACTGTCACTTGTTGTCAATTAAAATTGTATTAAACCTGATAATCTGTTACAAATTAAAATATTTCATTATATGAGAACATTATTTTTGATACAATTTTTGATTATATAAACACTAGGTGATATGGCAATGACATTGCATTTTTAATTTTTTAGTTGCCATTGGGCTTTTGTACCGAAAGTTTATCCACATCTTTTTAAAAAAATATTTCAGGAATAACTGGGTTAGCAACTTTTTACGATATTTGAGCAAATATTTCCAAAATTATCCTACCTTTAAATCCACGGTATGAATTGAAGAATTGGACTAACTTTAGCATAGTTGGCTCACGTCCTTGTCCATATTTTCCAATCCATTAATCCATTACAAATATAACTTTTATATCCACAACTTGAGTATAACATTCAATAGATTTTTGTAGCGCATGATCGGTCATATTAGCATTGTTCGAATTCGCGAAAGATTGATATAGTTTGTATGATATTCCCGTCATTATGCCAACTTCATCTCCTGTATCTTTATCGTAACTAATTTTGTCTGTTTGTTTTACATTTATATAAACTAAAATTCTAACTTCCCAAGAATAATTATCCGAATTCGAAATATGAAGTTCATTATTCATTATTCATTTTAAAATTTCAAAATATTTATATAAAAATAACTATTGAAAAAAAGTTATAAAAGCGCACACAGACGCACTTCAATTCTAATCTGCCGAAACAGGTGTCGTTAAAAACTGTTGCATAATAATCTCGCAGCTCAGAATTATTATCAACAGTGTCAAACTAGACACAAAATATTTTCCTCATTGCACAAAAGTAAATAATAGTTACCATTTAATGTATACTTAAGCAATTTAAGATTTAAATTTCGAGCCTAGTGTAAAATTTATATAATAAATAAAATATATTTTGATAGTAAATTGAAAAAGGAATGTTTGAGTGTAAATAAAAATTTTATAAAAGTTAATAAATGATTCTTTATAGAATCTTTAATATCAAACAAGAAAATAAAAATTCATAAGTGGTCCTTAATAAAATCTTTTATATAATTCCTTTTTTGTAGGCAAACAAATATATCGGTGAACCACCAACCAACCTAATACATACATAGTTGCTATTTAAATAATTTAAATAAAATCGGAATTCGAGAACGAATTCTAGTTAAAGGAGGATGGGTTGGGGTTAACTCAAATTACAAGAAATAAAAATATAAAATTTCTAAATTATAAAAATCTATTAAAATTAATTAAAAATTTGAGAAGTAAAAATTGATATTTTTCTGAGGGAAAAGTGGTAATCGGTGGCAAACGAGATTGTAAAGACGAATAAAATTAGAAATCTTTAGAAAGGTCATGAGTCCAAAAAAAATTAATTAATTAACTGATAACTCCAAATAGTATCACTAGACCTAACAGTATCATTTTTTCAATAATTTTTAGTGATACTATTTTAAAACTATCACTATCCTAATAGTATCATTAAAGTTTTTTTGATGCGGAAAAGATTTTTATTTAAATATATATCAATAAAATTTATAATTGTTGCATTTGAATATACGGCATTAAGGTTTTTTAAATTTATAATTGTATACCCCATAAATATCCCCCCAAAAAAAAGTCTTAAAATATATACAAGATCAAGAGAACACCCCTTACAAAGCAGTGCAATACTTTTCATCCAATGACAACAATATTTACGATCCATTGATGCTTTATCGATGGGAGAAAAATATAGAAAATATTGAATTTTTTTTAATACAAAACCTTCAAATAATATCACTATTCAAAATTTTTAATGGTTGTTCATGATACTATTAGGAGTTATCCGTTAATTAAATTTAAAGATAAATTAAATACAATATGAGAAAAAATCAGTTTTAAATATATATCGTGTATATTTATAATTAAAACCTTAGTATTCTGTACAGGATTAAATTAGGAGATTAAATCTGTAATTTCTTTGGTTGAGTATTTTATTAAAAGTTTAATAAATAGCAGATAAATTTTTAATAGATTATATAAGTAAAACATATTATATTTCAAAGGTTTATATATACATATATATATATAGTGTCCGCCGCTTTATATTGACCCCTACCATTTCAATTTTTGGTGGTAAATACTAAGCCCGAGTTAATAATAAACATCGGTGTTGTAAAAAGGTCTACACATACATACTAACAATGTGTCAACATAAATTTTCTATACTTTCACCATCAACTCCACTGATTGGTGAGTAGTAAGTTGTCTCACATATTCCTTCTAAATTTTTCGAAAATCAATGAAAACAGCACCTAGCTGAGAAAGTAGACGACGATATTAACTTTTACATGTGTGGATAATCCTTAAATCAATTAGTTACATGCTAGAAGTCACATTTGATGGAAAATAAGATAAGTCAACATTGTACCAACATTGTACCTCTCACATTACAACACAAAACTGCAGTCCAAAGATCTTTTGCATTTTTACAACAGCCTGGGAGCACAAATTTTCTCAACAGACAAATAAAAAATGCAGAAAATTTTCCAAAATTTTTTTAAGAAAACTAAAAAATGTTAAAGACGTTGCTGCGCTTTCAAATAAATGTCAGTCTCATCCATATTGAATATTCGATCCATTAGAAATTTTCCTCTAATTGTCAGTCATACCTTTTCCAATCATTCTTCTGCACTCTCTGTGTCATTACTTCTACCTTCCGCATGCAAATACATGGACTTGATATTTTTACGATTTAGCACTCTAGAAAGCCAACCATTTGTTGGAAAAAAACTTCTTAATGATGGATCTTCTTTAATCATCTCCATCGCAATATCTGAAGCTTTATCTATTAACATTTTCCTTTGAATAGAGAAATTACCTGCTCGTCCTTTTTTGATAAAGTCAATCAGAGCTGCTTTATCGTGGGCGCCTTTTCAGTTCTTCTCTTTACTTTAGGATTTTTTCCACTCAACATACCCGCCTTGTTGTTCTCCAATTCTTTTTTTTACAAGAGATAACTGTTGGTTTAGGTACTTCAAATTTATTCATGAATTCCTGTATTGTTGTCTTAGAAACCATTTCACCAATCTCTATCTTCTTTGTAACATCCAAGTCTGTATTTGTTCTCTGCATAATTGTACATGTAGACTGAAATAAAAATAGCGAAAATGTGACAGTAAATACTCTTAAACATACACATACACGCAAGTGTGTCATTGAAAATTATTTGTGATTATTATCACACTGTGATAGGTAAGTGCGAAGTAAAGGAACTAAGGCTGTCTACACATGAACGTACTACCCTCTCATCATACCATCACATCATAAGGAAGAAATCAATTTTTTATATCCTGAGAAAGCAAAAGAAGGATGCATTGATTATGTGCATGTAAATACATAAAGAAAAGTAGCGTTAATGCTGTTGTAGTGTAAAGTGATAAAAATCCACCAGTAGAAAAAGATTGTACTGTCTCATGTTTCTTCTTGTACTGTTCTGTATTTACCTCTATGATCGTGTGAGCTTGTGGTGCGACTTAAAAGGGTGAATTATATAAGTTTGCACGTGGAGGTAAATTATAAGCGGCGAAAATTATATGTAACGATTTGAAACCACCTAAAAAATAAGGGTAATTCAAGGCGAGAAAATCAATATTAAGCGAGCCAGTAATAAACGAAATTGATACTAATGAAAATGACTGAGACTCAATTAAATTACAAAATTAGGGTAAATACAAAACGGAAATTAATAATAAGAAGTGAAATATAGCTGCGGATACTGTATATATATATTGAAGTCAGTCAATGTTTCAAGTTGTATCAACTTAACCTTTTCAAAACTTACTCCTCTCAGTATATATTTTTCTCTGTGCCTCGAAATTTAATATTCTTTTGTACTTAGAAATTGTCGCAGTATTTTTTGCAACTAATAAACTCACTGCATGCAATTATGCATATTTATTACGCTTATCAATAGATAAAGTGCATTTTTTATTAACATTGGTTTTTAAAGGACACAAAATCAAAAAATATTGATTCAAGTATTTCATTTAAAAATTATAAATAATAATTTTGATTCAGCAATTGAAGTGATTAGTTACGTAACTACAATTAAATATTGTTTCAATTTTATAAATGCTAATTTAACTTTCTTATTTTAATTTCAGGAAAATAATGGTCAAGGCCAGTCGCAGCCCAATGATTAAAGCTCATCGTAATGCTCAATTAAGAGATGCTCCGTTGTCTTTCGATTTGCTGGATAATTATTCACTTGATGAATCTAGTTAGTTTTGATTTTTTCTTTCATCCCGTTTTGCACTCACACAATACCAATTTCCAACATTAATTAAAACATTAGGATCGACCATCAAGTTTAAGTATAAATAAGTATAAAATTAAGTATAAAAACAAGAACTATAGTCTACCCTTAAATGAGCACACCGGATCAAACAGAACAACATGCAATACGCTTAAACGGAATGGATTTGATACAAGCATGTTCTCAGTTTCTATTATTTTCTATTAAACGAATATATTGTTTGAATGTTTTTGATCAACAAACGTTTAGTTCATTTTGACAGTCTCTAAACTTAATAGCTATATAGTCCCAAAATTAAGCGGTCCCCGAAAACTATGAAATAATGTTTTCTCACATACATTTTCTGATATAAGCTTGAATCAGTCGTGAAATTATTTTTCCACTCCCAGAAGTCATTGGGTTAAACAAGGTTAAAATAAAATGGTTTTCTATTTTTTGATTGTTTCATTTTCAATCTTACAAAATTAATAATTTGAGGGTACTTATATTTTAAATTATAAATAAATAATTAAATAAATTTGGCAACGATTTAATTTCACAAACTGAGGAGAATTTAACAAATCCGGTTGGATTGTGTTCTGATCTCGTTTATCAATTTACATGTAATGGGTGTAATGCCACATACATTGGAGAGACTTCCCGTAAAAGTGATATAGGAATGTCTGATTTTAGAATTTTGTTGAGAAGTTTTAATAATTATTGGGAACGCGTGATATGTGAAGCATTGCTGATAAGGTCATTGGATCCAAAGATTAATGTGCAAAGTGCTGTGACTACGAATGTTTTGAATGTTTTTAAATAGTTTACGTATGTTAAATCATGTTTGTTTTTTTAATATTATTAAAATAATTGAAAATTTTAAATTACATTAATTTTTAAAAATTAGAATATAAGTGAAAATTTTAAAATTTTAAATTAATTAAAAGTGAATTTAATATATTTTTAAAAATATTTATTTATTAAAAAATTAAATTAATAAAAATTAATTTGTTTAAATTAAATGTTAATTCATAATATTTTTAGTTGGTTTTGAGTACCTGAAGATGATAGCTGTGCTATCGAAATATATCGTACGAAAGGTTTTTTATTGGCGTTATCGTTTAATTTTAAATTATATTTGTAATTTAATTTTAACTAAAAACTAATAAAAATATTGTTTTTAATAAGTTTAAGTTAGAATTTTGATGTTAATTGTTTATTGAATGGTGCTTAATTTTAATTTATATCTTCAGTACCATTGTGTGTAATGTATTATAAATTATATCTATTGAAGGATATTGGAATATTATTATTTCTTTTGTCTTTGACATTTAAATTTAAAAATTACCTAAAACTTAATATTACATAAATTAAAACCTCCATCTAAAATATTGTCATTAAAATTAAGTCAATATTTTGTACTTTTATTATATTCACATTTCATTTCGTTTGCAGTCTATTAAATGTGACCAATCATTCAATTTTTATACATAAAATTCCAGGATTATTAACTTTTGTTTCGATTATTTCAAAATTTTTAACAAGTTTTGTTTAAGTGGTTATAAATGCTTTTTTTTAATAAGGCGTTCAATTTGCTGTAATTCCATTTCGTTATATTATCATTATAAATCAACAATTAATAATTTCCTATGATTTATTTGTTATTATTTATAAGAGCACGCTGACTCGACGAGATATTCGTAGTTTTTCAGTGGGTCCTCGCATGAATGTGGAAATATCCGAATATATATTTATATATTTATTAGTGGACAATGAATATTTAATGTTATACTCATAGATAGATAGAAATATCATTTTCAAAATATTTTAGTGACAAACATTTGCGGAAACATATCACATTTTATATTTAATGTTTAATGTATTCCAACTCCTTACACAGATAATTAATTTCATAAGTTTGGTAGGGTCTCTGTATGTTTTGCATAATCATCTGGAACATATGCTGACGTAATAACATACACAAAAGTATTACTGTATTAATGTAACATTACCCTTCAATTTATTTAGATCATTTAGTATTTTCCTGTCTTTTAGGTTTATGATATTCATGTATAACTATCAGACTAAGTAATTATATTCATAAATAAAAGAAATATAATTATTTTTAGTAATGATTAAATGAGTTGCAAAGTTGAAATTTGTCAAGACGACTGAAATAACAGATGTATGATAACGTCTATGATAACAGATGATTCAATCCTTTTTTGATGAATAAATAATGACAACTTATAAGATGTATGGTTATTTATATTTTAAAGACATTAAGGCTTTTTTATTTCTTTCCGTGTGCGTAATTTATATTTATAGAAATTAACAATTTGTGTACGTTCAGAGGCGACAAAAACTGAAAGAAATATTGCCCGAAATATATCTAATTGCATTGAAAATTGTTTAATTTAATTTTTATAAATTTGAATTAATTTAAAAATTTTGTCTGATTTTAGTGTCTGACGATGCCATGGATTCTTTAAGTAGAATAATAGACAGTAGTCCACTATATGGTAAACTTATATATTGATTATAAATAAAATTTTAGTTATAGGATTAATAAAAATTTTTATTTAAAAGTTAAATTACAAAGATAAAGATGGATAATGATGAAATTTGAATTTATAATTTAATCTGATGCAAATTATTTTATAATAGTTAAAATAATTTGACAACGTAGTTGGGATCCGCCTCTGGTTATAATTATGAAATTAAGGTAGTTCTAATGTTGTCATCCTATTTAATAATACATTCACCATTTATAGTAATGAGTCGATCGATGTGTCACCTCCAAGATATCCTCTGGAAGATATCTACGCCGAATAAAATTTTTATGTAGCTCACGAAAATATATAAATTATATATGCAGCGCACATACTTTTCCTAGAGAGCCATTTAAAGTTAAGTAGGTCAAGCCAAATTTGCAAAATGTTTCTAAGTTTTTGAAAACATTGCCAAATTTTCATTAAAATTTGTAAAAAAATCAATAAATTCATAATGTGACATTAAAGTAATGTGTGACCTCGTCATCGCTGCGCTTCTTTAATGCTCTTCTGCTATCCACAAATTTTTTCAAGACTGATGCTTCCACCTGGCAACAAACTTCCATCCTTTCAGAAAGCAACACCAGTGGTATCTTCCTTGAAAGTTGTCAATGACTGCGCAGAGCGGGGAATTGCCCTGGCGTCATCATTCAACTCATTTCTCATAAAATCGGAGGAGGACAAGCAGTACTTGCTCCAAACTATTGAACAACATCGCAAAGAGTTTCCATATGCAAAAAAATTAACTGTGCGGAAGATATCGCAACTTGAAGACTTTAAGAACAACGGCTTGGCATTTGAGCAGTTATATCTTTTATTTTAAAATTTTTATTTAAATAGATATTGAATAGCATAAGAGAAATTCAATTATTTTTTCCTAACAATTGAAAAAGTCGCAAAGCTGAAATTCGTCAATTTGTCAAGGGCGCCAAAAATAAATTAGCCAAGAGCGTCGAAAACCCAGTTACACCACTGTAACTAGTAATATATAATATAATTGTTCTTTATATCTAAAAAACATTATTGTAAACATTAATGCAACTGCCGAATGCCATAAAACACGAAATAACAAGTGCACTGAGTCAGTATTTATAGAGGCCCAAACGGTGTGAAATTTGGTATATACACTTTCAAAATCCCATTGAGTTAGAAAAGTAAAATGCTCATGATAAAAACCAGTTTTATTTTTTTCCCATTATAAAGTAAACCACCCTTATATACAAATATTTTATACATGGAAAGTTTGATATTATTATTATTATTATTATTATTATTATTATTATTACTATTATTATTATTATTATTATTATTATTATTATTATTATTATTATTATTATTATTATTATTATTATTATTATTATTATTATTATTATTATTATTATTATTATTATTATTATTATTATTATTATTATTATTATTATTATTATTATTATTATTATTATTATTATTATTATTATTATTATTATTATTATTATTATTATTACCATGTATTTTAACGAGGATTGTCGATGAATATAGAGTATTTTGATATATTTTAATGTCAATGTTCATAGGGTTCTTTTTATCAACAACAATTAAACATGGGTGATATAAAAGAATGTTATTATGATCCAACTTAAAAATATCCAAAAACTCAAAATCCGAAGAATAATTTTTCCAACTCAAAAAATTTGAAAATGTAATTAGTTCCAAGTTCATGATTTCGTCGTCTCGATCCAGGGAATTGAGTTGAGAGAACAGAGTTGCCAGATTTTCTAGAAAGAAAATTCGAAACTGAATGTTCTGTATTTGAGATCGAGGTGATTAGGCAGGTGACATTGGCCATGAGAGCTACCTTTTCCGCTCTCCACCGTTCCCTGCGACGGTGGTTTTTGTGCGAGCTCATACGCATTTTTGGTTTTGTTGCAGGGCTGCTCGATGACCAGACATACGTCGCTGCAGTTCCTTCTCCGAGAACGTCTGCAGAAGAAAAGTATTCTGTTCGAATGTAACAATCTGTTGGGCACGACTCTCCGATATGAGGTCGTCCCGGCTCTTGGACAGCCTACTGATGCGCTGTTGGAGTTCCTTTACCCCTCGGGGGCAAACCACGTCCCTTTAATGCCCTCATACTTGTTTCCGAGAACCTGTAGATCATTTTCTAAGGCAAGGTGACTTATCGATGATGGAGGTGTGATATTCTGTGCCTTAGATAGCTTTGGGATCTTGAATGTCGATTTATTCATTGAAGCGATAGGAAAATTTGATTTAATCAATAATGAAATTTTAAGAATAGAAAATAATAAAATTTAAATTTAATAATTGCTTACAGACAAAACAAACTAGTGTCTCGACAATAATCAAATGATTGAAAATGGACACGAGGATAAGTTTTATGCGTGACTTTCAACCATTCACAGACATGTGCACTCTACAACTCAGTCATGCTTTCGTCATTATTGATCTTCAAGCATCACAGTGATATCGTGATCGTCCAATGATTTATTTAGTTTTGTAAAGTGTCTGTCAGCCCAGAAAAATTATGAGTGTAATCTAGTAGAAAATTTCCGTGTTGATATGTTGATATTGTTGACGCGCCCTCGTACAGCCGGTGGTTATGGCAATTTAGTTACTCGATTTGTCTTTAGTGATATTACTCATTCATAGTCATGGAGTATTCAGGTTATGATGTATCTTTCAAAGTTTCGATGAAGCTAAAATTATTATTTCAATTAACTATCGCATGAATTCATATTATTACCTAATTGTATGTTTATGCCAGAGTTGTTTCTAACCTACGGGGTATTCGACTAAACATATAAATTTAATCAATATTTCCGTTCCGTAATGCTGACGTTCTTGCGATCACTCGGGTCATCTATCCCTCATCAACAAAAATAACACAAAGTTAAATATTACATAACGTTAAAACCTTATGAAATTCTCAGACTTTCACCTTAAATTCTAATCAACATCTGCTTCCTACTCCCTGTCATCCCTATTGTCTTTCGTTTAACTGGCAGGTTTTCTGATGAAAATTACATGTCCCTACTTAAACATTTCACGTTATGACTCTTAACTATGACGATATTCCCTAATTTTTCCCTCTGACTGCTACGGCCGATGTTACCGTCGGGTGCCCCAGTTGATTCAATAAAGTCCTGTCTTCGAGATCAGTGCAAACAAGGCCTAACCTGTCCCAGCAGACTTTGAAGGATAAAAGTCTCGTAAAACTAGCACCTACGGATCCTCAAAATTAAATGAGGGTATCGAGTACACCGTCGGCCGCTTCCAAATGCTACTATGATAATACAATATAAATGTTAGGTTACCTACCAGTGGATATAAAAATATCCACGGCCATCCAGAATAAAAATAAAATTAACATAGGAAAATATATTATTACAAAAACTACTTACAAGTTATCAGTTGGAAATATTTTGCAAATTTCAAAATTGGCATAAATTGAAATTGTGATTATATCTGTCACTTATAGTGATTTATATAGGTTGTCGAGATGCTTTGCGATACCTTTGAAAATATAAACAGGAACGTGATCTTCGATAACTATTTTACCAGTTTTGAGCTAGCACGGACATTGTTTTCCAAAGGAATAACATGTGTAAGCACTGTACGAAAAAGCCATATATCCATTCCAGGAAACTTTTTATTTCATAGGATGAGGAAATTCGCAATAACTGTATTTGGTTATTGTCGAAATATGACGATTGTTAACTATGTGCCGAACATTAGCAGGGCGGTTATACTTCTCTCAACGATGCATCATACCACCACAGTAGATGTCCAAAATAAAAACAAGTCCGAAATAAATTTGTACAATAACCGTATACATCGCGTAGATGACCTCTCGAAATTTTATAATATTATTGTGTGTGATATTGCGAAAAAAGTTATTTGGTTGAATTTATATCTTACCTGGAATCAGTCAAAGCTAAATTCGGTTGAAAACGTTTTTGAAAAAGATTTAGTCGTTCCAAATATACAACGCAAAAGTAAGTTATTTTTGTTGAAATCGAACGTTGCTGCAATCGACGAGATCTTAATAAACTCATCTAATCCAACCCCGACTATATCAGCAGTACCATCAGATAAGCGACGACGTTACTGCTGCCTTTATGAAAAAGGACGAGGTTTTAAACAATACTGTTGTGTTTGTCAGAAACCTGTATTTAATGAGCATTCTCTGAAAACTGTCGTTTGTTTAACTGTTAAACTTTTTATTTATACATGTTACACTCTAACATGTATAAATAAATAGTTGAACAACATTGGCCACATTATTTGTACTACATTTTTTTTCAATAAAACAAATGAATTCACTTTGTATTTTGTATTGGTGTCTCTAAATCACAATGTGACAGTTAACGTTAGTCAGACAATAATAGGTAAATGTAAAATCTTTATTAAGTTCCATTTTTGTTGTTTATAATGCTTTTATTAATCTATTATTTATAATAAACTAGTATAAATTATTATTTATAGAAATTTTAATTTTAGATAATTTTAATTGTACAAACTTTCATAATAATAAAGAAAGTCCAGAGAAAAATCAACAGTGTCAAAGGAAAAATAGTTTGCCATTAAATTTTACAAATTATTATTATATTCCAAGTGCTCCAGCTTCTGAGGAATTGCATGAAAATAATTTTTTCAATGTTGATAGTTCAACAGCAATTGAGTTAGAGCACACTGACGATCTGATTTATACTGTAAATAGTGATATTCAAATACAATCTCCTCCTGACATTGTAAGACTCTCTCCATTGATTACATCCGAAGTTCCTCTTAACATGGAGCCATTAACAGATCAGAGAAACTTTCAATCATCTGAAAATTATGTGAATGGTGATAGAACTTCTGTTCGACCAAGGAATTCATTAAATGACAACTAATATTAATTATTCTTATTTTAAATGTGCCAATTCTTATTTGTTCACTTATTCTTATTATTCTAAAATGATTTGATTATTAATGGTTTTTATTTTTTGTAATTTTTAATGATCTAAGTTGTGATTTTAATTTATATTTATTTATAGTTATTCATCTGTATCTTTTGTCACTACAACATGAAAATGAGATAAATTTAATCGAAACTATCCAATTTCAAGATATTCTTAATTTTATTTTTCTTTATTGATCAGTTTCTTTTTAAAATTTTTATTGGAGATTTACCAACTGTTTCTTTTTTGAAAAATGTGTTCAATAAATTCGTCATTATTCTTTCATTTAATGCATTTTCAATTTAAAATTAATGAAAGCGATAAATGCATAAGAAATGAATACTAATTTTATTTATTGTATTCCTTTACTAAAGTCATTTGGGCCACTTTATTATAAAAATGATTTATAATTGATTATAATTATTTTATATAGGAATAAATAGTTGATACCATCAATTTGATATGATAATAAACAAACAATTATGAAATAATTAAAAATTTGGACTATATGATAAAATATGGAGAAATTAATAAACGTAAAATATGTATTAGAAGTATATTTATTTTAAATATTCAACGAAGTAATTTTAAAATTAAACCTCTGAATATGATTTTTAGTGCAAAGCGGGATCAGAAGACCGATGATAATTAGTAAAGCCAGAATAATTTTGAGAAATGAAACTTTACTGAGACAAATTTTTTCTCAAAATTAAATTATATGAAACCGAAATTTTATCTCTATCGTTCAACCTCCTCGATTGGCTGATTCCAAGTAGAATCATCTCAATTCATAAAAACCAAGGAATTGATATCTGTCCATATCATGCTAGAATTTATCGTACTTCTTTGATTCGGTTTCCAATAAAATAATTGCGATGCTTTTTATTTGTTGGAATATTAAATATTCGTCGATTAATAGGTCTTTCAATCCGACTCCTCGTGTTTAATGATCAATAAGACAAAATCCCAACAAAGAAATCTTTATTCACAAATATTCACCACAAGATACAATTGTTTACTTCTCATAAACACCCTAAGGGTATCACGAAATAAGTCAGTGCATTCTGATTAACTTCTTTATCTGTTTATTACTTTCAACTCGTTTCTCAAACTCGTCAGATTTTTCTCTTCGACCAACTGGCAATTTATTTTGCTGTCAGTTCCTTTTATAATTTTGGGTTTTCATTAATTAAAATTAGTGCTAGAGAAACAATTTTTCCAGTTCGGACAATTTATTGCCCATCTTATTAATCCCAGGAAACCAATTAGGCTGACGTTCACCTCGGTGGCCTTTGATTAATGGGTTCGTCGGTAAATAATTTAATTAATTAATTTGTTTTTGGGCTCACGACCATTCAATATACCTCAATACTTTTTTATTCGTCTTCAAAATCAAATTTGCCACAGGTTACCATTTTTCCCCCAAAAAATATTGATTTTTATGTTGAGGTCTCGATTTTAGTGAGGTCTCAACTTGCACTGGTGTTTCCTATATAAATCACAAGACAAAGTCTGTATATAAATAATTTATTAATAAAAAAAATTTATCAAATCAATTTTTGACAACTTTCAAATTTAACTTTTCGATCACACTTTATTAAATTATCAATATAATGAACTTTGGGTGCGTGTTATGTAGTTGAAATGTATGTTGATGCGTGTTATATACGTGTATGCAAAAATATCGTGTTGAACTAAATCTGTTCTATTTTAAGATCTTTCAAAGATTACCTTTTTCAGATCACTTCTTTTGTGATATGATTTTAGTGGGCACTTAAACTGAAAAATATCTCAGTATTTATACTAAAATATTTTGTCAATTTAATAAATTTATTTATTTTCCTAATAGCGTTTTATTTATTCTTATTATGTGGGAATTCATATCCATTTTAAATTTCATTTCTTTATTTACTTTATGGAGAAATTTGTTTCATTTTTTATTTACATTTGTTTGTAAATTTAATGATTTTTATATCTACATTAAATACCAAATTAATAAAATAAATTAATTATTAACATTATACCAAAATTGTTATAAAATGTCTATAAAAATAATAAAAATAAATTTCATATTAATTATTTACATTACAAGAAATGATGATTGTTTAACCATACCCATATTTAATTTATAAAATAATAATTTACACAAAATAAAAATAAAATTGTTCAAATATAAAATCATAATTCACACAAAAGTAAGATTGTTCAAAGAGAGTTGAAATTGCACAATAATTATTGTCATATTAATTGTTATAGATAATGATTTGTTGGGATTCTTCATATTGGGAATTGATTGTCTGAATAATAATTTATTGGGGTTCTGTATCTTGAGAATTGATTGTCTGAATAATAATTTGTTGGGGTTCTGCATCTTGACCTATTCTATTTTTATATCCGCTCCTCGGCGTATATGTTGACCCTATACTTCCCAGACCCTGCTTTAAAATATTTATTCAAAATAAATTTGGTGATGGGTCTACCCTCATCATCCAACATTTAATTTTTCAAAATTTTAATGAACTTTAATTGATTATGATAATTTTAAAATTTTATTATTTTTATTCTTATAATCCCCAACATATTTAACTTGTTGAATATATATTTTTAGATTCCATCGTTTTATTTCGTTGTAGGTAATCGTTATAGGTGACGGCTTTAACTTTGAAAATATCTTTTTAATTTCTATATATATAATTTTACTGGGAGTTTCAACTCCATATTTATTCTGAGTTAATGAATCTAACGTTCCTGCAACGATATCAAGACAAGGTCAATTTCTAGCTTATGTGACAGATGTGTTGGGGTTAACAAAGTTCACAAAAGTAAAATGAAAATCAATAAAAACATTGATATTCGAAATAATAATTAAAAACGCAAAATCAATTAAAATTTTAAAATAAATATTTATCGGGGAAACGGGTATGTGCGGATGACAAATGACGAGGAAAAGGTGGGACATGATAGTAATGTGCTGCGAAGTCCAAAACAAATGCGATCAGATTGGGTAAAGGGTAATGGTGAGAAAAGGTTTAATAAAACAAACACAAATGATCAGCGAACTAATGTTAACGCTCAATGCTATAATTGCGGCAAAAAAGAGCATATCTCACGAAATTGTTTTGCCAGAAGAGCATTGGTGCTCAAAAGTCTAAAGACTAAGGAAGAGCGCTGCTAAAATTATGGGAAAAGATGGAATCATTATATTGACATATGAAGTTGAGGAACTTGATGATGATGAATATTTATATGATTGTGGATTTGTACCCAAGATGGATATTTAAGAATGGACGGTAAATCATTTAATAGCGGGAAAAGGGTTAAGATTTGAATGGAATAATAAGTCAAGTAAGTCAGATATCGAAGAAAAAGAAGGAGAAATAAAAGAAAATAAAGGAAGCACAGAAAAAGAAGACGAAATAATTGAAAATAGAGAAATTAATGAAAATGAATAGGCGGATGTTCAAAATGAGTGCGGTATTAAAGATGAGTTTATAGAATTAGAAAGTCAAAAGAAGCTTAGTGTATCGGAAAACAAGGTAAACGACAAAGAGAAGAAGGTTAGAACTTTTTATGAGATGAAAAAGTATTTAGTGAGATTAGAACAGAATGTCGACGAAACGAAAGAAATGTTGAGAGGTATCGTTAAAATAGTGTATTCGATGTTTGAAATATAAATAGAAGTAGACGATGAACTAAAAAGGATAGTTAAAGAAATGAAAAATCGATTTTCTGACGTTGTTCAGAAGTTTGGCCATGTAGATACGTTTTGTGAGAGAGCAATAATTGAAAACTTAACCAAAGATGGTATTAATGAGGAAGTAGCGCCAACAAGTTTAACCTATGCTATTTTAAAAATTGGGACTAATGCATTTGTAAAGTCGGATGACTTGGATAATCTGATAGATATTGCTGCTTGGTTAATAACCGAATTTTTGATGAGTTGGGAGAAGGAAAAATATGGTTGGAAAACAGTGTACCCACCACCTTCAATGCAAGAAAATGAAAATTGGGAGTTTAATTCCCAACCAAGACGGTTAAATAAAAGAGCTAGACCAGAATGGAGGAAAACAATGGTTTTTTCATGGTCCATGTTTATGATGATGATATTTTGTGCTATAATTACATATTCAGAGTCTCTTGTTGCATACGAATGCTTAGAAACAGAGATGGGAAAGATTTATTCAGTGGTGGATATGTTAGAATGCCAAGATGCATACCCGAGTAAACTAAAAATCGAAAATGATATAACGTATTATGTGTACCAAGAACCGGATTTACGGAGAGCTCCAGTGAGAGAATGTATTGTTAAACATACAACGTTTGTATTCTATTGTGGCAAGTGGAGTCATATGTCACTCAGTTGAGGTCCACCAAAAAAGTTGTTTATCTGCTTTTCAAACTGGGAAGTTAAAAATAAGCTCAGAAACTCGATCAAGAGCTAAAGTGAACCATAGAATACGAGAAACAGTAGTTGTGAAACGGTTACTGAAAACAAATGGAGGTTGTGAAAGAAAACCATACAAAATGAATGGTAAAATTGTGCAAAAAACCGTTGTATTGGAAGAATATTTAACTGAGTTGAGAGAGTTTGAAGGAGCCTTTGATGATGATACAGGCAAATTATAAACACACCCATTTTGTAATATGAGACAGACAAATTGTCAAATTGGAGTATCAATCCTTGTCTATGTTGTTGAAACAAATAAATGCAATTTAGCACATCTAAAAACCATGAATTTTAAAGAGTAATTTGAAGAGCAGTTTAGAGAAAGACCTGATAGTTTTAATGGAAACTATAAATTTAATAATACAATTAAAACAACACCAGTGTGGACGAGACAAACCAGTACAGTTCTAATGTCAACGTTACCAGAAGATGGTATGCGATATTACTAGTAAATGTGGCCGAATGGTATATTCAACAAATTACAAAGGTGTTTATGTATCAAGGAATATTGTTGAAGAAGCAAAGGTTAAAATTCATCATGGAAAATGTATATCGAGAAATGATCTTAAATGAATGCAAGTTAAACAAAGAAATTCTTTGAAATCGTATATGCAATCGCCGTTATAAATCCAAATTTAGTAGCAGCTATGTTAGTATCAGAAAGTGGAGTGTTTGTGAGAATATTTGGGGAAGCATTATATAGTTACAAATGCAAGGAAGTCACTGTGAAAATTACTAAGTATGAAAAATGTACAAATGAATTACCCGCGAGTGTCGGTGTGAAAGTGCGATTTATAAAGTACGAACAAAGTAAACCAAAGATTTTAAATGAAATCGATTACTAGCTCCGTTGTATTGCTTAACTTCAGATTCATGGATAGCATTACCAGACTATCGTGGAGTCAAAACGCCAGACAAATTGGAACTAAAGAATTTAGAGTATCTTATCAACTTTACATCGTTGAATAAAATGGCACAAATGTGTCTTTATGCGAGTGAAGATATTGAAGAAATTTATTATTTCCAACTAAGAAGGAAAGAGTTATCTCGGAAATGATTGACACGATATTACCGAATGGAAAAGGAAAGTTAATTACTAATATTTATTTACACCTGATCATTTCAAACGAGCTACCTACAAAACAATGGAAAAGATTTGGTGCAAATTTATGTTCTTGGGACAGGTATGTGCCGGTTTAATTGGAATATATGCAATTGCAGTAACATTAAAGGTAATAGTATCACAGATATTGCCAGCTCATCGAATATATGTCATTTCCGGATTGTCATGGAAATTGATTATTGGGTGTATTCCTTTTGTGACTAGGTTCTTTATTACAAATCATCAACACAGAGAAATGCAAGAGTGAAAGCACAGTTGAAAAATGATCAAAAAAGCGAGGAAACTTTATGTCAATCGGAAAACAAAAATAGTGCTCATAATGACGATAGGAACGGTGGTAGGCCTGAGCAAAGATATTTTCGGAGAGGGATAGTGAAAAGTACAACAGAACCTGAGTCCAGGTTCTTGTTGGAACCAATGCCTAAATTGAGTGGAATTGATGCTCTTACTCGGTGGTACACCCCGACGTTTGTGCCAACAGCACCGGTATATCATTTATTTGATCTTTATGTACGAGTTTGTTTATGTTTCGGCTCAAATGTGTATTGCCTTCTGTTGGGGTTGTCGGTGAATTCGAATAGGAATTATTGTCAATCTGACTCCAAGCGTTCTTTTGAAGAACAGTAACGAACTCCAAACGATATAAACTTTATTGATTAATACACTTTTATTTCCACTTTAAAATGACACAACAAATTATCAATCAATCACAATTTGGTGCTTATTACGACCCTTTGGGAAGATTGGCTTTACAATCACCTGACTACTGCGGTTGGTTTCTGAGATCGGTAACTCTGATTTAGTTGCTTTGACCTTGCTTAATTTCTGTTTCAAATTTCTGTTTAATTTTTTTTGTTTTTGTTTTTCTTCTGCAATTTTTTGTCTCCTGCAAATTTCTTGTCCTCGGTTTTTAATTACGCTTTTTATACTTCATCATCCAATAACACTTACTGATGTCAAATAGAATTTCTGATATCTTTTGACGCTAATTCCTTTTGGGCCTCCATAATCACTGACAGCTGTCCAGATAAATCATTTTTTAGAGGTGCCCTTTACCGGATTCCCAAACAACATTTCTTCCCTTATCTTGAAAGAGCTTTCGAAATAACGTGCAAATTTTCCTTTTGTTTTCATAAATTTGCACTTTTTAATTATAAATGACCTTCTTTTATTTAATTGTCTGTTTTTATTGATTTTCTCTTATTCTCTTCTCGTTAATTGACATTTCTTTTTCATTCCCTTTTTATTAAGCTCCAGAACCACATATTAATCACTTATGATTGTTTCCCCCAATCATTTTACATGTTTATTAATTATTTTACTCTATTATTTAGTTATCTTCAACACTTCTATCCGGATCTGACCGGATGCTTATCTTTTAGATAAGCCAGTTAATTTATTCTTTATCGATTTGTCTAAAGTTGCATTCTTAGACTGGTACCATTAAATTGACTCCATTGATGTATTTCTTATCTTATGGTAAGTTAACCTAAGTTTTGTGACTCTTTGAAAAATAATAGGTTTGCCGGGCGAGGGATTCATGTTTGGAAATTATTTATTATGACCATTTTCTAAGTATGTAAGTATAACTTTTGTGTAAATTAAATTTATTATTAAAATCAATATTTTTGTTTTTTGCTTTGGATATAATTCATACTTACCAATTTGGTTTACTAGATTGATTGAAAATCCTTCTTAGCATATTGATTAATTAAAATATTAATGACTTATTTTGTGTTTCACCTTTGATTTCTTTATAATTGACATAATATTTTCTACAAAATTTGACTATGAATCAGATTTATTTAAGGTATTCACGATTTTTCGAAAATTTGTGCAAATAAAATGCCGAAAATTCGTTAAAACATTAAATAAATCTGATTTATAGTCAAAATTTGTAGAAAATATTATGTAAAATATTAATATTAGTAAAAACCGAAATATTTTATTATATTCAAAATGTTGATTATTTAAACAAATCTTTATTAGAGACTTATTTTCAACATTTATAATTATAGTTAATTATTAAATTATATTTCGGTTAATCACTACAAATATTAAGTAATATTAAATAATAGATTAAACAATACATAAAATCAAATCAAACAAAATTAAAAATCATATAGCTTAAAGCTCTGTGAACAACTATCATAATGTTCAAAATTAAACTAAGTAATACTTTAAATTAAATGATCTTTAGATATAGAACAATGATAGAAAAAATATTTTAAATCAAATAATATTGAAACTTTACTAGACAATGATTGAATAATATTTAAAAAAAATATAGAATAATATTTAACTACACTTTGTTAAGACATTATAATTTCCATGATTTAAGAAGTCCCTCAGACAATTTTAACAACAATATTTCCTCAAATTCGGTATTATTTGCTTGATTTGTTATCGACCTTTTTCATAGACTTTTATATACAATTGAATAATAAATATTATTTCGTCATCATTTATGATTCTTTTGACTGTATTCATTTTTTTGGATAAAATTATTCTTCTATTCACATTCATTTTGATTTTCCCATTTAATAATAAATTAATATCCTGGCTCTTTCACCTCAGCTCTTCTTTCTCTTGATACTACATAATTGTCTCATTTTTATCTTCAAGTTTATCGCCTAAAATTTCTTTCTATTAGTATCACTTTGTTTTTCATTGAGTGTGTAGTAAACTTTTCCATGACTAGCCAGTAACATCATGAAGGTGTAGCGATGGATATTTTGGAGGAATATTTCAGGGCTGTTATACTAACTAGTCGCACACCTAGTTCACCGCCTGGTTAACTTGGTCCGTAGTAAAAACTCCACTCAAGGTCTTCAGCAATCATTTTTCTTCTTACATGCATGTATAATTTCTCGATATTTAATTTCATTATATTTATTAATTAATATACTCACGATTAAGTTTGTGATTTAAAAAACATAATCAACTATTATTATAGTCGATTAATGGGTTCTATGACAAAACGACATATGACAAAACAACACAGTGACAAAACAACACATAGAGAAAACAACACAGACGAAACAACACATTTTATATATTAATTATGTTTTAATTATCGTATTTTTTAATAATATGAGAGTCATCATATAAATATTATTTTTATTACTTATACATCTTTTCTCACTGTAAATTTCCCCGTCGTCTGAAGTATTTTAACTTGTCTTCCTCAACTTCATATCTGTGGACTACTGTGGCTAATTGCTCACGGAGAAGCTAATACTTTCTTTTTTTTTTTACTTCTTGTTGTCCTAGTTGTGCTTTTGTCCTTCTGAATTCCATAAAATAGAAACCAGATGCTTGGATGACTGCAGCAAAAATGGAATTCAATGCCTTGTAGATCCTTCATTGCAATTTGTTGTTTTCGGAAATTGTTTGGCGGCAGCTTCATATTGATTATACACTCTTAGGAAACTGTGGATTTCTTCATGCTGCTTCCTCTATGTACGTAGAGAAAGTATGTGAGCACTTCATTTCCTCGTCTGCAAATGAAGCGGCGAGTAGATCAAAAACTTGCCTTGCATCATCGATCGGAACAAATGACAAGGTAGCAAGCGATTTTAACTTCAGTCTGATATCAATGTCTGATTCATATTCACTTTTCAATTCAACACTGCTTATTTTTCGGATTAGGCTCTGGCACAGATGAAAATAGCAGCCCTTTACATAGGCGTGAGGGAGGTTAATTAAATCTGCAGATATGCAGACCTTCTCAAAATCTACCATAAACTTTTGGGGTGACAAAGCTGGCAGAAGTTACATTTGGATTTGCAACATTTTGTTGTAAGTTGCCATGTTTTTTCTCTGCAAAAGAAAGTATATGCATGGAGGGTAGGAGTTGCTTATTTTTGCATGCCACGTGTATAGTTGATAAAACATTGTAGGCGCTTTGTCAAACGTACCATCACCATAGATGGTGTCCTTGTCCAATTCTATTAGTAGTTCTCTTTCCCCAATTGCCAAAATTCTGTCCGGATCATCCACTCCAGAATCATGAAGCATCAAGTGAGCATACTTAGGAGGAATGGCAAATATTCAAAGCCATTCAAAGTAAAAACATTTTTTAAACTTCATCTTAATTGTTAGAAAGTAGAATTTTAAATAAATATGTTTAAAAACGCTTAAATCATTATCATTCTTTCAAAAAAGAATTAATAAAATAGTAAAAATTTCAATTAAATATAAAATTCTTTTTACATATCATTTTAACAAACACTTAATATACACAAAATACATTCAAATTTCCTGTAGAATGAGCACTTTGAACAATTATTATAGTATTTTAAGATAATATCAACAATGTCTCACAAGTTCCTAATACTTACTCAAACCTTTCGCAATAAGCTTAACATCAGATTTTTTTACTAGTACACTTCCTTAAATGATCACTAATGAAAGTATATCCCTTAAGTCAATAATGCTCAAGAGCTCGAGTACAGAGACAACAGGCAGTATCCACAATGTTTGTGACATAAAATCTTTTTTAAAATGATAAACGAGCTCAGAACATGGACTAACTAGAATATAAGATTTATTAGTGGCCATACTACTTACTTTGAAAGATGTCGGAATAATCCTAAACAGAGTTTTATTTACACGTTTGAGAATCTTATGCTTAAATTCTCTATTATTATCAAAATCATAATTAATCGATTTCAAATCTAACAAAATACATAGCATGAACACTGCACCAAGATCATTTATCATTGTGTCACATTAAAACAAAGTAAGACAAGAAAGAACAATAAATAGTATATAAAAAAATAAATAAAAAACACAAGGAAATACAAAACATTTATTTAAAATAAAATAATTAAAGCGCTATATTGCATAAGCATCACCATCTTGAATCTTAAATTCATCATGGCAGTAGAAAAAAAATAAAGAAAAAAGAGCTCAGATTATGTTTATTTACAAACGATATATCACAATTCTGCAAATAATAAAATATAAAAAAAGCTTAAATTATGGTTGTATTTATAAAAGAAAGACTAAAATTCTGAAATAATAGAATTAACTGTGGATAAGCCATAGTTAAATCTGTTGAAGATACCTAAATAATAGAGTAAAATAATTAATAAACATGTAAAATTATTGGGGGAAACAATGATAAGTGATTAAGATGTGGTCTGGTACTTAATAAAAAAGGAATGAAAAAGAAATGTCAATTAACGAGAAGGGAATAAGAGAAAATCAATAAAAACATGCAATTAAATTAAAGATCATTTATAATTAACAAGTAAAAATTTCGGAAAACAAAAACAAAATCAAAATTTGCACGTTATCTCGAAAGCCCTTTCATAATAAGGGAAGTGTTGGGCCAGCACACAAATAGCCTTGAGAATTGTTTGAATGCATCAGTAATATAGCACAAAAACCCAGCACCAAGATAACTTAAAATACAATATACAACTTCAACTAAACACTTTAAAATCTGAGAGAATATAAATAAATATAAAATCAAAAAACATAAAAGTAAAATAAAATAAATACAAAATGCATCAAGAACCGCACGAAATCTACATAAAAAATAACATAATAACAAGAAACTTTGACCGTAAAATGACCATTTATATAAAAGTAAAAATTAATGAATTAAATGAATAAAAATAAAATATTTTTGGCTGAATAAATTTAATTAAAAATGTTAAAAATAAATTACCAATTTAAATTAAAAAATTAATAAAAATTTAATTTTCAGTCTTATTTTTCAGAGAAAAAAATGGACGATGTATGCTTAATAAATATTTTAAAGCCAACAACTTTGTGCATTGAAACTTTTACCCAACTAATATGGTAAAACTTATTTATTATTTCTTTTTCGGCCCACAGCCAAAATATATCGCAAGACAGTAAAATAAAACACACTATCGAACCGTGTAAGTCCGACAATAGTTCGTGCCCGTGAAGGCTACGGCGTGAGAACACAGTAGCTGGAACGTCAATATTATCCGTATATAAAGGAAATTGGAAGGTAAAGGAGTAGTCTTTTGGCTGCTCCTTCATCATCCGTTTCCTGAAAAATAGACATAAAAGTTTTTTTAACAACAATCGGCTCAGAATCTCTAACACCGAGTAGTCCAGTGGGCACTCATTAAATGTAATATGATCATAAATAAATCATAAGGATAAAGAAAGGGAAAGGGTAGCGGGGAAAATAGCGAAATCGTTGCAACAGTTAAAATGAATAGCCATCGGAAAAAGATTAATCCGAAAGCCTAAATTCAGGAAAAAATAATGTTTTAAATGATATATAAGAATTAAATAAATTATGTTGAATTGAAGCAATAAAATTAACACGCAATGTTAAGGCCAAATTATAGGTATATATACTGATGTGTTTTGACAAATTTTCAGTTTTATTTTTCGGAGAAAAAATTTCAGTCTAAAGTGAGTTGGTGTGCATTGCAGCTGTTAGCCGTGCATTCAGGCAATTAACACTAGTGGGTGTTTTGCTTGGACACGATAACTTTCAGTTGCTGTACACTGACAATTGGGAGCTATGAGAGTTGATGATTTGCGAATTTATTGACCCATTGATCAAATGCTCTATGATGAAGCAATGAAAGATGTTTATGCCCTCATTTATGAACAATGAATCATGATGCTATATGTATATTTATGAACTTCGACAATTATATGAATAAACGGTTTTATGCATTCGAGACTTTTACCCGATTGGTACGGTAATATTTATTTATTATTTCTTTTTCGGCCCACAGCCAAAACATAAAGCAATGAAGTAAAATTACACATAACTATCGAACTGTGTAAGTGCGGTGTAAGTCCGCCAATAGTTCGTGCCCGTGAAGGTTCCGGCGTGAGAACGCAAGAACCCAAACGTCAAATCATTGAAGTAAATAGCGAAAGAGAGTAGCTTGAGAGTGTGTCTTTTGGCTCAACTTTCTTTCACTTAATTTCGATAAAATCGACATAAACTTTTTAACAACATTCGGCTCAAAATCACTAACACCGAGTAGTTCAGTGGGCACTCATCAAATATAACATGAACACACATAGATCTTAAGGACAAAGAGAGGGAAAGGGTAGCGGGAAAAATTGCGAAATCGTGGCAACAGTTAAAATGAATAGCCATCGGGAAAAGATTAATCCGAAGGACTAAAATGATGTAAAATAATGTTTTAAGAATTAAATAAAATTATGTTGAATTGAAACGGGAAATATGGGCAGAACGCTGAGCAAATTTTCGGAAATCATTAAAACATTCATCATGAAACTATAAAAAAAGGGCGGATCGCTGCTCAAATTTTCTGAGTTAATTAAAACACTTATAGAAAATAGTAAAGTGAAAGTGAAATGTTGTTCAACTGTTAGTATAACATTCTCTTGAAACCATAAAATAAGGGCGGATCGCTGCTCAAATTTTCCGAGTTAATTAAAACACTTATAGGAAATAGAAAAGTGAAAGTGAAATGTTGTTCAATTGTTAGTATAATATCCTTATAAAACTGTAAAATAAGGGCGGTACGCTGCTCAAATTTGCCGAGTTAATTAAAACACTTATAGAAAATAGTAAATTAAAAGTGAAATGTTGTTCAATTGTTAGTATAATATCCCTATAAAACTGTAAAATAAGGGCGGTACGCTGCAAAAATTTTCCGACTCAAGGAAAACACTTTGTCGAAAACTGAAAAATACGGATGGATTACGGCTAAATTTTTATATAAGTAAAATATTTTTATAAAGCTGAAGAATAAGGACGGATCCCTACAAAAAACTTAATAATAATAATGATAATAGTAAGGATAATGGTAATTATAATAATAGTAATAATAAGGGTAATAATCGTATTAATAATAATAATAATAATAATAATAATAATAATAATAATAATAATAATAATAATAATAATAATAATAATAATAATAATAATAATAATAATAATTATAATTATAATAATAGTAATAATAATAATAGTAGTAATAATAATAAATATAATGGTAATTATAGTAATAAGAATAATAATAAATTTAATAGTAGTAACAATTAATAAAGGTAATACATATAATAGTAACAATGACAATACTAGTATCAATAATAGAGAACATTGTAGTTATAATAGGGATAAGGGTAAGAGAGCTAGTGTGTGAATATTTAACATAACAAAGGTGTACCGGCCATAAAATAATCATCAACACGGACGACGATAAGAAGGACTATGAGAATGGACATAACAACGAATGACATGAGAGTATAGGTTAACATTTGAAGGAGATCGGAGAATAATGGGACCTAAAAATCGAAATCGATCACAGGCCTTCTATCGGCAGCTCGTTGGACCCATTGATCGTTCGGTCAATTATAGCATTAGCAATAGCGCTCACTTTTTGCGGACGATCTACCCACTCGAACACAATTCCAACATTGCTTAGCAACGGGTGCCGAGTGGTAAGCGAAAGAATATTTGTATGGGGTTGTCTGGGTAACAACCATATATTCTCAAAAGTCAACACCCAGAAACTCACCAGAAGGAATGTTGTTTGTGAATCCGGGAAAGGGCATCTCTAAAAAATATTTATCTGGACAGCTGCCAGCGATTATAGAGGCCCAAAGGGAATTAGCGGTAACAGATATTTGAAAATTCTTTTTGAAATCAGTCAGGGTTATTGATTAACGGAGTATACAAAGGGAACGCAGTTGGAGAGAAAAGAAAAAAAGAGATTAGAGAGAAATTGCACAGAATTTGATTAATAATTGGAAAGGAGAAAATTAGAGAAAATTATTGAAGAAAGGTATTAAAGAGAAATTTGGAGAAAACTTAAAGTTGAAATCAAGGAAAAGAGAAATTTGAAACAGAAATTAAGCGAAGTCAAAGCAAAGCAACTAAATCAGAGTTACCGATCTCAGAAACCCGTTACAGTAGTCAAGTGATTGTGAAATCCAATTGATCCGAAAAGTGCTATTCTTCCCGAAGGGTCGTAATAAGCACCAGGTCGTGACTGTAACAGATAATTCTTTGTGTCATTTTAAAGTGGAGATAAAGTTTATATCGTTTGGAGTTCATTACTGTTGTTTAAAAGGACGCTTGGAGTCAGATTTACAATACATCCTATTCAAATTCACCAACAACCCCAACAAATCTGACATGTTGAATATTGAAAAAGGAGGGGAAAAAATTTCAAAAAATTAGAATACGAATTTCTACAAGAAATATTATAATAAAAATTAAATTAAATACTATTACTAAAAATAGCAAAATAAAAATACAAGCGTGGAAAGAAATGTACATATAAACAGTACCGGAGATAGAAGTAAATACACCACCACAAATTCAGTATTAATTATTCAGTACCATAATTTAAAAAGTCGTTTTCTCTTTAATTTAATCTCGTAGTGAATTAATCTTCGTATAACCTTATTTCATATGGTTTTTTATAAGGTAAACATCAGTAGCGACAATTTCAAAAGAATTTTCTTTGAAGTTTTTATATTATTATCATTGGTCTGACTGAGTAAAAATTTTATAACCGGTTTTCGAGCAAATGAAAAATAAACATACCATTTACCACAAAAATAACCGAAAAAAATCATTATAGTAACACATCACATCGAAATACTATAACTTGAATGAAAAACTTGAAGGAAAACAAAGATAAAAAGACAGGAATGACATAACGATCAAAAATCGGCGTAGAATATAACGGAACAAGAACATTATCCTCAGATAAATCAGCACAAAGAATTCAACACACAAATATCAGCAGTCTTTTTTGTCATACGTTCAAGAAAAGATTTTGAATATCCATTTTTAAGTAGCAACTCAACCAAAGAATCAACACTTCTTGCTGAGTTGCAAAATAAATTAAAATCTCTCAGGTTTGAGGCCAACAATTCTCAAATAAAATTAGAAATCGAATTATATAAAATATTGAACAATAGTTCACTAAAGAAAACTATTAGCTCATTTAAAATATTTGATAAATTTAATACTTGTTAGGTTTCCTTTAGAAATATCAAAAAATAATTTTCTTTATTGGATAAAATTAGAATTCAATAACAATTGTAACTTCAATTAAATAACATTTGTTAAGAATTAAAATTTTAATATTTGTTTATTTTTTAAAAAATATAAATTCCTAAATTAAAAATAATTCAAACTGATTAAACGATCGAAAAAAATGAAACAACCTTTAATATAAATGTAACAAATTTTCTTGTTTTAGTTTGTTACAGTTTTTTATTCTTTCAATAATCATAATTGCTTATGCAATACAAAAATATTTACTTATTAAAATTACAAAATATATTCATATATAATGAATTTAAATAGTTAATTCAAAATATTACATGTTTTAAATATTTGAAGTATTTACTTAAGTAATTTTCAGCAAGGGGAGGTCAATTAAAAATTTGTGTATACTGTAAGGAAGGATAATTAAAGAATTATTAATAATTAATTAAATTAACATTACATAATATTGTCAAAATTGTGGTTTGAAGATCAATTGTCTGCTTTTATTGATTTTCTTCTATGCCGTTCTCTTTTTTCGTATTCTCTTCCACTCTTATTTTACTGAGTTCCAAACAGTACTCAATTCATTTATCATTATGTTTCCAGATCATTTTACTTATTTAAAAATTATTTTGTTTTTGTTATATAGGTATCCTCAACAATATGAAAAGATCCAGTAATAATATATTAGGTACGACGATTGTCTTCGTAAAGCATTTGAGCCAACAAAGAATTTAGTCATTCATTTGGATGCAGCGTTATGATATAGAAAAGGAAATGACGGGTGCATTGAATTTCTTTTTTATTTATTGACAAAATTCTGCGGCACAAGTTAATAAACCCTGCGTTAATGATACTTCTAATACAAAATGCAATTGAAGATTTAGAAACAAAGAAAGAATTAAAGTTAAGAGAAGTTAACTCATTGGTAAAAGCTAAAGAAGTCATCAGAATAGAGGAGATCCGGTATGAATCATTCAGTGAGCAATCATGGGTTTCGCTACACAAAAAAAGTCATGCAGAAATAGTTAGAAAGCCTCAACAAAACCCGATTCTTAAATTCAAACCAGTTTGTAATCCAAATCACACCCATAATTCAAGATATGGCAGTGCAACCGGTGGAGACACAGTTTCAAGTCCAAAAATGTTGGGCTGAGCTTTTCGAATGAGTTTTCGAATGTCAAAGGCAATTAGTGTTCGAGAAATGGTCATTTCAAATATAAATGTAGGATTTTAATGGAAAGATGAACAAAGAATACATTTATAAAAAAAGAAACAAAAATCTTGGACGAAAATGAAAATTTGGAAACAGAAGGCAATATCAACGCCAGTGAAATCCGATGTGACTGCTCAGATGAATATGATACAGACTGAAAATGAAAGGCTAAATGAACTGTAAAATGAGAAAGCAAGAATTACAAGAGAGGTGCGATGATCCATAAATTTGGTTTAAATGTATTATAGATACAGAATGTTTGATCTTGATTGAATTAAGTTTCTCTGCTACCCGATATCTATTTCGAAATTTTTTGAACATTTATCTTCTGTAAGTCTCCAATTACAATTTTACCTCTCAGATTCTCAACTAGCTTCTCCCAATTTCATATTCTTCTTTTTAATTCATCCCTTGTACATACACGAGCTTCTACACACTTGGTAATTTCGTAGAAAAAATCATTAGTTTTCAGTTCACCTCTATAATGCTCTATTGGTAAAGTATTTACCAAAATGTTACGATTATTTTAACATCGTCTTTATTTTTTTATATACGTCGAATATTTTAGTGGTTGTGGTGGGAATTTGGTTTATCGTATTTGAAGTGAATCGAATTTGTAGGAGTAGCCAATAACTTATTCTTCTCTGAATCTTATAAATCTGGAATGTCAATAAATAACGATGATTTCTTTATAAATATTTGAATCGATTTCGAACAATTAATGTTTATTAGCCCACTCTTATCCAACAAAATGGTGAGTGACAATTTGTGGCTTGGAATTTGCTCCAAAATTCGAAGTAATTTTAGAATAGTATTCAAATTAAGCATATCATTTGAAAACCCTATTTACTTAGATGGCAATTGTGAAGTTGCCTTGCTTAATTATACATTTTTGTACAACACATTTCCATTTTATAGTAATTCAAGAATTGAATATAAATCAAATGCATTCAAATCAGTTAAAGATTTTAATGATATTGAAATTAATGAAGAACAACCAAAAAAACAATTAAATGAAGAATGTTACATGTACGTTACCAAAGGAGTTTTACATATTCATTGTAATTTTCATCCATTTGAAATAACATTATTAATATTATTATTATTATTATTATTATTATTATTATTATTATTATTATTATTATTATTATTATTATTATTATTATTATTATTATTATTATTATTAATATTATTATTATTATTAATATTATTATTATTATTATTATTATTATTATTATTATTATTATTATTATTATTATTATTATTATTATTATTATTATTATTATTATTATTATTATTATTATTATTATTATTATTATTATTATTATTATTATTATTATTATTATTATTATTATTATTATTATTATTATTATTATATTATTATTATTATTATTATTATTATTATTATTATTATTATTATTATTATTATTATTATTATTATTATTATTGTATTTACGAAGTATAATATATGAAATTGAATTCGTGGACGAATTCTAATTAAAAGGGGAGATATGTTGGGGTTATAAGAAAACATGAATAAAAATAATAAAATTTTAAAATTATCAAAATCAATAAAAATTCATTAAAATTTTTGAAAAAAGTAAAAATCAATATTTGCCGGGGAAAAAGTGGTAACCGGTGGCAAATTTGATTTTGAAGACGAAAAAAAATACTATTAGATTGAGATGAGGTATATTGTAGGGTCGGGAGCCCAAAATCAAATTAATTAATTAATTAATTAAATTATTTGCCGACGAACCCATTAATCAAGGGCCTCCGAACTGAACGTCAGCTTAATGGATTTCACGGAATTAGTAAGATGGGCAATAAATTGTCCGAACGGGAAAAAATTGTTTCGCTAGCACTAATCCAAATTAATGGCAACCCAAAATTATAAAAGGAACTGACAACAAAATAAGTTGCCAGTTGGTCGAAGAGAAAAATCTGACGAGTTTGAGAAACGAGTTCAAAGTAATAAACTGATAAAGAAGTTAATCAGATTGCAGTGACTTATTACGTGATAACCTTAGGGTGTTTATGAGAAGTAAACAATTTTATCTTGTGGTGAATATTTGTGAATAAAGATTTCTTTGTTGGGATTTTGTCTTATTGATTATTGAACACGAGGAGTCGGATTGAGAGATCTATCCATCGACGAATATTTAATATCCCAACAAATGGATGAAATGGAAAAAGAAAATACTCTTTCCACAACAAATCAACTATTGTCGAGAACAAAACGTCGATGGATTAGCTTGAGAACTGTTACTGTGATACTCGAATACAACCGTAAGTCTGTGAAGTAGAATGCACCCACGTATGACACCAGTACAGCCAGTTATGTAAGTGGAAGAGTCGTTGCAGAACCTAATGCAAAAACTAAAGAATGGAGAGTAAAGATTGAAGTCATTGGAGGAAACTCAGAAACGTTTCTAGTAGGGAAAGTTAATCTGATTTTAAACAACGTATGGAAAGATGAATAAAGAGAGTGTAATGCGTTAACGTTAAAGACAATCACTGGAGATATGAATGTGGTCGATTGGAGGAACGCAGGACAGACTTTGCCTTATTTAAAAGAGATAAGATTTGCAGTTCTAACCGCGAGATTAGAAGTAGATGTTCTAATTGGAGGTGACTATGCAATGCTGCACCGAGTGATCAAGGAAATCCATGGAAAAGAAGGAGAACCAATTGCTCGTTTAAAACCGTTAGGATGGACTTTTATCGGTGAGCTAATGACAGTAAAAAGGTAATTGAACACCAAGCAAATTTTATAAGAACGTTTATAACGAAAGAAAAAATAATAAAATAATAAAATAAATAATAAAAAAATTAAAAAAATAATAAAAAACAATAATAAAACCATTCTGGGAAGTTAAAGAAGTCAAAAACACAAATCAAATACTATCGAAAAGAAAAAGCGAAATCTTTCAAAAGAGTAAAATATCACTGAAGGAAGAAAACGGAATTTTGTCAAACGTTGTAAAAAGTGACGAAATGAAAAAGTATTTTTCAATATATTTGAAAGATTTATTAGAAAGCAAAGAAGTCAATAAAGAGAATAACATAATAATGTTTCCTTGAGACAGGCAATTGACAGTTGCTATGTCATGACAAAGAAAAAGGATTCCAAATCTAGTATTTGTAGGCTCTGTAAAAGTAGGTAAAGATATAAAAGAAATGAGGTTAGAAGAAGGGATAAAAGCAAACGTTATTGATCAATTAGAAAATGTTTAAAGAGTCGAAGAAGAAACAAATCCTAAGTGTTTTGGAATTGTACAAAAGGAACCAACTGATCCAAAAATAGAAGTATTATGTGAAGATTCATCAAATGAAGAAGTGAATATGAAAATATTGTGCAAGGCGATTGAATAAGATTACATGAATGAATTTATGATTTATGACGATTTATGTGAAAGAAAATCGTATTGCGAAAAGGATATTCAAAAATCATTTAGAACTTGATTCAATGATTTGTGATGTTGACGGAGAAAAGCAAAGCATTTTGAAAGGATTTGTGAAAGGCTTGATCAATTAAACAGTTGTTAGAACAAGTGAAAGATGGGAATAATTTAAACTTTAAATACAGAAGACCTGAAAGATAAATATGTAGAAATTTTAATAATAAATAAGAAAGATTTCACAATTGAAAATGTATCTAATATTGATGCAAATGACGAGAATAAGAAATATAGAACAAAGATAAATGTTGGAAAGGTATTTAGATGTTTTGATAAATTTTGAATAGACACGATTTATAATACAGTAATTGGGAAGAATTAAGATAGAAAAGAAGAGTTGAAAATGGTAATATTTGAATCAGTTATTAATGGAACTTTAGATTTGGATGAATTGTGAACATTTGATGAGAAAGAAAAAGAAATATGTTTAATGATTGAAAGTGTGGAACGAACACTGATTGATGTGAAAGCAATAGAAAATATTTTTGATTGTTTTGAATCGATGAGCTTCGAAGAACTAATAAAAGCAAAAATATTTGAGAAAACAATAAATTAAAAATAAATTAAAAACAATAAATTAAAAGAGATCAAGAGAATTATTACCAAGATGAGATGAAAAGATTAAGAGGTGAACCAAAGTGAACGAATATTGATTGATTAGGCCTAATAAAGAAAGGGGGAATGTAAAATAGTGAATGTTAAATAATTTATTTATGTATAATGGATAAATGTGTAAATATGTGTATGTATATATATATGAAATAGAGTTAAAAATAAAATAAAAGTAAAATAAAAAGTAAATAAAAATTTAAAATTGATTCCGGCTTGTTATGTTGATGTTTAGCGTTAATCTCGAAAATCAACGAGATTAGGTTGTTTAAATAACCCACGAAAACAAAGATTAAAGGAAAAATAAAATTTTTTAAAAAAATGTAAGTTTCAAAAAGTCTTAAAATTTTAAATGTATGATTTTAATGAAAATAAAATGATTATAGTAGAAAAAATGATATTCGTTACTTTGAAAAAAATTAATTTAAACGGGGAGTATATTGATCAATTTAATACCATCAGGAGGTAAATTTAATTAATAAGAAATTTTTTGGTTCTAATTATTCAGATTTTTAAGAGTTTGTGTATAAATTTTCCGCTTATTATAGGAAAGAAGAAACGGAAAGAAATATTTTTTATTGTAAAAAATAACAAAACAAAGTGTTTTATACTCGTTTTGATTCAATTCTCTCTAGTAGTATAATGTAAGCCCACCAGATATAGGTTAACCTCCCGAAAAAATATTAAGCTAAAAAATATTTTTTAAGTAGGTCAAAAAAGTAGGTCAAGGTTATTTTAAGGTTATTTTAAGGTATAAACTTATGGACAAAAGAGGATCATTAGTGAGATAATTAGATGTGTCCAAAAGATTGTCCTTCACAATTTCAGCTAAAAAAATATCCAATTTACAATGCTCAATTTTATGAAGAAGGAGTCAGTATCTCCGGAGACGATATTGATCTCACAACTAAACTGATGACTATATTTTTCCAATTCCCTATACTGAAGCTCATACATTCTTAATTTAGATGAATCCTAGACCGTTTGAAAAATATAACTGCCTATATTAGCATATTGAGTCAGGATTTAATGATGCAGCAATTAAATCATCAGCAATTTTGATACTTCTTTGAAATAATGGTTTCTAAGCATATGTAATCATCATTTTTTCTGTATTACATAATCTTAAGTTCATTCTTTTTTCAGGTTTTTTCTTATTGATTTTCATTAACACTTAATTTAATTCAACATCATCTTCTTTTGATAATTGTGAATTGAAACTTGAATATTGCGACTTTATCAATTTGACAGCAATTAAGAATTCATATTTGATTTCATTTACCAAGAAATACATCTTATAGCTATGATACATTTGCACTGCTTGGACATCTTCAATTATTTTCTTTTTATTTTATTAAAGTTTATCAATACAAAACATTCTTGTTATTTATATTTCAAAATAATCTATGAAATTTAATTTAATTTCATATCTTTTTTAAACTTGTAATAACAGGTGTGAATTTGTATTGCAAAAATATTTATATAAATATTACCAACAAATGAAAATATTACTAATAAATATTGTACCAACCAATAAAGATATTATCAAAAAATATTGTACAAAAAAATTAAAATCAAGACAAATCAAAACAAAATGGTTTTACATTGAAATCTTTATAGAAACAAATCATCATTTGAAAAATGTGGATAGTAGAGAAAATTTAAATCCAAAGAGTTGCAGAATCCTGAACAATTCTATTTGTGTTTTTATGTGGTAATATGTGGTAATCCTTGATTTTAGTTTTAAATAATTAGTTTAAATTAATATTATTTTAAAAGTAATATTTTTGTTTTCTGTAGTATTTTAATATAATTTTTAAATAGTTTTGTGTGCCGGGTATTGTGATTGGTGCCTCTAATCCAACCTAGTGGAAGGCCTCTATAAAAATTTATTATAATTAATTACATAATTTTAATCATAGGGAATATGACATAGAAATATGTCATATAGACTTTTACCATTAAGTGCATGTGTGAGTAGTTAACTTTTAAGTTACTACCGGCAATAGTTCTTTATCGAAGTAAGGCCAAGACGCACCTGGTATGATTATTCACGTAACATGACACAGTTTAAATGACATCAAGCTTCCATAATGTAGCTAGTAGACACTTTAACCTCCATTTTGAATATCAATAAGAGAAGAAGAAGCAAAAAGCGAGAGAATTGTTTAAGTTTATCTATGAATGATCAGGACCTTACATATGTTGAAATATTTCAATTTATGAATGAACATTACGGAAGTTGGCCCTCATAGTTATTATAATATTTATATTATGGCTGTACCGAGTATCGGTTTGGCTACTCGGCACACTAATGGCACCGATGCCTAGCATTGAAAAAAATCCAAAAAAATATGGTGGTGGAATACTATGTTATAATTATTAATAAGGTTATTACCATAACTAAAAATTATAGATAAGACGCGACGTTATAAATTTGGTAACGTAAACATATGCATCACAATTCTTGAACTTGAAGTGGCGTACTATTGTTAACATTGTTATGGCGTTGTTATTTCGATTCAAATATTCAGTATCATTATCGGTTCTCGGCAAAAAGTCTACTTGATGCAGCCTTAATTTATATAAATGATTCTGCTATATACAAAGAAAATATTTAAAAATTTTAAAAATAATAATTTAAATAAAAATTTAAACTGTCGATTTTATTTGAACAAAAATTAAAAATGGTGACTTCGATATGGCTTAAAAAAGGCTAGTATGACCTTGAAGTTTGACCTTGGCCTATTATGTAATGGTATATTTGATTATGAAATTGAATGTATTATGTTCCCATGGGTCACGTAATAATGACGTAACTTTATAGTATGTAAAACCTAAGGGTTATGGAGTATTGTGTGATTACGTGACAATTAACAACACAATGATTACATAATACACACAGGCCCAGTTGTTCTAACCTGAAACACTATTATACTTAGGACAGCTGGGAATAAGGCAAGAATTAGCGACGCCATTTCAATATCAGTCGAATAGTGAAAAGAGCAATCAGAGAAACGAGAGTTTTCTTAAGGACGACGATAAAAGAAGGTTGCGATGAAAAAAAGTAATACTATATGCTGTTTTGGTTTTATTCAGTATAAACGCAATTTATCAAAGTGCTACGAAATATAATATATGGACTGAAAATAGCATTAGATGCTATTTATAGACTCCAAAATCAAGTACGAGATATAGAATAAAACTCAAATAAATTCCAAACAAGCTGTTCAAAAGATAAAGGTATTCTTGGACGGCAAAATAATTAATTTTGAAGTGGAACCACATAGAAGAAACAAAAATTATATTTAATACGAAGGTCCTTATAAAATTCTTAGATTTGTGACAAATCATCAAGCCAAATTACAGTATCCAAATACATCACGGCGCTGGAAAATCAAATGGCATTAATCCTTAGAAGTGGAGAGTAATGATTGCGAGTCACTTGCTTTTTTTCACTCGCTACCACACATAAAACCTTAAACACCATTTACATACATGTAAACAATGTTAACCTAGCATAAATATATTCGCTAATTTTATTAAACGCTAATGGTACAAATTAGAATCCTTGAAGTTTTATAATGATTGAAATATTCGCACTTTTATGATTGTAAACAAATACTTACTTATTCTAGGCTAATTTACGATAAAATACAAAAGTCTTGACTTCTAAATTCACACTTTTATGAATGTAACCGGCTAGCAGATTTAATTTTAAAATAAAATACGTACTGAAGGGTAAATAAAATAAAATATTTTAGCTTAAAAATTTATTAATATTATTGAAAGAAGGCTAAATGGTGAGGGTTAGAATAGTCGAATATGGAAGCCAAAAAATCGTCCTCAATGTTGAAACCCAAAAAAATCGTCGAAACTGTAGTACAAAAAAATAGTCGAAACATTAGAGGCCAAAAATAATTTTTAAAAGGGTGTTAGTTAACTGGGAGATATTATTACTGTAGTAAGTAGTAAATATTCTAATGAATATTCTAATTAATGAAGTTAGCTATTTTATTAACTTTAACCCAAAAATTATTTGAATTAAATCGTCGACGATTTTCTGGGATTCACCGACTAAAGTTTTGGCATTTGCTGGATGTCGGTTGTTTTTTGGGTTTGCAGTCAGCTAATTTTTCACGATCTGTCGACTCTTTTTTGGACTTCCATATTTGACTATTCTGACTTTTACCGGCTGTAAAAGATAGTGGACTCGTCATCTGACCTTCAACGAATCTTATTCTTTTTTTCTCAGAGCAGAGTCTAGCGTTGATGTTGATGGTTGGGTATGCGGTGCTGGCGGTTGAATGATAGGATCTGAAGGTTGCCCTACTATCTTAAAATACGATATCAATGATGTTTGCTTCATTGAGCTTCTCTTTCTCCCTAGAAGATTTTCTGTGTAGTATGCGATGCTATTTAACAATGTTTTGGCCACTTTTGAACTTCTCTCAAAGTTGTTGTCAATCTTTTCCACAACCGTATGCAGTAGGCCCAAATAGCGTTTTATATCTTGTGTTGCCACTTCTTATAATACGGGCTCATCGTCGTCATCAACGGTTTATTCAGCCTCTAGGTATATTCTACGTTGTTCGTCTAGCAAAAGTAAATCTTCGTCTGTTAAAGATTCCTCGTGAGATGCCAGCAATTGCGTCACATCTTCATCGAGATCTAGCTCTCTTGCCATATATACCACCTCTGTTATTATATTAGGCTCTTAAACTTCAAAACCTTCAAAGTCATCCATAAAGGTTGGAATCAATTTTTTCTAAACTACTTTGAGTGTTGACTCTTTTACTTCATCCCACGAATCTCGAATGTTTTAATGGATCTAAAATATTAAATGCTTTCCAGAAGGCTTTCATTTTATTTTTCTTTAGCTCATTGGGATTCTTGGCACTATTAATTGCGTGAATAGCCTTAGCAAATGCTTGGAGTGTATAATAGGCTTTAAAAGTTGAGATCACTCCTTGGTCCATGGGCTGCAGATTAGATGTAGTGTTAAGAGGAAGAAAAAAACTTTATTATCTTTATGCATTTCAATTATAATTCTTGGATGGCCGGGAGCATTATCACTTAGTAGCAGAGTTTTAACTGGAATTTTTTGCTCTAAACTGTAGGTCTGGATGGAAGGCTTAAAATATTCCGTGATCTATTTTGTAAATAGATCGGCAGTCATCCAGGCTTTCTTGTTTGCTTGAAAGTAAACAGGTAGGCTAATTTTGGAAATACTTTTCAAAGCCCTAGGATTTTGCGAATGCAATTTTAACATAAAAGTCATAACATAAAGTCACCAGACACATTCGCTCCTAACAAAAGAGTCAGCCTATCCTTGCTAGCTTTGAAACCTGGAATTAATTTTTCTTCTTTAGCTATGAAGGTTTTAGTCGGTAGCTTCTTTCAAAATAGGGCCGTTTCATCAACATTAAAAATATTTTATTTGGTTTAGCCTGCTTCTTCAATTATTTCCACCAGCTCAGCTGGATGTCTTTCTGCAGCTTCCATATCAGAACCTTGCACTATAATGTTATTTTTTGTCCGCATTACTGAAACGCTATAAAATATTTTTCGGCGGTGGTGCATTGGTCATTGAACATTTTCATGCATGTTTTGTGACCGCCGTATGAGCAAAACGACGCAAAGCGAGCCCCTTATACATGTAGAGGGAATCGAGCGTTTTAACTTTTTTTTATCCTTATATTTTATAAAAGATTATCTTTTAAGAAAGACAAAATGATCAGTCCTTAATATTTACTTTTTTTAATAACTATACTTTTCTTTCTTAAATAATTTTACCTTTAATAAAATCAAAACTCTAATCCATATCCTAAACTTTCAATCTTTCCAAAAACCACAACTTCATAAATCTTCAACATTTCTCTACCTTATAAATTTGTTATATTGACTTAAATTGAAGTATAAATGATTCAAATTTAGAAAGTTTAATTACACGAAGAACGCCATAATCTTTTGTCATAAAATGAAAATTTTACAAATATTATCTTAAAATAATTGAAGAAATTTCAAATTAATTCCTTAGCCAATGTTTTTCATTACACAACAAATTTCATATCAATCGTTTAATTAAATTCGATAAACGATAGAAAAATTTTTTTAAAACCTTATTTAAAATGAAATATTATTTCATATTTATCAGTCATTATTATTCTTCTTTTCCCTACTTCCCTAATTCGTTTACTACTTTTCCTACAGTCTGATTCTTCGAACCCTAGCTGAGGCAGAATGCCGATTTTCTCTGATTTTCCCTTTGCTTATATACTCCTCGAAATCAGGATGACAAATGGTTATTGCCGAGCCAATCTTTCGTTTGACATTTTCTCCTACGTGTTTGCTTCGGCTGTCATCCATAATGGTCCAACGAATCCAGATAATTAATGGCCCTACCGGTCTTCCTACGCGCGCTATCTTCTCCTTACTCTTTTCCCATTAATCATTATGTCAAGCTAATGGGCCCAAATCTTCCTTTTGTTTGCCTTTCTTCTTGTTTACCCAGCTCGGGTTTCCTTCATCTCTCGGGTTCTCCATTGGCTCGGGTTTCCCATTAGCTCGGGTTTTCCATTAGCCAATTAATTAATTAATTAACGTTTTCTGTTTTCATACATTTGAATGTTTTTCAACCCTTTCTAACCCTTTTCTGATAAATCCCTAACCGTCATCTTGCTGACCATTAGCTAATCTATAACTGTCCCGTTTTTCCCATTCGATTTCGATGATTTTTCCATTTATTGATTTTTCTCGGATTTCCGGATTCTCGCCTTTCGTAATTGCTTTTTGCATTTTCTAATACTGTTTCCATCGCACTTTCCTTTACTATTAATTCTGTGCACGATCCCACTTTTATTTGCCTATTTTCTTTGCTTACTTTCCATTTGAATTATTGTCCTAAATTTTATTTAAATTTTTTAATTTTAATTTACAGACCTCAACAAAATAAGCAATTTTAACAATCAAATTCAAGATAATGAGGCATGCCTCAAATTATGATTTTTAGTTTGAAGCGACACTATTTTAAATATAAAAAAATTCAGGAAAAAAAACACACTACAAAAATTTATTTCTTAAAAGTTAAAGCCGAAAAAATGCAGAGCTTTGAAAAAATAGAAAGAGAAATTTTCTGTGAGTATTGTAATAATTGGTATAAAGCTAGTTATTGCAATTTCCATTTAATTACAAAAATACATAAAAAATATCTTGAAATAGGAACTAAATTTGTTGCTAAAAAAGATGATAAATTAAATAAAGAAAATGAATTCAAATATAGATATCCAGGAATAATTCAGGAAGCTAGTTCTAAAAACTCAATAACAGTTAAATTTGTGAGGGAAAAGAAGAGGTTTAAGAAAATGGCTAAAATTAATGTTAATAGGTTTAAAAGTATCTTATCGAATTATTTTAATCATTTCAAGAAAGATAAAATTAAATTCACAGTTGGTGTTTGCGCATTGTTTATAAAACCAAAACCTAAACTATCAGATTTTAACATTTTAAGAGATGATAGGATGGATAGGATAGATGATGAATTACCCGAAGAAGTAGTAGATGAGATTAAACAAGAGATTGAAGAGAATAAAAATGAAGAAAGATGTTAAGAATAGATTAGAATCTAAATTAAAATTAATCATGAAAAAGAAAAAAAAATTCCTAGGTAATAATAAATCCCATGATATTTATCCATGTCTCAACTCTTTTGCTTCGTGTAGTATTGAGAATGCTTTGAAAACCCATCAGAGATTATGTGTCCATCATGAGGAACCAGTCGCTACATTCAATCATGATGAGTATAAGGAATTTAAAAAATTTCCATCATAAGAATAAAGTCCTATTTGCATGTAATGCAGATTTCGAATAATGGAATAAATATTCAAATAATAATGAGATTGAGCAAAAAAGATTTTGTTATGGAATATTATCCTAATGGCAATTATCCTAATTTAATAAAATTTCATTATATTAAATATTTCGGAGAGGATGTGCCACTCTATTTTTCAAAGGCAATAAATAAATTATCTGAGGAATTCAAGGAATTACTTAAAACTGAATTTCCTCTAGATATTACAAAAGAACAGAAAGATGAGTTTAAGAAATCATCTCGTGGTTATTATTGTGAAAAGGAATTCACAGAACAAGATCATAAGGTGATGGATCATATCCATTTCCTTGAATCTAAGAATTATAGAGGAGTTGCACATAATTCGTGTGATTTAAAGGCAAAGAAAATAAATTTCGTACCTATTTATTTTCATAATGTAAGTGGATGTGATAGTCATCTCATATTACTCCATTTAGCTCCAAAACTAACAAAAATAATCCCTAGCACAGATGAAACATATATTTCCTTCAGTGCTGGGACTATGAGATTCTTGGATTTATATAAATTGATGCCATAATCTCTAGATTACCTCGCATCTCTTTTAAAACCTGAAGAGTGCGAGGTTTACAATAAATATTTCAAAATCCCGGTGAGAAAGGGAATTTTTTCATACGAATATATTAAAGGGCAAGATTTATCAGAAGTGATAGAAATCATGAATGAAACTAAATTACCAGAAATTGGAAAATTTCATAATCGTTTAAAACAATTAGAACTTTAAAAGATTATGAATATGTCAAAGCATCCTGGAATTTATTAGAATGTAAAACCATCAAGGATTATACCTTAAAATATTTAAAGATGGATGTTTGTTTATTAGCAGACGCTGTCGAGAATTTCAAAGATGCTTTCTTGAAAGATTAAGGTTTTGATCCTTGTTACCATTATTCAGTTTCGGGATTAAGTTATGCAGCAGGATTAAAATTCACAGGTGTGAAATTAAAATATTTTAAGAAAAGCACCTATGATATGCTTCTATATTTTGAAGGTGTTTGAGGTGGAGTTTCTGGAGTTTTTGGGGATAGGTTGGTTGAAGTTTCTCCAGAACTAGGAAATTTCTTGTACTATTATGATTGTTACTCTCTATACCCAACTGCAATGATTGAGAATTTACTAACAGGCAAGATGAAATGGTGTAAAAATCTCAAATATGAAAAGACGAAAGACGAAAGAAAACTCTCCTGAAGGTTTTGTGAAGTAGATTGAAAATATCCTCAATCATTGCATAATAAAACCCGATACTTCCCATGTTGCCCAGAAAATTTTGGTTTCAGAAGCATCACTTTCTCAATGCCAACAAGAAAATAATCCTTGTGGGTATAAAACAACTGAAAAACTAATTCAGACACAAGGAGATAAAAAAATTATATTATGGAAAGGAGATTGTTGAATTGATATCTAGAATTAAGAATGATTCTAGAGAAAGTCCACAGGAAATTAATTTATAAAAAATCCAAATGGCTTAAAACATATATTGATTTCAATATTAAGAAACGATTGGAATCAAAAGCTATAGGGAATAAGTTTGGGGACTTCCTTTATAAATTAATGAACAACTCCTTCTATGGAAAGACTCTAGAGAATGTGAGGAAACGTCATGAAATAGAAATAGTTTCCATTAAAGAAAGATTTAAGACGGTTGCCTCAAAAATTGGGTTTCAGAGATTTAAGATCTTCTCTGAGGATTGTGCCGCAGTGCACTTTAAGAAATCAAAGATTAAGTTTGACAAGTTTAATTACATAGGATTTGTAATCCTAGAATTGTCAAAGTTAATCATGTATAAGTTTATATACAGTGCCTTATATAAAATTTATACAAATAACTTTAGAATTCATTTCGGAGACACTGATTCTATAATCCTGGAATTAGTGAATCAAGAAAAAATCCAGAAGATCCAAGAATATATTCATGATACCAAACTTGGATACTTCATGGATGAAATAGGTACTAATAAAAAATCCTAGGTTTTTGTGGCTTGAAGTTAAAATTGTACTTCTTGGATATAAAAGATCTAAATTCTGAGAAACACTTTGAACATTCAAGAGTGAAGAGATATTCAAAACCTTCAATTAAAAACCTAGGATACAAAGAAGTTAAAGAATGTATCCTCGGTAAATAACAACAGAAAATAGGAAGATTGACATTAAAATCTAATAATCATAAAATGTTCCTACAAGAATATTCAAGAGTTGGATTACACAATTATGATGATAAACGTTACATATTAAGTAACGGTATATCAACCCTCCCATATAATAATTATAGAATACAATATATAGAAAAAAGGGAGTTGAATAAGAAATATAACATCAATTATACCGATATCGATTTAAGTATAATTGATGTTATAAATATTGAATTATAAATTCATTCGACTAAGAACTAGTTTACACAGTTCATTCATTTTACTTAATTTCCTCAGCTAGTATCTTAAGCAGAAGATATTTCGAGCACTAGTTATTTCAATGAAAATAATACTCACAAATTAAATTCATTCATTCATTCATTTGAATTAATTTTTATTTGAATTCACCGAGCACAATTATTTCGAGTTGTTGGAGTAGTAATATCGAGCACTAGTTTGCTCAGTTCATTCATTTTAATTAATTTCTTCGATTTAGTCAATTTCCTTATTTTAGTTAATTTCCTCATTTTACTCAATTTACTCATTTTAGAGAATTAAAAAAAAGAAGTTGTTGGATTTATCACATCACATCTTATCTAATCTTATCTCATCTCATCGCATCACATCACATTTTATTCAAAATAAACGCGTATTAATTAAGATTATTCATTCATTTAGTTCATTTAGAAGCATTAAAGAAATAAGATACGTTTCTAGAGTAGTTGAAGAAACAGCGATGAGAGACGTTTCCTAACCCAACTAAGATTAGTTTCGAATTTTGGTGTTTTCTATTTTAATAGATAAATTTTAAAAGAACTTTTTAAATACAACAAGATAAATATTATTAACGAAAATAATACTAATATTATTTAAAGTTTTTTTACCCTGATAACGACTAGTAGTGGGTGAAGGGTTCAAATAATACTAGTATCTTTCATAGTTTTAACCAGGATTACGACTAACATCGGGTGATGGGGGTTCAAACGGCTTTCATGTCTGTTTCTTCAACTACTGTTAAGTACATATATAATGATGTATAGTAACATGTCAGTGGATTGTATAGTACCTGATCATTACTTAGTGATAGGTGAAGAGTGCCTGGTGTTTATTTTTCAGAACTTGGCTATTTTCATATACAATACTTAGTTTTGGTGTTTGGCTTTTTCATAGAGGATATTAAAAATTCGAAAATAATTTTAAAAAAATTAAAAATTCAAAAACATTATTTTCTAAAAAATGTGCGAAATTTATATTCAAAAAAATAATTAAAAAACAATTATCAATATTATATAATTACGTAATCACGATTAATTACATTATCGCGTAATTAGTACGGTGGGGTACTGGGCTAGAAACATTGAAAGTCTAGAGTGAAATTGAATACAAGTTTCAAATACTGCTTAATTTAGTAAAACTCAATAATCCAATATTTTTAGAAAATTAGTTAATGTGGCTTTTCAATCAAAAGATTTAAATTCAATCAGTAACAAATTATGCTACAAAGAAATTTTCAAAATATTTTAAACTTATTTAATTTAGAATAATTTTTTCCAAAATTAGAAATGAAAATATGCGATTTTTGAGAAATATTGGTTTGTAAAGATAAAAAATATATTGAAATTTCTAGACACAAAAAGATAAAATGGTTTTAAGTATATTAAATAAGGATAATAAATATTAAGTAGAATAATTTGTTTATACTGACAATTTGTTCAAGATGAAGAGAAGGGATTAACGTGGAAGCCGTGAAATGTCGTTTTCAAAATTTATATTGCTCAACAGCTATCAGAGATAGTAAAATGAATTGGAGATGACCAAAGAGAATTTACTGGAAAAAAGAATCTCTATCAATCAATATAATAATTATCATCAGATTGCAGGCTATAAAAGAAAACAGATAATGAAGTAGAACAGAATTTTGAGAGTACAGAAGTTGTTAAAGGGAAAAGTTTTAATGATAATTTGTTAGGAAAAAAAAGTTGTTAAAGGGAAAAGTTTTAATGATAATTTGTTAGGAAAAAGAAGTTGTAAAAAAATAAAGAAGATCAACTCAACGAAACTCAAGTTATCGAATAAATTTAAATCAGAGATAAGTAAGTGTCTTAATCGATTTTAACGAATGTTGAAACCAGAACCAGTAAGGGTTTGTGATTTCCAAAGTGTATTACAAAGTGCTATTCTTCCCGAAAGGTAATAAGCACGTAATACGGATTGTTGTGATATCGAATTATTCGTATCATTGTAATTTGGTAATCGATTGTATTGATAAATAAAGCTTATATTGTCTGGAATCTGTCATAATTATCAATACGTTTTCGAGTCAGATCCATATTTGCTAATTGCACATTTCACCGACAATCTAATAACCCCAACAAATTTATAAATTACATTGATATTAGCTACAATGATACATTTTTGTCATCTTATTAATTGATTTTTTAAATTTCACTAGAAATTGAAAAGAAAATAATGTTCAATTTTTACTACAAATTTTTTGGTATAAATAAGCTTTGCTAAAATATAATAAGATTATTTATTACCATGAAATATATCATTTATGTATCCCATGTGACATATACATATTTTTACAATTAACATTGCAATTTCCGGATTCTTCAAAATTTCAATAAATCATGTTTTCATATTTTCTTTTTTGATATTTTTGCCAATGTAAATTATTTATAATTATGATTATTTCTATCTTATATATTATTGTTAAAATTATTCATTCCTATTTTGAAAACAAAAATGAATTATAGTTTTATCCTACCGTAATAAAACAGCTTATTTAAATCGATCAAATTAAAGATTATGACTAAACCCAATAAAATAATTAATAATGATTAAAATATAAATAATTTATTTAGAATGTTTCAAATTATTTAAAATTTAACAATTGAATATTGTTAGTTGCAATTAGATTGCAATCGTTTTCTTCTGATATCATAGTTAATAATAATTCAAATTTCACAAAAAGTATATATTTCATAATATGATTATTTAAACAGCATTTATTTGTTAAATTACTTAAATATCTTTTCGAAGCTTTGATAATTCTTTTAATGAGCCATGATATATTTCAACATACAATACAATTTATATAAAAATTATATAAATTTAAATTCATTCATTCTGTTGGGCCAGAACACAAACGGCCTTGTAAATGTTTAAATGAATCGGTAACACACATGCAAACATAACATGCAGATTTAAACTCAAACCTATTAAAACACCAATTAACCCTATCAAAATGCGAGAAAGAAAACAATCAAATATAAAATTATAAAACACAAAAATAAATTAAAATAATAACAAAGTGCAACAAGATCCGCACGAAATAAATACAAACATAACACGAAAACCCAACAATTTGACCGAAATTTGACAATTTATCAAAAAATACGAAATTTCATGAAAATGAAATAAAAATAAAGTAATTCGAATTAGAAATAATTCAATTAAAAATTTAAAAGAAAAATTGTCAAATAAAATCTAAAAATAATAAAATTAAAGATTAGAATATTCTAGAAAATCCCAAGGTCAAATTTTGTTTTACTAAATCAAAAAGAACACGCAAGGTTAGGGTCGTACAATAGGTATATATACCGATTCATTTTTACACAATTTTAATCAGTTTTTCATAAACTTGAAAACAGTTCAGAATCGTTAAACCATTTTACGAATCGTTTTTTCAAATCTTGAAGCCAATACAAAATTACGATCTAAGTGGGAGTGTTGTTCAGAACTCTCTCCACGTCGCATCCTCGCAACCTCAATTGAGCTCTGCTTGGGTGTCGGCGTGGGGAGAGCGGTGTGCTTATGATGATATTTATGATGAATGTATTGGGTAAATTATATTTTAATAAAATATTTAAATAGCATCAACAATTTGTTTTATTTGTCGAAATTTTTCCGGCCCACAGCCGAAACATACTACAAGATATTAAAATCCAACACACAATTCGTAATCGTGTAAGTGCGTGGAATATTGCCAATGATTCGTGCCCGTGAAGGCTCCGGCGTGAGGAACGCAGGAGCTGGAACGTCAATATCATTCCGTATAGGGAAAGAGGGGGAAGGGGAAATAGTCTTTTGGCTGTTTTTTCGTCTCCCAATTTCCATAAACTCGACCTAAATTATATTCACATACGGCTCAAAATCATCACACGAGTAGTCCAGTGGGCACTCACTAATTATAACATAAACACAATGCGCCTAAGGTCAATTTAAGGGAAGGTAACGGGGAAATAACAAAAAGAAAAATGAAATCGTTGTTATGAACTTTGATATGTTACTTTAATAAAAAATTAATGAAACTTGGTTATAGATGTTGAGACGTTATTTCGCATAAAAATTAATAAACTAGCTTGATATAAACCCCAATATAATGTAGAGAGTCAAAATTTACTCGAGTGAAGATTAAAAATAGTGTAGTAGTTATAAAATCTTAAAATAATATTGAGAATCAAACAATTACTAAGGTAAACGGTAAAATAAAATAGTGAGTATGAACCTCACACACCCTTTATTAAAGCCAATAGAATTTCTTAAGCTAAATACGGTAGTTGTTAGTATAATGTTTAAAATCAAATGAAATTACTAAAGAGGGAAAAGTAGAAAAACCTTAATCGCTACGGTTTCTAGATACAAAGTTTACAATAATAAAATTAAGATCAACGAAATCGAGTTAAACGAAAATTAAATTATGTAAATGCAATAGACTCCAACATTGCTGAAAAATCTATACAATGACGTAACTGTAGTGAAATCAATAAATTGAATATCATCGTTTGTCGATGCAGTAACTAAAATCAATAAAACCTAAGAGAAGCGAAGAATGAATGACGTCAGGTTTCGACTAAATTACTCAGAGCTAGGATTTAACTTCTAAAATCAAAATCAGAAAATCAATAAAGGATGAAGAGCTTCCAAATTCCGTTTAGTTTTATGGTCTAGAAATTAAAAATTCCAAATAAAACTTATAGTTGCAGGGATTCCATTATAGAACTAAATAATAAATAAAATTCGAACTATATCTGTGGCAATTGCAATAAAGAATCTCCTATAATTTAAATCCAATAACAAGAAAATTTTTCAAGAACAATTTTATTAAATAAATAAATTAAATCCACCATTGAAATTGTGTTAAGGAGGATCCTATTTAGACATAATAACCAGAGAATAACTCCCTAAAAAGCTAAAAGTCAATAACTTAAAAGATATAATTACATATTACTTTTTACGAACCAATTTAACTGCCCACGAGTGTTTACCCACCAGAAATAGTGAAATAAATCAAGAAAGTGAATAACACCACTAGAGAATATTTAATATACATATTCGACATGACATTTACGTTTCGGTCTATCGATAACGATGTTTATTCTTACACCCCCAACTACAATACAGGATGCGATAGGTGCACACAATTATGGGTGTTATGCATATAAACTTAACACAGAAATCTACATACAAATAGACGACGTGCCCGTGCAACACACATTTTTCCCTTCATCAATTTACACACCCGACTATATAAACAGTATCGCCAGGTCGAGACTGTCAGTTAGAGATTCAAAACCAATTGAAATGTATCACAACTCGAACCACCCCAACGAGGACATGACGGCCAGGATGCCAGACGAGGACATAGATCTGAATCCAAGATCTCGATTTTTAGGTAAATTTTATTTTCTGTGAATTTCGTCGTTAATCCGTAAGAACACTAGATAGGAAGTCCGCCACATCAACCCCAACGCTATGAATGCCGATAACCATAACGAGTTACCAAATATAAAATATGATACTGAGAGGATCAGTGTTTTATCTGAGTTATTTTTATCATACTAAACCCCGACTCGTAGTTACCATGCCGTGGAACCAGTCGAGAACATAAAAGATATCGTATTAATTTCCGACGACTATAGTCTGTATTATGCAAAATTTCTCAGAGATATTTCGATTTCACGCCAGTAAGAGAGAGACTATCCCAGTGCCGGAACGAGTTTAAAAATGTGTTTATTTTCGGAGATGATTTGTTGAAATACTGTAACTCAAACCCTTTTAAATGATGTAATATTTCGTTGATTTCAATGACCCTTCAAATTTCAGGTTATCGCTAAACTTGATATCTAAAATATATTAAATTAATTTGATTTATTTTTCATGAACATTATTTATTCTCCGATAAACGAATTTTTGATTTTTAATTTCACTTAACAAGTATTTTCATGAATATTAATTATTATCCGATAAACGAATTTTTGATTTTAAATTTCACCTAACAAGTATTTTCATGAATATTAATCCGATAAACAAATTTTCGATTTTAATTTTACTTAACAAGTTCGGTATAAACAACGGATGGCCATAACATATCGTAGGCCTATCCGGTAAATAATGTTAAATAAGGCGTGGTAATTCAGATATCCGTGTCAAATGCATATAAGTGTATTATTAAGTTGATTTATGTAGGTAGTATTGATGAATAGAGTCGTAGTTAATTGTGAATAAAATGATTTAAAAAATGAAATATCCGAGCCAAGTCAATATAAGTATCCTAATTTACATCATTCATGTAAGCTAAAGAATAACTATGTAGATAATTTTTAAATGAAATATCATCATCAAGTGGAAACAAGTATTCTAATATTAACAGTATGAGTTTCGTAAAGGTATATGACAAAATATCTGAGCTTACAAAAACCCGAATCTCACTATCATTTTATCGAATTAAGAATTTTTAAGATTTTGATTGCCTTATGAAATAGGAATCCCAATCAGACTAAGCAACTCCCATACACGATAACCCAAATAAAATATAATAAGAGAATAATGTGATGAATAAAATAGGATATCGGTTATAATTAAAGTTACCTGTGATTAATAACTTCCATAAAGATTAGTTACTGAGTAATCAAGGGTCGGGTTGAAGTTTTGCTCAGCTTGGGTGAAAATAATTTCGTTACGTGGGGTATGGAAGATAGCCAACTAGTTAATTTAAACAAAACTTAAGGGGTTTAAGGCAAAGAACATTATATTTATTAGCCCAGGAAAAAATTTTACCAAACATCATTGTACGATTAATAATTAGTTCAAGCATGTTCTAGTTATTGGTTAAAAATTAATTCATCATTTCATGGTTAATCTAGTTATTTACTTTAAATTATTTTCTAATTAGAAGTGTCCAAAATGGGTCATGTTATCACATTATATCACAGATTAATGAATGGGAATAATGAGACATTTGAAGTAACCCGCAAACAATCTTGACCCGTTGAAGCCCATGTCTTAACCTTTTCCAACGAAAAACCGTGGCGAATAGGAAATAATTTTTTCTACATAGAGTGCATATATGAAATATTTTAAAAATTAGTTTCTTTTAGACAATTCGTGGATTGATGAATCCCGAATTACAGTGCGTTTTCCCGCACACGCAGTGAATCGTTGCCGTCAGGCAATGTGGGATGCCGGCTTCACCATATCTCAAGTCAGAGAAGCCAGAGCTGGTGGCATGCATCAAGCAGCAGATGTCGAGCTCCCCTTCGTCACGATAAAGCGGGCCATCGCTCTAGGGCCATCAATGTGGTCATTCTCCAGACGATCCTGTCCCGACACATGAGGAGGACGGAGCGGCCAGACGGAGCACATCGTGAACATCCTTATACTCGGCCGGCCCCGGAAAGGAATGTCGATAAATATCGCCGAACCCACCATCACCACTGGTGATCTTCAACAGAGCACGTTAACTAATTATGTATTGGTTAGTTATGTAATTTCTCAATAAATATTTAGTTGAATTCGAAATACTTGTTTGTTTGGAATTCTTTGATATTTGATAAATAATGCCATAGGACCCTTTAGCTGTTTGTTACGATTATTTAGCTTAATTAAATTACATGAAATACTCCGACTTAATTGCACCCTTTTACAGAAATGGAACCACTGAAAGTCTTGCACAGGAATTAGAGCACGCCCGAAAAATCAACAAAGATTTATACGAACAAATCGTGCAGTTGTCGAAGGAAATCCAACAACTCAAAGCCACTTGGATAGAGCCGAAGAAGGTGAAGTCGATCTATCAAAAGCTAACAGCCGCACAAAAGGGCTGGACAGAAGAAAGACAACTGAATCAAAATTTGAGGACCCAGATAAAGGGGTTGGAGGTGGCGGTGTCAGCCTGCCAGGAAGGTGCAGCTGTGACATACTCACTTGTCTTCGCCCCTGCTCAGATAGCATATCGGGATTCGATGGCAACTACGAAGATCACAAAGCAACCTAGTACTCACCGGCCAAGACGTAAAGAGCGAGCTAAACGCCGAGCCGCTCGAATATCAACTAACGAATGACTGACGCGTCTAAATATGTGATTCGCTTATAAAATATGTTTTGTTGTCATGTATCTACTATCTTGATGATTACATAGAGGTAACGTTCGAAAGAAATAGGAGAACAAAGGGACCTAAAAGTCGAAATCGAGCACAGGTCTTCTATCGACAGCTCGTTGGACCCAGAGATCGTTCGGTCAATTATAGCATTAGCAATAGCGCTCACTTTTTCCGGACGATCTACCCACTCGAACACAGTTCCAACGTTGCTTAGCAAGGGGTGCCGAGAGGTAAGCGAAACACATTTATATGGGGTTGTCTGGGTAACAACTATATAGTTTTAAACATCAACACCCAGTAACCCACCAATTCTTAATATTAAAAATTACATAAATTTAAAAATTTCAACAATCTTAAAATTACCTATTTTAATTATTTTTAAATTACTGTACTCACATTTCACAAGTATGACTATTATTACATTAAAATTAAAAATTTTCTGTTTTATTAATAAATTAATAATTATACTTTATTTATAAAGCTTCAATGTTAAAAATCAAGTTTCTATTAGTTATAAAATCATTGTTTACTGCATTAAAGGCTAAACTCTGCTATGATAAGTTATTATTGATAACATAAATTGAATTTAGTTTACCAAGTTTCACTTCCCTTTTTTATTCATTTGTCATTTTTTCTTTCATAACATTCCAAGGCAATCCTTTAACCAAACCATCACTTTATTGATAACATGATGACGATAATAAATTTTAACATCTAATGTCCTACATATTCTGCAAAAAATATATCTTTCTAGCTTGAGAACGATTAAACGTAATGGAATTATCTAACTGTCATTCATTACAGCTATCCGTAAAGTTTTTTCTCACACTTGAATCTATAATTTCTAATATTATTTTAGATTCTTTTCTGTCTTCCTTCAACTTCATTGTTTTAATCATCCGACTGTGGTTAGCCATTTAATGACTTTATCAAAACTAAATTTGCCTAATTCTTAAATAATATTTTTTAGAAAAACGAATATCTCATTCTCATCTAGTTAGTGACGTAGCAATCATAACTGGCGCCCGGGGAACGATAACGTTTTTGGATCCTCCGAAAAGTATATAGTAATATAATTATAGAAGACGTTTTCAACGAGATTTCAATACATATTATGTAATATGTTTAAAACAATGAAAAAAGTTAATATGTATTAAAAATATTAATTATTAATAATAATAATTTAATATTATGAAACATTAATACAATTAATCACTATCAATCATTTTCCTGGCCTTTGATGAAGCAAATTTATCAGCAAATTTATCAAAGTCGATCATTTTAAAATTTTCTCTTTCACACATAACAATGCTCAGTCATTTAGGCGACCTTGTCCCATCGCTATTCGTAATTTTAATTTACAGAACGAACGTTCACAGCTAGCAATTGATACTGAAATTTGAAGTGCGGCTCTGAGGTAAGGAAATATGTCTTCTCCATAAGAAATTGAGAGGCAAGAAAGGTTTTTTCGGATTAATTATAAACAATATTCGTTACCTGACTTAAAAAGATGTTGCAAATAATTAGGTACATGTGAATCTTCTGGGTCAGTACTCCCTGACCCCGTATCGTTAGCATTCAGATTGTGCTTACAAACTTTGTTATTTAGGTGTTGAAGATTATTTAATTGTTTTGTAAATAAATATTTAATGCATATTCTTTTATTAATAATATTCAATAAAAAACAATCAATATTTTTGGAATTAAAGAAAACACATTCTCAAAGTCGGTTCCAATTATCAATTGTGGCCCTGAAGAGGGATGTTGGCTCGTTCTCATTTGGCGAAACTGTGAATATATAATTGGCGAAACTGAAATAATAATATTAATATTAATAATAATAATAATAATAATAATAATAATAATAATAATAATAATAATAATAATAAAAATAATATTAATAGTAATAGTAATAATATTAATTTTGTTGGGCTATAGGCCATAAGTTAAACAAAAATGAGAAAATGGTGTAAATTAAAACAAAATAATTAATGTCATTTGGAAATTGTCAATATGGCTGCTGTAACATTAGCACACACCGCAAGCAGAAATCAAAATCAAAAATATTAAATAAAACAAAATAAAAATATAACAAAATAAAATAAAACAAATATTAATTAAAATCATTGAAAAGCCTACAGATGCAGAAAGAAACACAAAACCAAAACATAAAACCGCCAAAACATAGCAAAAGAAGGTTTAGAAAATACATAGGCGGAAGCGGCGACCAAAAATTTAAATATCAAAGACTAAAAACAAAAACAATCAAAGAAAATGGTTAAATAATAAAAAATTAAAAATTTACGAAATATTGAGAAAATAATATCAAAAAATAAGGAGAAAAATAAAATATTTTCAAATAGACTAATAGTAATAAAACCCCCCGAAAAATAGCCGAAAGAAATAATTTCAGACACAAACATTTTTTAGACAAAATATTTAGACATTTGTAGACACAATTGTTTAGAAAATTTTTATGTCAACTTATGACAATTTTTAAAATTTGGTTATCTTGCATAAATATATTTTTCGAAGTTAAAGTTTTGTTATTTTGATTTTATTCTGGATGGTCGCGGCATCTTTTGATGTCGTTGACGAGTTCCTTTAAAATCATATTTATATGTAATAAGTATTGGAATAGAATTTCTGGGAGATCGAATGGTGGCGCTACTTGCTAATTTAGTTTAGCTGGTGTAAGCGCTGTTCAACTATTCTGGATCCCTTGATGATTGTGTCGGGTTATGGCCATTATGCACAGGTCCTGTTCCACAGGCCGTCATTGTACTACCCTACTACGCCTGGCGGAAACATCGGTTGTAGTAGGCACTATAAATTAGGGCAGTTCGGACTCAGTTGAAGAGGAAACAGGATTTATTGTATAAAAAATTTAAAATCTTGACGGAAAATTAATTGTAAAATCGAGTAGAAAGGGATAGGGTAGTTTAAGAACGTAAAGTCAAAAACATTTTCAAAAAGTCGAAGGATGTAATGTGGCAGATGAGAGTATTGTGTATTAAAGTGACCAGAGGGTTTTAACAACTTAAAATCATGGGAAGTATATCGGGAGCTAAGGATCTTTGAATCAAATTTGAAATACAGGGAGTAAATAAATATACAGTGATTAAATAAATCAAATAAGAAATTCATCAGAAAATAATGGCAGAAAGCTGCTCAAAATTTTGAAAGATACTCTAATAAATAATGGGTAAAGATGACAAATAGGTATAGGAGTTGTAGAAAGAGACGATTAAGGACCAGGATATAGAAAGATAAAGATGTAACACCTTCCATTGGCAGTCAAGAACCCGAAAGTGAAAATATCATGAGGAGTAGTTCTAGAAATGGAGCTCACCTGCTCATGGATTTTCAACCCCTATGTACAATACCAACATGGCAATCACCATAGGTACATAGGAGGAATAGAATAATAATTTTGATGGCTTTAAGGTGGAAGTCACACAAAAACCCTAGAAAAAATAAATAAAAATCAACCCTATTCGCCAACAATTTATAGGCTTACAGTTTTCAAAGTAAAAGATGCTAATAAATGTCCTTGAACACACATATACACGAGGGATAGAAAAAATTTGCTTGTTTTAAATTCATAAAAATTTTTGCTAGGGGGGGGGGTTTCGGACTTAGAAAAAAATTTGAAAATATTTATACAAAAATACATGTATTTTTAAAAAAATTTCAAGGTTTCTATTAAATGTACCGTGCACACACACATGTTTGGGGCACAAAATTTTAGGATCTTACACCTGATTAAATTCATTAAAACCTTATATTATAGAAGTTTTAATGAACAATCAATTACAATTATGATTAAGTTTATGAATTAGCCATTTTTCAAATGGCTGGCAGGTAATTTTTTTAATAAAGTATATTTTAGGGCTTGGATTGTGATCACGTATATTTATGAGATCATTATTCAAGCTCTTAAATAATACTTGTAATCATCATTTATTATAAATTTAGTTTTAATTAATTTTTTTAGGTTTTTTTAGGAATTTATGCCAATTTATGTAAATTAATGGAATTATTTTCGAATAAATGTAAGTCCGATTAATTGAAAACTAAAATTTATTAAAATAAAATTTATTATTAAAATGTTTCTATATTCGAATAAACTATTCCTATGTTCCTTGGAAGTTTGTTTTGGTTGCCATCTTTTTTAACTTCTGACAAATCCAAATTTTTGATAATTATTGATTTTATGAGGCTTTGGAAATTTCTGTTAATTTCCAAAATTTATAAAAATCATCATAATTTTCAATGGTATTAATGATTTTGATTTTTTATACTTTAAAAAATTTTTTTTTTAAACTTAAGTTATCGGAAAACTTATGTTTTCCGTATTTTTTAAACTTCTCATTTGAAGGTTCTGGTTCCACTGCTCCTGGTAAATTGCAAATGAGGTAAAAAATGAATCGATTTTAATTACAAGTTAAACGTTACAACGTTACATTGTTATTTCTTAATCTCCTCAAAAACCTAGAGTTTCGATAGATATTTTTGAAGTATCTGAAAAGTTGTAAAAATATTAAATTGATTGAATTTCATGAAAAATCTTACGAAATTATTTCTTAATTTTTTCTACAACTCAAAGTAGAGTTATTGGTATTTTTTTCAAAAATTTTCGGCTTTAATTTAAAAAAAACTTATCTAAAAAGTTACTAAAATTGTTTTATATAGAGTTTTTATTGAATTGAACATTTCTACATTTTGAAAGTTTGCATGCATTAATTACTATATATTATGTGTTTATGTTTAAAAAATATTTTCTTCAATTTCCTTCTTTCCTATAATATAAGTTTTTATTCAGTTGAACAAATTACATGCAGACACGGGTGAGTATGTATGTTCCTATATTATTACTTTATTGATTTTTTCATTTTATTATAGGAGTTTTTAATGAACTGAATCATGTGCATTTAATGTCCACTACACACACACAGGGTAAAAAATGATGAGTCATCGAGAGCTCACTAGAAAAACGATGAGTCATCATAAGGTCACTACTACCTACTAATATATTGAAATGTTTTCAATAAATTGTTTTTTCTGTCCACCGTTTTTAATATAAAATACTACCGTTTTCAAATCATTACCAATAGAATTTAATATACAAGTAAGAAAAAAATATTTCTACCCTTCATACCATTTCAAATAATTTTTTTAAATAGTTTCAATTATTGGTTCTTGCAAATATGTTGAGTTTCATTTATATCTAAATATTCAGTTTGAGAACCATGGATATAAAGTTCAAGATCATTATGTGATCATTAATAGAATTCATAGGAAAAACATTTTTAATGATCCATATTCAATAACTACTTGGAAAAATGGACTATCAAAAATGCATAGTTCAGATTTACCACATATTTTTTATCTATTTTATTTCTATGACTTTTCATACTTTTGCTTATAGATATTTTATCCTTTCTTCGTTTGCTAACAAATAGGATAAACTAATGATTTAGAACTTGTTATGCCATCAGGTTTATCATCTATTATAATATCTTAAGCTGTTTTCATACCAAAATTTCCTAGACGACGAATGCAAATCTACTTATAGTTTTTAACCATCTAGTTCCATACTGTTTACCTATAAAATATGGTAATTATGTACCATTCTGGCTATTACTATAAAAGGATTTAATATACAGGAGTTGGGTGACGATCAAGTCGACTATAAAATTTCAAAGTTTTACTCTTAGAATAATCACAGAGGTCGCTGAACATAAATCGGCACATATATGAAGATCTTTGTCTTGAATATTATCAGCCTGTACAGTTTCAGCACCAGTATTAATTTTAACTGTATGAAAGAAACCCCATATTAAACTAAGGCCTGACAAAAAAGGAGCCGAACAAAATCAAGCGGCTAAAGGAAGTTCGTATTCTAGTGGCAAAATGAAGTAAATCTTTCAAATTGAATAACATATTCTTACACAGTTTCTCATATGTATTTTGTTTTTCTTAATTATTTAATTCCCACTGTTTTATTTTAAATATAGTTACAAGCTATTCAGTTTATTATTCGATGTTTTTATTGTTATTTTTTGAAAAAAGATTTGAAATAGGCGTGGAGTTCTCGTTTTACTGAAGGGCCCACACTGACTACCTAAGACCTACGATAAGTAGTGTCTATTTTTGAAACTTTATTCCCTTAACGTGTGCCAAGCAGTTGTAATTTCTTTTGTAATATTTTTTAACAAAACTTTTTAATTTCTTAAAATTGCTTCAATTTACTTAAAATAAAAAAGATATAAAACGTTTTATTTTTGAACTTCATATTTAATTTTATTGGTATTCAAAATTCATATTATAATAATTTTGATTGTATTTGCATATATATATATATATATATATATATATATATATATATTAGAGTTACCAGTTTTATCGGAACTCCTAGTATTTAAAACATCCATAACTTTAGATAATAACAATTTCAAATAATTCGCTAAACTAAAATATATTTTTAAAACGTTAGATAAAACAAAATCTTTCTAAAGAGATTTTCTGATATATAAATACGCTCAGCAGATTTTCAACATTCCACACAACATAATATTAATTTATTTACTTATGAATTTTAAATTTATTTAATCTAAAATATTATCTCACATTTATTCAAATATCTATTATAAATAAAATATAATAAAATAAATATGTTGAAAGTAAATTAAAATTATGGGTAATAGTTTTCACTGTAATATGACAAACGATAATGGATTTCTATTACAAAATTTAACACAAATGGATATATGCATTATATAGAAAATAAATTTGATAAACATTGAATATGTATTTTTATCAAACCAAACTATTCAATTATTTTTATATAATTAATATAACAAAATAAGTTATGTAATATTTTTAACTCATAAAAAGCTGAGTTTATTGCAATTTTACCATACAAATTGAATTGTGGATTGAAGTGTTAAAAAAATATGTAAACTTAATTATAATTTCGAGTGCAAAATTAATTTAAATTTCAAAGATGTTAAACTCGGTTTTCAGAAAAATATTGAAATTGATACTGTTAGTCATCTAGGCAGTCCTGTGTGTAACAGTGCAATAAACCCAGCTTTTTAATAGTTGAAAATATTACATAACTTATTTGGTTATATTTTTATCAATAATACTTTCGAGTCAAAATGGCTAATGTGTAAAAAACATTCCTTGAGTTATATTGGTACGCATTATTTATAGTGAGGTTTCTAAAATAATTTGTAATGCTGTATGTGTTTATATTAATAGAATATGATATACAGCATTATTGTCAATATTTAATGTTATAGATTATAAGGTATAATCAAAACATTATTTGTGAGACGTACTTATAAAATTTTGCAGCCATCTTTATATTGACTGCATATTAAATGGAATATTTAAAACATATTTTGCATACGTACTTTGAGTATAGTCTGTGTTAGACTCAATTAAATTCAAATCTTCTAATATTTATTAATTACAAAATACCAATTCAACATTTTCTCTGATAATCTGAAAAATTAAACAAACCGTGGTAGTATCAATATATAAACAGACGTGGTAATTATTATATATTGATATAGTTATGGGTAACAAATATCAATATTAATTTAATTTAAAATACTTTAATATAATTTATTATAATATGAAATTATTTAATATAAATTTTAATACACAAATTTAACACAATTATTTCAACTAGCTGATCACACTTATAACATTTAAACTATATTGTTTTTAAATGTGAGTGTTAGATCTCCTTACGTTCCATTTCTTTAAAATGCTTTGCATTTTTAAAATTTTTTGTTTTGGTCCTCCCATTTTTGTCTGTTAATAAATAACTTTTTACATGATTTGGTTTTACTACTGTATAAAGTCCTTCATATCTCTCGTGATATTTTTAATAACCTCTTTGTAATATAATTTGTAGAATAATTTGTAGTTAGAACCTTGTTTTTCTGACAAGCTTCATAGTGATAAGTTTGGTTCGTTCAACAGTTGAAAAATATCTACGAGATAACATAATTTCATGTTCCACGCTGTACTTGAATGATTGAACTAGATCACTATTTTTACTTTATAAAAAGGCAGTTATATCTTCTCTCAGTTCATATATTCCTCTAATATCCGACTCATGGATAAACTGTGCACTTCCGCTTGTTTTAATAATGTTTTATGAGGTGATTTCATTTCCACGCACAACCATTCAAATAATCTTGAATTCAGTGCACTTGATTTTATATAATTTAGCGTTTTAACAGCTGTTATTAATACTTGATTTAAATCAGCACTAATATTTTTACTCACTAGCATTTCTCGGTATATCATACATTGTGTACCTATTACATTCAAAGCTACTTCTTTAATTTTTGCGACTGATCCTAGATTTTTACCAGTCATGTTAATTGCACAATCAGTACATATTAAAATACAATCTACCATTTTTAAATCAATACTTAAAAAAATAACACGATATTGTTGTAAAATTTTAATGAGCAGTTGTATGCCCCTTTATTTTCAAGCATTTTAAAAACTCTTCCTTAATTTAACTTTCATCTCAATATACATATCTAATATAAATAAGTAAAAACGATTTACTAAAAATATCTATCGACTCATCAAATTGAAGAGCATATGTTTTTGATTTTTTTGATTAGTTGCTGCTTAAAGTTTAAACATCGAGTGAATGGCGGAACAGTTATTTCTTTAATTTCTCACAAAGTTTACAGTAAGTTAATAAAATAAAAATATTTATGTTTAACTCTAAACTAAAAAAGATATTAATGTCTATAGATCTATTTTTACTTACCATAACATGTATAACAAAAATATTAAGAAATATATATATATATATATATATATATATCAAATAGTAGAAGGATGTAATGTGGCAGATGAGAGTATTGTGTATTAAAGTGGCCACAGAGGGTTTAAACAACTTAAAATAATGGGAAGTATACCGGGAGCTAAGGAACTGTGAATCAAATTTGAAATGCAGGGAGTAAATATATATATATATATATATATATATATATATATATATATATATAAATAATTAAATAAATTTGGCAACTATTTAATTAAAAGATAACGCCAATAAAAAACTTTTCGTACGATATATTTCGATAGCATAGCTATCATCTTCAGGTACTCAAAACCAACTAAAAATATTATGAATTAATATTTAATTTAAACAAATTATTTTTTATTAATTTAATTTTGTCATAAATAAATATTTATAAAATATATTCAATTCACTTTTAATTAATGCGTGTGTAAAGTAGGGCCATGAAAAGTTTACAAATATTTTTTCTACATCTTTAAGCCAAAATTTAAAATGAAATCAACCGAATTTTTCTAATGTTTAAAATTGTTTTGAAATTCTAACTGAAACTCACAGAAAAAAATCTATGGTTTTTCTCCAATGCTTTTAATATTAAAATTCAAATTCGAATGAAATGTCTCTCGGAACTCTAGGGTTCCGTGGAAGATAGTTTGAGAAAAACTGCCATAAAGCATTCGTTTTTTACCACTGCAAAAAATCCAATAAGTCCTCAATTCCATACATAGATAGCAAACTTATATGAATACGACTTCGAGCTGAAATAAAGAGCAAGAGAAAAACACGGTAATGGATGGATTGTCAAGAATTAAAGGAGATGTTTGTGCACAATGTCTGACAAGACATGGAGATGCCAAACAAGAGAAAGCTAGAGTTTGGTATATGTTTGTTTTGCGAAAAACAAAGACAATGTAAAGAATGCAAGAACTCAATAGAAGAACTGTAAGTTCAGAAAAATAATTGAATTTCTGCAAGATAAGGGTTAAGATTCATGATTATCTCGAATGATAAACTTTGCTATACAACTTTTGTCTGATAATATAATTAGGTATCTTGTCTCCATTGGTAAGAACTCCGTATTAATTAATCTACTATTGCTCAGCAATATCTTCCTATCATCCAAAATTGCCGTGAACTTCCACAATCTGCTCTTTTCACTTATCCTTTCATTTTTTCCAAGTTTTCCAGTTTCTTCCATAAATTCCTTTTATTGTTCCATCTTTATTGTTGAAGTTCTGACATTCTGACCTCCCCAACCGTCAACATTCCTCTTTCTCTTTTTTCTTTTATTTTTCTCGTGTTTAAAACAAATCTTTCAACCCAAGCTTGAACTCGGACTAATCTTTTCCAAGACGAAAAAGTTTCTACTTGAAAGCAATCGGTATTCCCCTTTCTTACTTGATCAATTGTTTTAGCTACCATCTTAGTGGCCTTTCTCAATTCCTCCCCACAAAACATTGTTCGTAGCTTCATGTTCATTGATCTTGGATTTGGGCAAGACTTTTTTAAAATTTCTATTTATAATTCAGAACCTTCCCACCATAATTTATTATTAATTAATTCTTTTGCTGACAGTCCTCTTGACTCTAAATCTACTGGGTTCGTCTTTGTCGGTAAATAGTTCCAATTTTTCAAACCCAATTCCGTTTGCGACAAACGTTTTGAACAACCATGCATTGTTTTGAATCAAATAGATCACGTCTTGACTGTCTGACCAAAATATAATTTCCGTCATCGGTTTGCCAAAACTCCCCGAAACTCTCCTAGCTAATTTAACTCTAGCACAAGCTAGTTCTAATCGTGGGAAGCTTATTATTTGAACTGGAACTACCTTAGCCTCGTACTTGACCAACTTCCCATCTTTCTCCTATAGAAATCAATTATACGACATATCTTTTGATACAATGTTTACCTGCAAGTACAATTCTGAAATATCGCAAACTAGGGCAACTGAAAACCTTCAAAATCTCACCAAGATATGGAAAATGTCATTCTGCATTTTAGTCCACTCCTACCATGTCGTTAAACCCTGTTCCCAGCTCCGGCTCGTAGCGTGTTCGAAGTGTGCAATGCACACAGGCACCGAGGGCACATAAAAGTAAAAGGCGCCTATTAGACAATATGGAAATTTAATTTTAACAAAAAGTATTGACAAATAAAATATTTTAAAGTTTTTAATCACAATTTTTTTTATTTTTCAAATGAAAAAGCGCCTCCAAGACAATTAATTTGTAACGATATTTTGTATTTATACCTATTTTCAGGCATTGAAATTTGCTTTCGGTTCTTTGGTTTTAAGGTTCTTTGAACCATTCTAATTTAGTAAAATATTAACTTAAGTGCTTTGTACCAAAGAGCATATAACAAGATGAGATAAAATCTCATATAAGAAATTGAATTTGAATTTAATTTTATGAAAAACTGAGTCCCACAAAAAAATATTAATTTCATACCATGTACCAATTTATTCGAGGATTAAATAAGAAACAAACTTACGAATGTAAATATTTTTTACGAATACATTCTTGTAATAGTAATTCTTGGTATATGCTCTTTGTTTGAGTTTTGTTCTATTAGCGCCACATAAAAATATTGTCAGTTAATTTTCATTTTCAAATTTTGGAAGGAAATTTGCATTTCATAGGTAAGTGCAGGCCCGGCTCGTGGTCCAATACAAGCTTACATTAACCAGTACCCAAAAGACAGTATTGGACGATCATTTAACACAATACATTTTCATCGAAAAACTGCAACAATGTGAATCATTTGATAGAACCTGGCTTGTATATTCATAAAAGGTAGATCGGGTGTTCTGTTTTTGTTGAAAAATATTTAGTAATGATGAATTTTCCTTAGCAAAAGGAGGCACAAATGATTGGGGTCACATAACAATAATTTTAAAAAGACATCAACAAAGTACTGAGCATTTTCATTGCTATGGAAAATGGATTGAGCTTAAAAAGTGGATTTGTCTAAAAGCGTTGATTGTCTAGCTAATAAATTATACTTGAGTGAAGTTAACATTGGAATGAAGTGCTCAAGCTAATAATGTCAATTATTTTAATGATGGCCTCAGAAAATATTGCATTTAAAGGATCTTTAGATTGACTATTTACCGAAAATAATTGTAAATCTTTTAAACTTGTTGAGTTGTTTTCAAGATTTGATCCGGTGTTAGAGAAACATGTTAAACGAGCCGTAGAAAATCCACAAAAGACTCATTACTTGGGAAAAAATATCCAGCAAGAAATTATTTTATTGCTCTCCAAAGCTACAAAGGATAACATTTTGGAAATTGTCAAAAATGCAATGAATTTTTCCGTTATTGTAGACTGTACACCTGATGCCAGCCATAAAGAACAGATGTCAATTGTTCTGCGTTACGTCAACATCACAAAATCAACCGAAGGTAATAATGCTAGTGTGGAAATTAAAGAAAGTTTTTTGGAATTTATTAACATTTTGGATACAACCGGAGCGAAGAAAAATTAAATTCTTTGAAGCAAAATGGCTTATGTATTATGAATCTTCGTGGTCAGGTCTACGATAATGGAGCTAATATGCGTGGAAGGAAAAACGGTTTTCAGTCTCATATTGCAAATATCAATCAAAGGGCTTTCTTCGTTGCATGTGCCTACCACTCCTTAAATTTAATCGTTGTTGATGCAATAAAAGGAGCAATTGGAAAAGGATGCACTTACACGCATAACAGCTGAATCAATCGCATCAAAATTAGATAATTTTGAATTTATTTGTGGTCTAATAATGTGGTAGGATATTCTAACAGAAGTAAATTGTACGAGTAAATTTTTACAATCGCAGAGCATGGATGTGAAATCAGCAGCTAGTGTGTTGAAACAATACAACTGAATTTTTGATTTCTTATAATTCCGAAGTCTCTTTCGAGAAATATATTTCACAAGCTAAAGTATGCGCAATAGATACGGACTTGTCTAATGATTTTAGGGCTGAGGTAGAAAACCGGATCCGAAAAAGAATGCTTTTTTTGGAGAGGGGACAGAAGTATCCGAGTCCAATAATCCTAAAATAAAATTCACAAATAAATCTTTTGATGGACTATTTACAATAGCAATTGCGTAAATGAAAGAACGTTTTGAATCGTTTTCAAGTGTTATGAAATCCTTTGAACTTTTGTATGATATTAAAAAGTTTGATGAAATGGAGAACAATGAACTCTTTGACAAATGTAAATTATTAAAAACAGCATTAACTTATAAAGAAAGCAAAGATCTTGAATCAAACGAACTACAAAATGAGCTGAAATTGTTGTCTCGAAAAATTGAAGATGATGCTAACCCAGAGAACATTTTGAAATGGATTTATAGCAATAACGTTGAAGAACTCTTTTCAAATGCACTGATTGCATTAAGAGTGCTATTAACTTTCCCGTTTCAGTTGCTAAAAGTGAAAGAACTTTTTCTAAATTAAAAATGATTAAAGATTACAAGCGATCAACAATGGGCAAGAAAAATTGAATGGTTTGGCAATAATTTCCATAGAATCTGAAACGGCCAAATCTATTAATCTTGATGTGTTGCGTAAAGATTTCGCTAAAATTAAAGCCAGGCGAATCCCTTTTAGTAAATAGTCATGTTTTATTTAATTATTTTTTTAATATTCTGTTATGTTATTCTAATGAATTTTGTTTCGTTTTTGTTTTGTTATTACTTGGATTATTTAATTTTTGATTAATAAAGAACTACGTTTTAATCAAAACTGTTGTTGATCAATTCTTTTGACATAAATGAACCAATTTCGTCAATTTTGCAAATCTTTTTCATCTGCTCCTCCAATACATCTACTTGACTAAAAAAGTCCTGATAAACTTACTTTGATGGTTGTATAACACCCCAACTCAAAGTACTGCCAATGCACGTCCAACTTCCAAGTCTCTTAAATCTCCATCACGAACTGGTCAGAAATTATCGATCTGATCCATGATCTCCAGATAATTGCGTTCATCCAACCATATCTTCTATCGAGCTTCTCCTTCACCATTTTGTAACCCGCGGATAAAAATCACAAATTATCGATCAATCTAAACGGTTCACCGCTGAGATATAACCAAAGATGTAACATATTTTCATCACCCCCACGTAGGCACTATCCGCATACGTACCAAAAGGCAGCTTTGCAAGTTTCAAATTCTCTTTCCTTCCAGTTAAACACCTGAATTCTTAACTTCAAATTTTAATTTAATTTTCCAATTGCTGGCTTTGTTATACCTTGAATACTATCTCGAAGAACTTGTCAGTGATGCTTGGCTCCTACTTTTCTTTCCATAAATCTTGAAAATAATATTTAATTAATTTTTGATCTGTAATATGGAGAGGCTGGAAAGTAACTGGACCGGTCGTCATCCTCTTTTTTGATGCGTGACTCTCCAAAGAGAACCACCCTTTGCTACCATGGTAAATTCCATCGTTTAACAATGGATATCCAAGATCATTAATTTCGAAAAATGTAATATCTTCATCGCAATAGACAGGTACCAATTCTTTTGGGGAACTACCAAATTTTCTGTGCCATGATTTTCGCATAGTTCTATTTCGAGATTTTTCTTGTGAGGAATTAGGAGGTTTCACCTTTGAAGCATTAGCTAATTGTGCTTCTTTTATATTTTTAACAACAGTTGTTATTCCACCAGCTGCTCCTGCTGCAGCTGTAATTCCTCCAAAGATTAATGGAAATAAAGCTGCTAAAAGTAAAATTCCTCCAAAATGTTCAGCTTCTTTTTGTTTAATTTCTGCTATTTTCATTTTACCAATGTCTGATTTTTTACCATCATATTCACTAGCTGCAGGTTTGTTTGTTTCTATTATTTTTCTTATTTTTTTTACTAAATTATGCCGCTGCATCAACTCTATTTATTGGCTCTTCTCCATGTTTAGGATTATAATTTTTTTCAAGTCTTATATCTAAATGAGTTCCTGGTGGGTAGTAGTAAAACACCCAGATCCAGCCACACCACCATAAAACACACGTAAAATCCCTATCCAGAAGCAGTTTTATCTGGAGCCAAAAATCGTTTTTTTAGCCTTAACCAGCCAAGTCATGTGGGGTACCCTATGTCCTCCATGCCCCCTAATTTGTGGTATGGCTAGATCTGGGTGTTTTACTACTACTTCTAATTGTAAATTACCTGTAAACCGGGTAAAAATCTTTTTGTGGGTTTATTTCCATAATCTATTTATAGTAACATAAATTGTAACCATAGAAACACACACACATACATATACATACACACATACAGAGGAGATTCTGTTAAAAGTGTATGAAAATGAAGAAAATAATTAAATGAGAAATTGAATAAAATTATTAAATAAATGGAAACTATAAAAATTGATGAAATTCAAGAAAATAGCGAGAATAATGATTTGGATGAAAATTGGGATATTAAGGATTTTGATTTAAATATGAATTCAAAATGGTTTAATTAATTATTATTTTTAAAGAATGAAAATTATTAAGATTAAAAAACAAAAAAAATAAAATCTTATTACAAAAACTAGAATTAAAAAATGGAAAAGAGTCAAGAAAATAAAGGTACCCAAAATTATTTTTGTTTGCCTTGTAATCAATCATATAAAAAAGAAACAACTTTTAAATCTCATCAAAAAAGTAAAAAATATTTACAAATTACAAATCAATTAGATAATAAAATGTGAAAAATGTGATGGGAGATATTTAATTTCTGGTTTTAAATCTCATTATAAAGCATGTAGAGGTATAAATCATCGTTTATATAAAAAAGAAGGGAAAGAAAATTATTTAAAAAAACAAGAAGAATTAAGAGAGATGGAGGAGAAACAATACGGACAGCATCAGCGAGAAATAGAACAAAAGGGTTTAGATACTGTTCTTTTAATTAAACAAGTTGGTTCAGCTCAATCTGGAAGAGTTGGTGTTAAAGAATATATATAGTAAATTTAAACATTAAATTCCGTGTTCTTACATGCGGTTTATGACCGTGTAGAGAAACACGATAATCCTTTAAATATCACAGTTTCCTCTAAATTTTTCTATTTATATAATAGACCAAATGATTAAATAATAAATAAAATATATAAAAGTTTAGAACAAGAGTTAGAAATTAGAACAAATTATATTTCAGGTAGTGATAGGATTTTAGTTGCATTTGAAAAAATAGATTTAAATATTTGGAAAGCAATTCCATTCTCACGAAAACCATATATTCCAACTCCTAGAAGTATAAGAAGTAAATATATTATTAATGTACAAAATAATGATGATAAATGTTTTCAATGGGCAATTCTTTCAGCTTTACAAAAAGATCATTCATATTTGGTATCAAAATATGCACCATTTATAAATGAATTGATATGGCCTGATAATAATGATTTAATAAAAGATAAATTTTCAATTTGTCAGATTTGTCCATTATATATTTCTCCAATGGATCATATTGAAAAACTATTCATCTATTAATAATTAATTAATAAAATATATATATCATTATGTTTGGATAAAATATTTTCAAGGATTTTTAAGTCAACAATTTTCTAAATATTCAAGAAATATTCTTGCACGTGAAAGATGTTTTCGTCATACTTCATCATTAGATATGAAACTAAAACATGATCGACTTTGTAAAGAAAATAAACCTGCAGTAACAAAAATGCCAGCATACCAGAATAATAAAACATGTTTTAAAAAATACTCAAAATTATTAAAACCATTAGAATTTCTTATGGTGATTTTGAAGCTATAAATAAAGAATCTAATACAATAGAACAAATTGAAAATATTTTAGAGAAAGAAAATTACTCAAAATATAATTATATATTTAATGAAAATGAGACCGAAAGTAACAAGAAGAAATGTATTTTAGAAAATATTTCTTACACAATTAAACTTTCCGAACAAATTCCATCAGCATATGTTTTATTTAAAAACAAATTATCCAGATTTAATACAAGATCGTGAAATTAGTTATAGAGGACCAGATGTTTTAGAACATTTTGTAAAAACCATTAATGATTTAGAACATGAAATGTTTGAAATAATTAATGATAATAATAATGAATTAAATGAGTCCAGAACAAAAAATAGAATTTCAAGAAACAAATAACTGTTGGATGTGTAAAGAATCATTTAGTATCGATCAATATCAAGATCAAAATGATAAAATTCATGATCATGATCATTTTATTTCTCAAAATAATTATCGTGGTGCAGCACATAAAAGTTGTAATATTAATTGTGTAAAATCAGAAAAAATACCAAAAGTTTTTCATAATCTTACTGGTTATGATGTTCATATGCTAATAAAAGCTTTAGCATCAGCTAAAAATAAATTTAATATAATTAGTAAAACTAATGAAACATATATTAGTATTGATTGTGGTTGTTTTAGATATATAGATTCATTAGGATTTTTTGGAAAGAGTCTTGAACAAGTTTCAAAATCTTTATCCCAAGAAGAGTTTAAAATAACTAATAAATTTTGTCAAGATCCAATATGTAAACAAAAAGTAATTTATCCATATGATTATATTGATTAATTTGAAAGATTTAATGAAACAGAACTTCTACCCATCAAACACTTTTATTATATTTTAAATCAAAGTAATATTAAATTAGATGAATATGAACATGCACAAGAAATGTGGAGAAAATTTAATTGTATGAATCTTGCGGTTTATACTGATTTATATTTTAAATTAGATTTGTATATTTTGGCAGATTGTTCTGAAAAATTTCGATCTATATCTTTATTAGAACCAGATAATTTTATACCTTTACCATCAATGGCATGGGATGTATAATTATATCAAACAAATAATCATTGGAATTATTAACTGATTTAGACATGTTTTTATTAATAAAGAAAAATATCCATGATGGAATTTCATCAAATATGGGATCAAGAAAAATAAAAAAAAATAATATTAAACAATGTTATGAAAGATGTTGCGATGATGTAATATTTGAAATTAAAGATGAAAAAAATATTTTAGAGACTAGAAATAATCTAACTGAAATAAAATATTTTGATGCAACGGCATATATAGAATATCCTAGGGAAATACATGATAAAACCAAACATTTCCCATTTGCTCCAGTAAAAAGAATAGTAAAATATGAAGAATTATCCGAATGGAAAAAATTAAAAAATCCAGAAAAATATGATTCTTCAGAAAAGTTGATTTGTGATCAACATGATAAAAATTTCTATTTGCTTCATTATAGAATGTTACAATTTTATATTTATCATGGTATGAAGATTAAAAAAGTACATAATATAATTTCATTTAAACAAAAACCAGAGATGGAACCTTATATTAATGGGAATATAAAAAATAGAGTATTAGCAAAAAGGAATAAACAAGTTTTCCTAGATACAATATTGAAATTCTTGAATAAATCAGTATTTGTAAAGACTGTGGAGAATCAAGACAAGTATAGGAATATAAAATTATTTACAAAATTTTAAGACATACATTTAAAAGTGAACAAGTTTTCTCATCTAATTTAACAGCAGTTGAAATTGGTAATTATGAAAAACTTTATAATAAACCTATTTATTTAGGATTAAGTGTTTTGGAATTATCTAAATTTCAAATGTATGAAGTATATTATGATGTTCTCCTACCTCATTTTCAAATGGACACTGATTCATTCTTTTTAAAATTTGAATCATATGATGTAGATGCAGAAATAAGAAATAATCCCCGTTTAAATAGGTATTTTAATAAAAGCGGGGAATTATTCTCGTATAAAGATGAGAGACCAAATAATATTATAAATGAAGCAATATTTATTAGGGTGAAACAATACTCATTAAATACTCAAATTCCATGTGGAGATAACATAAAAAATAAAGGTATCCAAATAACCATGACGAAATTAATGAATCATCAAATGAATGATGAATGTATTATAAAAATAAATCAAGATTTGAAATTGTACATGCGATTAGAAGTATATTACATGATGTAAGTAGTATGATGTGAGCCATCAGATATGGGTCAACCCCTCTAAAAATATTAAGGTAAAAAATTTTTTTTTTAAGTAAGTCAAAAAAGTAGGTGAAGGTCGTTTTAAGGTCATTTTAAGGTCAAATTTAATTTATAAAATCTATAAAGTTTATTTAGGTAGGTCAAAAATTTAAACTATATAGATTATTTTAATAATAATATATAACCTATATAGTTTATTTATTTATGTCATATATTTTAAAACTATATAGATTGTTTTAATAATAATTTACTGTATAATCTATATAGATTATTTTAATATTAATAATAAAATTAATAATAATAATAATAATAATAATAATAATTTAATGTATAATGTATATAGTTTATTTATAAAGACAATGATAAACAATATTACGTCAAGTGTCATGGCTATCAAAACCCAACTTGGATATCATCATCTCAAATAGAATGAACGGTTTTTCACTATTTTACCAAGCGATAGTTGTCCATTAATTCATCCGAATAATTACGCTAGTAACTTTATCGTTAAGTTACAAAGTTCTATTTACTTAGATCTCAATTGGGAAGTTGCCTTGATTGATTATACATTTATGTACAACACATTTCCATTCTATAGTAATTAAGGATTGAATATAAATCAAATGCATTCAAGTCAGTTAAAGATTTTTTTGACATTGAAATTAATAAAGAACAACCGATAAAACAATTAAATGAAGAGTGTTACATGTACGTTACCAAAGGAGTTTTACATATTCATTGTAATTTTCATCCATTTGAAATAACATTTGAAGATATGGAATCTATAAAACGTTTGAGAATTCCAGAACCAAAAATCACAAGTCTCAATGGTACATTTCAAATAGTGTTATCCCCATATGAGAAAGAACAAGTAATCAATTTTAAATTAACTTACAGATGTTTAAAAGATTCAGTGTTTACATTGACTAAGGATTTATATATACGGATACTTGAAGATTTAATGTTTTATTTAATGAATAATTGCACAAATATTTTCAAATCTATTGAATTACATAAGGATATCTTGAAATTCGTTCTAGGTGAAAACACAAAAGAAACTGTTTTCTATAAAAACTTGGTAAACACATTTGGATTACAGAAACAATTATATAATGAATCTCAATTTCTTGGTATTTGCAAAGGAAAATTATTTAATCACAATCAACAAATGCTCATCTATAGTGATATTATTGAGCCAATAAACGTTGGCGATTCATTAATTCCACTTCTGAAAGCTGTATGGATTAAAAAGAAGAACAAGATAAAGTTGTACAAATACAAATTGAAAATCCCATGTATTTAAATTTTGGAAGAACATGTATAAACAATATAGAAATTAATATACGCGATTATAGTGGAAAATTAATTCAATTTGCAAAAGATTCAAAAACATACATAACTTTACATTTTAGACATGTCTAATTTTGATATATTTTATCTTTATGCCAATAATCAAACTGGTGGTGAATTACCTTATTTTGTTGGTAAGCAATATAGTTCTTCAATATAGACGGTTATAAACTATTGGTCGATTTGCATTACCTATTCCTAAACGTATAGGAAATTTTGGTATGAAAACTGCTAAAGATGTAATAATGAATAATGCCAAACTCTTATCAATTTTAAAATCTAATGCTACATCTGAATTCAAAGAAGCAATACCAGAAGTAATTTCTGCGGTGGCATCAAATGATAAAGAAAAAGAAGTGTTAAAATGTTTGAATGATAAATCTGATTTAATTTATAGTGATGTAACTAGATTATATTCTGGAATCATGACGCAATATTTACCAATTATCAACTCCGAAAGATATTTTTTAGAAGTTGATTTGGAATATCCTGAAGAAATTCATGATAAAACAATGTACTTTCCATTGGCGCCAGTAAAAACAAAAATAAAATATGAAGGATTATCAACATTCAGCTATTTAATTATTATGCACTCAATATGACAAAGAAAAATATTTATGTCATTACAGAAATTTACAATTTTATCTTCGACATGGAATGAAATTAAATAAAGTTTATAATATTATGTTTTTGTACAAAAACCATTTATGAAAAGTTTTATTGAGGATAATATTAAAAATAGAAAAGAAGCCACATCAAACAAGGATGGATTTGGTAAAATGTTGTATAAATTATTAAATAATGCAGTCTTTGGTAAAACTATGGAAAATATAGATAAATATGTAAATATAACTTTTTTAACAAATAATCCTCAAGATTTAATAAAATATTCTAAAATGCTTTCAACACTAACATGTAAAAGTTGTGAAAGATTTTCAAATGAATTAGTTGCTGTTGAGATTGGAAATTATACAAAAGCTTATAATAAACCAATGTATTTTGGATTCAGTATTCTAGAATTATCAAAATTACAAATGTATAAAATGTATTATGATATATTACAACCACATTTTAAGGATAGAATTGCTTTACATTTAATGGATACTGATTCAATGTTTTTAGAAATTAAAAGAGATAAAAAATCTGACATTTATGAAGATTTATTTGAAGAAATCAAAAAAGATGTAAAATTAAATAATTTAATAAATGAATCTGGTGAATTATTCACATATAAAGATGAAAAACATGGAAATCCAACATTAAGTGTTGTTACCATTAGATCAAAACAATATGCATTAAAAATGATTAAAGATGAAGAAAATAAAAATAAATGGGTTAAAAACATCAAATTTAACTATTTTAAAAATTGTGTTGATGGTTAATGTGGGAAACAAGTTGAAATAATTCATAATCTTAGATCATAAAGTCATGAAATTTATCTTGAGAAATTTTTAAAAACAATATTGGATAATAATGATGATAAAAGATGGATTATGGATGATGGAATTACAACTTTACCATTTGTATATTATGGAATTAAAAACTAGATTTTTTTATGTGCTTTCAAAATTTCCTTGTTGCTAAATTTACAAAAATATTTTTCTCGAGTTGTCATAATTTAAATTTTAAATTTTTTAAATTTTTAAATTTTTATAAAATTAAATAGTTTTAATATTTATAAAATTAAAAATTTTTATGAAATTTAATATAAAGGATTTCCCAAGTAGTGTGTTTTTAAGCATTTTCAGTGAATATCCTTTATTGAGAGAATTAGGTAGTTTGTTAGTTTCGCATTTTTAAAAATTACCAATATTCTGAAAAAAAATTGGTAAGTTTTGAAAATTTTCAAAAATTTCGGTTTTTACAGATTTCTCGGGTGGGGTCCATGAGATGAAAATGCTTAAAAAAACACTACTATCATACACTACTTCGAGTTTAACTTTCAAACATTGTAATGTTACTTCTTTATCATTATCGAGAAACACACACTCAAAATTTCAATAATGATATTTATTGTGCAATTTATATGCAAATTATATTGAGAAATATGGGTTTTTGGATAAAAACGTAAATTATGGTATAACACTTGAAGAATTTAAAACCAAATACCCATTCTTTACATTTGTTTTGGCCCCTGAATAAAAGTCAATTACCTCAAAATGGAGGTCTGCGACTGGATATCAAATTTTCAAAACCTACAGCCGAACCAGTACATGCCATAATATACGGTGTATTTGAAAATAAAGTGCAAATTACTGCAACTAGAACTGTTTTGGTTTGATAATAAAGAAAGTAACCGAAATGACGAAATTTGTCATGGAGTAAGTTTACTTGTAACTATTGTTATTATTATAAAATTTCTGTTCAGATAAATCAAATTGGTACTCAAATATTGGGTAAAGAATATGTCTGAGTGTATCCATTAGACAAAATTCCCTATTAAAAAAACAATCAGGCTATAGTTGTCAACACTCATTTATCAACTTTTGGAGGAGAACATTGAATTTCTGTCTATATAAAACCAGATAAAGTATATGTTTTCGATCCTATGGGTTTCTATTATCCTGCTCTATCGATTCAAAACCAGTAACTATTGGAAAACCAATTGATTACAACAAAATTTGGTTTCAACACCCGTTAACTATTACTTGTGGTCAACATCGGGTAATTAACTTTTTAATAAATTATTTTGAGTAAAGTACAAAATGAAAATACTTATTGATTTATTTCTCAAAAATATATACAAAAATATATACTACAAAAATATATACAAAAATATATACAAAACTATATACTACAAAGAAATAAATTGAATAAAATGTAACTAAGATATTTGAAAACTAAATTTTTAAAATCAAATTTAATTACATAGGTTACTTTAAAAATAGATACTTTAAAAAGATTCATGTCAAGATAAATCAATAAAATATGATAGTAATATATTTTCTTAGTCATTTTGAAATTATGACTAATTTTAAAGAGCATTGAGTATTTATTTCAAAGGGTGACCAATCAAATCGTGCATTTGTCTAAATTGTACACCAGTTGTTGTTTGTTTGAATTAAGACTTTGTATTAAATTCGCTATTTACAAAAAATCACTAGTTCTAATAGTTTAAATAAAATTTAAACTATTTACAAAAAGTCAAAATAAACTACTAAAATGATAAAAAAAACCCCTGATAAACTGCAAACATTTATTGACTAAAATAAACATTCAATGACAATTTACTATTGTAGAGTAATGGTATTTCTTTAATTTAGATTTTAATATCCAAATCACATATTTTCTTCTTCAGTTCAAGCATGCATCGCATTCATATCGACAAATTGTGCAATTATCAACCTTTGGCAGGTCTTAGTGGACGTCCTGTAGATATTCTTGAAGCACCAACTCCAGATCAATTTCTGTTGCCAGCAATATTCTAAACGGGATCATTTTCGTCGCTCAAAAACTCAATTCTGTCAGGACATTTTGAAATAGTTCATCCATTTTTCATCCATTATCAGCAAATGAGAAGTAATCAAAATATTTCTGTTCTAACACAAAAACCTTTCCACTCGAAAATATATTGACACACAGAGGGTTATATTGTGACAGTCTCAAAGCGGGAAATATTTCTGGTTCAAACATACAATCGGTTTGTTGAGACAATAGATTAATCATATTTTTAGATTTATAGTAACTTTTATTGATTTTAATTCAATATTGGTGATTTTATACTGCAACTCATTCATAATTAGCGGTTTCTTACATCCCATTATTCGACATTTTCCTGATTTAAAAAAATATAATACTATGTTTTCCACTTTTGTCAACAATTTGCTAAGGTTTTCCACTCGAAAACTCATATTGCTCATATAAGTCTTTCTTCGGTAATTTATATTAGATAACATGAATAGTAAATAAATTTAATTAATCAGTATATATATATGTGTATGATTTTATCAAGAGTTCATTCAATTTATTAATATAAATAATACCTAAAAAATTTTTTTTTTGATAATGGAATTAAGAAATGATGTAGTTTATCAAATTGTTGGTCCAAGTGACAGTGGAAAAACTTTATTTGTTTGTAAATTATTAAAATCAAATTTATTCACATCTAAATTCAATAAGATTTATTAACACAGGGGCGCAGATGAAGAACATAGATTAATTCAAGTTAACTTTTGTAAGCTGAAAAACATAAAAATTTTTAAGGGATTCGATAAAAATTGGTCAAGTCGATTACAAAAATGTGATGTTATTATCATTGATGATATATACCAGGAAACAAATAAAGAAAAAGATTTCAACAATTTATTCACAAAAACCAGTTATTTTTATAACTCAAAATCTAATTCATCAAGGAGGCAACCATCGAACACGTAATTTAAATGTACAATATTTAGTGGTTTTCAAAAATCCTAGGGATGCTACTGTTATTGATTTTCTCTAGAGACAGGCATATCCAAATAATAGAAACTTTCTAATTAGTTCATTTCAAGATGCGACCAAAAACCACATGGTTATATTTTTCTCGATTTCACTCAACAATGTCCTGATGAATTACGGATTAGAAATGATATTTTCAACAAAGATGGGGTTATGGTTTATAAATGGTTTATAAAAAATAGTCAGACTATTTATTCGATGAAATATTTTTAGGTTTTTTTAATCGGGTTTGAGCCAATTTTATTCGAAAATACTCCTCACTATAGTACGACCAATCATAGGTGATTTAAGCCAATTTTTATTTTTAGGCTTTTTAATCGAGAAAAAATACTTAGGCTTTTTATTGTGAATTAAAAATTTTTTAAAAATTTTAAATATGAAGATTTAAACATAAAATTATATTAAATAAAAATTCATTAATAAAACAAATAATTAAAAAAAAAATTTCATTCATTAAAACAAATAATTAAAAAAACTTTTATTCATTAAAACAAATAATTAAAAAGAAAAATTTAACCCCCAGTAAAAAATTTTTAGAGGGCATGTTTTTTTCAAGCCAAATATCCACGGGGTATAGTCCTCATTATACACTACTTACTAGAAGAGATTAATCAAAAATTTGGAACTAATATTACAGACGTTGAAATTAGTATTGTTGTTTAAGATATAAATAAAACTTTCATTAATTTTTAATACAAAAATTTCTCTTAGTTTCTTAACCATTCCACCAGAAAAGTATTTTAACAATATATTTTCCAAGTAACAAATTTTCTCAAGCAATCAATTTTCCTGAGCATAGAACCTCGGAAATAATTGAACAGAAAAGTATTTTTGCAATACGCTTTTCCAAACACAGATCCATTTCAATAAATTTCCACTCTACCAGAAAAGTAATTCAACAAAAAACAAAAATGTGTTTTTCAAACTCATTTGTAAGTCTGGCTCACTATCTACACTACTTTCACTATTCAACTATTTATTGTTATTCATTTTTTGACTTTATTCACCAAATTGACCAAATTACCAGTTTTCTCGTGTTTGTGTGTATTTGTAATTAATTGCTTGTTTATGTGCGTGCGTGCGTGTTTGTTTGCCGGGCGAACGGGCTTACATATGCCTTTTTCTATATTAATAACGCAATTTTTTAAATGAAAAACACCTTCATTTTAATGATCCCTTGTAGTTGTATTTAATAATGTTTTGAATCACTTATTAATACTATTTCACTGGTAAACAAATATCAGATAAGCAGACGTATTATGGTGATACGGACTCGAAAAACAGTGTAATTCTCATTGAATTTATAAAATCTTTCATCATCCTAGATTTAAATACCTTTCCACAATTTACGTGAATCTTCTTTGGTGCTCCAAACTTAAGAATTCATTTTGATAGTATTGTTTCATTCACAGTTTCCTCGTTTTGTTTAGCGACTGTGGTCAGGGAGATGTATCTGATAAATTGATCAATAATTGGGATTATATAACTTTTCTTTCTGAACGTTTCCAGTAATAGTCCACATATCAAAATACACTTTCTCCCAAGGTTCCTCTGATTTCAATTTTATTGTCTCTTCTCACCTTTTTGCTCGTCACCAGCTTTATTCTTTGCATGATTCATATTGTGCAATTATTTATTTTATTGATTCTTTTATGTCATATCGTAATTGTCCGAAATTTATTTCGTTACCTTTTTTGCTCTTGCATGTGACAACAAGGCATGCATGCTCTTTATCATTTTTTGTTTTTTATCTTTCGGTATCCATATCTTACCATTTCTAGTTTTTACCAAGTTTTTTCCAGCATAAATTTCCAGCTTGGACCTTGTGATATTTCCTTTTTTATTTGTTCTATTTCTGTAATATCTTTTTGTCATTTGTAATCTTCAGTTTTTTCCCCAGTTTTTATTCTTCGGGTTTTTATTCTTTCGACTTTCGCGTCTACGTGTGCCAATAAAGATTGTGTGCATGTCCCACATTTATTCCTTGACAACATATCTGCATTAGCATTATTTTTATCTTTTCTATATTCTATCTTGATATTCAGACTACTGAGGTAGTTAATACATGTCTGAATTCCGTTGTTATAAGTTTCTTTGTGGATAACATAAACGTGATAGCTTTATGGTCCGTTCTCAAACTGAATCGCTTCCCATATAAATAATGATTAAAGTGTTGGCAAAAGTTATATATCGGGAGCAGCTCTTTTCTTGTTATTCAATATCTCTTTTCATGACTGTTTATTGCACGAGAGCCGTATGCTATTACCTTTTCACAAACGTTGTCATCTTTCTGTGATAAAACCGCTCCAATGTGTCAAAACTAGCATCTGTATTTAGAATGAAGACATTAAAGCATTTTTCATATTTTCGAATGTGACGTTGCAAACATCAGTCCAAATCAGCTTTTTGTTGTTAAACCCACATAATTTTTATAAAGTTCTAGCCTTTTTATGCCTACTTCTTGATAAAACTTTAATAGTAATTACGTATTCCCGAGAAGTTTTTAAGATTTTTGACAAATTTTGGCCTTTCAAATGATTTAATAGTCTCTAGATTTGAAGGGCTTGTCTGAATTCCCTCTTTATTGATGATGTAGCCTAGAAACCTGACTTCCTGTTTCATAATGTGACACATTTCGGGATTTATCTTCAGACCTGCCTCTCCAATCTTGCAAAGAACCTCATCTAATACTTCATAGTGCTGATCGATCGTCTCTGTATATCGTCTAGGTTTACCACTGCAAGTCTCATATTCGTTAATACTTTTCCCATTAGCTCTTGGAACGTACCTAGCGCTGCTGCTTTTCCGAATGGCAATCTGTTAAAATAGTATTGGCCTGATTTTGTTGAAACGTCTTTTTTAACTTTGATTCGTCTTCTAGTTCTACCTGAAAACATAGATTCTCAAGATCTGCTAAACTGAAATACTTTGCTCCACATAATTTATCTCACATCTCTACTATATTCGGCATAGGAAATGCAGCAAGGTTTAATTGTCTGACATCAAGGCATAATCTGATATCTTGCTTTTCTATCTTCCAAACGCATATAAATGTAGTTTTCCATGGTCACTTTCACTTGGTCACTTTAGCTGTATGCTATATTGCGTCTGCAACTCTAAATCATCAATTACCTCTGGAGTCATATATCTTACTATCGTAAACGTTACCCTTCTTTTCCTGCCAATAATAGGCGATTTGAGCCAATTTTATTTTAGGGTTTTTTATCGAGATCGTATGTTTGTCGATAAAAAATAATTAGAAGAAAATGTGTGCGAAATTTAAATTCAAAAAATATTAAATTCAAAAAATTTTGTTTCAAAAACTGCGCGAGAAAATTAATTTTGAAAATCGTTTTAATAAATTATTACGTAATGACGCACGATATTATATAATTATGTAATTTAATCCTACCCATACCCCGCTTTACTTTTTTGTTATTATGTAGGTGCACCAGAGTGCCCCTAGCTACCTACTATCAATAATGGTGTTATAGCCCTCTGTAAAAAAGGCACTGAATTGCCTAATATTATTAGTTATCACTGTATAATTCACCAACAAGCTCTTTGTGAAGTTTTAAATATTAATTCGGTGGTGAAATTCGTCGTAAAAATACTTAACTATTTTCGAGAACTAGAATTGCAGAGGCATTTCAAAGAATTAATAGACGAACTTAAGTTTCAATATGGTGATTACTATTTCATACATAGGTAAGGTGGTTAAGTAAAGGCAAGGTTTTCAGCGTTTTACTTTGAAGTTACCACAAATAATTACTTTTTTGGAGAAAAACAATCAAACATATGACGATATATTTCCTGGCATAGAAGCTTGGCATTTCTGACAGACATTATTATTTTAAGAACTGCAAGGTAAAATAAAACAGTAGTGCAGTAAGTAGTTTTTGTGAGAAACTAAAATTATGGAAATTTAAGTTAATAGAAAAAGATGCAAAACATTTTCCGTATTTGTTGATAGATATAAATACTTCAGCTTTTCTCTCATCTTCATACTGATTCCAAGCTTACAACCAGGGAAAGTTCTACACGTACAACAGAACTTGTTATACTGTTCTTGGTAAAAGGTACTATTTCTATTAAAGCTAAGAGTCATGTATTTGAAAAATTCAAAACCTTTTTCAGTACACTAGACCCGTCATCATGCACTGGGGATGGTAAACTTCTGCCAGATTTCACTGTAAATTGTAAAGTGAATGTCTTACTGTGTTGGTATCGGGATTTGGAGTAAAACAACTATTAACAGTGCTAAAGCTACCAAGAAGAACTGGTAATTTCACTGCTGATGATATTTAAAAAACTGTGCTGTAATTGGCTCTCCAGGTGAAGATGTGTGAAATGGCATTCAATACGACTTCAGGGAACACTAGTTTCAAAAATGGTACTTGTATGAGAAAAATGTCGGTAGACGATTGCTTTTGTTTGTGTGCCGACATCACATGTATGAAATAGTTCTTCAGAAAATATTCAGTTAGACATTAGGAGAGACTTGCGGACCTGATATTGAAAGTTTCAAGCGTTTTAAGTGGCAATAGAAATTTATTGACCTCGGTTTCTTTCAAACAGCTGCAGCAGATAAGAAGATGAAGATTGATGAAATTATTCGAGAAGAAATGCTTCAATTTTTTTGCACAATATGCATTTGCTTTGTGAACACTTAGCTTATTACGGGAACAAACGTAATTCACCAAAATATAACGCAAAAACTTAGGAATACAACGTAAATGAGGCACCTCTAAATATTTTCCGATTTCAAAAATGTTTTTCATCAAATGGAACATTTAAGGTGTAAATTTCAAACTTTTGAAAATAAGGATTACCCCACGGTACATGTTATTCACCAAACCTGGAAAAATTATCAGATGACATATCAGATGAAATTTGTGTGATGAGTATAATTTAAAATAAAGATTGTTTAAATAATCATGTTATGAAATATGTTTTTTATGGAATTTGAATTTGAATTATTAATTACTATGATATCAGAAGAAAACTATTGTGATGTAATTGCAACTAACAATCTTCAAATTAAATATTGAATATTTAATTTTTGTACACATTCATATTAATAAATGCATAATTACTTTTTCATACTTTGTTTTTTATTAGAATCAATTGATTTATGATATTAAAAAAATCGTCAATCATTAGAAAATTAATTTTTTAAAAATTATCTTACTACCGGAAAGCTTGCTGACCACTGGTGTAAATAATATTAATAGTGTATGTAAGAAGCTTATGTTTGTGTTTGTATTGCCGTACGCGGAAGATTTTTTAAATTATAAGAGAAAACATAAATTAGAATAATTTGTTTCAATATATAAATTAGAATCTATGTTATTTTTTGGTTTGTTTCGCAAAATTAATCACAAAATGCGTGTTTAAATTACGCTTTCTTGTTAAGAAACTAATTTTTATTTATAGTATATATTTTAAAGTTTTTTCACATTTTTGTGGTTATTTTGTAAACTTCAATAATTTTTGTATTTTCAATTAAATTTTTAAATTATCGAAATATCTGAATATGAAATTTTTAGTTCAAGCTGTTAGCCATAAAATCAGTGTTCGAACTAAATTATGAATCTTAATAAGGATAATAAAATATGACTAGACCAATAATTAAAGTTTGCTGATATTTTAGATAAAATTTTAAAAATAATGATTGATATTTTTCAGAGAAATTTTCAATTAAATGGCTTTAGACAGATTAACTATTAAAAACATAAAAACAAAATTTCTTTAATAAAAAATGAGTGAAATTTAATTTCATGTTAACATTATTCAAAAATTAATTTCAAAATTTTTCACATGAAAAAATATCTTCAAATATTTTGATTTCAACAAAATAATAAAAACTGATTTATTTATATTTTAGTAATTGATAAATGACATTTTCAAAATTTAATAAATTTGGTCAATAAGATTAGAGTTATTTTTTAATTAAAAATATTAGATAATTTTCAGATCAAAAAATTTCTAAATTGTTAGAAAATTAATAAACTAAATTTCAATTGTTATTTACATTTAAACCATTTTTGAAAAATTAAAATTATTTTTTGAAAAAAGAATATTAAAATAATTATATTTAATATTAATTTTTAAAAAGATTGAAGATAGATATATTTTTCATATTAACAATTTTAAAATATTTAGATAGAGCAGAAAATCCCATAAATTCTTGTTTAACTTTATTGATTAATGTTGTTCTCAATGAACTTTGTAGAGCATCAATAATTTCATTTTGAAATTGATCAGATATATATATATATATAATGCATTCTAAACACATGATTCCAAATGTTGTTGCAAAATTTTATTTTCGAAATTCATTTGAAAATGAAGTAAGTCTGAGAATACAGACCCACAGTCAGTTTTACCACGAAAAGGAATATAATGACATGCACAAAAAATTATAGAAGCTATTATAGATGGAGGTTTCTTTGGAATGATCACTGTTTAGAAGCTGATATACGTATTGTATGAAAGCAGTGCTCGAATTTTTGTTGCAGTTATGTTAAATGTTCTCGAGTCAAATCCAAAATTATTTGCTAGTATGTAGTTAGTGGCTTTCTTGAGCAATTATGTAATCTATACCCCGAAAGAAGGGTGATTTAATTACGCTGTTGACGTCATTACGTTATAATTAACTTTCAAATATTTTCGAAATTATTTTTGACGCATTTTTTTGAATAATTTTTTCAATTACAAAACTACGCTCTTGATAAAAAAGCTTACAATAAAAATGTCTTGAATCATCTATCATTAAAAAAGCCTAAAATGGTCACAATTAAGTAAGAGAAAGATTCGAAAAACGATTATTAAGAAACATATCAGATACGTGATTAATAAAATAAGCCCTTGCTGCGAAGTAATAATTATATTGTTGAAAAAGAAATTGAAGAGGATTATTTAAGAATCGAAACTTTTTTCAACAATGCAATTACTACTTCGCAGCAAGGGCTTATTTTGTTATTCACTTACTTAATATGTAAATTTATGCTGATACTAATAAATCACCGTTTATACTTATAGTATCAAGAAACGTAGTAAAAAACCAAAAGTAAAGAAGAATCTAAAAAAAGAAGTGGATTTAATAAAATATACAATAAAAATTACATGAAAATAGTAAAACTGAAGTTTGAACGCAGCTTACCATATTTCAATGCTTTGGTAAAAGCTCAAGATAATAAAAGAGTGTCGATTTTACAACTATTCCATCATTTTTTATTGACGATTTGCTTGAAATTATTGTAAAAATAGTGCAAGGTAATGTAAATATTAGTAAAGCTAAGAATGGTATTACAAAACATAAGAGATTTCTTTTATCCTTAGTAAAGACTAAAAATAGACATTTAATAAAAATAATAATGTATAAACAAAATGGTGGGTTCTTGATTACATTAATTCTAATAGTTCTATCTGCAATTACTGCAATTTCATCATTAATATCATAATAGGTTCTAAATTCTCTATACCAGATAAAGTAAATTTAAATATTTAAACATCTTGTTGTAATAATGAAGAAAACATTACCCAAAAAGGAAAAAACCTCAAAACAATAAGGAAAAATTCTAAAAGATCCAGATGATTTTGGTGTAGAAAACTTAATAAAAACAGTGATTAATTCTAAAAAAGAGACTCAAAAATGGTTATCTGATCAATAAGCGTACAGTTTAAATAAACCAATGTTGAAAGATTCCCAGCCAGACAACAAAACAAGGTGAACCAATGATTTGTGAAAAACAGACTTGATAGAAATGATAACATTCGAAAACCAGCAAAGGTCCAAATAGTAGGTAGTTAAGAGCTTTCTGCCACATAACACACAAGTACCCCAACCCTCTCTCCCTGCCGGCGACGGATTAAATTACGTAATTATGTAATTAGTCACTAATTACCTTGATTACATAATTATGTAATCAAGATAATTAATTTTATGTGTGCATCTTTTTTTATGTATTTATTTTAGAATTTTTTGGCGCATTTTTTTAAAATTCAAATTTTGGCAAATTTTTTGAATTAAAATTGTTTGAAATATTTTTCTTGAATAAATCTTTGTCATCCACAAAAGATTTTCGGTCGCACTATTTTTGACTCTCGATAAAAAAGCCTAAAATAAATATGGCTTGAATCGCCTAACGATAAAAGGCATAAAATTAAAATTGGCTCTAATCGCCTACGATGGTCACAGAGAGTATTTTTCATCCACAAAATATTTTTTTTCAATCACACTACAGTCAGGGGTATTTTTTGACTCTCGATAAAAAGCCTAAGATTAAAATTGCCTTGAATCACTTATCAATAAAAAATCATAGAAATATTTTATCGATTAAAAAGCATAAAAAACATTTCTTTTATTAAAAATCCTAAAAATAATTTTCTCGATTAAAAAGCATAAAAAATTATTCATCGATTAGAAAGCCTAAAAAATATTTCTATGATTAAAAATCCAAAGTAATTTTTCTTTATAAAAAGCATAAAATAAAAATTGGCTCAAATCGCCTACGATGGTCATACTATGCATATGGTTGCTTACATATGGTTGAAATGATCAAAATTTAGGATTTTTAAAGGGTATTTTAAGGGATTTATACGGTTGAATATAGATTTCCAAAGGAATTTTACTTAATATGGTTTTATGAAAATAATGAATATACTTGGTATAGTGTGGGGAAAAAGTTATTTGAAGGGAAATGATTGGTTAAGAACAAATTCGTTGATATTTTTTAAGGGATTAGGCCGGTTGAATATTGGTATTTTATGGGTAAATATTATCTAAATGAAAAATAATGAATTAAAATGGAAGAAATATTGTCATTTAGAGAAATGATTGGTTAATAGGTGCATTTATAATATTTTTATGGAGTTATATTTGGATGAATATCGATTTGATTTTAGTAATGCGATGGATATTAATTGTGTGTGCATTAATTTTTTCTATCAGTTTTATTCAAAACTTTAGCATCTTTGAGTTAATAATTTTAAGAGTCGAATTATTTTCAATAAATATATGAAAATTTATTTCAAGTACTGTTAAAGTAATATATGTTTTGTGAAATTAATTTAAGAATATTTTTCTAATCAAGTTTCTTTTTACTATCAATTACAGCCGCTTATACTTACTAATTAATTTATCATTCAGTAAACAATAAGAGTTGGAGTAAAACGATTAGAAAATCTATAAAATTAAATCTAAGTAAATTTTTTGAGGTGTTAGCAATTAATAGATTTATTTTAAACTTAGGGGCATGTGAAAATGTAATGAAAAGGTTGACATTCATCTTTGAAAATAACTTTTAATAATTGTTTATTGTTGGAAGCAATTAAAAATATTACAAAAATAATAGAAAAATTTCAAAGTTTTTAAACAAAACTATTAAGTTTCACAAAATAATTTCAAAAATTTAATAAATCACATAAAAGAATGTAAATAAAGAAATAAATTTTTATTCAGAGAAAATACAACAATTGATTGGGCTTCAATGAATTTCATTAATAGTCGCTTGATAGCAATCAGGTTACTAAGTAACCAAACATTTTACCAATTTGGAGACATCAATGATAAATAAAAAGATTGGAGAAGATTTTTATAAATAATATTTATAATTGAAATTGTATTTATTTTGATTGTTCAAATCTTTAAGTGGTTTTATTTAAAGATTTCTTCGTCAGTAAACAATTTTTGATATTGATTTGTTCAGTAACTAGTTATTGATAACATATTGTGAGTGTGTGTATAGTGAATAACCAAGTATTTTATTATTTTTAAGTGGGTTAAGTTAGTTGGTGTTCAAAAGGTAAATATTATTTAAATAGGGAATTTTAATGAATTAGATACTCAATTATTCATTGCCTAGTTTGCATATAGTGAGTTGTACAGTACTCAGTCATTTGTATGCAGTACCTAGTGATTGTTGTTAAGTTATTAATCAATGGATTGTTCAGTGTGTATGGGTTAGCAGTATTCAGAAGTTGATACCAAGAAAGTTAACTTTTTATGTTTTATGAATTTATTATTATTATTATTATTATTATTATTATTGTTATTATTATTATTATTATTATTATTATTATTATTATTATTATTATCATTATTATTTTATTTTTATTATTATTTTATTATTAATGGTGTATTGCTGCAGAGGGGAGAATATGGGTTGCTCTTGCGAATGACTACAATATTAGGAATTCAAAATGTTTTAAAAACCAAAATGAAGATGAAATATAAACAATACTGCGTTAAATGGCTTGGATATGAAATTGCAACTTAGTGATCATCATCTCAATTGATTAAATAAATATTATGAAAGAAAAGGTTTCTTTGATTTTACCTAGTAATAGTTTTCATCTTATTTTTTCTAATAATGAAGCTAATAATATTAATAAAAAATTTCAAAATTCTGTTTACTTGGATGTTGAATGAGAAGTTGCTTTGATTGATTTCACTTTTGTGTATAATACTTTTCCGTATTATAGTAATTCCTTGGCACGTTAAGAAACGATAAAGAGTGGTATTGAAATAAAATATTTGTAAATAAATAATCAAAATTAAACTTATGAATTAATAAATTTAAAATATGCACCAGATGTTGATGTGTTTATTGAAAAGTATGATAACTTGATTATTGAATGCCCACATGTTCCATTTAAATTACAATTCCCCAATATTCAACATGTATTTAGTCTTGGATTAAAATCGATATCTATCATTAATTGAGATGATTATTGTCGAATAAAATTAACAAAATATACAGACGATGGTGTTATGAAACAATTTGGGATCAGTTTAAGTTTTGACGAAAAATCAAAATATGAAAAATATTCGGAATACAATTTATTCATTAGCAACTGAAATTACAAAGACATTTAATGGCATATAATCCTTCTCCCTTTTATAGAATTAATAATTCAAAATAATGAAGTGATTACTTGGATGGTGATCGACAAGTTGCTTTAACTGAATTCATTTTAGTGCACAATAATTTTCAATTTTATAACAACTCTTATATTAAATATAGTAAAATTACATTAAATACTAGTTATGAATATTTTTATTATACTGAAGGAAACTATACAATTAGTCACGATTCTACATTTTATCTGATATATATTGACAATAACAGTTTAAATATTAATTGTAAATATTTTCCGTTCCAATTTACATTTGACAGTATTGTTAAGCCAGAACACATACGGCCTTGGAAAATGTTTAAATGGATCGGTAACACACACGCAAACATAACATGCAAATTCAAAATAAACCTATTAAAACACCAATTAAACCCTATCAAATATGAGGAAAAAGAGAATCACATATAAAATAATAAACATAAAAGTAAATTAAAATAATAACAAAATGCAACAAGATCCGCACGATACAAATACAAATATAACATGAAAACCCAACAAATTCGACCGAAAATTGATAAATTAATAGAAGTTCATGAAAATGAAATTTAAACCAAAGAATTTGAATTAGAAATAATTCGATAAAAATTCTAAATAAAAAATTATTAAAATAAATTAAAAAATAATAAAAATAAAGAATAGAATACACTAGAAAATAACAAGGTCGAATTTTGTTTTACTACATCAAAATTAACACGCGAGGTTAGGGACAGAAAATAGGTATATATACCGATGCATTTTTACATAAAATTTAACCAATTTTGAAAAATAAAATCTTAGTTATTTTTAAAACCATTTTCAAACCGATTTTGAGTTATTTTGAATTTTTAGGTGAGAAGTAGTTTTATTTGGAACTCTCTCTCCACGTCACATCCTCGCAACCTCGGTAGAGCTCTGCTTGGAGGTCGGCGTGGGTGGAGATGTATTTTTATGCTCTTATGAATGATTTTGGTCAAGTAATTTTGTATTTTGTTCTTTAATATGTTAATAAATATTTATAATATTCAAATCGAATTTGTTTTATAATTAATTTATTTGTCGAAATTTTTCCGGCCCACAGCCAAGACACATCGCAAGACAGCAAAATCAACACACAATTCAGATTCGTGTAAGTGCGTGGAATATCGCCGATGATCTGTGCCCGTGAAGACCCGGCGTGCGGAACGCAGGGGTTGGAACGTCAATATTATTCCGTATAGAAGAAAGGAGAAATAAGGAAGGGGTCTTTTGGCTACTTCCTCGTTTTTCGTTTTCTTTAAATTCGACCTAAAATATCTCACACACGGCTCAAAATCATCACACCGAGTAGTCCAGTGGGCACTCACTAAATTTAATATGAACACAAAATGCGCCTAAGGTCAATTAAGGGAAGGTGACGGGTAATTAAATAAAAATGAAATCGTTGTTATTTGCTATATTAAATTTATATTATCCCTATGGTAAATTCATATTATTAATTGTAAATTCATATTATTAATTGTAAATTCATATTATTAATTATAAACTCATATTATCGATTATAAACCTTTATTATAAGTTCATATTATCAATCATCAATTCATATTTTTAACAAAAAATTCGCGTCATTAATTAAATTTATTATTAATTATCAATTAATAGCTATTGACTCGTATTATTAGTTAAGAAAATCATGCGCTCAATTATACAATTCGCATCTTATTTACAAATCCATATTATTACTTATAAAGTCACATTATTATTTAAAAATTCCTATTATTAACTATAATTATGAATTGATGTCATTATTATGAGGGGTAATAATTATAACTTCAGGCTATTAATTAAAAGATTTTGCTTAATGATCAAAAATTACGAAGTTAACCCCAAAATCGCCGCGATAATCAAAAACCTTACGGTAGTCAAGTTATAATAATTCCGATAAAACTTAAAGACTCTAATATCAATGACCGATAACATTCGATTAACATTCCCAACGTCCCTAAGATAAGATTAGAATAAATCAATGAGAATTTACATAGAAAGGCGAGGGAAAAATCCAAAATCACCCAGAATCTCAAAATCATGTTGACAAAGACCAACCCCAATATAATCCACAACTCCATTGAGTAGGTAGTTAGTGGCTATCTGGAACCTAAAAAAACATAGGGGGAGGGGGGGGATTATTGCAGATTAAATTTCGGATTATCTTGATTACATAATGATGTAATCAACTTAATTAATTTTTTAATTATTTCTAATTAAATTTTTTAAGTAATTTTTTATCAATGTAGTTTTTATATAAGATTTTTAAAATATGATTTTTTATATATGATTTTAAGTAGATTTTTAAGTATAATTTTATCGATGAATTTTTATATACGAATTTTAAAGATGAAATTTTTTCAGTATAATTTTTAAAATATAATTTTTCAAAGTAATAAATTTTTAACATAATTGAAAATTTTTTATACAAGGTTTGTTTTCGGTATATTTTTGTCGATGAAATTTTTTATCAATTATTTTTAAGATAAAATTTTTTAGTATCATTTAAAATATAATTTTTCAAAGTAATAAATTTTTAACATAATTGAAAATTTTTTATACAATGTTTGTTTTCAGTATAATTTTATCGATGTTTTTAGTTTAAATATAAAATTTTTAGGATAATTTTTACAATGAGATTTTTTATACAAGGTTTGTTTTCGATATAATTTTATTAATGGTTTTAGTTTAATTTTTAATATAAAATTTTTAGGATAATTTTTACAATGAGATTTTTTATACATTTTGATTACGATCAAAGAAATTTAGCGTTATCAAAATAATAATAATAATAATAATAATAATAGTAATAATAATAATAATAATAATAATAATAATAATAATAATAATAATTCAACCAATTAAAATCTTTATAAAAAACAATAAACACACAAAATAAACTCGTAAAAGATCAAAATTTATTTACATCATCACAAATCTGCTTATAGTAAGCTCTTCTTAGCTCAGCCAACAAAATATGTACAACTTCCTTCTTCTTGTAGTCTCTGCAGCATCTGCATCTAAACGGACAAGTCAACATTGAGGGATCTGCACAAACAATACAGTCATCTAAACATTTCAAACCAGATCCTTGAACTGATTCGTAGTGCATCCGTACAATTTCTTCGATGTTGATTCCTGTCATTTGATAGATCCGTGTAGCCAAGTATTCAGGAGCACAATAGGAAAGTTTGTTTTTCATATTCGGAAAAAGTTCTTCCATCTTCATCAGAATTGTTTCGAATACGTATGCTTCTTGCTCGTCGATCATTTTTAATTTTTACAATCGTCAGAATTGAATCTATTTAAACACAATCATTGCTTAATAAATAATCTAGTATTTCTTCGTCAGTATTAAGATTATTAATTTTTGATTTTATAAAGTTAAATATTTCTTGTACTAGACTGTTGTATTGCAGTGTTTTTATCCCCATGACAACAACTTTTCCGCTTGCAAATACATTCACACACAGTGGATTATACTTGACAAGAATTAATGCAGGAAACAGTTCCGGTTCGTAAATGTTTTCTGTTTTTGTGGACAAATCATACAAGTTGATTCGACAACACATGTCAATATTCAATGATAATGATTGAATTTGTAAATCTTGAATCTGATATTTGAGATCTCCTTCCTGTAATGGTCTTTTACAACCCATTACTCTGCATTTTCCGCTCTTGAAGAATAAGATTGGATATTTTCCACTTCTATCAACTACATGTTGTGGTTTTCCGGTCGGGAACTTCATTCCAGTTACTTCACATCTGCCTCTATAATTTATATTACTAATCATTTTCCAATATCAAAATAAATGAATCAGTATATCAAATTATAAACAAATTAAATTAAATTAAATTAAAATTAAATGGAATTAAGAAATGATGCAGTATATCAAATTGTAGGACCTAGTGGGAGCGGAAAAACTTTATTTGTATGTAATTTATTGCAGTCAAACATGTTCAAATCAAAATTCAGTAAAATATATTGGCATAGGGGTGCAGACGAAGAACATGGATTGACACAAAATCAGTTTTGTAAATTGAAAATGATAATAGTTAAGGGATTTGATAAAAACTGGTCGTCTAGGTTACGTCGAGGCGATGTAATAATTATAGATGATTTGTATCAAGAAGCAAATAAGGAAAAGGATTTCAATAATTTGTTCACAAAAATCAGTAGACATTGTGGAGTTACTGTTATTTTCATAACTCAAAATTTATTTCATCAAGGAGGAAGTCATCGAACTCGTAATTTAAATGTTCAATACCTAGTTATTTTCAAAAATCCTCGCGATCAAACGATTATTGATTTCTTAGCCAGGCAAGCCTATCCAAACAATAGAAAATTTTTAATTGAATCATTCCAAGATGCTACAAGCGTTCCCCATGGATATTTATTCTTTGACTTTACACAACAATGTAGTGACGATTTACGTATCCGAACAGATATTTTTAATGAAAAAGGGGTTACGATTTATAAACAAAATTGAAAACAAATAAATGATTATCAATCATGTCATTTAAAAAAGTACTTGTCAAAAATCAAATTCAACCCAAAAAAGTTATTCGTAAAACCAAATCAAAAGTAAAGAAGAATCTAAAAAAGAAGATTTTAAAAAAGAAGTGGATCAAATTATAAACAATAATAATTAGTTGTAATTAGTAAACATGAAATTTGAACGTAGTCTACCATATTTCAATGCATTGGTAAAGGCTCAAAATAATAAAAGAATAGCAATTTTACAAGCTTTCCCTTCATTTGTTATTGACGATTTGCTTGAAGTTATTGTAAATATAGTTCGAGGTAATGTCAATATTAGTAAAGCTAAAAGAGTGGTATTACAAAGACATAAGAGATCCCTTTTATCATTGGTAAACACAAAAAATAGACGTTTAATGAAAAGAATAATGTATAAACAAAGGGGTGGGTTCTTGGGTACATAGTTTTATCTGCAATTAGTGCAATTTCATCACTAAGATCTTAATGGGTTTACAATACTCTAAACCAGATAAAGTTGTCCATATTTTAACATCTTGTTGTAATAATGAAGGACCAATTAACCAAAAATCCACTCAAAACAATCTGGACAAATCCAAAAGATCCAGATGGTTTTGGTGGTGTAGAAAAATTAACAAAAAGAGTGATTAATTCTAAAAAAGAGACTCAAAAATGGTTATCAGACCAACTAGCATATAGTTTAAATAAACCGATGTTGAAAAGATTCCCCACCAGACCATACAAAACAAGAGGAATCAATGATTTGTGGCAAATGGATTTGATGGAAATGATACCTTATTCGAGAATCAACAAGGGGTACAAATATATTTTAACATGTAATGATGTTTTCAGTAGATATGCCCGTGCCATTCCAACAAAAACTAAATCTGCTAATGAAATGGCCATTGCAATTAAAAAATTATTTAAAGACGGACAACCTCACAATCTACAGACTGATTTGGGTAATAAATTTAATTAATTATTTATTTTAATGTATTTTAGGTAAAGAATTTTATAATAGCAAAGTAAAAGAAGTTATCAAAGCCAATCATTACTCGGTATTCTCACAATTCAAAGCTTGTTATGTGGAAAGATTTAATCGAACTTTGAGAGAAAGATTGAAAAAATACTTTGTGCATCAAGGTAATAAAACTTGGATACATGTTTTACCGAAAATTATTTTTAGTTACAATCATTCGCCTCATAAAGGATTAAATGGTCTCAGACCTGTTGATATAACAGACACCAGCAGAAACCAATCATTAAAGAAAGAAAAAACCAATAAGCCAAAATACAAGGTTGGTGATCATGTAAGAATTAGTAAAATCAGTACTTCTCCGTTCATCAAGAATTTTGACAACAATTGGAGCGATGAAGTATATGTAATAAAGAAAATAGATACAAAACAGAATCCAGTAATGTATTTAATAACAGATCATGAAAATAAAGAAATTAGTGGAAAATTCTACGAACAAGAACTTCAAGTCATTCCAATCCCAACAATATTTAGAATTCAAAAGATTTTAAAAACTAAAAATGTTGGTAAATATAAACAATACTATGTCAAGTGGCATGGATACGAAACTCCAACTTGAATATCCTCATCTCAATTGATTAAATAAATATTATGAAAGAAAACCAGTTTTATATGATTTTACCTAGTAATAGTTGTCCACTTATTTATCCTAATAACGAAGCTAGTAATTTTAATGTACAAGTAAATTCTGTCTACTTGGATGGCGAATGGGAAGTTGCATTGATTGATTTCACTTTTGTGTATAATCCTTTTCCGTATTATAGTAATTCTTGTATACGTTATGAATCGGTAAAGAGTGGTAGTGAAATAAAGTATTTGAAAATAAATAATCAAAATCACACTTATGAAATAATAAATCCAAAATATACTCCAGATGTTGACATGTTTATTGAAAAATATGAGAATTTGGTTATTGTCTGTCCACATGTTCCATTTAAAGTAACATTCCCTGATATTCAACATGCGTTTAGTTTTGGACTAAAATCTACATCAATCATTTGTGAAGAGGATCATTGTCGAATAAAATTACCAAAATTTACAGATGATGGTGTTATGGAACAATTTGGTATAAATATAAGTTATGAAGAAAAATCAATATTTGAAAAATATCTTGAAGATAATTTATTCATAAACACTTTATCAGAATTACAAGGACATTTGTTGTCATTTAATCCTTCTCCTTTTAAAGAATTGATAATTCAAAATAATGAATTGGTCAAAATAACACTTGCAGATGACATTTCAAATATATCTTTTGACACAAACTTAGCTAAATCTTTGGGATTAAAACTAAGTAACTTTTCGGAAAAAAATATATTTGGCACTAAAATTCCGAAATTATTACATCATCATCAACAAATGTTCATTTATTCAAATATTATCGAACCAATAAATGTTGGTGATGTTAGAGTTCCACTATTAAAATCTATTTGGATTAAAAAATATGATCAAGGAGAAATTGTACAATTAGAAATGAAGAATCCAATGTACCTTCCAGTATCGTATTCAACTATAAACATCATTGAAATTAATATTCGAGATGATAGTGGGAAATTAATAAAATTTAGCAAAGATACCAAAACACATTTATCGTTACATTTTAGAAAAGTAAATGAATAAAAGAGATTTTTACGTGAATTTACCTAGTAATAGTTGTCCACTTACATTTCCAAATAATGAAGCTGGAAAGTTTAATGTAGAATTTCCAAATCAGATTTACTTGGATGGGGAATGGGAAGTTGCTTTAACTGAATTCACTTTTGTGTACAATAATTTTCCATTTTATAACAATTCTTGTATCAAATATATTAAGAGTACATTACATAATAGTTATGAATATTTTTATTATATTGAAGGAAACTATACAATCAGTCACAACTCTACATTTTATCTGATATATATTGACAATAAAATTTTGAACATTAATTGTAAATATTTTCCATTCAAAGTAACATTTGATAGTATTGAAGAAGCTAATTGCTTGGGATTTAATAAAAAAGAAGTAGATTTTAATGATGAATTGAATCAGATACGTATACCAAATAAAAAATCAAAATTAGATACTATACGATTAACTATAACTTATTATTATGATGTAGAGTATACTGAAACATTTAAAGAAAATTTATTCATTACTGAACTTTCACAAGTCACTGATCAGTTAATGATATCTTATCCCCATCCTTTCAAGTCTTGTGAAATTAAACAAGATCAACTTGTTAAAATTGAATTGGAAGAAGATGTTAAAAGTGTTAAATTTAGTAAACTGTTGGCTCATAGTTTGGGATTAATTGAGGAATCTTATAGTGAAAAGATCATTGTTGGATCTAGTTTACCGACTATAATGCAAAGAAATATACAAATGATGATTTATACAAATATTATTGAACCAATTCTTGTGGGTGAATTAAGTGTTCCCCTTCTTAAATGTGTTTGGATAGAAAAACATAAAAAAGACGACCTTGTACAATTCATTGAGAAAAATCCAATGTATTTACCAATATCATCCTCGTATATAAACAATATAGAAATCAATATTCGTGATGACAGTGGAAAATATATATTTGGTAAACAAGACAAAACTTACTTGACATTACATTTCCGTAAAATAAATGAGTAATCCAGACATTGTAAACTTTTATAGCACTCATCAAAATGGTGGGGATTTACCTTATTTTGTAGGTAAACAGTATGGATCTGGTTGGTTAAAAACAATTGGGCGATTTGCACTACCTATTCTTAAACGTATCGGAAATTTTGGTATGAAAACTGCTAATGACGTAATAAATAATAATGCACAACTCTTACCTGCTCTAAAATCAAATGCAATATCTGAAATTAAAGATTCTATGCCCACTGTAATGGAACACTTATCTTCTGTTATTAACAAAGTTTCTGATGTATTTAATAAAGAACAAAAAGGTGGAACAATTAAACGTCGAAAAATTATCAAGAAACATATAAACAAAAGAATGAAAGGATACGGAACTATATTCCAGTAATGATTAGTGCAAAATCAGAATTATGCATCTTTGATAGACCATCTCCTCAAGCAGTAATTGAAAATGGTTCTTTTGAAGATATTTATCCAGTGAATTCAATTACAGATCCAGGAAACACCTCAATTCAATTTTACATTAATAGCTCTCAAACCGAATACTTGGATTTGAATGATACATTACTCTACATTCAAATGAAAGTTGTAAATAACAATGGGGGAAATTTATCTAATGAATCAGATGTTACCGCAAACAATTTCTTTTTCCAAACTCTTTTTAAAGATGTTGAAGTAATTTTTAATTCTACTAAAATTGAAGGAAGTAATGATGTATTCGCACACAAGGCAATGATTGAAACTATTATTAATTACAATCACGATACAAAACATACTTGTTTAGGTGGAATGGGTTACGATGAAAATGACACAAAAAGAAAAATTTGGATTTCAAAATCAAAACCAATCAGTGTTTGTTCCCCACTTCAATTAGATTTCTTTGATCAACCAAAATATTTATTACCTGGTGTTAGTGTTCAAATTAAATTAACAAGATCCAATACTGAAAGAAGTTTAACATGTACAAAAATAATTCCACAAATAATATTATTAGATGCAAAGTTGATGGTTAGAAGAGTTCGTGTTGAACCGTCAGTTTTAGCTGGTCATCAAATTGGGCTTGCTAATAGAAATGCAATTTATCCAATGAAAAGTAAGGAAGTTGTTCAATTTTCATTGCCAATGGGCTCATCTTCATTTTATAAGGAGCAAATATTTGGTGATGGACGACTACCAAATTTTATTCTTGTTGCTTTCCAAGGGAATAAAAGATATGGAGGATCGTATTTGGAAACATTTTCAATATTTGAACACTTTAATGTCAAGTCTTTAACATTAAGTAAAGGAAATGATTATCGTGAAAAATATAGTCAAGATTTTGCCAATGATAATTATAGTTCTAGTTATATGCAAAGTATTGTTAGGAATATGGGTTATCTTAATAAAAATATGAATTGTGGTATTACCTTGTCAGACTTTAAAAATAAATATCCCTTTTTTACATTTGTATTGGCACCTGATTTTGATCTTAATCAAAGTCAGTTACCTCGAATCAGTTAAACCGAATCAGTATCAGTACTTGTATACGGAGTATTTGAAAAAGAAATTCAAATCACATCAAGCCGTACAGTACTTGTTTGACAAACATTGTTGAACATACTATAAACCAATGTGTTATTAGTTATGGTTAAAAATGAAGTAAGTATTTTAATTAATTTGTTAATTTAATTAATTTTAGTTCTATTCAGATACAAACTATTGCTAAAAAACTAATTGGGAAAAATTTTATTGGTGTTTTTCCATTGGACAAAATTCCCTATATAAATATCAACAAAGCTTTGATTGTAAATACTCAATCAGCTAATCTCGGTGGAGAACATTGGCTTGCTATTTACGTGAAACCAGATAAAATACATGTATTTGATCCAATGGGAATCTTTTATCCACCTTTATTGATATCAAAACTAGAATCAATGTTGATGCCAATTGAATATAATCGAATTCGTTATCAGAATCCGTTGACAAAAACTTGTGGCCACCATTGTTTAGCTTGGTTAAAATCAATGTTCTCTAAATAAATTTTTGTATCATTGTGTTTATTACCTAATATGATTTTGTGTAGATTGGTAATGTGTGTTGATTATTACAAGTGTAGATGTGTTGATTTTGATTGGTTAAAATAAATATACACATTTGAATAAATATAAAAACATTTTTATAATTTGTCATAATTTACAAAACAGTTTAAGTAGTAAGTTTAATTTTTCTTTTTAATTTTTTATTAACATTTTACAATTTTAGAAAATGAACAACTATAATAACAAATATGTATCAAGTAATTTAAATTTTATATTTTATTACAAATTTACCTTATATATTTTAGATAATTTATTAATTCCACAAAATAATGGATATTATCAACAAAATTATCCTCAAAACTATGAAGGAAATCAATCAAGTGAGATTTTAATTTTTAATAAATAAGTTTTTAAATTTATTTTTAGATTATATTCAACAATTTTATCAACCTCAAAACTATGGTGGAAATAATCATCGGATAATTACAAATAACGATTCAAGTATTAATTTTAAATTATCAATTGATTTAATATTTCTTTAGATAGAAGTTTCCCATTCTCTGTTTCTGAAGGGAATAATGTAATTGATTTTGGAAAATGTAATTTTTTTTTACTGGATTTTATTATATATATATTTTTTTCATTTTATATATATATTTAATCATAATGAAGGACTGATGCCCCTTTATTATTGATCAAAAATAAGGGCAGACCCCTTGATTTTTTTTTGAATTTTAATACATATTTTTTAACAATAATGAAGGATTGACGACCCTTTATTATTGAAAATAAGGGCAGACCTCTTGATTTTTTATTTTAAAACTGACCACTATATTTTATAAGTGAACAAGTTTTTCAATAAAATTTGTCAACAATTATCCCCGCTCAAAAATTTTTTATTAAAATACTAGAGGTAAACTTTTTTTTTTAAAATAACATGTTTACTATTAATTACAAATTATAAAAATAAACAAAACTTTACAAAAGATAAAAAATTTATTCAACAACATTTAGAATTTTCCAAATAGGTTTGATAATAGAATTGTTAATCTTGACTCCTTTAATAATTATCTGTATTTTATATTTTTTATTATCTTGTACTTGATCCTTCAATTGACTTTCACAATTAATAAATGAAAATTTTTCATTAAAAACCATTTCGTTATTCAACAAATGTAGTATATCTGAAATATTTTTTCGATCTTCCTCTTCAATATTTCCAATCATAATATTGTATTCATAAGTTTTTAAATCAACTGATTCCTAAAAAATAATTAATCAAATTAAATTAAAATAAACATTACTTTGAACGTATATGTAATAGGAAAATTTAAATAGTTCATACTGTATTGAAGGTATTGAACAGGAGGCTTAAATGTCATCCCAATAACAGCTGTACTGTTTTCTTCTAGGAGTATTTCATATACTTTTGACATTGTTGCTTTTTCATCAAAAATATTTTTATTTATAGCAAATAAATGATTTTTATTGGTTGCATACATGCGCATTTATTTTAATAATTAAATTAATTTTTTTTATTTTATTACTAGGTAAATTATATCCAAATTATTGCCAATTAACTGTGCATAATAAAATAAAATGTCACAAAAATTGGAAGAGTATTATGGTAAAAAACTTATAATACAATTTATTTTATATGTCCCGTATGCATAACTTCCCAACCCATTCCCTATTTAGATTTTTATGAACATCATAAAAATCATTTGCGACAGTTCAATGTTAAAAAAATTAAATTATTTAAAAGACCCGTAACAAATAAATTAAGCAGCATCCAAATTACCCCTATAAGTGAACCCATTAGAGAACATACAACTGATTTTATAAATAATATTTTTGAATCTGTAAATGATAATATTGGAATGGCGAATGAAACAATTGAAGCGGACGAAGACATTGAAGCGGACGAAGATAATGAAGTGGACGAAGCGGACGAAGACATTGAAGCGGATGAAGATAATGGATCGATTGATTCATAGCTTAGAGCAATTGAAGAGATTGAAGATATTGGATCGATGGATTCATGGGATAGAGAGATGGAAGAGGTACAAATGGGGCAAAATAACAATATACAAATAGGAGGAAATTTACCTATAATCCAAAGTGACTTACGAGGTACACATAAAATAATTAGTCTAGATACGACCAACTTGAACATTAAAGAAATTGTTTTTCCCATAGAGATAATAAACAAATTAAGAGAGATAATACATGAACTTAGTTATGTAAAAATTCAATTTGGAATAGACATTGAATTTGAGAAAGATGGAGAAATAAAATTAAATAATATAAGCAACAGTGCAAGACCACTTACCCAATCATTCTTTGACAATGGTATACAGAAGATCAATGAAAAGATATCTTCAATAACAGAGTTAGGGAGTAGTTGGGTTATTAGAAAAATAACTGAAATTTACTTTATAGTAACAAAAATAAGTAACATCAGTAGGTTAAGTGGTAGAAGATATATTAAAACACCAAAAAAATTGGCTAACAAAAAGTGTATAACAAATGTAAAAAATAGTGATAATTTATGTTTTATCTACAGTATATTATCAATACTTAAAAAAGATGAGATTGTTAGGCAGCATAGAAATAGAATTTATAGTTACACAAAGTATTTAAATGAATTAAATTATGACCCAAATGATATGCCCATGAAATTAAATGGTATTCGAAAATTTGAGTCCAATAACGAAGGGTTAATAATTAATATATTTAGTTATGATGAAACAGCAAAACCCGAACATGATGACTTTGTTTTAAAACACCCTTTTATAAACATAATACATAGGTCCAAAATTACTGAAGGAACAATTATTAATTTATTGTTATTAAATAAAGGAGAACAATATCATTATGTTGGGATTACATCTCTAAATAGGTTATTGAATTGTCAAGATAAAACAATAGAAAGAATTCGATCATTATGGTGTCATAGATGTTTGAATGGATTTAAAAATAAGAAAGCATTGGACAAACATGAGATCTTATGTATGAGAAATCAGTTAGGGACAAATTTATATACTTTCCCTGAAAATAAGTTTATTAAATTCACAGATTGGTCCAAAACTGTAACCCCACCATATGTTATATATGCTGATTTTGAATCTGTTTTGCCAAAGGACGACGTACACCATCAAATACATTTACCCATTTCGGCAGGACTTTTGTTAATAAATAATTTTGATGGGAGTACAATATACAAAGAATTTATAGGTGAAGATTGTGTTGAACAATTTTTAAAAACAGTTGAAAAAATAGCAAAATATACTGTATTACCGTATTATTATAAAATGGGAAATAATAAAATCAAGGAATTAACCAACATACAACAGATTCAATTTGATACATGTATAAAATGTTATCTTTGTTTGAAAGATATTGTGGATCCGGTGAGAGATCATGATCATTTTACTGGGGAATACTTGGGTGCTGCTTGCAATGAATGTAATATTAATAGAAAAATAAATAAAGTTTTACCAATTGTTTTCCATAACTTAAAGGGATATGATATGCATCATATATTAAAATATGGATTGAGTAAATTTAAAAATTGGGCTTTAGGATGTATTCCAATAACATCTGAAAAATTTATTTCATTAATTGCTCACTTGGGAAAAATTAGTGTGAGATTTATTGATTCGTATCAATTTGTAAATGATTCTTTAGCAAAAGCGGTTAAAACTCTGACAACTTTACCTTTGACTCGATCAGCTTTTACAGGGACTATAGTAGATGAAAAGGGAATCTTTCCATATAATTTTGCAACTGGTTTAGATGTTCTTCATGATACTTATGAATTACCCCCGATTTGGAAAGGTGTCTCTGAGGCTGAATATGAAAAAGCTCTGCTTATTTGGGATGAAACTAATTGTAGGACTTTACTTGATTATATGAAAGTTTACCTGAAACTAGATTGTTTTCTTTTGGCAGACTTTTTTCAACAATTTCGAGCGAAATCTATAGCACATAATAGATTAGAACCTTTAAATTATTTTGGAATTCCTGGAATGTCGTGGTCTTCTGCTTTAATGTCCTTGGATGAACCTATAGAATTAATCACTGAAAATGAAATGTTTAGCTTTTATGAGGGAGGTATTAGAGGTGGTCTTACTTTTGTTAATAAGCACTATGTTAAAACCGACGAAAACACAGATTTACTATATATTGATATTAATAATTTATATGGTTGGGGTTTAAGTCAACCATTACCTTGCGGTGAATTTAATTGGATATTTGAAGGATTTGATACAATATTATCTGATTGTTTGACTTTGGATCTTGAATCATTGTCATATGGGTATACACTTGAAGTTGATCTTGAGATTCCTTCGGAACTTCATGTTAAGTTAGATGATTTTCCAATTGCAGCTGAGAAAATGAAACCTGAGGGTTCAAAGGTTGAAAAATTGTTGCTGACTCATTATCTTAAATATAACTATGTAATTCATTGGCGATTATTAAAATTATACATGTCTCTTGGTGTTAAAGTGACACATGTTAATCGCGGAGTAAGATTCAAACAGTCTAATATTTTTAAAAAGTATATTGACATAAACACTGAACTTCGAGCTAAAAGTACAAATACACTTGATAAAAATTATTATAAGTTGTTAAATAACAGTTTATATGGAAAAACTGTTGAAAATCTGAAAAAGAGAATGAATTTGCGTCTTTGTACAACTGATAAAAAACTAGTCACTTATAATTCAAAACCTACCTTTAAAAAATCAATAAAAATTGACAATGATCTTATAGCTGTGTTGTTAAATCCTGATTCGATATGTTTAGATCGACCAAGCTATATAGGACAATCTGTGCTTGACTTGTCGAAACTTAGAATATATGAGCTTCAGTATAAGGACTTGGAAAAATATCGACAACAATTTAATTGTGAGATCAATATAGTTGCTGGAGATACAGACTCTTTCTTCTTGGAGATTAAAAATTGTAAACTAGATGTTCTTTTGTCTGAAATGGTTAAGGATAATCTTTTGGATACATCTAATTACCCTTCTACTCATCCACTTTATTCTAACAAACTTGATTCTGTTATTGGAAAATTTAAGGACGAAAGTAAGGGAGAAGGTTATGACGAATGGGTTTTCCTTAGACCAAAATGTTACAGTTTGTTAGGTAAATCTTCTTGTCTAAAAGCTAAGGGTATATCGTTAAAGGATACCGGTCTAACACATAAAACTTATAAAGAGTGTTATGAGAAAAACTCAGTCTTTTCGGTACCACAATTTAGAATAGGATCAAAAAATCATCAACTTTATAGTTTTAAAAATAGTAAAGTTGCACTAACAAATAGAGATGATAAAAGGGTTTGGGTGGGTAAAAATAAAAGTTTAGCATACGGGCATATAAATATATCTGAAGAAATTGACGTTGATGAAGAAATTGTCACTGTTGATGAATTTATTGAAGAAAATATTGAAGAAAATGCATCGGGTGACGAAATTACAACAGATGAAATTCAACAACCAAACTTTGAGGAAGAACTAATAGATATAGATGATGTACAGTTTTCTGACGATGATGAAGAAGATGAAGATTTTTATTAAATAAACATTATAGTATACATTTGTTTTTTATTTGTTGATTTATTAAAAATAAGTAAAAAAAAACAATTATGAAGTTTAAATTTATTATTAAATATTATTCTTTTTTTTCTGAATCGAATTAATCAATGTTGTTTGATCGATTCACGAGTCATCTGTCGATTACTGATTATTTAATAAACTTTCTCGTAATTGAACATTGAGTTGAGTTAAATTGTTCACCTTGATTTGAAGAGCAGAAACTTGATCTCGTAAACTAATATTTATATTAGTTTATTCAAAATACAAATCATTTAATTTGTCACAATATCTTTGTGTGTTTTCTAATGCATATTGTAAATTAGAAATAATTATTTCTTGTTCTTCAATAATTTGATTGATATTCATTACTTTTTAATAATATATATATATTATTGTAATTTGCAAACAAATTATTAAATAATTATTTTTAAAAAATTAATTTATTAAATATAAAATTAATTAATTAAATATTTTTAATTAATAAAAATATATAATAATTTTTAAATAAATTACCAAACTTGTATGATTTGTCCACAAAAACATTTAAGAACCGGAACTGTTTCCTGCATTAAGACTTGTATAATCCACTTTGTGTGTGAATGTATTTGCAAGCGGAAAAGTTGTGATGTTATTATTTTATTAACGTTAAATTTCTTTGATCGTAAACAACATGTATAAAAAATTCAATGATTAAATTATGCTGAAAATTCTACTTAGAAATCATATATAATTTAAACTTGTGTATAAAAATCATATTTTAAAAATCTTAAATAAAAACTACATTGATGTAATTATACTGAAAACAAACCTTGTATAAAAAATCTCATTGTAAAAATTATCCTAAAAATTTTATATTAAAAATTAAACTAAAACCATTAATAAAATTATATCGAAAACAAACCTTGTATAAAAAATCTCATTGTAAAAATTATCCTAAAAATTTTATATTTAAACTAAAAACATCGATAAAATTATACTGAAAACAAACATTGTATAAAAAATTTTCAATTATGTTAAAAATTTATTACTTTGAAAAATTATATTTTAAATGATACTAAAAAATTTTATCTTAAAAATAATTGATAAAAAATTTCATCGACAAAAATATACCGAAAACAAACCTTGTATAAAAAATTTTCAATTATGTTAAAAATTTATTACTTTGAAAAATTATATTTTAAAAATTATACTGAAAAAATTTCATCTTTAAAATTCGTATATAAAAATTCATCGATAAAATTATACTTGAAAATCTACTTAAAATCATATATAAAAAATCATATTTTAAAAATCTTATATAAAAACTACATTGATAAAATATTACTTAAAAAATTTAATTAGAAATAATTAAAAAATATTGAAAATAAATTCGAAAATAAATTTCAAAAAATCGCGCCAAAAACTCGAAAAAAAAAATACACACAAAATTAATTAAGTTGATTACATCATTATGTAATCAAGATAATCCGAAATTTAATCTGCAATAATCGCCCCCCTCCCCCTATGTTTTTTTAGGTTCCAGATAGCCACTAACTACCTACTCCATTGAATATTGAAAAAATAAAAATCATAAATCCAAAATAAGATATAAGATCATAGAAGGTAATTTCAACAACAAGTTAAAGTTCTATATCCAAAGATATGGGATTCGAATTGCGACATTCAACTGAGTAACATCTCGCCGTCCGAAGAGAATGAGTTTTCCAATCTGCCCGTGATTACTCTAAATTATGACTAAATTTAATTGAAATAAAACAAAATTACCCGACGTTAAAAATCCCGATACTTTCAATTGATAAGCATTTTTCCCTGAAGAAAATCTCATTAATAAAACGAAGCTAATCTCCCAGAAAACTAACTAACTTGTTAACAGAGAAACCGTCAAGACGGTCAATGTCCTTGCCTAGCCAGCTTGTGTCCCATGTTTCAACCATAACCACCATATTTTCCCCAAAACCTCCAACACCGATCCAGCGAGATTAGATCTGAAAAATGAATAGGCTATGATGCTAATCAACATCAACCGGAAACTTCACGAATAATAAACTATAAATTGTTACCTTATTAAACCCACAGAGACACACGACCAAATTAAGTAATTATAAATCCAAAATCGCCGATCACTCTACAATCCAGATGTGGTAGTACCAATTGAACTTGGACGTTGACACATCCGTTCGGTTCACAAAATCTGAGACATCACTATTGATTTGTTTACTTGCACGTCCGAATTATGCAAATGAAAATCGAGGAATTTCGAATCCAATTAAATGATGTTAACATTCCCTCTGAATGGCGAATATCGCATAATTAAATGCCGTTATATTAATGCGTTACACAAAGTACAGACACCCACAATGATTAGAATATAAACTCTCACCCAGTATTACATTAGAAAATGCATCAACAACGAATTTATCGAAAAAGGAATGCTTCTACCAGCCCACCTGGCGACAGATCGGTATCCGATTCTGACCCACAGCTCATTGGTAACGAATTTTTTCTTTTCTTTTCATTTTTTAATGCATAAGTAACTATGATTTTTCACTATTAAATGAGGAGTTTGTAAAATTAAATATTTTTCTTTTATCATAACGATATCGCAGTATTTTATAAACGGTTTGGTAGTAGAACCTACCGTCGAACTTTTATTTATTATTAAATTTTATACTTGAATTCTAAGATAATAATTCTTTATGTTTATATTATTAGGTTTTACATCCATTATATTGATTTATGTAGCATAATTTTTAGATTTTAGCTTTCACCATTTATAGATTGGAAATCGCCAAATATATGGAATCTTTATTTAGGGTATATCAATACAATTTTGAGGTTGTTCTAGAATAGTATAAATATATACATCATCGATATAGCGCAAGAATAGTGATGTTTCTCTATTAGACATTCGTCAGTCAACATAATAGAATGATCGTGAATCTGGGATTCAATTTTGTCACGCTCTGGCGAGTTTGTATTATACATTATAAAGGGAGGGAGTTTGAAGATGGAAAATGTTACGAACGGAAGTTATCGGCTACTAACCTAAAACTGGTCAGTATAAATGGGATAACCATCACAAACGACGTTAAATGAAGAATATTTCACTTTTGCATTTTTCTTTTCGAATGTCTAGTGATTTATAAACTTAAAACTCAAATGCCATATTCAGGACCCCGCATCCATTGATTTGGATACTCCCACACTAGATCTGCCAAGTCAGGAAAATCCCGAGATATCCGCACGTAGACCGATATTTTTAGTTGTTTTCCCGCTATTAGGATTTAACTGTTGATTTTTTGAAAGGAATTGGTGTTAACTATAATCTCATTAAGGAAGTTTAGATCCGGAACTTATTCCTATGCAACTTGCCGATCGATGGAGAGAAGCGTGGAAGCTATTCCGACAATCCAGATGTCTCGAGTCTTCCCCACTCGAATCCCAACAGATCAGTGGCCGATCAGAAGATCCTAACCGAAATTCCAAAGCACCGGAACTGCTCTGGGAGGAGTGGAATCCAGCTGCAGAAATCCATGAACACGCTCGTCGCCTACTCGATGATCTTCTCAACCATCAACGACAGGTGGACCTACAGGTGGTCCGAGCCCGTCAATGTTTGGCAAACATTGAAGATGACATCGAAACCGGCCGGATTGCTACTACCTATCACCACCCACGGTCAGGCAGACCCATGCACAGAGGCACCTGTAGGAGAGTCGTAAACAGGAAGGACTCTCAGATGGCCGGGTCTAACCGGGTTCGAAATACTAAACGGCCAGTGATGATTTTCTCGAACTGCTCCCCAGAGGAGTGGGTAGCGAGGGGATTCACTGACACTTGATACTGATATCCTGAATTAACCTTAGTTTATATTTTCTTTGTTATTAAAATAAATAATTAGTTCGGTTAGAAATTAATTTCGTTTTGTTTGATGCTATAACAATTTGTCGAGGAAGTTTTGTTTAATTCCGATATATTTATTAGCTCCATGGTAATAGTTACCTTTTTGATGTTATTAATTCCAGAAATGGATTCTCTACAAATCTTACGAACGGAACTGGCCGTGGTACGACAAAATAACAAGACTCTGTATGATCAGATTATCCAGCTGACTCGAGAAGTACACCAAACCCGAGCCACTTGGATAGATCCAGCAAAATTAAAACCCCTATATCAGAGACTCACAGCTGCTCAAAAGGGATGGGCAGAAGAAAAGCAGATAAATCAAAGTCTGCGAAAGCAGATACGAGGACTAGAGGTTGCCCTGTCGGCCAGTCAGGAAGGAGCGGCCGTTACTTACCCACTCGTGTTCGCACCAGCTCAGTTAGCTTATCGGGAGTCGGCAGCTACTCTAACCTCGGTCTCGAACCCAGCAACAACAGCGAATATCAACTCTCGCCCAGGACGCAAGGAAAGAGCCAGGCGCCGTGCCACTCGATTATTAACTCAACCCAAACAAAATTCAACGGCGTTGTAACTCGCGAATAATATATGTTTTGTTGTCTGATTGTATTAACTCATGCGTAAGATAGTCCAGAGATCATGATAGAATTCCAGTTATTTATTAAACTCCAATGCTAAATGCACGATATGAAGGGACCAATTACGAAAAAATCGACCATGTGTCTTCTAACGACGGCTCGTTGGACCCGAGGGTTGTCCGAGAAATTACAGTATTAGCAATAGCACTCACTTTTTGCGGACAATCCACCCGCTCGAGCACATTTCCAACGTTGCCTAGCAACGGGTGTCGAGTGGTAGTCAGAGTAATATTTATATGGCGTTACCGGGGTAACAACAAAGATAAAACAAATGTCAAACCCAGTAACCCACCAGTATTGAAGAAGCTAGATGCTTAGGATTTAATAAAAAAGAAGTAGATTTTAATGATGAAATGAATCCGATACATATATCAAATAAGAAAACAAAATTTGATACAATTCGAATAACCATAACTTATTTTTATGATGTAAATTATACTGATTTATTTAATGAAAAACTATTCATTACTGAACTTTTACAAGTTACATATCAATTAATGAGATTTTATCCCCATCCATTCAAATATTGTGAAATTAAACAAGATCGACTTGATAAAAATTGAATTGGAAGATGATGTCAGTAGTGTTAAATTTAGCAAACTTTTGGCTCTTAGTTTGAGGCTAAGTAAAGAATCATATAGTGAAAAGATCATTCTTAGATTCAGTTTATAAGCTATAATGCAAAGAAATATACAAATAATGATTTAAACAAATATTATTGAACAAGTTCTTGAGGGTGAAATGTATTTATATAGAAAAACATAAAAAGACGATCTTGTTCAAATCATTGAGAAAAATCCAATGTATTTACCAGTATCATCCTCATATATAAACAATATAGAAATCTATATTCGTGATGACAGTGAAAAATATATATTTAATAAACAAGATAAAACTTACTTGACATTACATTTCCGTAAACAGTAAATAATACGGATCTGGTTGGTTATAAACAATTTGGCGATTTGCATTACCTATTATTAAACATATTGGAAAATTTGGTATGAAAACTGTTAATGACGTAATAAATAATAATGCTCAAATATTGTCTGCTTTAAAATCCAATGCAATATCTAAAATTAAAGATTCTAAATCTGCTGTAATGCAACACTTGCCATCTGTTATTAATAAAGTATCTGATGTATTTAATAAAGAACAAAAAGAAGGAACAATTAAACGTTGAAAAACTATTAAGAAACATATAAACAAAAGAATGAAAGGATACGGAACTATATTCCAGTCATGATTAGTGCAAAATCTAAATTATGGATCTTTGATAGACCATCTCCTCAAGCTGTAATTGAAAATGGTTCTTTTGAAGATATTTATCCGATGAATTCAATTACAGATCCAGGAAACACTTCGATTCTATTTTATATCAACAGCTCTCAGTTATTATATGATTTTATTTTAAGACTAGTTTTGGATCAGGTTAATAGTGTAGGTTGATGATTGAATTTAAACTTGTATGATATAAGTAGCGTAAGATGATCTTGTTTTTTCCTTTTAAATCTTAGAAATAGATATTAACGCGCAGATTGATAGGTATTCTTAGTCTATACCGTCGTAGATGAGGCGGCCGTACGTGACTAATATTTATTTAGATTTTTCTAAAGGATTTCATTTTAGCAAATGTGGTAAGTTGATAAGACTTAATTTCACTGACACTACTAATAGAGAACTGTGAATAAGTTGTTGTTGTCTAATTAAACCTAGACACGCTAAAACTGAATGGTCTGTGAAAATTCGTAAGATTGTTAACTATCCATAATGATGTGATGTTGTATGAATGATATTAATAATTAATGACGATAGGAAGTTCCAGTACTCAATCGAGGGATGTCGAACGGACGACATTAACAATTCCGAGCAAGTTCGTGGGACGTTACTGCCAGGAACGTTACTACCGACGTTTCTTAGCAACGGGTAACCAGTGGCAGGCGCATAGCATTGTATGAAAGGGGTTAAGGTTATAAACACCACCAACCTCACATAAGTAAAAACAAATAATTACACACAATTACATATATCGATAAAAGTTTTAAGAATTTTGTCATAGTTTATCAATACACAAATTTGTAAGTGAATTTTTAAAAATTTTTTTAATTTAATTAATTTATTTTAGATAGACATGGAAAGCCAGAATATATCAAACATTAATTTAAATCAACAAATTGAAAATTTTAATAAATCATATCCAAATAATTTTGGATTTCAAATAGGTAAATTTTTACTTTATTTCAATAAAATTTATCAATCTTTTATATCATCACAACAATAATTCAAATTTTAACCTAGTTTCATATCAAAATTTCATTAAAGAAAAAGGAAACATGCGAAGAGGAAATAAATGTTTTATTGATTTTTATAATAATTTAATGGATTTTTTAAATATGATAATTTTAAATAAGGATAATTTATTTTAATATAATTTATTTAAAGGTTGAGTTCTGCCTAAATTTTATTTTAAATAAAATATAGATATCCTATAAATATGGGCAACCTTTTGCTGGTATGATTCTATTTTGATATGATAAAAATGAATCGATGTAAAGTTTTATGACATGAAAAATAAGGGCAAACCCCTGCTCAAAAATTATTTGATTAGTAAAAATATGACAAACTTTTAGATATGATAAATCTAAAATCTCTGCCAAAGATTTTTTATACCTTATATAAATATATATTGAAATTTTATAAAATAAGGAATTTTTCTTATTTTCCCTGGAAATACATCTCGTAATTTACAATTGATTATTTATTGAATATGCATTTTTTTTCATGTTTTTTCAGGCATTATTTTCTTAGTCATTTTTAAATTATGACTAATTTTAATGAATATAACAAATGTTTATAACAAAGTATAACCAATCAAATTAATGTATTCGAGTTGAATTTGCTTTGTAAATATTTCACTTGTATTGCATATATTTTTGTTAATAACAAACTATCCGAGATAAATAATGCTTTTCAACTTACATCATAATAACCAATTGGTCTTCACAATAATAAGCGTTAAACGATGTATGCTTGTATGTTATAAGCTCTTAATCAATAGAATTGAGATTATGTTGGAGAATGAATTCCAAATCAATGTCCGTTGCTAGCATAATTCTGGAAAAAATGATTTCCGAGGGGATTTATATTATTTCAAATAAGATTCTCAAATAGAGGTCTTCAATTTTTCAAATAAGAATTAAGTAAAATTTTAAAAAATGAATATTATTTATTTCAATTTTACCGTTTTTTAAAAGAAAAGCCGTTAAGATGTTTTATAACAGGAAAACACAATTTTCGACAACCAGATTTCAACCAATAGCATGAATTTATTTACAAAATTATCTACTAATGAAATGTAATATCAATTTCTTTGTCCCAATGCAACAGCTTTTTCCCTCGAAATACATATTAACACACAACGGATTATATTTCAAAAGTCTCAGCAAGAAATAATTTGAATTCGAAGATGCATACATATTTTTGAAACAATTTCTATAAATTTGTACATGTAATAAAATAATACGATGTAATTATCAGTGATGATTCATATCATGTCAAAAAGAAAAATAATTAAATAATTTATTCAAAAAGATTAGTTGACATGTTGGAATCACAATGTTTATAACTCAAAATATGCTTTATTAAGGTTGTAATCACAAAACACGACATTTAAATGTTCAATATTTGATAGTTTTCTAAAATCATAGAGATTCTACTGTTATTGATATCCAAATAATCGTAAATTTCTAATCAGCTGATTTCAGGATGCATCAAAAATCCCACATGATTATATTTTCTGGGTTTTATTCAAAAATGTCCCGATTAATTACTTGTTAGAACAAATATCTTTAAAAAGAATTAGTCATGGTTTATAATCGAAGCTTTAATTAAATGTATTATTAACCATGTTTCTAAAATCGATGACTGAACCAAAGTCGTCAAAACTTATAAGACCCAAATTTAGAAAACCTAATTGAATATTAAAAGGGAAATTGCCAATTCCTTCAAAAGATTATTATAAAATATTTTCATCATCAAATCTCATTTTATATAATTTAAAACCAAAATCGGTCAAAAATCATGTCAAAAAATGAATTATCTAAAGATTAATTAATAATGATATCAATTATTATTTGTTTTATTTAATCTTAAAGAAATAACTAAATTGAACTAATAATTCCAATGTTGATGCGAATTGTCATATGTTAATTCAAATTTCTCAATCATGCCTGTTGTTCATTAATCTGTAGTTTGATTTTCACCAAAATTTACATCAAAGTTAGGAATTGTGAACAATTTTTAATTTCCAAATAAATTTTAAAATAATAAATTGGATTTAGTAACTTTGCCCAAATTTTTAGCTAATTTATATTATGTATTTCAGTATTCTTTGAATTAACGGGAAACAAATAAATGATTAAAAATTTTATTTTATACAAAATTATAAAAAAATTAAAGCAAAGCTAATAAATTTTGAGTTTTTTTGAAATTTAATTAAAGATCATTTTATTAATCATTTGGTTTATGAGTGGTGAATTCTGTCACCGCTGGCTCACTTTTTGGTACTGCCCCTTACAACTTATTAAATGCTGCACACCTGATAGATAAGAAATAAGGTTTTAGAGGCCACTTTAAAGGGATTTCAATCAGATGCAAGATAAAGAGATGTAATCATCGGATACCCTTCAAAATTAGGCTGGAAATGTATTCTAATGGGCGTTTTCCAGTAAAAGGTGAGCCACATTATCATGACTGCTAATACTTTGGAAACCATTAGAATTCAAGAGCTACCATAAAAGGTAAGTAGTATACTATAAGCTGTTACAACAAAAGGGAAAGGTGTGTGTGTTATGTAATGCTCAGGCCGTCAATGGTGACATTATCACACATGTTATTATGTAATCACAGTGTTTTATACAGCATGTATGATTACATCATGATCATGTAATCATCAGATTAATGTAGGGCATCCGTTTTTTAAATAATCACACATCCTTACGATATATGTAAGTTATGTCATAAATCATATGCCAAGGTAATTTGAGATCAAGTTCAAATTACGTCATAAGTCAAATTTTGTTATAATAAAGTTTCCATTTTAAGTTTTTGTTTAAATGAATTGTTCGCCATTTTTTTGAAATTTTTGTTTAAATGGTCGGATCTTAGTCAAACAACATTATTTTTAGGCTAATTTTGGTCGTAGAAGCCTATTTTGTGCTCAAAAACAATGATTTCAGGGTATGATGGATGGTTTTGTCTTTGAAAGGGTTCAGAATGATGTCAAGGAGGGAGTCAGGATCGAATTCTGATCAAAACGTCAGTTTTCGACCAAACAACATTTTTATGTTTGTTTTGTATTAAAAAGTCGATTCAAGTGTCAAAATCTATGAATTAAGGGTCTAATGAGCCTAAAGGGGGTGGGAATCGAATTTCAAACAAAAAGCCATACCACACAACATATATTTAAGTAAACTTAAATATCAGTTTTATGAACCAAGGATCAAATCTATTGTTCTTAAATTGTTCTGACTATTTAAAAAATAATATCCGTTAAAAGGTTTTAGAATGGTTTTAAAATGGGTCTATGGGTTGAAAAAACATTGTATATGTTGGGTTAATTGGGTACAATTTTATTTTTATTATTATTATTATTATTATTATTATTATTAATCCTATGAAGAAAAGATGAGACTAGATGAAGAATGCATTTATTTATAACGACCGTGCCACTGCCAAAGTGAGGTAAAAGTGTCTGATATAATCATGGTTTCCGTTGTAACATCACAATAGTTACATCATCGAAGCATTATGTCATTTAAACTGTGTGATGTTTTGTTAATAATTATACCTGGCGCGCCATGGTTCTACTTTGATAAAGATCAATGTCCGGTAGTTAACTACTCACGCCTACATGCAATGGCAAACATGCACTGGGTATATTTCTATGTCATAGACTCTATGATTATTGTTATGTTTAATTATTATAGAATTTTGTAGACATATCCTATTAGATTGAATAACAGTCATTCACCACGATATCCGACATACAAAAATCTATTTATTATTAACTTTATATTTAAATTAATATTACATTAAAATACTTTATTAAAATCATTTAAATACAACACAGAACTAAATTCAAGAGTTAAAGATGCCCATTACCTTATATACATACACATCGCATAATTCATTTTATAATTTTCGAAGTTCGTCCAACAAATCAACTATAGTTTCTACTAAATTATTCTATTTAAAAACTTCATATCGGATTTATATGTTTCAGACTTCTTGGTGACTTTAATATTACTCAAATAAGCAATCTAAATGCAATAACAATGCATTATTTTGATTGGTTGATGCGAGTTTATGTGTATGTAATAAGTTTTATATATGAATGATGCAGTACCCTGTAAGAAGAAAGTCATCGAATAACAGATAAAGGAATAAATCTTTTTCATTTTTTGACAATAGACAATATCTTTAATGATTCTATATATTTAATGTGTCTGTCATTAGCAACCTATATAATCCCAATCATTTTATTTAACCTCATTAAAATGAGCCTATTGTTGGATAACATGAAAATTGAAGCATGTTGAAGAAAGACTAAAAAATAGGAAATAATAAATATCGAACTAATGCCAATATCGAAATTCAAGGTAAAGAATCTGTAAAAGAAGTGGAATTAATAATGACAATTTGGTTTGATTAAAATTACAAAAATTTGAGGATAAATGTGATTTATATGACAAATGTGAAAAACATTTGACCTTATTATTTGATAATTTGATAATATTAATTTTATTTGATATATTTATTGACTCGGTGGTGTTATTGTATTTTTATTACTATTATTGATGTAATAGTTACAATCTAACGACTTAATAATTGGATATCCCACAAAACTCCCCCAAAAAATTTCTAAAATTAAATTTCTTCATTAATATTTAAAAATTATATTTATACCCTCTAGTGGCTAATTTAAAAATTATTATTGTTATTATTGATACAAGGCGTCATAATAATTTAGTAACAAGTAGCAGATTTTGTAGACACCAAGCGTCAAAGCATACATTGCGATTGAGTGTCCAACAAATGACAAGTGTCAATAAAATATATAATAATAAAACAATAATAATAATAATAATTGGCGTCATTGAGTGCAAAAAAAAAAACCACAAATTTTATTATTTAAACTAAAAGATTTCTCAGTCAGTAGTAGGATGTGAGCCCATCAGATACAACCCCCTGGCTTACGTAATATTACATAATACATGTTACTTCCTGAAGATTGACCTCTGTCCACTCAGTTGCCACTGGTCAGTCACTACTGGAGACACACTTATTACATACCGATTACCTAACTGTTATTATGTCACGTAGTTGTGGACCAACACATCGATTCACACTTATTACGTCACGCAGTTGTGGACCAACAGACTCACATACCTTCTAGAACCTTCCGCACACTTACTTCTTTGACCTACCGTTCACACACACACACCAACCAACGATCCCCGATCCGCACCGATCCATACCCATCAGCATCCATCATCGCCCATCATCACCCATCATCGCCTAACACGCCTACAACTACGTCTACGACTTAACAAAATCACTCACTAGTACTATTCATATTATTATACTGCTTACTTCATATAAACATAAGAGTTTCATTTACCTCAAAATTCAAAATTCAATTGTCGTGCAATGAGATAACTTAGTATGTATACACTTTAAAGATGACTTATATATCATAACCTTGAATAACTACAAAGTTATTAATTAGATAATTGTGGAGATATTTTAACAGTTCATGAGCTTGATAAAAACAAAGTATTTAAATTTTATATAAATTTAAGTGTAACTCAAATTAAATAAGTAGTGACAAAACGGCGCCTTGCCCCAACGGCGGCGTGCCCATACCTCAGGAGGGTAAATTTTTTTTGTTAAAATGAAATCCAACACTGGAAGTTCAAAAAAAATTTTTTGTTTAGATGGAAATAATTTTTTAAAAAAATATTTTTTGTTAATATGAATAAATTTTTAAAAATTATTTTTTCCAAGTCAGCATAATTATCACACTATCGTTAGGAATTTATTTAGTCTCGTTAAAAATAATTTATATAATAAAAATAATATATTAATATTAATAATAATATAAGGGCTTTTTTGTTTTTCACCTCTGATTTCTTTTTATTTTATTTATAAAAGACATTGTATTTTCTAGAAAATTTGACCATGAATCAGATTTATTTTTGGTACAGTCTTTTTTAAGTGAATACCATAAATAAATTTACCATTATGTGGTTGACCATGTTTTTTCATAGTTTTATGACATGTTTTTTGTCATGAAAAAAACCATTGCAAATATTTCGGTAAAAAATACCTTAATTCAAAAATAACTTATTATTTAAAAAATAATAATTTATAAATATTTACAAATGTCATAAAGTAATAAAATATTATATACATACACAAATAAATAAATGTGCATCCAATAAGAATAGTTTGATATGTTAAACATAATCTAATTGGTTAAAACCATTTATAAATTTCTTTTATCGTGTTCTCATCTTGTTTATTCACTACTGACAATGAAATGTACCAGCTATATTGATCAATTATTGCAATAATATACTTTTTTTAAAGGTCTCTGGAAATAATCCGCATATGCCTATGTATACTTTCTCCCATGGTTCATATGCAGAAGTTTAATTGTCTCTTTCTTCGTTTTTGTTGTAACTACCTTTGTCCTTTGACATGGTTCACAAGCCATAATTGTTTCTTTCACTGACTCTTTTATATCCTTCATATCATAATGGTCTGATATATATTTTGTCACTTTCTCAGCTCCATCGTGTGATACTAATACATGCATCACTTTATCATTTCTCGTTTCTTGTTCTTCGGCACCCATAGTTTTCCTTCTATTGTCATTACCATCCCTTCTTTCAACATATATTTCCAACACGACCCTTGTGCTATATCCTCTTTGATTTGTCTAATTTCCTCATTGTCTTGGTGCCAATTACAACTTACCATTTTCTTCACCATGTCTATAAGCCGTGTTTTTATTTTTTCAGTGTTTGCATTCTAGTGACTCAGTAGGCATTGTGTACAAGTCCCACAAGTTCACTCCCTTTCTATACTTCATTTTGATGTCTAAACTACTGAAGTAATTGATCCACGTTTGAAATTGCGCAGTTATTGGCTTTGTGGTCTGTTCTCATCGTAAATCTTTTGCCGTAAAGGTAATGATTAAAATATTGACAAAAATAGTAAATTGCGATCAGCTCTTATCTCGTAATGCAATACCCTTTCTCATGACTACTCATGGCGTGTGACCCGTATGCTATTTCCTTTTTATAACCATTATTATCTCTTTGTGATAGTACAGCCCCAATTGTATCAAAACTAGCGTCTGTATATAGTATGAAATCTCTTGTAAAATCTGGATATCCCAAAACAGGTAATTTCGTCAATGCTTTCTTCATATCTTTAAAAGCTCTTTCACAAGTTTCAGCCCATATTAATTTTATATTATTGTTTCTAAATAATTCCTCCAAAGTTCTGGCTTTCTTAGCATAGTCTTTGATAAACCTTCTATAATAATTACATATACCCATAAAGCTTCTTAGATTCTTTATACATTTTAAGTTGTGGAATGACTTAATTACTTCCAAAACTGCCCGGGAACTTTTTGCACAACCTATTATATCTCAATAATAGAAATAATTATGATTATAGGGCAATGTTGTAACTTAGTAGTTGATTCAATCGAATTTGTAAATCAATGATTTCATATTGTAAATCATTTATTGCGAGTTTACACTCAATAACTGTATATTATAATTACTTGATGGTATATTACAATAAATTAATCAAATATTATAATAAAGTATTTCAATATAATAATACAATATTTTAGTTAACAATAACAACGTAAAACATCACTAGGTGCTTTGTTCAAAATAATAAAAATATTTTATCAACTTATTAAAATATTACAATGAATTTCATCAAATTACACATAAAATCTTTGTAAGTCTTTTGTTACAAATAAAATAATACAATAAAGTTTATCAAGTTGAATCAAAATAATAAAGTTTTAATTAAATTGTTACGATGTAATAAAAACATTATAACAGCTTAATAAAATATTGCACCAGAGTAATGAAACATTACAACATATTTTATCGAATTTCAACAAATAATAAAATATTGCACAACTTTATAAAATACTGTAATAAAATTATAAATTATTTCAACAAGATAGAAAATAATAATAATAATAATAATAATAATATTTAAATTTAAATGATCATTTATGACATATTCTACAGCAAAAAATATCTCAGAAATAGTTTTGATACTGGGGTAGTGTTATTAAATTGTTGCAACAGATTATATTAACAAACTATTTTAGTGGAAACAATGGGGATACAACAAATACATAACTTGATTAGAATACTTTGTGTGGTTAGTGAAGTTCAGATGGATGAATGAATAAGGTTTTGTTAATCATGATAAATATGATAATCAAGTAAAGGAATCAAGAAACAATTATCATTAAATTGTAAATTGGTCTAGTGTCCAACGATGAAATCATATACTTTTTAAACATTTTAGTATCTAATGCAGAGATCCAATCAAATTTTATTGATTTCTCCCAGATTTTGAATATAAATACGACAATTCACAAGAAACATGCATTTATAGGTGTACTTTACTCATTCGTTGATAAAAACATGAAGTGGTCACGTATCATTTTGGCATTCATGAAACATAATTTAAAGAATTTTGAATCAGATTATGAAAATTACTTTCAATGGTCGATGGCAGTATGTATTCTTTGTTAATATTATTAATAATTATTATATTTCAGATCCTTCAAAGCGAAAAAATTCCAAGGATCAATGAAAACAAACAATGGAAAAAATTGTTAGATTTGACTGAAAACCCATAAAATATCAACAAAATCAAAGAAAAAATGAAAACAAAATGAAAAAAATATCTTTAGTGTATTGTACAATTAATGCTATTAGAAAATAATGCTTTTAGTTTTTTCATTTTCTGTACAAAAGTATCTAAATTATGTTTTTGTCGATTTATTTTATTTATAATTGTGTAATGATATTTTTATTTAAATATACTTTGTCATGAATCGTTAATCATGCTTAGAAATTGCATTTGGAATGTATTATTGAGTCACTCATGTCAATTATGGAAAGCATAAAAATTAAATATTTTATGTAGATTATTTAATGTTTTTTATTTGAATTTGAAATATATATATATATATATATATATATATATATATATATATATATATATTTGAGTATTAATTCATTATTTTTTATTTGAGAAATAATTTACAGTTATTTTCTTTAATTGCGGGTGTAAATTTGATTGATGCTATCGAAAGTATGACCATCTTATACTAAATTTAAAAATAATCAGTATTATTATTATTAATTAATATGATTCCGAATGTATGTATAATGTGTAATTAATTTTGATTTTGAATGTTTTTTAGTAAATATCAAATATTATTACTTTGTTAAATATTTATTTATATTTTCATTGAACATTCTTAATGATTTATTAGTATGATAAGTAAAATACTTAAGTTTACATAAATGTATATTTGCTATCAGTTAGTAACTATTTGAAAATAAATATTATTTAGTGAATAATAATATTAGATTTATAAAGTAAAATCAATATTTGTTAAGTTATTTTAAAATACTGCAACGTAATGACTGATAGTATATATCTCTTAATATTTTAATTATAATTCATTTACTATATTATGAATAAAGAAAATAAAACCACTGAAGACAAGGAGTCGAAATTTTAGTTGTCATATAATTTATATATTTATTATTATTAGGAAAAACTATTGAGAAAAGTACAAAAAAGATGATTGAAGAAACATTGTTAAAGAAAAATCTGAAAATGCAGAGAAAATAGTTTATGAAAATGTTGGAGAAATATCTCGCCAAAACAGAAGTTCTTGTTAATAAATATCGAAAAAAGTGTGTAAAGTTAGAAGAACTCAGAAGAGAAGCAAAAATTTAAAAGAATTTTTGGATGAAGAAGAAAAGTAATGTTTTTAAAATAGATTTTATAACTTTTTAATGATTATTATTTTTATTTGTATTTAATTATGTGTTTGTAAATATTTTATTAAAATTTAATTGATATATCTCATTTATAAAAATCTTAATTTAGTTATAAAAGTGAATAACTGGGATATGTTACGTAATCATTCACTAAAACAAAAAAAATCTGTAAAATAATATTATGTTATAGTTACACAATATCGGCGTAATCATCGATTTAAACAAAATTAAAGTTTAAAAAATTCTGGGTTCAGGGAAATTATCATGTAACATGTCTTTGTTATTCTCGGGTGCAAACATTGTACTATTGTATCTGATTCATTTCATCATTAAAATTATTGACATTATAGATAAAATCATTTTTGCTTACTAATTTAAAAATATTATAAGTAGATAGATATGTCACCGCTAGACCATGTCACCTCTGGACCACATACCCCCTCCCCCCACCCTCCCGGGAAAAAAAATTTTTGGCGCTAAGTACAAAAGTACAAATTTTTTAAAAGTACAAAAAATTTTTAAACAAAGACCATGACTCATTCAAGGTCATTGAAACAAAGGCCATGACTCATCAAAAATTTTTAAACAAAGACCATGACTCATTCAAGGTCATAGGATGACTCATCATATATTTTCAAGGTCATTGGATGACTCATCATATATTTTCAAGGTCATTGGATGACTCATCATATATTTTCAAGGTCATTGGATGACTCATCATATATTTTCAAGGTCATTGAAACAAAGACCATGACTCATACAAAAAATTTTTTCAAAATTTTTTCTATGTTTAAAAGTACACGATTTCCTATGTCACCGCTGGACCAAAAAAGATAGAATATTTTTCGAAATTTTTTCAAAAATTTTTCTATGTTTAAAAGTACAAATTTTTTCAAGGTCATTTAAAAGTAGGTCAAGGTCATTCAAAAAAATTTTTTTTTTCCAAAATTTTTTCTATGTTGAAAAGTACACGATTTCCTATGTCACCGCTAGACCAAAAAAGATAGAATATTTTTCAAAATTTTTCTATGTTGAAAAGTACAAATTTTTTCAAGGTCATTTAAAAGTAGGTCAAGTTCATTCAAAAATTTTTTTTTTTTCAAAATTTGTTCTATGTTGAAAAGTACATATATTTTCAAGGTCACGGATTTTTTAATCATTTTTTAATTATAATATATCTACTTACTTTTATAAGTAGTATATATTTTGTAAATTTAATTTTATTATTATTTTATAAAATATTATTATTATTATTATTATTACTATTATTACAATGATTATTTTTATTATTGTACTACTTACTTTTATAAGTAGTATATATATATATATATATTTTAATTATTATTTTTATTATTTTTATTATTATTATTATTACTATTATTATTATTATTACTATTATTACTATTATTATTATTATTATTAATATTATTACTATAATTAATAAAAACTATATACAAATAAAACACATTATTATTTTTATTACTATTATTACTCTTATTAATAAAAAACAAATAAAACACATTATTATTAATATTATTATTATTAATATTATTACTATTATTAATAAAAAACAAATAAAACAAATTATTACCAAAATAAAACTAACAACAAAATAAAACTATTATTACCAACACTAACAAAACACATTATTACTAAATTAATACTAATAAAATTATTATTAACAATAAAAATAAATAAAACAAATAAAACATATTATTATCAACAAACAAAGACCAAATTGTTAATATTATTATCAATAAATCAAGTTTTCTCGATGCATTTTTCTCTCTCGATTTTTTCATAAAATAAAAATTATTAATTATAAAATAAATAAAAATTCTAAATAAATTAACATCATGTTTTTCTAGACCCAATTTTCATAAAAACTCTAAATAAATTATTATCAACACAAATTAATAACAAATAAATCGTAAAATACATTTTATTTGAAAAAATTAATCAGATAAAAGTATATCATCGATGTCTCTACTGAAATATGAGCAGGAGCTGACATAGCTTGGACTGTGAGTTCCTTGATAGCTTGGAGATACTTGATCAATGACATCAAATCCTAAATAGTGCCCAAATGCGAGACTGGTATTTTTCCCCACCCAATTACGCTTATCGTCGTTATTGGTAAGCGCAATTTTATTATATTTTTAAAAGTGAATAATTGGTGGTTCCGCGTCCCTATCCTAGTTTGAGGCACCGTAAATATAGTGTCATTTTCAAAACAGTCTAAATATGACTGGTGATCAATCTCTGTCCCCAACAACTTCACCCCCTTAGCTCTCATCGAATCTTTTGTACCTAAAAGACTATAGCACTTGGGTCTTAAGAAAACCCACTCCTTATACCCGAGACCTTTACTTTCATCTTTAAATTTTCCGATAACGGAATCTAATTTCCTCGAGTATAAGGGATGTGCTGGGTCATAATTCGATGTATCTAGAAGGCTGTCTCTTATCATTGCCGGCAAAAGAGTGTCTAGCCTACAGTGCTTAACCTCAAGGAAAAACGAATCCGTGTCGCCGGCAACGATATTTATTTCACAATTAAATTCATCGCGATATTTCGCTAGCTCTTTATATTGTAGTTCGTACATTCTAAGTTTAGACAGGTCTAGAACTGTTTGTCCGATATAACTAGGCCTGTCTAAACATATCGAATCCTTATTCAGATGAGTAGCAATCAGATTATCATCAATTATGATAGATTTTCTGAAAGTCGGTTTTGAGGCATATACAATCATCTTTTCATCAGAGTTGCATAGCCTCAAATTCATCCGTTTTTTAAGGTTTTCGACTGACTTTCCGTACAAACTATTATTATAAAGTTTAAACAAGTCCCTATATAGCTCGCTAGTACTTTGAGCTCTTAATTTTGTGTTTTTGTCTATGTATGCATGAAATATAGGTGCTTGCTTGAATTTAATTGCGCGATGAACTTTAACAACATTCACACCGAGAGAAAGATAAAGCCTGAGAAGTCGCCAATGAAGAACGTGGTTCTTTTTTGGCCAATGCGTGAGCATCAACTTCTCAACTTTAGAATTCGGTGGACACATCTTTTCCGGCCCAATCGGAAAATCATTCAAAAAATTATGTAAATAATCAGGGATATCAATATCAACTTCCATAGTATATCCATATGGAAGGATTTCAATATCCGCAACATTCATACACTCATTCAATACATCATCCAAACCATCATACACCCAAACAAAATCAGCATACGGAAGATATTGGCTAAGTGCCCAACCATACAAATTATTTATATCTATATACAATAGTTCTGTATCCTCAGAACTTGCGACATAATGTTTGTTAACAAATGTTAACCCACCCCGTATTCCTCCCTCATAGAAATTAAACATTTCCATGTCCTGCAAAAGTTCTATGGGTTCCTGTAATGTCATGAGAGCTGACGCCCATGACATACCAGGAATTCCATAAAAATTAAGAGGTTCTAGAGTATTATAAGCAATTGCTTTTGAGCGAAATTGCTGAAAATAATCTGCAAGAAGGAATACGTCTAATTTTAAGTAGGTTAGCATGTAATCTAGCATTGTCTCGCAATTTTGCTGTGTCCAAATTTGTTGGGCTGTAGCATATTCATCAACAGATACAGAACCCCAAATAGGAGGCAATTCAGTCGTCGATTCAAGAACCTCAAGAGATTTCGCAAAGTCATAAGGGAAAATAGCCTTGGCTCTAACAATTGCACCATCAAAAACAGAATCAGTTAAAGGCAAATCAGTAAGTGTCTTAACCGCTTTTGCTAAAGATGAATTAATAAATTGCATGCTGTCTATAAAACGAACAGGCAATTTATTAATGTATGCGATGAGGGAGATAAATTTTTCGGTAGTGGTCGGAATAATATTTAATTCCCAAGAAGAAAAATTATTTAGACCATACTTTAAAATATGATGGAGATCATATCCCCTCAAATTATGGAAAACCACAGGTAATTGTTTCTGGATTCGTCGAGAAACATTACACTTCATACAAGCAGCCCCTAAATACTTACCTGAGAAATGACAATGATCCTTAACTTTATCCCTAATAAACTTTTTACACAGATAACATGTGCGACAATCCTTGAATTCTCGGTCCTCCTTGAAAGATAGTGGTCCTATAGGTTTTTGACAATGAACCTCATAATATGGCAAGACAATCGAAAGAGCGATTTCATCAATCTTTTTTAAAAACGCCAAAACGCAATCATCGCCAATAAAATTAAAATATTGTTTTGTGTTTGTGTAGTTGTTAATTAATAATAGACCTGCTGCTATCGGCATATGTATTTGATGATGCCTTATATCCAGTGGTAAAATTGACTCAAAATCCGCATAAATTACGAATGGCGGGGTAATAGATTTTGCGAAATTTGTAAATTTTAAATATTTATTTTTAGGCAAAGTATAAAGGGTAGTGCCTGTTTGATTTTTACTGCACAAGGCAACGTGGGCGTCAAATGCAGGTTTTAATCTAAAGCCGTTAAGACAATGAGGACACCAATGAACAGAGATTTGCACATTGCAAGATGTAGTCGCATGGCAGTTCATTAATTTATTTAAATCAAAAACAGCTGTATAGTGATAATTATCACCGTCCTCCAAAAGAAGTAAATAAATAGGTGTACCGTCAGTAACCTTGGACCGGTGAATTATATCTAAATGCGGATGATGGGGGATATAGTTTATATCATCTAGAGTTTTAGACGGTTTTTCGTTGAAAGTCAAAACATTTATAGCCAGATTTAAGTCCTTGTTCTTTCTTTCGAACTTGGGAATATTACAGAGTCTCATAGGACAATCGTCAATGGGGTCAAAATTTAATTCGTCCAAATAATTCTCATAAGAAGAAACTCTGTTTCTATGGGTGCGAACTACACTTCGTTTTAAAAGGGCTAATATACTATATATAAAACAGTGATGGTCAGTGTTTTGAACGTTAACTATAGCTTTTTTGCCAGATAAAGATTTCGGTGTTGGGATATAACTATGGCCAGCTAGTCTATTTATAGGGAAATACTTTGTTAATATAAAATCAATTTCTTTGATTTTAACAACCCGCCATCCGCTCCCTAAATATGTGAATCTTTCTATTTTATTATTTAATTTAGTAATACCATCAAGCAGAAAATTATCCGAGAAAAGTTCTGCCTTATTACTAAAGAAGTTGTCTTTTATTTCACCATCTTTTTCAAATTGTATAAGAATGGTGAATTGTATTTTAACCGACCCCATTTGGTTAATTTCATATTTTAATCTATTAACTATTTTATTTGTTAATGAGATTTGTATTAGATTCTGACGTTCTACATCAAATCTAATACTTTTATGAGTCCCATTTAAATCTGACCTTATTTCGGGTTCATTATCGATATTGATCGAATCTCCTATTTGATTATCGTTAATGATGATTTCTTCATCATCACTAATGATAATTTCTTCATCATCGCTAATGATGATTTCAACCCTTTTAAGTTTAGAGGGAACACACTGGATATTTGCAGCAGGTCGTTTATTATGTTTCGACGTATTATTATTGTTATTATTACTATTATTATTATATTTCGATGTATTATTGTTGTTATTACGTCTCGACATATTATTATTATAATTATTATTATTATTATTTTTGTGTTTCGACGTATTATTGTTGTTATTATTATTATTATTATTTTTATTGTGTTTCGACGTATTATTGTTGTTATTACGTCTCGACATATTATTATTATTGTCATTATTGTCATTATTGTCATTATTTTTACTATTTTTATTATTTTTTCTGTTATTATTTTTTCTTTTCATTATTTTCCGTAGAAGAGCCTTTTTATTTAAAGTGAATTGATTTAAGTGGGAAGAGTGATCCTTATAAAAAACTAAATATTTTACATCCTGGGCAGTCTCGCATTTAGGGCATATAAAAAACTTGATGCCATAAAATTTTTGTCCATAATATTGCTTCATTTCAGCATGGCATTCTAAAGAATGACACGCTGAAGAGATGCAGTACTTTGGATATAATTTGCCTGTTAAAAATAATAAATTTAAATATATGTTTTCAATAAAAGTATTCAATATATTTTTCAATAAAGTATTCAATATAATTTTTCAATAAAAGTATTCAATAAAAGTTTACAATAAAGTATTCAATATATTTTTCAATAAAAGTATTCAATAATTTTTCAATAAAGTATTCAATATAATTTTTCAATAAAGTATTCAATATAATTCAATAAAAGTTTACAATAAAGTATTCAATATATAAATTTTCAATAAAGTATTCAATATAATTTTTCAATAAAAGTATTCAATATAATTTTTCAATAAAAGTATTCAATAAAAGTTTACAATAAAGTATTCAATATAATTTTTCAATAAAAGTTTTTAATAAAAGTTTTCAATAAAGTATTCAATATCATTTTTCAATAAAAGTTTTTAATAAAAGTTTACAATAAAAGTTTTTTATCAATTATTAACATTATATTAAAAATAAATAAAAATAAATAAAAAACTAACATTTATCAGTATCATCATCTGTAGAGCTGTCTTCCCCAGAAACGGAGGCATCCATATCTTCCCCAGAAACGGGGGCATTCCCAGAAACGGGGGCATAATTGTGGGTATCCATATCTTCCCCAGAAACGGGGGCATCAGCATTTTCATCTTCATCCAAATCTACTAAAATGGTTTTAAAAATAATAAAATAAAATAAAAATTTACCATGATCGATTTCATCTTCGCTATCACTGATAACAATGATTTCCGTCGGTGTTACAATAACTTCTAAAACAATAATAATAATAAATTAATAATTTAATAAATAAATTTACCACTATCCTCGATTATAATAACTTCGTTATCTTTTTCGGTGACATCATACCAATTAAATGTACCTTAATAATAAATAAATAAAGGAAATAATAAAATAAAAAACTTACCGTTTCCCTCCGCTAATAATTGTTTAAGAATACTTGTTTTCTCCATTTTGAATATTTTGTTAATTTGAAATTTTTGAATTAATTGTGACAACTTTGGATATTGTCAATGTTTATAAAGGGAATCAAATTTTCAGGATTTAGCCAATCACATTTAAGCAATACACACATATAGGTGAGAGATTTTTATGCATGCAGCCTATAGTGTGTAGGTATGTTTTCTTTGTAAAACACATACATACTTTTGTTTGCATGTGTTTTCTTTGTAAATCACATACATACATTGAGTTTGTATGTGTTTTCTTTATTCAATTTTGTGTATGCATGCACTTATCATGTGATGATCACGCACTTATAATGCACTGTCTTTGTGATCACGCACTTATCATGCATAGTCTTTGTGACCATTAATTAATTAATAAAAATAATATTTATAATAATAATAATAAATAATAATAAAAATAATAATAAATAATAATAAAAATAATAATAAAAATAATAATATTTATAAAAATAATAATAATATTAATAATAATAATAGTAATAAAAATAATAATAAATAAAAATAGTTAAAACATAACAATAAACATTAATACATTTATTAATCATCAAATCTCTTGGATAATAACCAAGCTAAACAATGTTGACCACATGTTAATGTCCATGGTTTTTGATACATAGTTTTATTATAGACAATAGGTTTACCCATTGTTTGAAGTTTCGAAACCATTAAAGCCGGATAATAGAAATTCATAGGATCAAATACAAATATCTTGCTAGGTTTCATATATATTGCTAACCAAGGTTCTCCACCGAGATGAGACGATTGAGTATTGACGATTATGGCTTGATTATTACGTAAATATGGAATTTTATCAAGAAGAAATACCCCTAAAAATTCATGTCCTAGTATTTGTTTTCCAATTCGATAGACCTGAACACAACTACATCAATAATATTAATAATACATTTAAAAACTTACTCCATGACAAATTATCATAAATTATCTATACATTTATACCATTCAAACCAATACTGTTCTGTTTGCAGTTATTTGAACCTCGTTTTCAAATACGCCATATATTACAACATGTACCGGTTCAGTTGTAGCTTTAGAAAACTTTATATCTAATCGTAAATTTCCATTTTGAGGTAATTGACTCTGATTTAAATCAAAATCGGGGGCCAAAACAAATGTAAAGAATGGATATTTGCTTTTAAAATCTTCAAGAGTTATACCACAATTAAGGTTTTTATCCAAATAACCCATATTTCTCACTATACTCTGCATGTATGTAGCACAATAATTATCATTATCAAAATCTTGAGTATATGTTTCTCTATAATCACCATTTTTCGATAAAGTTAGCGATGTTACACCAAAGTTTTTGAAAATTGAGCACGATGTTAAGTATGATCCATTATATTGAGATTCACTTTGAAATGTTACCAATATAAAGTTGGGCATTCTTCTATCTCCAAATATTTGTTCCTTATAGAAAGAAGCTGAACCTTTAGCAATAGCAAATTGAACAATTTCCTTTGTTTTCAATGGATATATTGCATGCTTAGAATTAAGCCCCAATTGATGACCGGCTAATACAGAGGGCTCAACCCGAACTCTTCTTACCAATAATTTAGCATCAACTAATTGAAGAATTGGAGCTGTGGTGGCACTTGTTAGTGATAATGCTGAATCAGATCTTTTCAATCTAATGTGCACATTAACACCTGGGAGTAAATATTTCGGTTGATCCATAAAATCGAGTTGAAATGATGAGCACATGGTAAATAATTTCGATCCTTTAATCCACTTTTTCCTATCGTCATCACTACCATAACCCATAGGAGTTAAACATGTATTTTTAGTATCACTATTGTAATTGATAATAGTTTCTATTAGAGCTTTGTGAATATATGTACTGTTACCACCCTCAATCTTGATATTAATAAATCCGAGAACTGCATCTTTAAAAAGTGTATGAAACAAGAAATTGTTTGGTATTACATCACTAGGTTCACCCAATGGTTTTCTATCTTTATCTACAACTTTGATCTGAACAGTTAACAATGTATCGTTCAAATCTAGATATTCAGTTTGGGAACCATTAATATAAAATTCAATATCAGTTCTACTATCCATAATAGAATTCATCGGGAATACATCTTCAAAGGCCCCCATTTCAATTACCGCCTGGGGAGATGGTCTATCAAATAAGCACAATTCAGATTTACCACAAATCATTTTTGAAATATAGTTCCATGGCCTTTCATTCGTTTGTTTATATGTTTATGATGTCTTTTACGTTTTTGAGCCGGTGCTTCAGGTTTTTGAAACATACCTGCAACACTAGGTAGAACTTTCCCTAACTCGGATAATGCATTTGATTTTAGAGATGGCAATATTTTCTGCTCATTCATTATCACATCTTTAGCAGTTTTCATGCCAAAACTACCAAGGCGTTTAAGAATAGGAAGTGCAAATCTACCAATTGTTCTCAACCAACCTGATCCATACTGTTTACCAATAAAATATGGTAATTCGCCACCACTTTGGCTACCACTATACATACTAATAATATCGTTATTGGCCATCTAATTTACGAAAATATAATGTCAAATGAGTTTTTGTATCTTTACTAAATTCAATAAATTTACCGCTATCATCACGAATATTTATTTCTATATTGTTTATACATGATGTTGATACCGGTAAGTACATGGGATTATCGATATTTATATTGACAACTTCATCCTGGTCATGTTTATCAACCCAAACAGATTTCAAAAGAGGAACCAAAGAATCACCAACAATTATAGGATCGATGATGTTAGTATATATGAACATTTGTCTATGAAGTTTTATTATTTTTGGTTTGCGTACACCAAAAGCACTTGCCCTATATGTTTGCTTATCTAATCCCAATGTATTAGCCAAATTTTTATCAAATGTAACTTCACAAATGTTATTATTCAGACTGAATTTGCATATTCCATCTTTAAGAAATTCAATAGTTTTAAATATGTGTAAACAATTTAACGAAATATATTTATGTAATTCTTCAAGTGTTTCAATATATAATTCATTTGTAAATGTAAATGTATCTTCCACCTCATTAATATATGATACAGATATTTTGATGTTTTCGATCGTTACACTTTTCTCATCAAATGTTTTGAAACGTATTTGGTATTCAGTACCAGGAACAACGATGTTAAGCTTATCACTACCCATTCGCTTGGCATCCTCAATACTTTCAAACTTTATTGAAAATGGGCTAAAATCACAACTAACATTCAATCCATCTTTGAAAAACATGCCACTATTTTCATCTAAAATCTGATTCGGAATATGACAATATCGTTCAAAATTATTGATTGTGAAAATACCACTACATGTTTTGGGAACACGTTTCTTGTAACCGATTTTACAATGACTATAAAATGGAAATGTATTGTACACAAATGTAAAGTCTTGCAAAGCAACTTTCCAATTTCCATGTAAATAAATGAGATTTTGAAGATCAACCATAAATTTACTCGCTTGATTTTCCGGATGGATTAGTGGGCAACTATTACTCGGTAAAATTGTATAGAAACTCATTTTACTAGGTCTTTTGATGATATCCACGAGGGTTTTTGATATCCATACCATTTGACATAGTATTGTTTATCCTTACCCACCATTTTAGTTTTCAATATTTTCTGAATTCTGAACACTGTAGGTTTGGAAATAACTTGTAATTCCTGTTCATAGAATTTCCCTTGTATTACATTGTTATCACTATCTTTAATAACATACATTACAGGACTCTGTTTAGTATTAATTTTAGTAATTTGAAATACCTCATCACTCCAATTACTATCGAAATTTTTGATGAAAGGTGAAGCAGATATTTTACTAATTCTAACGTGATCACCAACTTTATATTTTGGTTTTGTAATAGCAATTGCTTTAGACTGCACTCGTGTTTTTGAGCTGATATCTACGGGTCTCAAACCATTCAGACCTCGATGTGATGAATTATTATAACTAACAAGTATTTTCGGTAATACATTTATCCATATTTTATTACCTTGATGCACGAAATATTTCTTCAATCTATCCCTCAATGTCCGGTTAAATCTTTCAACATGAGCGGCTTTGTATTGAGAATGTACAGAATAATGATTTATTTTGAGCCGATCCAGGATTTGCTTAACTTTACTATTGTAAAACTCCTTGCCTATAATAATAATAATAATAATAATAATAATAATAATAATAATAATAATACCTAAATCGGTTTGCAAATTGTCTGGATGTCCATTTTTAAACATTAAGTTAATTGCTTTAGATATTTCCTCTGCAGATTTTGTCTTTGTTGGTAGACCGCGGGCAAAACGACTGAAAACATCAATACACGTTAAAATATATTTATAACCCTTGTTAATTTTCGAATACGGTATCATCTCCATCAAATCCATTTGCCATAAATCATTAATACCGAATGTCTTATAAGCTCTCGTTGGAAATCTTTTCCGCATCGGTTTGTTTAAACTGTACGCAAGCTGATCTGACAACCACTTTTGCGTTTCCTTTTTCGAATTTGGGACTCTTTTCTTTAACTTTGCCACTCCACCGAAACCTGCCTCGTCTTCTGGGTTCGTCCAAATCTTCTCCATTACAACAAGATGATTTAAATTTTAATTTAACATTAGATAATGATTGACCCATCGTTTATTGTGATAATAATGATAATGCTAATGGTAACATTGCTCCGATAAAACCACCTTGTTGTTTATATATGATTTTTCTCATTTGCTTACGATTTTTATTATTTACTAGTGATAACAAAGGCTTACGATGTTTATTCAATACTAGTTTTTTAGAATTACTGGTTTTAATTTTACCTCTGACTACTTTTAATAGAATTTTGAGTAAATCATCGACAACAAAAGTTGGAAATGATTGTAAAATAGACATTCTTTTCATACTCGAAGCCTTTAACAATGCATTAAAATATGGGAAACTCCTATGATTTTTAACAATTTTAACTTTTTTCTTACTCTTTTTAATAATGTTTTTCGAAATAAGATTCATTGCAGGGTAATTCTCGGTTATTAGCTTTTTAGATGGTGTATAACTAGTTTTTGGTGGAACACGTTTCTTTATAGTCTTTTTAATATTATGTCTAAGTTTTCGGATATTTTTAAGCCTGGATTTCATAAACATTTTTACATGTTAAAGTTTTCAACTTTGTTTATATACCATGGCACCTTCTTTATTGAAAATATCTGTTTTTACCCGTAAATCGTCATTGCATTGTTGTGTGAAATCGAGAAATATATATCCATGTGGTGATTTTGTAGCATCTTGAAATGCACTGATGAGAAAATTACGATTATTAGGGTATGCTTGTCGAGCAAGAAAATCAATAACTGTTGCATCTCTAGGATTCTTGAAAATAACTAAATATTGAACATTTAAATTCCTTGTTCGATGTGCACCACCCTGGTGAAATAGATTTTGAGTAATAAAGATCACAGTAACACCAACATGTCTACTGATTTTTGTGAATAAATTATTAAAATCCTTTTCTTTATTAGCTTCCTGATACAAATCATCAATAATGATGACATCACCTTTCCTTAAACGACTTGACGAGTTTTTATCGAAACCCTTTACTATTTTCATGTTTTTCAATTTACAGAAATTATCTTGAGTTAATCCTTGTTCTTCATCTGCACCCCTATGCCAATAAATCTTGTTAAATTTTGTTTGAAATAAATTAGATTTCAGTAATTTACACACAAACATAGTTTTACCACTACCACTTGGGCCGACGATTTGATATACAGCATCATTTCTTAAGTCCATTATTAATTTGTATAATTATAGGTTTTTGTTTATATTATACGATTTAATGAACTCTTCCTAAAAATCATATATATAGATTAATATTTCATTATTGTTTAATTATGTTATCAAATATAAATTATAAAGGAACTTTCGATGTATCAAAAATGACGTTTCCAAATGGTAAACCCCAGCAAATTGTAGATAGGAGTGGAAAATACCCTATAATAAATAATCCGGCAAATGCAGAATCATGGGATGCAAGAAACCTTTAGATGTCAATAAATTACAATATAGAATAAAGGATCTTAAAATACAGTCAATTACAGTTACCATGGATATGGGACAATCTATCAATCTATACAACATGTCAACAAAATGTCTTTGTATGTTCGAGCCAGAATTATTTCCTGCATTGAGGCTTTTAAAATACAACCCAATGTGTGTTAACGTGTTTGCTAGCGGCAAAATAGTCATATTAGGGGTGCGAAATCTAAAGTACAAAAATATTGTTTGTGACATACAAAATGAAATCACCGGATTGGTCGATATCTGATTGGCTAATGATTGATTAAAACAACTTGCTTATTCATTTGATTTCATTTTTAAAATGGAAAATATTATGTATGTTATGCCAAAGAAAAATATCGCTGAATACGGTAAATTTATCATTTTTATTTCATTTTTATATTTTATTTAGACAAATATGCTCCAATGATAATCGAGCGTATTATTTATTACTATCCTCAAATAAAGGAGATTTTGAAGAATCAAGAACCTTCAATGCTTCAACAGTTAATATATAATGAAACACGAATCGATATTTCAAATCTGATTAAACAAGCCCTTTGGGACAATAAAATAAACCGAACGGTCAAGGAGATGGAAACTGAATACCCCTGCATTCTGGGGTGTAGCTGCTGTGATTTCCGATATCAGCGCTATGTCGAATGGAATCTGACAAATTCCATACGAAATTCGTCTAAATACCAACTTTTTCGAAAATAAATGTTTTGAATTTTATTTTTTGTTTTGTTTTAGTGCTGATAATAATAGTTTTATTTTTGTTAGTGTTGGTAATAATATTAATAATAGTAATAGTTTTATTTTTGTTAGTTTTGGTAATAATAATAATAGTAATAATAGTAATTTTATTAGTATAGTAATAATAATAGTAATAATAATAATAGTTTTATTTTTGTTAGTTTTGGTAATAATAGTAATAATAATAATAAAAATAATAATAATAATAGTAATACATTTTATATAGATGATATGTGTAAAATCATAAAACTCAACAGGTTAATTTACATACAGTCACGCACTTAACATGCAATTATCATGCACTTATCATGCATGATTCTGATTGGTTAATCAGTATCTGTCAAGGGTATAAAAGTGCGTCACCACCTTATAAAGATCATAAATCAAATATGACCAAGAAAATAAGCGTCCAACCAGTTCAGATGTTCCACAATTATAAAATGTATTTTTTAAAGGAGCCTATTAATATGCAATTGGCAAATCCAGTCAAACTCAATAAGACTCAATTTCAATCTCTCGCTGGCACTCTATCAATGTTAGATATCAAGGATATTGATAATACGTTCAAAAAGATCAATTCCAATTTAAAATGCAATGAAAATGCTTTCTTCACGAGTCAATATACCAAATATTATGATGCATTTACAGAAATAGGTTTCAAAGAACAAGAAAACTGGTATTTAACAATAACAATCCAAGGATATAAAGCTGATCAAAATGATGTGCTTTCTCCAATCTGGAAAATTGTTACTGCTAGACTTTCACAGTTATTTTAGTGTTTAGTGTTTAATAAATGTATTAATGTTTCTTTGTTATTCTATAAACAAAATTATAATTAGTTTTAAAATAGTGTTAAAATGATGTCTGAAAAAGGTAAAATATAAAATATAAATAATTAATTAATTTTGGTTTAGAATATTTAATAAACTTTTTGTTTGATAAACTTGAAGAAATAACCGGTGTAAAAATTAGAGATATGTTGACTCTAGTTGAAGCATTGAGTAAAGAATCGGATTGCGAATCTGAATGTCAGAGTGATGAAATTGTTAATGATACTGAAATTATTAATGATTCTGAAGAAATTATTGAGGATACTGAAGATACTGAAGAAAATATTAATGATGTTGAAGAAGCTACCGAAAAAGATGAGCCTACCGAATTTAAGAATTGTATTGATCATGTTATAGAAAATATTATGATAGAATCTTGTGGTGATGAACAATGTACATGTAATAATCAATAAATCTTTAAAAATGTAGTTTTTGTTAATAATAATAACAAAGAAATATTTATTAAAATCTATGATAAACCTTGTTACATAAATATAAAACAGATACTCCAGTGAATAGTTTTAATAAAAATTTGCAATTCTCGATATAAATATCAGAGCGTTTGGCTTCTGCGGCAACTTGAATAATAGCTGTCCATCCACCGTTTGTTTCTACCCACGGATCAATTTTTGTTTCTATCACCTAAATAATAATAAATTAATAACAATATAAAGTAATTTACCTCTATAGACCATTGGAAATAATTTTCATAGTCGGATCCAGATTTTAATATCATGTGTTTCATGTACATTAATCCTACTATTATTCGCATCCATTTATTATTTTCATCAAACATGTAACTAAATATTGATTGGAATGCATTCTTTCTCTCCAATGGTGGCAAATTGAGAATTTTTTCATAATCGAATGGGATGTCTTCAACAATTTTCTCGGTACGGTTTACCATAAATTTCATGTTTTTAATGATTTCATCTTCTTCTCTATTATTAGAGACCAGCTCATTCAACAAAGTTATAAAAAATTTAGTTTCTGGCATTTTATAAAATACATGAAAGTGTAAGCTTATTTATACTATATTCGACCAATCAGAATCATGTAATACTAAGAAAATATGTAAAAATATATAATGGAAATGGTAATGATGATTTGTTGGCACTGTTAACTTCTTTCAAGTTGTTGCCACCACTGTTAACCGGTTGTTGTTGTAATTTCATTATACGATTGAACTGATCAGTTGTTTTATTAGAATAAAATTTTATACTATATTGAACTTGATTCATCATTTTCTCATTAAGTTTACGATTTTCTTTCAATTCTAATACTGATTTTCTTAATTCATTTTTGATAGTACCAATGGTCTTATTTAGATATATAATATCATCATATAATTCGTTTTTAGCTCTTTTTAAAGTCTCATATGTATGTTCAAATCGGAATTCTAAATTACTCATTCTTTCAGATAATCTTTTGACTGGAGTTTTCAAATATCTAGGCCTATCTATCATATACAAAATATCCATCAATACAGCGGTATCAGGACATACACATCTTGTTGAATTTTTACCTTGAACGGTTACAACAATTGAGTTGGCCATATTAAAAACTAATAATATTATTAAAATTTCTTTAATCATTTTCAAAACATTATAAATTAATATTTATTGTTTATAGCTAAAGATGTGTGTGTGTGTCTAAATTAGTATAAAAGTAATTGTTATTTCATTATTTCATTTTTTATCATTAAAATGGTTGTACCGAGCGCAGTTCAAGCTATGAATGAAATTAAACATTACGGTAATTTATTATTAATATTATTATTATTATTACTTGCTTTTAGATGATTATTTTAAAGTTATTAAAGAACGTCTGCAATTCTATTATCCAGAAATACATGGAATCATGGATAAGCCGGCATCAATAATTCCAGACTTGATATTCAATCATACATCAATATGGATATTTACTGTAATAGATGAGTTCCTATGGGATATCGAACAAAACAATTTGTCAAAAGATATGGAACCCGAATACCCTTGTGGTGATGGATGTCATTGCTGCGCCGCCCGATATCGGAAGTATGTGGAATGGGCTTTGAATAAAGCTCTTAGACAATACTACTATAGTAGAATTATCTCTTTATAATAAATTTGTTGTATATGTCTCGGTTTTCAATATATAATAATAATATTTATAAACATAATAATAAAATAATAATATTTTATAAAATAATAATAAAATTAAATTTACAAAATATATACTACTTATAAAAGTAAGTAGATATATTATAATTAAAAAATGTTTAAAAATTCCGTGACCTTGAAAAAATATTTGTACTTTTCAACATAGAAAAATTTTTGAAAAAATTTCGAAAAATATTCTCTTTTTTGGTCTAGCGGTGACGTAGGAAATCGTGTACTTTTCAACATAGAAAAATTTTTGAAAAAATTTCGAAAAATATTCTATCTTTTTTGGTCCAGCGGTGACATAGGAAATCGTGTACTTTTCAACATAGAAAAATTTTGAAAAAAAAAAAAAAAAATTTGAATGACCTTGACCTACTTTTAAATGACCTTGAAAAAATTTGTACTTTTCAACATAGAAAAAATTTTGAAAAAATTTTGAAAAATATTCGATCTTTTTTGGTCCAGCGGTGACATAGGAAATCGTGTACTTTTAAACATAGAAAAAATTTTGAAAAAATTTCGAAAAATATTCTATCTTTTTTGGTCCAGCGGTGACATAGGAAATCGTGTACTTTTCAACATAGAAAAATTTTTGAAAAAATTTTTGAATGACCTTGAAAATATATGTACTTTTCAACATCGAAAAATTTTGAAAAAAAAAAAATTTTTTTGAATGACCTTGACCTACTTTTAAATGACCTTGAAAAAATTTGTACTTTTCAACATAGAAAAAATTTTGAAAAAATTTCGAAAAATATTCTCTTTTTTGGTCTAGCGGTGACATAGGAAATCGTGTACTTTTAAACATAGAAAAAATTTTGAAAAAAAAAAATTTGTATGAGTCATGGTCTTTGTTTCAATGACCTTGAAAATATATGATGAGTCATCCAATGACCTTGAATGAGTCATGGTCTTTGTTTTAAATTTTTGATGAGTCATCCAATGACCTTGAAAATATATGATGAGTCATCCAATGACCTTGAAAATATATGATGAGTCATCCTATGACCTTGAATGAGTCATGGTCTTTGTTTAAAAATTTTTGATGAGTCATGGTCTTTGTTTCAATGACCTTGAATGAGTCATGGTCTTTGTTTAAAAATTTTTTGTACTTTTAAAAAATTTGTACTTTTGGACTTAGCGCGAAAAAATTTTTTCCCGGGGGGGGGTATGTGGTCCAGCGGTGACATGGTCTAGCGGTGACATATCTATCTACTATTATAATATAACAGTAATTGGTATGTATGTTAATTAATGAAATAATTAATCTCATAACGAGTCTCACTCGTCTTGGTACTGTTTGGCATTTAGAGCTTATGACGAGTCAAACTCGTCATAGTATGACAATGGGTAAAAATAGATTACATTTCAAAAATTACAATAAAAAATTTACGTTAAAAGTTTTTGGAAAATTCGCGCAAAATATTTCAAATTCAAAAAATTTCTCGAAAAACTCGAATTCAAAAAATAAATTCGAAAAAATAAACATCACTACAAAAATCAATTATCTTGATTGGATAATTATTTAATCGATATAATTCCGGATTAATTGCATAATTATGTAATATAATCCGTTTCCGGCGGGAAAGGTCTACTGGAATTTTGTGTGTTACTGCAGTGTCCGACTAACTACCTACTAGAATGGTCATGAAAAAGTAATTGCATATGAATCAATAGATATTGAGTAAGTTCAAATGCAGATACTGCTTAACTAGGAAAGAGTTGTTATCTATTTATATTTTTGTGAATAAATTTAAAAATTACACTTATGGAGGAGGTTTTACAGTGAGAACAGATCCTCGGGCTTTAAAATGGTTGCTAAATTTGGATTCCACAAATTTATCTCAATATTGTGTATGGTAAGCTGAACTAGGAATATTTGAAATGAATGTTGAATACAGGAATGGTAAATAACGCATTCAAACTACGAATTTTATAGATTGCCACCTTGTGAACAATGTGCGTTGAAACACGGAAATCCACAGAAAAAAAGAAATATTAAAATACACTCAGACAGTAATTCTGAGATCTTTGTAAAACACGAAGTTTTATGTCATATGATAATCGATGATGGGATAAATAAGCAAAAAGATGCAAACATTAAACTGGTGATTCAATTAATTCAAAGTGGAATGAAAGAAGAAAGAATAGGGATGACAATTTAAAAATATTATAGAAGAAAAATAAAAGTTTAAAAATTCGAAACAATACATTGTATTGTTATAAGAATAATGACTATATACATGTTGTACCAAAAGATAACACATAATGTTTAGTTCAAACGATTCATGAAAAGTTTGACCATATTTGGGTTGAAAAATCCGAATAAAAATAAAAAATGAATTTTATTGGCCAAATTTTACAAAGCAAGTAACGAATCTATTTCAAAAATGTTAGTCATGCCAATTTAATAAAAAACAAATGCAAGACAACAGGCAGAATTGCAATTAATTGTTGCGATGGAACTATTTGAAATTATACGCATTGACATTGATGGACCGTATCCCGAAACAACTAAAGGAAACCGGTATTTCTTTAGAATAATTGATTATTTTTCAAAGTACGTGTCGCTTATTTCAATGCAATCAATAACTACAGTTGAAATTGCGAGTGAACCATTGGTAACATTGAAAAGTCGATTTGGAGTATCAGGAAGAACTTACTCCGATAATAGAACCAATTTCTAATTAGAATTATTTAAAGAACTTTGTAAAATTTTAAAAGTTTAGAAAATAGAAACAAATGGATTAATAGAAAGAGCATTCAAATCAGTGAATGAATTAATCAAACAAATAGTATCCGTTTGAAATTTTATTTGGCAGAAAACCGAAATTATTTACCGGAAAATTAATAGATAAAGTGCATTCAGAAGTCATTGACATGTTTAAACAAAACGATATCAAAAACCCTTTTAATATAAAATCAATTTTTTACTCAATACATTATCCTTGCCTATACACCTCCCAAAAAAACCCAAAATGTCATAATCAATAATCAACAACGTAATGAATTGAGTATTGGATACACTGTGTTAGTCGAAAATCCATTCCATAGACATTTTATTAGTAAAAGGTACGTAGTATCGTTTACTATAATAAATGTTTTAGATAAACAGGTATCGTGAGCAAAGACACAAAAGAATTAGGAAAGGCTAAAATATCACAGAATTCATCAAATACGTCGAAAAAGTCAATTCGTGCTAATCAAAACATTACACCGAAAAGATTCCTTGATTAACAAGGGGGATGTAATATTATTTGACAATAATATATTTTTTGAATATCGAACAAAGGGTGTATGTATTTAATTAATAAATAGTAATATTTAAATCTTGTTATTTCACAAGTAACTTTTTATATTGAAATGCAACTAGTTTTGTAGTATTTAAGTAACCCTTGTCGTTTCACCAAGATTATCTTAAAAAAGCATTATAACTTGCTAACTAAATTTAATAAATTATAATATTCTATTTGCTGTGAAAAGAAATTTAAATGTTGATAATTCGAATACATTTTGAGAAAATCCAACAAAAACTTATCTTGAAAATAATAAAATAAATATTTAACCAATCCAATGTGGCAGCATAATTAACAAATTCATATTAAATAAATATTTAAATGATTAACGAAGAAAATACTGAGACACATTTTAAAAATTATTATTTAATGCTATGAATATTTTTTTAACAAATGTTTAATTATAAAAGAAATTTACTTTTAACTCAATAATATTTAATTTTAGTTTTTGTCAAAATTTCAAAAATTTGTAAAATATTAAATCAAATATTTTTAAATTTCTTTTATACTTTAAAAATCTTTTTACCTATTTATACTTAATAGTCAATTTCCACTTTTTTTCTTGACAACTACGCAATAATAGTGATTTATTTATTAATTTAACTCAAAGATAAACATAATGAGACAGATATTTATAGAAAACAAACTTTATACTTCTCCAGAAAGTTTTTCTGAATTTAAGTATAAAATAAATATGGAGAAGTGATCGATTTATCATTTATAGTCTTTATCTTTTACTTTTGCTAATTCTGTGAAGTGTTGAAGTGATTGAGTTGTTGATAAAGAATGGGTATTCGAAAAAATATTTTTATTGATGATTAGAAACTTGACAATTTGAATAAAAATTCTAAGGATCCATGTTTGGGAAGGTCTGAGTGTGATTTGACGAATGAATATGAATTGAGTGTTAAACTAGACCAGGGATCTCCAAACTATCGGAATTTATTTCTTATTTAACTAGTTTTAAGTTGTTCTATTGATTGACCAGTTGGCTTAAATTTCATTCTAGAGAGAATTTATACGAAATATTGGAATTATGAATATAAATTTTTGTTTGTTTTTTTATTGATGATAATAATAATAAAATAATTATATCCATGTTATTGTTCTTTTTTTACGCTGTAGTATTCGTAAACCAATGAAGAATTCAACTCACGGATTGGATCATTCACCCAGCAAGGCCAGGATGAAAACAAATGTGGAGAAATTTTGGCATGGTCTCGGAAAAAATTACACAGTAATTACTTTATTTATTTAATTAAAGGTTATGTTAATTTTGTCTAATTTCGAAATAAGTTGTTTATTTTTATTAATTTAATTATTTAAATATTTTTTAGTGAGTTTGGGAATATTTTTTCTGTTGTTCCTTTATTGTTCAAAAAAATAAGATGTTCATTTAGGAAAATTACAATATTGATTAATATTACAATTATGATTACATATAGTAATAATTTTAGTTATAATATTTGGAATTAGCTATCTTTATTGCCATTCATTTGTTTAATAAATTATGATGTCTGAACAACTTCTGAGGCTGTCCAGGGCAGCCAACCTCCGGTTTTCAGAGGTTGGTTGTACCTCATTGTGCTACTCGCACACTACATTAGTGCAATAATTATAATAATAGTGATGAATATTTATTTTTGCTGCTCTCTTATTTTTATAAAATTAAGGTTCCATTATATTGATCCACATTATTTTATTATTACGTTATGTGTTTCAGGTTTATTTATTTTTCCTTTATGCTCTAATTCGGTGAGATTTTTATCGCCTTGAATATAATAATTATTCGAATAATTCTTAAATATATCATTTTATTTTATTTGTGTTTTCTACATTTAATTAATTTTTAAAAGGTGTTGCATTATTTCGGTATTTAATGAAATTGGGGTTTTGGTGTTAACAAAAAATATTTTACTTAAGAATTTTTGGGGTACTCCGGTGGCATTTTTGGTCTGGCAAAGACAATCAAAGACTTGAAATTATTTATTTATAAATAAATACAAAATTATATTTTTCAATTAATATTCCGATTAAGTTTTATTTCCAATGTGTTTCACACTCATATTTGACTATGGTTTCTTTCGTCGTATATTTCCTCCCATTATATATTATTTCGTCTTGTCCTATTAAGGTAGCAATGTCAGTACTGGTTGTTGGCTGTTTCACTGGAGCTTTCCATTTAAGTATCGGTTTGCGTTTATTGAACGGTACTGGTTTTATTTTCGTTTCTGCTCTCTGTTCCACCATTGGCAGAAAAAATACTAAAATCTCTTCCGTCATACCCATTGAAGATAGAGTCGCTATCTGATATCGTATTGTCACCTCCATTTGCATTACTCTATCTTCATCGCATTCTATTTGACTAGTACTTTCTTGAACTCTTGATTCATCTTCAGCCAATGAATATTTTTTGGAAATTACTTTTTGAGGCCATTTTACATGTTCTAAATTTTGTTATTTCTCAATATAGAAACCCCACAAAAAATACTTGGAAATTGCCAAAAGACTTAATTAATTAGTGTTCAATTTTTATGTGTTACGAAACCTATTCGATTATTTATCAGAACTGCTATAGAATGTTTTTGCTATTTATAATAATTTTTTAATGTTTATTTCCAACTTTTCTAAAGTTACTGTTCATTAAATAACATGAATTTCAATCAGATATTACTTTAAAAAGTTTCAATATAAATAATTGTGCATAAATTTATTTATTTAAAACCAATTTACCGTCTTTTGTAAAATTTTAATTTTACTCTTTATATGGTTGGAACTTTCTGACACTTAAATAGTTTTAGTTATAATGCGACACGTATTATACAACGCATTCAAAATAATTTTGATTACGCAATGACGTAATCAAGATAATTATTTTTGTGTACTTAATTACATAACTTTTTTTGAGTATTTTTATTATTAATTTCAAATTATTTTTAAATAATAATCAAGTAATAATCATAATAATAATTTATTAATATTAATAATATTTTACTAATGAAAATAATTTAATACTAATAATTTAATAATATTTTACTATTAATTTACTTATCAATATAAAAAATCATTAAAAATATTAACAAAAATAACACAACATGAAAAGTATTTTCAAATACAAAATTTAATTAATTAAAATTTTCACAAATTTGTTCATAATAAACTCTTCTTAATTCGTCCAACAGAACATGAACTACTTCTTTCTTCTTGTAGTCCAAGCAACACCTACAACTAAAAAGACAAGTTACAATTGAAAGATCTGCACAAACCATGCTGTAATCTAGATATTTAAAACCCGACACTCTTATTGTTTTTATAAAATTTTAATATTTTTAATTTCAATTTCATCATCTGATGAATATCCTTTAATTACATTATCAAAATTTTTGTATATTCAATTTTTAAACGATCCCTTTTGAAACTATTTTAGAATGAATGTATAGTTTATCATTTTCTTTATATAATAAAAATTCTTTATTATTAATTGTTATAGTAGTTAGATGTGACACCCCTGACTCACCGTACCCCAAACCCACCCAGCAAATTTATTTTAAAAATAAATAAAAGTACAAACAATTTTTAGATGTCAAAGTTCAAGGTCTTTGAAACAATGACAATAAATCAAGGTATGAGTCATCGAATATTCTAAAGATCACTTAAACAAAGGCCATTCAAAGATTCAAAAATTTCATTAAACAAAGACTCATTCAAGGTCTTAATTCTCATTTCTCAAAACCGTGACTCCACTGGACACATAATATAAAAGCTCAAATATTTTTTCAAGGTCATTTATAAGTACATGTCATAGCACACGTCAAAGCAAGTTCAATGTCATTTAAAAAAAAATTTCAATGTCTTATTTTTATATTTCTCAAGGTCAAACTTTTTCAAGGTCATTGTAGCACGAATTACAAATTAACAGGTTGTAGCACGGTATATCACATTAGAAATTTTTTAAAGTACATTTTCAAGTCAAAGTTCAAGGTCAAACATTTTCTATAAAAATTAAAAACATTAAATATATTTTATAAAATATACAATTTAAGTTTTTTTAAATTTTTTTTCCTCTCTTTACCTTTTGTTTAATTTTAAATTTATTAAAGATTAAATTAATAACTGTTAAATTATACAAAAGCAAAAAAAGAGAGGAAAAAAATATTTTAAAATTTTAGGTTTAAAATGTTTTAAAATTAAAGTTAAACCAAAAAAAGCAAAAAAGTTTATTTTAATGAAAGGCAGAAGCTATTTTGGCATTTTTCTCATTGTATATAGCAGTTCAAAAAAATCTGAAGAGGATTATTTAATAATAGAAACTTTTTTCAAAAATATAATTATTACTTCGCAGCGAAGGCTTATTTTGTTACTCACTTATCGTATATATATTATTATAATTAATGATATTATTATTATTATTATTATTATTATTATTATTATTATTATTATTATTATTATTATTATTATTATTATTATTATTATTATTATTATTATTATTATTATTATTATTATTATTATTATTATTATTATTATTATTATTATTATTATTATTATTATTATTATTATTATTATTATTATTATTATTATTATTATTATTATTATTATTATTATTATTATTATTATTATTATTATTATTATTATTATTTCTATATAAAATAAAATAAATCCTCAACAATGCATAGGATGCAATGGTTATAAATTTATTTCAATATTGATTAGAAAAATGAATGTGTGTGTATATAATTTAAGTAAAAGTTTTTCGAGCATCTGAGATCTCATTTTAAAGGGTTTTTTAATAGTGTTTTCGAAGGTTTACTAATATGATCTATGGTATGCAAGAGATACTAAAATTTTATGTGTGTAATGAACAAATTAAAAGATAAGGTCGATATTTTTAAAACAATATGTGTAAATAAATATGAAATTAGTGTTTATGGCTCAAAATATATGTGTGTTAAATCGACGATACGAAACAGTATTTATAGAAAATGTTTAATGAAAATATGTGTTATTTATAATACACGTGTGTTTCATGGTTGAGATATACGTGTGTATAAAACTTAAGTAAAGATTTTTTGATTCTGTGAAGTATCATTTTAAAGGGTTTTCAATGGAGATTTAAAAAGTTTGAGATTGTGGTCTATAGAAGCGAAGGGATAGAAAAAGTGTAAATATGCATGTATAAAGTTAATGAAAAAATCGATATTTTCAAGAAAATATGTGTAAATAAATATCAAAAATATTTATGGCTCAAAATATGTATGTTAAATCATCGATGTGACAGTATTTATGGAAAATGTTTAATGAAATTATATGTAATTTTTCAGAAATATTTTCACACATATTCATTTATTGATTTAAAATGTGTGTTTAACCATCAAAATGGTTCAGTATTTATGTAAAGTGTGAAATTGTTAAGAAAATGCATGTAATTTGTGATACATGTAATTTTTGATTGAAATATGTGTGTTTGGTTTACTGATTAAAAAACTAAAGACAATTTTTAAGAATATCATATAATAAGTGATTTAATTTAAAGACATTTATATTTAATACATATTTTCGTTAAAAATTCAATTTATCTTTGATAATAAAGGATTAAATAACTTATAATCAAATATTTAAAAACCTAGGGCTGAGTGATAATAATAAAAACTTGATCTAATATTAGTTAAAAACAGAATATAAATTGACGACAAGAAAGTAGAATTTGAAGTGTATGCTTTATTATTGCCTTATTATTATTATTACTATTATTATTAATATTATTATTATTGATATTATTATTAATACTGTTAAGTCAAAACTGAAAGCTCGATATTTTATATATTTAACGAGCGCATGCATACTTCTAAAAATAAAAAATAAAAGTTTTATCAATTTAAAGAATGTAAATAAAATATTAAAGTTTTTTAAATCCTGTGTTCAAATTAAAGTTTTAAGTGAGTTATTTATTATTAAATAAAATATCAGTATACTTTAATTGTTGTTAACTTAAATTTTCATACAAATTGTTAAAGTTTTATGATAATTTTGATAAAATTGTTGTAATATACTACTGACAAAAAAGGCAGTAAGCTAAATAATTTAAAATTGAATATTTATTTTAAGATGAGTGAAAACCAACATTGGATCTGCTGGGGAAGAATTTCGATTTCCCGCAATGTAAGATTGATTTGATTATTTCTAAGTTGAATAATGTTTATGCTAAATTTAATATTAATTCGTCCGATAATGCAGTTGTTAAGAATTATAGTCTTGTTTCAGAAAATGACTTAAATAAATATAATAAGGAATCATCAGTTGATGAATTATTTAATGATACTGTAAACGTTTCAAGTGCAGAAAATAATCCTTTAAATCCTATTAATACACAGTTTAAAAATTTTAAAGTTACTTTAACTAATGATGCTGTAAATAACTTAAATTACCTTACATGTATTTTAAATAAAAATGAGCGGCGTGATATTATTAAGTTTTTTGAAAAAGAAAAATGCTAAGACCAATATTGATCCTATTAATTATGAACTTTCCTTGATTAATAAATCGAAACTTAATTTTAATATAAAATGTTGTGATAGATTATTCTATCGAAATTGCAATTTTTGCGTTTCGATTGAGTTAAGTCAAATTAAAAAAACAGATGCCCCTAAAAAGATAATTACAAAATCAGCAAATTTTCAAAAATAAAACCCTTATTTCCAACCTTATTAATACTGATAAATGTTGTTCCAAACTTACTAATGCTCCATTAACAACAAAGAAATTTTTATTTGTATTTTCAAGTAAACTAGCCGAAACAATTTCTATTAAAAACGAACTGCATAAAAGAGCTGTCATTAATAAAACTTTGGATAATTTAAAATTTCAAAAACAATTACCAAGCTTTCTTGTAAAATATGGCTTAAAATATGCTGATGAGAATCTTTTAACTTCTGAAGATGCTGATAATGAATCTTTTAATATTGGTTCATCTAATTTAACAAGATCACAGCTTAATAAACTTTATTTTGATTTTCCAGAGATTAAAGAAATGTACTTTACTGAGGTATGCACAAAGATTCTGATAAAAATAAGTAGTTAATTACTTAATTAATTACTTAAAGTTAAATAAAGAAAAAAAAAGAAAACAGAATGACTATTTGTCATTAATTAATGTTATTTTTTCGTCAAGAAGAGTAGCTTCTTCATCTAAAAATGAACCACTCATTATTCTGGCAGAGTTTGAAATGATGAAAGATTGAAATTCTCCATCTTTTTCAAACTCTACATCAATACAAAATTGAATCTTAACAGATCCCATTTGATTGATAACATTATTTAATTTATTAATTAACGGTGAGGGTACTGTAATTAACTTTAAATTTAAATTCAAAACATCCATTATAACAATGGCATGTGATTGCTTTAAATCAAAATTAACAATATGTGCTATCGAGCCACCATATTGAATAACAATAACAGAAAGAACATCAACAGGAAAAACATCAGAAACATCATCTGAATTAGAAATGACGATTACATCATGAACCATGTTTGAATCGTCAGAGTCTTAAAGTATAATAGTACCTATAATTTTAGGAACTTTCGAAGAACGTGGATTATTATTATTACTTGTTTTTCTTTTCTTTTTTGTAATATTATTATTATTTTTTTTTTTATTATTATTATTATCACTCAATGGTAATTTAAAAATATATTTTCTCTTACAGTTAAACTGTGGTAAATGTTCCTTATGGTTTGAATAAAAGTCTGTATAATTCGTTTTATGGGTGGTTTTACATGTGGGACAAATAAAGTAGATGATGTGGTTATAGGTAAGAGAATAATAATTCTCCATAATCGTATCACAATTTCCATCATGTTGTGGAGAATTGCAAACATTGGGGTAAAGATTACCTGTTATAATAAAAGAAAAATTTAAATATATAATCAATAAATCATTAAAATAAATCATTAAAATATAAACATTAAATTAATTTTACACACAATGAATAAATGAATTTGATTGGTTAATTTATTTTGAAAATCTTATATAAGTAGATTAAAATAGTTTAAAACCACAAAATGAATAAAAGTAAATGGTTTTTTCCATCATATTTTCCAAGGTCATTTAAAAAAAGACCATGACTCATTCAAGGTCATTGGATGACTCATCATATTTTTTCAAGGTCATTTAAACAAAGACCATGACTCATTCAAGGCCATTGGATGACTCTTCATATTTTCCAAGGTCATTTAAACAAAGGCCATGACTCATTCAAGGTCATTGGATGACTCATCATATTTTTCAAGGTCATTTAAACAAAGACCATGACTCATTCAAGGTCATTGGATGACTCATCATATTTTCCAAGGTCATTTAAACAAAGACCATGACTCATTCAAGGTCATTGGATGACTCATCATATTTTTTCAAGGTCATTCAAAATTTCTCAAGGTCATATTATTTTTAAACATTTTTAAATTTTAATTTACTACTTATAAAAATAAGTAGTATATATTTGTAAATTATTATTATTATTATTATCAATATTTTATTATAATTATTATTATTATTATTATTAAAAATTTCATTATTATTATTATTATTGTTAATATTTTTATTTTATTATTATTATTATTATTATTAATAATATATTTATTATTATTATAATTGTCAAGGTCATTGGATGAGTCATCAAAATTTTTCAAGTTCATTCAAAATTTCTCAAGGTCATATTATTTTTTAAACATTTTAAAATGTTAATTTACTAATTATAAAAATTAGTAGTATATATTTTGTAAATTATTTTATTATAATTATTATTATTATTATTAATATTATTATTACTGTTTAGTAAATTACTGTTTAGTGTTCAGTTTAGTAAATTTTAATCATCTTTTGAATTTTATGGTTTTTAATGAAATTATTGATTTTATGTTCTATTTAAATAGTTGATTAAATCAGTTAATTTTTAAAAATATTTTAGTGAAACCTAAAATTTTAATTGATTTAACAGTGTTAAAAAGGGGATCAATAATTACTTTCAATTTTATTGATTTCATGGATATCAAACACAAAGTAGTATACTTATGAAAATCATTGATATATCTCTATGGTTGACTGGTAAATTTTATTGAATTTATACTTGATTTACTGATTAATTTTAATGAGCAATATGATATATATTTTATGATTTTACAATAATTTCATTTATTTGGAAAACATAGATTTTATTCGATTTTAGTCATTTTGATGAATTTTTTATTTGATAGAATTTGTTGCCAGAATCAAATTGTGGTGATCGAATTGGGTATCGATAACAATTTTATAATACTTTAAAGAAAATTTATTTTTATTGATAAAATTCAGATTTTTATGATAATTTTAAGGGAATTTGATTGGTTGAATAAATATAGTAAATATGATCCGAATGATGGATTTTTAATGAGTAGAGTCGGTTAAACATAGATTTCTAAGGAAATTTTACCTTGTAGGTTTTTTAAAAAATATGTATATTATTGGTGCAGTGAGGGAAAATGTTATTTCAATGGAAATGAATGGTTAAGAGTAAATTTTATGATATTTTAAGGAAATAATCGATTAAGAACAAGTTTGTTGTCATTTTTAAGGGGTTGAGTTGGTTGAATATCTGTGTTCAAAGGGTAAATATTTTCTAAATGGAAAATATAGATGAGGAATTTATAATATTTTTAGGGGGATTTGTTCAGATAGATATCAATATGTGTGTAAATCTTTTGAGAGAGTGGGAATATTGTCATTTAAAGAGAAATGATTAGTTAAGAAGAAAATTTATGATCTTTTAAAAGGGAAAGGATTGGTCACGAGATGAATTCTATTTTAAGGGGATTTCAAGAAATTTATTCGGTTGAATATCGATATAAGTCGGTGAAATTTTATGAAAATAATGAATATAGCTTGGATTAATGTCATTTAAAGAGAAATGATTGGTTGAGAGTAAATTTTATTTTATTTTAGTGAGAAACAATTGGCTAAGAACAAAATTTATAATCTTTTAAGGGGAAATAATCGATTAAGAACAGATTTGTTGATATTTTTAAGGTACTGAGTCGGTTAAATATCGTTATTTAAAGGGTAATTTCTATAAAAAATAATGAATATAGTTGGTAGGGTAAGAGTAAGTGTTATTTGATGGGAAATGATTGGTCTAGAGTGGAATTTACTTTAGTGAGAAATAGTCAATTAACAAGTTTGTTGTCATTTTTAAGGGGGTTGGGTTGGTTAAATATTGTTATTTAAAGGGTAAATATTATCTAAATTGGTATTTTTAATGAAAAATATTGAATATGGCTGGAAATATTGTTATTTGATGGAAAATGATTGGTCAAGAGAGTAATTTATAATATTTCTAAAGAAATTTACTGGAATGAATATTGGTATTCAAAAGGTAAATATTATCTACTTGATAGGCTTTTATAAAAATTATGAATATAGTTGGTATAATGGAGTGAAAAATGACATTTGAAGAGGAATGATTGGTTGAGAGTCGAATTTATAGTATTTTTTTTTAAAGGGGATTGAGTTGGTTGAATTTATAAAATACTTAGGAAACTTGTTACTTTTTTCATTGATTTAAGGTTAATCTGAATAAAATATACGATACGTGTTCAGTTCTAAGAAATTTTTCGATTCATGCATTCAAGTATTTATTTGATTTTATTATTATATTTGTAATTTAATTAAAAACTAAAATTGATTAGTATTTAAAAAATTTATGTTACCCATTACTTATGTTGTTATTGACAATTTTCTGAATAATTTAAATATTTACGATTATTTCCAGGAATGAAGAGAAATTGTACGATTAAAAACTATGAGCTGTTGATAAAATACATTAATTTTTACCTAGAACAATTACCTAACAATCTTAAAATTTTTGAAAATCTAACAAATTTTTTCAATTATTTTACAACTTAGTTAAATTAATTAACTGATAAGTACTAGTTTCTTTACGATTTGCTACTGTGTTGAAACTTTTTTTTTTTTTTAAAAATTCTTATTCAAAGTACTAACAAATTTTATTAAAGATCTATCAAGACTTGTCAAAAATTATAAAACTTTGGTAATTTTAATAAGTATTACTCAATAACTACTAGTTTCTTACCAATTTGCTGAAGGTCTTATTTTAAGGTCTCAAATTTAACAACTTTCTCACAAATTTAATCAAATTCTAATCCCATGATAATCATAAATTACGTGTATTTTCTTAAAAAATGTCCATAGTTTTTCTTATATCGGTAAAACAAACACCTATATTTCAATCAAAAAACACGTGTGTATCATAAATTATTTACATTTTTCTTAACAATCTCAAACTTTACATAAATATTGAACTATTTTTATCATTTAACATATACACATTATTAGCCATAAAATAAATATTTCATAAATTGTTGAAAAATAACACATATTTTCATATAAGTTTTTCCATAAACACTGTAACATATCAATGGTTTAACACATACATTTGAGCCATAATTAGTTTTGATATTTATTTGCACATATTTTCTTAAAAATATAGAATTTTTCTTTAACTTTTTACAAACATTTACAATTGATCTATCCCTGTATACTAGGAACCACAATTGAACAAACTTTTTCTATTCAATATTAATTTATATACTTTGTTGAAAATTTATATAAAATAATAATGAAAATAATAATAATAAAAACTTGTAATATTAATAATAATAATAAAAATAACAATAATAATAAAAATAATAATAATAATACTAATAATAAAATAAAAATTAAAAAACATTAAAACACTACTTATTAAATAATAATAATAATAACAATAACACTAATAGAATAAAAATTAAAGAACATTAAAACACTACTTATAAAAAATAAGTAGTATATTAAAATTAAAAATGTTTAAAAATACTATGACATTGACCTATTTTTCAATGACCTTGAAATAATATTATGACTCATCCAATAACCTTGAAAATAATAATAATAATAAATATTAAAACATTATTTATAAAAATAAGTAGTAAATTTATATTTAAAAATGACTAAAAATATTATGACTTTGAGAAAATAATAATAATAATAAAATTAAAATTAAAAAACATTAAAACATTACTTATAAAAATCAGTAGTAAATTTATATAAAAATGTTTAAAAATACTAAGACCTTGTGAAATTTTAAATGACCTTGAAAAATTATGATGAGTCATCCAATAACCTTGACAATAATAATAAAAATAATAATAATAATAATAGTAATAATAATATTAATAATAATAATAAAAAAAAATATTAATAATAATAATAATAAAATAAATTTACAACACATATAATACTTATAAAAATAAGTAGTAAATTAAAATGTAAAAATGTTTAAAAATAATATGACCTTGAGAAATTTTGAATGACCTTGACCTACTTTTCAATGACCTTGAAAAATAATAATATTTTTAAAAATAATAATAAAAATAATAATATTTATAAAAAATGATAATAAAATAATAATATTTATAAAAAATAATAATAAAATAGAATAAAAAATATAAATTTATAAGTACTAATAATAATAAAAAGTAATAATAATATTAATAATAATAATAATACTATAAAAAGTTTTAAAAGTATTAATAATAATAATAATATTAATAAATTTTATAAGTAATAAGTATATTAATAATAATAATAATAATAATATTAATAATAATAATAATAATAATATTAATAATAATAATAATAATATTAATAAAAGTTATTAAAAGTATTAATAATAATAATCAAAGTTTTTATAAGTATAAATAAAATTTTTATAAATAATAAGCATATTAATAAATATATTAATAATAATAATAATTAAAGATTTTATAAGTAAAAATAAAATTTTTATAAGTAATAATAGAATAATAATAATAATATTATTATAAAAAGTTTATAAGTATTAATAAATTTTTATGAGTAATAATAATATTAATAATAATAATAATAATAGCAATAATAATAATAATAAAATATTGATAATAATAATAGAATAATAAAAAGTAATAATAATATTAATAATAATAATAATAATTATAATAAAATAATTTACAAAATATATACTAATAATTTTTATAAGTAGTAAATTAAAATTTAAAAATGTTTAAAAAATAATATGACCTTGAGAAATTTTGAATGACCTTGAAAAATTTTGATGACTCATCCAATGACCTTGATCTACCTTTAAATGACCTTGACATACTATTGAATGACCTTCAAAAATTATGATGACTCATCCAATGACCTTGATTTTTATAATAATAATAAATATATTATTAATAATAATAATAATAATAAAATAAAAATATTAACAATAATAATAATAATAATGAAATTTTTAATAATAATAATAATAATAATTATAATAAAATATTGATAATAATAATAATAATAATTTACAAATATATACTACTTATTTTTATAAGTAGTAAATTAAAATTTAAAAATGTTTAAAAATAATATGACCTTGAGAAATTTTGAATGACCTTGAAAAAATATGATGAGTCATCCAATGACCTTGAATGAGTCAAGGTCTTTGTTTAAATGACCTTGGAAAATATGATGAGTCATCCATAGACCTTGAATGAGTCATGGTCTTTGTTTAAATGACCTTGGAAAAATATGATGAGTCGTCCAATGACCTTGAATGAGTCATGGTCTTTGTTTAAATTACCTTGAAAAAATATGATGAGTCATCCAATGACCTTGAATGAGTCATGGTCTTTGTTTAAATTACCTTGAAAAAATATGATGAGTCATCCAATGACCTTGAATGAGTCATTGTCTTAAAAATTTTTTTGTACTTTTGTACTTAGAAAAATTTTCTCTCAGCGGAGGGGAGGGTAGTGTGCTGGAGATGACATGTGCTGGAGATGACACATCCCACTACTGCTGTCTACATGTTTTTATCATCGGATTTTGATAACGAATTCAATTGTATTCAATTGGCATTAACATCGATTCTAGTTTATTAATTAATATAGGGGGATAATAGAAACCCATTGGATCAAATACATTTATTTTATTTGGATTCACATAAATTGCAAGCCAATGTTCGCCACTGAGATTAGACGATTGAGTATTTACAATTAAAGCTTTGTTAACATCGATATATGGAATTTTATCTAAAGGGAAAACTCCAAGAAAATCTTTTCCCAATAATTTTCTACCAATAGAATCAATCTGAATAGAACTAATAATAATTTAAAAATATATAATTAATAAAAATTAGAATGAATACCTATTTCTAAAGTCTGATATACTGATACCACAATTCAAATTTTTATTAAGATATCCCATATTCCTAACAATACTTTGCATATAACTTGCACTACAATTATCATTTTCAAAAACCTTGACTATATTTTTCACGATAATCACTTCCTTTACTTAAAGTTATTGACTTAACGTTAAAGTCTTCAAACATAGTAAATGTATCTAAAAAAGAACCACTAAATCTTTTATTTCTTTGGAAAGTTACAAGGATAAAATTAGGTAATTACCTATCACCAAATATTTGTTCCTTATAAAAAGAAGAAGATCCTATAGGTAAAGAAAATTCAACAACTTCTTTGTTTCGCTTTGAATAAAATGAATTTCTTCTAGCAAGACTTATTTGATGACCCCCTAAAACTGAAGGTTCAACTCTAACTCTTCTAACTATTAATTTTGCATCTAGCAATACTATTTTAGGTACAAATTTAGTACATGTCAGACATTTTTCTGGATTTGTTCTCGTTGGATGACTCATCATATTTTTTCAAGGTCACAGAATTTTTAATCATTTTTAAAATATAAACTATCTAATTACTTTTATAAGTAGTATATATTTTTTTATTCTATTTTTTTTATTATTTTTATTATTATTATATTACAATGTTATTAATACTATATTAATTATTATTATTATTATTATTATTATTATTATTATTATTATTATTATTAATATATAATAAAAAACCAAGACATATACAACAAAAACTTTTATTATAAAGAAAAAATTCTACTATAGTAATATTGTCGAAGACCTTTATTCAAAGCCCATTCCACATACTTTCGATATCGAGCAGCGCAGCAATGACATCCATCACTACAGGGATATTCAGGTTCCATATCTTTTGACATTTTGTTTTGTTCGATTACGGAAAATATTCATATTGATGTATGATTGAATATCAAATCTGGAATTATTGATGCTGGCTTATTCTTCAATATTTCATATATATCTGCATAATAGAATTCCAGTCGTTCTTTGATAACTTTAAAATAATCATCTAAAAAACGAGTAATAATAATATTAGTAATTATTAATTAACATAATGTTTAATTTCATTCATAGCTTGAACTGCGCTCGGTACATCCATTTTAATTTAATAATTTAGAAGTCCGATTTGAACACACATATGAGACTTTAAAAAGAGCCAAAAACGAATTTTATGATGATATTCTTTATCTAAATAAGACCATTGGTATTATCAAAAATGAATAAAGAAAATCAATATTAGAATTGAATGAAAATCGTAAACTTAATGAAAAAATGATGAATCAAGTTCAATATAGTATAAAATTTTATTCTAATAAAACAACTGATCAGTTCAATCGTATAATGAAAGAAGTTCAACACACGGTTAAGAGTGGCAACAAATCATCATTGTCATTTTCATTATATATTTTTACATATTTTCTTAGTATTGCAACTTAAATGCATGATTCTGATTGGTCGAATATAGTATAAATAAGCTTACACTTTCATATATTTTTATAAAATGCCAGAAACTAAATTTTTTATAACTTTGTTGAATGAGCTGGTTTCTAATAATAGAGAAGAAGATGATATCATTAAAAACATAAAATTCATGGTAGACCGTACCGAGAAAATCACAGAAGACATCCCATTTAATTATGAAAAAATTCTCAATTTGCCAACATTGGAGAGAAAGAAGGCATTCCAATCAATATTTAGTTACATGTTCGATGAAAATAATAAATGAATGCGAATAATAGTAGGATTAATGTATATGAAACATATGATATTAAAATCTGGATCCGACTATGAAAATTATTTTCAATGGTCTATAGAGGTAAATTACTTAATATTGTTATTAATTTATCAATATTTAGGTAATAGAAACAAAAAATTGATCCATGAGTAGAAACAAGTTGCCGCAGAAGCCAAACGTTCAGATATTTATATTGCAAATTGCATATTTTTATTAAAACTATTAACTGGAGCATCGGTTTTATATTTATGTAATAAAGTTTATCATAGATTTTAATAAATATTTCTTTGTTATTATTATTAATAAAAAACTACATTTTTAAAGATTTATTGGTTATTACATGTACATTCTTAATCACCACAATATTCTGTCATTATATTTTCTATAACATGGTCAATATAATTCTTAAATTCGGTAGGCTCAACTTCATCTTCATCATTAATAATTTCGGTATCATTATTAATTTCAGTATCTTCAGTATCTTCAGTATCATTATCAATTTCTCTATTGTCACTCTGACATTCTGAATCACAACATGAATCTTCTTTACCCAATGCTTCAACTAGAGTAAACATTTCTCTAATTTTTACACCGGTTATTTCTTCGAGTTTATCAAACAAAAAGTTTATTAAAGAATCTAAACAAAAATTAATTAATTATTTTATATTTTACCTTTTTCAGACATCATTTTTTAAACTATTTTAAAACTAATTATAATTTTGTTTATAGAATAACAAAGAAAACATCAATACACTTATTAAACACTAAACATTAAAATAATTGTGAAAGTTTAGTAGAGAAAGCACATTATTTTGATCAGCTTTATATCCTTGGATTGCTATTGTTAAATACTAGTTTTCATGTTCTTTGAAACATATTTCTGTAAATGCATCATAATATCTGGTATATTGACTGATGAAGAAAGCATTTTCATTGTATTTTAAATTGGAATTGATCTTTTTGAAAACCATATAAATATCCTTGATATCTATCATTGAGAGAGTCCCAGCGAGAGATTGAAATTGAGTTCTATTGAGTTTGACTGGATTTGCCGATTGCATATTGATAGGTTCCTTTAAAAAATACATTTTATAATTGTGGAACATCTGAACTGGTTGGACACTGATAGCATTGATTTTCTTGGTCATGTTTGATTTATGATATTTATAAGGTGGTGACGAGATTTTATACCCTTGACAGATACTGATTAACCAATCAGAATCATGCATGTATATTGCACTGTTATTGCATTTATGTGTGCCTCAATTATTTCTATATATGTTATTGCATTTATGTGTGCCTCGATTATTTCTATATATGTTATTGCATTTTATGTGTGCCTCAATTAATTATGTTTTAATGTGCCAAATTGATAATACTATACTATAACTAATATTAAAACTATTTAAAAAATTACTATTTAAAAGATTTCTACAATTTAAACAAAACAAAACAAAATCAAAATTCTAAACATTTATTTCCTAAAAAGTTGAAATTTACAAGAATTCTTAACAGATTTCGCAAGACACCATTCAACATACCTTTGGTATCTGAAATCGCAGAAGCTGCATCCCAAAATACAGGGGTATTCGGGTTCCATGTCCTTCGGTTTTTGGTCAAGCTTTATATCCCATAAAGCTTGATCTATGATATAGAAGATCCAAATATTAGTCTCGGTGTATACGAGATCTGGAATGATTGATTCTGCTTGATCTTTCAGAATTGGTCGCAGTTGAGGATAAAAAAAGAACAAACGTTCTAAAATTACTGCTTGATATTTATCTGTAAACAATGATAATAATAATAATAAATAATAAATAATAAATTTACAATAGTTTTCTATTTCCTTCTTTGATAATTTTGAGCTTGTAATTGGCATAGTTTTTTCCATTTTTAAAAATGAAATAAAATGAATAACCAAGTTGTTTTAATCAATCAATAGCCAATCAAATGTCTACCAATCCCATGATTTCATTTTGTATGTCTGTAACAATATTTTTGTACTCTAGATTTTGCAACCCTAATATGAATATTTTCCCACTTGGAAACACGTTAACACACATTGGGTTGTATTTTAAAAGCCTCAGTGCAGGAAATAATTCTGGCTCGAATATATAAAGACATTTTGCTGACATGTTGTATAGATTGATAGATTGTCCCATATCCATGGTAACCATAATTGACTGTATTTTAATATCCTTTATTCTATACTGTAATTTATTGATGTCTAAAGGTTTCTTGCACCCCATGATTCTGCATTTGCCGGATTTGAAAAATATAATAGGGTATTTTCCGCTCCTATCAACAATTTGCTGGGGTTTACCATTTGGAAACGTCATTTTTGATACATTGAAAGTTCCTTTATAAGTTATATTTTATAACATAATTAAACAATAATGAAATATTAATGCATATATATGATTTTTAGAAAGAGTTCATTAAATTATATAATATAAACAAAAACCTATAATTATACAAATTAATAATGGAATTAAGAAATGATGCGGTATATCAAATCATTGGCCCAAGTGGTAGTGGTAAAACTATGTTTGTGTGTAAATTACTGAAATCTAATTTATTCCAAACCAAATTCAACAAGATTTATTGGCATAGGGGTGCAGATGAAGAACAAGGATTAACTCAAGATAATTTCTGTAAATTGAAAAACATGAAAATAGTAAAGGGTTTCGATAAAAACTGGTCAAGTCGATTAAGGAAAGGTGATGTCATCATTATCGATGATTTGTATCAGGAGGCTAATAAAGAAAAGGATTTTAATAATTTATTCACCAAAATCAGTAGACATGTTGGTGTTACTGTGATCTTTATTATTCAGAATTTATTTCATCAGGGTGGCGCACATCGAACAAGGAATTTAAATGTTCAATATTTAGTTATTTTCAAGAATCCTAGAGATGCAACAGTTATTGATTTTCTTGCTCGACAAGCATACCCTAATAATCGTAATTTTCTCATCAGTGCGTTTCAAGATGCTACAAAATCACCATATGGATATATATTTCTTGATTTCACACAACAATGCAATGACGGGTAAAAACAGATATTTTAAATAAAGAAGGTGCCATGGTTTATAAACAAAGTTGAAAACATTAACATGTAAAAAATGTTTATGAAACCCAGGCTTAAAAATGTCCGAAAACTTAGACAAAATATTAAAAAGAAAATAAATAAAGTTCCAACAAAGACTAGTTATACACAATCTAAAAAACTAATAACCGAGAGTTTTCCCGCAATGAATCTAATGACTTTATTTTCGAAAAACATTATTAAAAAGAGTAAGAAAGCAGTTAAAATTGTAAAAAATCCTAGGAGTTTCCCATATTTTAATACATTGTTAAAGGCATGATTTAATGATTTACTCAAAATTCTACTAAAGGTAGTCAGTAAATTAAAATCAGTAAATCTAAAAAACTAGTATTGAATAAACATCGTAAGCCTTTGTTATCACTAGTAAATAATAAAAATCGCCAGTAAATGAGAAAAATGAGAAAACCCAGAAGACGAAGCAGCTTTCTATGGAGTGGCAAAGTTAAAGAAAAGACTCCCGAATTCGAAAAAGGAAACGCAAAAGTGGTTGTCAGATCAGCTTGCGTACAGTTTAAACAAACTGATGCGGAAAAGATTTCCAACGAGAGCTTATAAGACATTCGGTATTAATGATTTATGGCAAATGGATTTGATGGAGATGATACCATATTCGAAGATTAACAAGGGTTATAAATATATTTTAACGTGTATTGATGTTTTCAGTCGTTTTGTCCGCGGTGTACCAACAAAGACAAAATCTGCAGAGAAAATATCTAAAGCAATTAATAATATATTTAAAAATGAGCATCCAGACAATTTGCAAACCGATTTAGGTATTATTATTATTATTATTATTATTATTATTATTATTATTATTATTATTATTATTATTATTATTATTATTATTATTATTATTATTATTAATATTATTATTATTATTATTATTATTATTATTGTTATTATTATTATTATTATTATTATTATTATTATTATTATTATTATTACTTATTATTATTATTACTTATTATTATTATTATTATTATTATTATTATAGGCAAGGAGTTTTACAATAGTAAAGTTAAGCAAATCCTTGATCATCTCAAAATAAATCATTATTCTGTACATTCTCAATACAAAGCCGCCCATGTTGAAAGATTTAACCGGACATTGAGGGATAGATTGAAGAAATATTTCGTGCATCAAGGTAATAAAATATGATTAAATGTATTACCGAAAATACTTGTTAGTTATAATAATTCATCACATCGAGGTCTAAATGGTTTGAGACCCGTAGATATCAGCTCGAAAACATTAGCTAATTCAGTAGGGTTTTAAAAAGTTGTAAAAATTACAAAACCAAAATATAAAGTTGGTGATCACGTTAGAATTAGTAAAATATCTGCTTCACCTTTCATCAAAAATTTCGATAGTAATTGGAGTGATGAGGTATTTCAAATTATTAAAATTAATACTAAACAGAGTCCTGTAATGTATGTTATTAAAGATAGTGATAACAATGTAATACAAGGGAAATTTTATGAACAGGAATTACAAGTTATTTCCAAACCTACAATGTTCGGAATTCAGAAAATATTGAAAACTAAAATGGTGGGTAAGGATAAACAATACTATGTCAAATGGCATGGATATCAAAAACCTTCATGGATATCATCAAAAGACCTAGTAAAATGAGTTTCTATACAATTTTACCGAGCGTTAGTTGCTAACTAATCCATCCGGAAAATCAAGCAAGTAAATTTATGGTTGATCTTCAAAATCTCATTTATTTACATGGAAATAGGGAAGTTGCTTTGCAGGACTTTACATTTCTGTACAATACATTCCCATTTTATAGTCATTGTAAAATCGGTTACATGAAACGTGTTCCCAAATCCTGTAGTGGTATTTTCTCAATCAATAATTTTGAACGATATTGTATTATTCCGAATCAAATTTTAGATGAAAATAGTGGCATGTTTTTCAAAGATGGATTTAATGTTAGTTGTGATTTTAGTCCATTTACAATAAAGTTTGAAAGTATTGAGGATGCCAAGTGAATGGGTAGTGATAAGCTTAACATTGTTGTTCCTGGTACTGAATACTTATTAAGTTTCAATACATTTGATGAGAACAATGTAATGACCGAACACATCAAAATATCTGTATCATATATTAATGAAGTTGAGGATACATTTACATTACTAAAGAAACACTTGAAGAATTACATAAATATATTTCATTCAATTGTTTACATATATTTAAAACTATTGAATTTGTTAAAGATGGATTATGTAAATTCAGTCTGAATAATAACATTTGTGAAGTTACATTTGATAAAAATTTGGCTAACACAGTGGAATTAGATAAGCAAACATATAGGGAAAGTGCTTTTGGTGTACGCAAACCGAAAATAATAAAACTTCATTCACAAAGCTCTAATAGAAACTATTATAAATTACAATAGCAATACTAAAAATACATGTTTAACTCCTGGGTTATGGTAGTGATGACGAAAGGAAAAAGTGGATTAAGGGTTCGAAATTATTTACCATGTGCTCATCATTTCAACTCGATTTTATGGATCAACCGAAATATTTACTCCCAGGTGTTAATGTGCACATTTGATTGAAAAGATCTGATTCAACATTATCACTAACAAGTGCTACCACAGCGCCAATTCTTCAATTGGTTCATGCAAAATTATTGGTGAGAAGAGTTCGTGTTGAGCTCTCTGTATTAGCCGGTCAGCAACTGGGGCTTAATTCTAAACATGCAATATATCCATTGAAAACAAAGGAAATTGTTCAATTTGCAATTGCTAAAGGTTCAGCTTCTTTCTATAAGGAACAAATATTTGAAGATAGAAGAATGCCCAACTTTATATTGGTAACATTTCAAAGTGAATCTCAATATAATGGATCATACTTAACATCGAGCTCAATTTTCAAAGATTTTGGAGTAACATCGCTAACTTTATCGAAAAATGGTGATTATAGAGAAACATATACTCAAGATTTTGATAATGATAATTATTGTGCTACATACATGCAGAGTATAGTGAGAAATATGGGTTATTTGAATAAAAACCTTAATTGTGGTATAACTCTTGATGATTTTAAAAACAAATATCTATTCTTCACATTTGTTTTGGCACCCGATTTTGATTTAAATCAGAGTCAATTACCTCAAAATGGAAATTTACGATTAGATATAAAGTTTGCTAAAGCTACAACTGAAGCGGTACATGTTGTAATATACGGAGTAATTGGAAATGAGGTTCAAATAACTGCAAACAGAACAATACTAGTTTGAACGAACATTGTTGGTTTGAATGGTATAAATGTATAGATAATTTATAATAATTTGTCATGGAGTAAGTTTTTCATGTATTATTAATATATTATTCTGTTCATGTCTATCGAATTGGAAAACAAATACTAGGACATGAATTTTTAGGGGTTTTTCTTCTTGATAAAATTCCATATTTACGTAATAATCAAGCCATAATCGTCAATACTCAATTGTCTCATCTCGGTGGAGAACATTGGTTAGCAATATATATGAAACCTAGCAAGATATTTGTATTTGATCCTATGGGTTTCTATTATCTAGCTTTAATGGTTTCAAAACTGCAAACAATGGGTAAACCTATTGTGTATAATAAAACTATGTATCAAAAATCATGGACCTTAACATATTAATTAAATATATTAATTAATTATATTTTTAAAAATTTAACGAATTTAAATAAAATTTTAATGAAGTTATTTATTTTTTTTTTGAAAATTATGAAAAGTATAAGATATTATGGAAATTATTTAATAGAGAAGAATTTTTGAAGATATTATGAAATCATGCAGAGTTGATTCTTAACTAATTCTAGAGAATGATTTCTGTGAATAATAAAAGGTCGTTTTTATTAAATTTTAGGTTAATAAATATCTATTCTTTATTAATAATAAGAAATAATAATAATAATAATAATAATAATAATAATAATAATAATAATAGTCTACAGTAAGCATGTAGCTATTCGCCCTATAATTTGTTAATAATAATATTAGTTTGCAGTGACATGCAGCTATTCACCCTATAATTTGAAACATTTATTATTATACAGATCTTTATGTTATAAACTTGAATAATAATGAATGATTCGCAAATGTTGCAATAATTATGCAAAACAAGTGCAAAGCCATGTCTAATACATTTGACTATATAAGAATTATCATTTATTATTATACAAGTCTTTATGTTATAGACTTGTATAATAATGAAAGATAATTTTATGAAATATTGTAAAATAATCATATTTTATTTATAAGTTATTTAAGTTATTTATTTATTCATAAGTTATTTAATTTATTATTATTTTATCAGGTAAATTTTACCCAAAATATTGCATGATCTCAAAGAATCATGGTGAAATATGTCACCTATAAATGAAACAATACTATGTCCATAGATTTAATTGCATCAGGTTTTTTATTTGCCCTGTATGCAAAACATCCCAGCCAATAAAATACAAAGCTTTTTATAACATTCACAAAGACCATTTAGATTCATTTAAAATAGATAAAAAGGAACTGTTTCGTAACAGTAATAAAAATAATGTAAATATTATGAATATTATAAATAATAATAATATACGCCCAACAAAAATAACTAAAAATAAAAGACCTGCTGAACATAGGACATCTAAAATACCAAATAAACTTATAAAAATCGAAGTCATCGAAATCAGTGATGACAAATCAATTAATAATGTAGAGATTGATATTATTAATAATGTAGATATTATAAATAATGTAGATATTGTAAATAATACTATTAATCAAGTTGGTGGTTCATTAGAACCTATAATACAAATTAATTTGAATGGCGCAATTAAAACAATTAAATTTGATACATCAAAGGCGCGACTGATAAAAATAATGTGAACTGAGTGAATCAGTTCTAAATTAATTAATGAGATTGTAAAGATGGGGGGTGATGTTAAAATTCAATTTGCTGTTTTAATACAGTTTGAAAAAGATTGGGAAATCCGCGATAATTATTTTTCAAACAACGCAGAAAAATTTTCAGATAGTTTTTTATCTGAAGGAGTTAATAAACTCAATGAAAAAATAGAAAAGTTCACCCATTTAGGCAGTGGATGGAGAGTAATCAATATTTTGGAAATAGATTTTATACTTACCAAATTTTTCCCAATTAATCGTTTATCCGGTCATCGATATATTCAGACTCCTTCTGCTATTACATCTAAAAAAAGCTATTATAAATGTTAAAAATACCGACGATAAATGCTTCCTTTATAGTATTCTGGCAATTCTTAAAAAAGATTTAATTTTAGAAAATCGGAATAGACCTGCAAAATACACCGAGTTTTTAAACGATTTAGTATATGACGAAATTACGGATTGTCCAATGAAATTAATAAATATCCCCAAATTTGAAAAGAAAAATGCCAGTTTAAATTTAGCAATAAACGTCCTTTCTTATACTCCAACTGTGATAATTGACGAGGTTCCTGATAGTTATGTCTACCATCACCCTCATTTAAGTATAATTCATCGTTCAAAGGTCACTGACGGAACACCTATTTATTTTCTTTTATTAGAGAAAAGTGATAGGAACCACTACACCGCGGTGAGTGATCTCAATAAATTAATGAATTGTCATCAGAACCCCGATTGTCGAGTTCAAATTAGATGCAAACGGTATCCACACTGCCTAAATGGTTTCAGGCTGGATAATGCCTTTAATAAACATGTAGCTCTATGCGCTATAAATCAGACGAGTACAACCCTTTACACATTATCCGATAACAAAAATTTAAAATTTGAAAATTATTCTAAAACCATCACCCCTCTCTATGTAATTTATACCGATTTCGAGTCGGTTTTACCACCTGATGTTAAACATCACCAAATTTTGCCTTTTATTACTCTCTCGGTTTTCTCTCTCTTCGTTATCATCTTCCTTTTTGTCCTGGTTTTTATTACATTGAGCCTTCTCAATCCTGTTGTCCTCGGCTTTTATTTCTTTGATTATATCTTCATACATCTTGATTAGCATTTTTCTTCCATTTCTGATGTCATCAATTTCTTGTTTTTTTTTTTGCCGCTAGGTTTTCCTTGTATTCGGTGCCATTCTCCTACCAATGTTTCTAATTCTTCTTTTCTGGGCATTATTCTCTCAGGCTATCTTTTATTGTCCGTGAATTTTATTTCTCATCTCTTTAACAGGGCTTTTATCGTCTTTGGTAATGCATATTCGGATTTCATTGCTCTTTTTACTAATATATTTTCATTGCTTTCGAATTTGTTTACGTCTATGATTTCGTTATCAGATTTCCTTTTCCTTCACTTGATCAATTTTGCTGCTGCTTTATCGTATCCTCTCCCGATTGCTCCAAGAATTGGGTTTAAATTTTTCCTATTACTTCGATGTCTTCTTTAATTCCATTTATCGTAACTAAATCTATTGCTCTTGCTTCTCGCGACATCATAACGTAATTTAACATCGTTTTTCCTTTATTGTCCTTCTCATTTAGAGTTGATCCTGTTTTTAATAACGACTTTTTGCTGTTCCGAATATTTTCCGGTCCATAAATATCGAACATCATTCCTGTTTCTCCTCGTATTACTTCGTTGTCTTTGATTGTTTGCGGATATTCATTTAATCATACCCCTTAATTGCTCACTCTCTTGTATTTGATTGCTTTGTGTACTTTGACTATAATTTTCGTTTTGGTTGTCCCGATTTTCTCTCTATTGGACAATTTTCAGCCAAATGTCCGTTTAGGTTGCAGTTGAAACAGGTTGTAATCTCGAATCTTGTTGTTGTACTCATTATCGCCCTATCTCTTAAATGTCTGACCTCTTGCGTTGGGTTATTTTATGGACTCTTCTTGAATTGGTTTGGTTTTTGTTGACCTTGAATTCTTCTCATTCGACAATTCTTTGACGAATGACCCGTTTGATCGCAATTAAAACATTTTATCATTCCTTCTCTTTCTGTGCGAACTCTTCTACCATATCCTTGGCAATTCTTTAGTTGATAACCTCGATCAGTTCTGCATCCTTCTTTTGATTGTAGTTCACGTTGTTAATCCTGAAATAATTATTATACTTTATAAATTTACCTCTACTGTCTTGAATTCTCTTAACTGGAATATCGCAAATTCGTGATGGTTTTTTTTTTTTTTTTTTTTTTTTATATATTGATTTGTTTGCGGGTAAATATCTTTCGTTTGTCTCGTTATTTCCATTACTACTTTCATTGGTTCTAATACTCGATCTTTTAACTCGGTTTGCTCATTTTCTCTTTCGACTCTTTCTTCCATTGTGGTTAATATTTTCTCTTCCAGTACGATTTCCGTTTGCCATGTTTCAGCTATTTTTGTTCCAACTGTTTTTATTTCCGAATTTCCAGTTTCTTTTTTGTCATTTAAATCTTCTTCGTTGCATTTTCTTTTTGAAGGCATCTCCTCGAATGTATTGATTCTTACTTCCTCATTTCTGGTTCATCGCGTGTGGTTTCGTACATCGTTGATTCTCTCAAATATATTTCTGTTTCATCCGTGTTTTTACTTGGCGAATTCTTGGTTAATTTTCTCTCGAGGTTTTTTCATCTCTTTACTCGTACTTGTTTTCAACTGAGTTGGAATTTCTGGTTCGGGTGGTTTCACGTTGTTTTCCTTTGTCGGTTAACTTTTCCGTTAATTTATCATATTTTCCGGCTTCTGTTTCCAAACTTTCTAATCTTGTTGTAATCATTGGTTCTGCTATCGCTACTGTATTAAGTTTTCTATCTGTTGTCGCTTTTCACTCTCTTTGAATTTCAATAACATGGTCTATTTCTTTATCCTTGTTCTCCGTTTGTTTTGGTATATTTTCAGTTTCTCTACACAATGGTTCCCTTGATTCCGGTTTCTCGTAACTCGTTTTCTTGATTCTATCTCTAGTTTATCGGCTCTATTATTCATCGTTTACTTGATCTCTTTATTCTTTTGGTTTACTCGATCTCTTTATTCTTTGTCAATTATCTAAACATAAATAACACTTCTAGTATATAAATTTCCGCATTAATTTATCGTATTACTCTCACTGCTTTTCCTTAATTCTTTTCTCTACGTCAACTTCTTTTTTTTTTCATTTTAATTTTATTTAAAATTATCTATAGCTCGTATCAATTATCTATTTGTTTCGTCTAAATTATCCTTATAGTCGCATCAATTATCTATCCGGTCGTATCAATTAACTATTTTAATCAAATAAATCATCACCATCACATCAATAATCGTCTCGTTTACTATTCTCCTTTATCTCTATCATTGGTCCAAAAACGTTCCTTAATCTCTATGCGCTATAGGCCTTTTTACTTAACTCTTCTCGTCTTTTTCCTTAAACTTTAGCCGTTATTGCTCTATGGGCCTTTTTATTTAAATTCTCTTGTCTTTTTCCGTAAGCTTTATTCGCTGTAATAATTTTTCTTTTGCTTCATCTCCCTTCATTTTTAAGTCTATTTTGAATTATCTATATCTCGTAACAATTATCTATCGACCTCGCATCAATTATCTATAGAGTCTTATCAATTATCTATGCGGTCACATTAATTATCTATATTACAATAATAAAATCATTATACTCATACCCTCATTCAATCTGTAAATTATTTTTCCCATATCTCATTGGTTTAAAAATCGTTTACTTAATCCTCAGTCGGTCTATGACCTTATCATTCCGTTGGCTCTCTGGGGCCTTCGTCATTTTATTTCTAACATGGCATTCTGTGGCCTTCAATATCTAATCTCATTTCAACTGGCACTCTATGGCCTTTAATATCTAATCGTAATCATATCTCATCTGGCACTCTATGGTCTCTAATATCTAATCATAATCATATCTCATCTGGCACTCTATGGCCTCTAATATCTAATCATAATCATATCTCATCTGGCACTCTATGGCCTCTAATATCTAATCATATCATATCTCATCTGGCACTCTATGGCCTCTAATATCTAATCATAATCATATCTCATCTGGCACTCTATGGCCTCTAATATCTAATCATAATCATATCTCATCTGGCACTCTATGGCCTCTAATATCTAATCATAATCATCCGGCACTCTATGGCCTCTAATATCTAATCATAATCATATCTCATCCGGCACTCTATGGCCTCTAATATCTAATCATAATCATCCGGCACTCTATGGCCTCTAATATCTAATCATAATCATATTCTATCAATTTCATCTTTACTCATATTCGTATTCGTCTTATTCATATTATCTCTCATTGTTTCACCGGACTTGAGCTCATCAGTGACTTTTGGGTATGTTTGAGGCCTCACACTGACTCTCAAGCCATGGCGTCTTTTGGCCGCGCATTCTTCCGGTTACGCTTTACTCACCGCCATTCGGATATTTGGTACTCGGTGTGGGATCCGGGTTATTGTACCGAACTCCTCGCTGGGCAATAAAAAAACATTCCCTCAGTACTCGGTGTGGGATCCGGGTTGTGTACCTCGGAGAATATAAAAGTATGGAAATGCCTAGACGTTCAATCAAGTTCCAAAAGCGGTTTACTTGATTTCCCGAATAGTGAAAAGAAAAGGAAGCGATTAAATGTGGGAGCGGAAAATAAACTATCAAATCTCTGCCCGCTCCTTCCATCAGATTTCTCGGCTCAATTCGGCCGCTCTCATCTGGCTTTAGTAGGACATTTTGAGTATGAACCATTTACCGGTTAGTTCACATCTCACCTACCGTTTGGCCCCCGATACTCGGTGTGGGATCCGGGTTGTTGTATCGAGTTCCTCCCAGCGAAAAAAAGAATCGTTCGATACTCGGTGTGTGATCCGGGTTTTTGTATCGAACGGCTCAGCGCCATCAGTCCCTTGGCTGATAACAACCTGAACACGACAGTCCGTAGCTGTCCTCTGGTGCCTCACCACCAGCTAGGGAAAAAAAAGAATATCTCTAGGTACCTTTAACGTCTAAATCATGCGCATTTTTATTTTTGGTTTCCCCTTCACTTTCCCAATTCAAAAATTGTAGTAATCGCGTTGGTTTGTTCCCCAAAGAGGTGATCAATCTCTCGCCAGGAACTCCCCAACATTTGCGATGGATCCTACTACCTTCCTCTCCTCGGGTTGATCAAGGTTCCCCATCGGGATAAGCATACTATCGTTATGATAGCTCGGTTTTAAATCTTACTTTCCAGTATCATTTCCATATAATATAATATAAATAACACTACAAAATACACTAACAAAATGATACATCGAAACTTTTACCGTGCCTTATGTGTGATTTTTCAGCTTTCACTGTTTAAGTTGTGTTTTACTTGTCCACTCAGAATTTATTTAACGGCTCTCATGATGTTTTCGGCTTTTTCCGTATGTTTTACACCTTTCGGTTGCTATTGTTGTCTCATTTATTATTATTATTAATCTCAACTCATCGTACTCGTTTTCAATCATCGTTTTCCTCTGGTTGCTAACTATTATTCTCGTAATTCATTATTATCTCTAATCCTTTATTTTCATTAATAACAAACATCATCATTTTATTCATCTACGCTCATTTCTTACTATTCATTTCATTTACACCTGAACATTTCCTTTTATCTACGCCTAAGTTTCTCCATCATCTGGATTATCTTTTCGTCAATTTCTCCAACTTAATCGATTATCTGTTCTCGTTTAGTATCTAATTTGGCTTTGCTTGGCCTCATGTCTTTTGTAATTCGCACAATCGATCGTTCGTTAGTTCCGCTCATCTCATAGGAGTAGGGGTTCGAAATCGTTGCAACCTTTTCCGTTGATATTTTGATCTTTAATTTAATTACTTTCGATTAATCGTTTATTACGTTTAGAATTATTTTAACTGACTTGGTGATCACGTCTTATTTCAAACAATTTTAATCCAGTAATTTCTAGTTTTCCAATTTTTTACGAACTCTTAGACGACCCGCATTTTGTGGTTTCCCCTATTTTTAATCACTTTAACCCTCGTGATTTCCACCTTTTCCCTGTTTTTATTATTTTAATTTTTTTTTATTTATCTATTTTTTATATTTTTATTACTACTTCTACGGTTTTTTGGATGATATTTACACGATGATTCCATTGATTTATACAACCTACCCATAATTTTATTTTTATTTATAGTTTCCTGTTTCTTTGATTCCTACTCTACAAATATTGATAATTTTATCCCCACTTTCCTGTTGAATCGTTTCATTTTTGAAATTTTTGTGTATCTAATATTTTAATTTATTTACATATATTATTATTTTCCTCTCTTATTACAATACTCGTCATTCATGAGTTTTCTAAACTGTTGTTTTGTTTCATCATATTGTTGTGGTTCTCGGTGACTTCGGATAGAAATTATTGTCGATCTGCCTCCAAACGTGCTTTAAACACCAGTAACGAACTCCAAACGATATAAACTTTATTGATTAAAACACTTTGTCTCCACTGATTTACAAAAATATTTACAATTCACTTTCCAAATTTTTAATTTCTTCACAATTTTCTGAATTCTAGAGTATTCGGAGGTTTTGACCCAGTGTAACATTTTATCAAAAGTTCACATGATGATAGTTCTATGGTAATTTTGATCGTCTTATTATTCTACACAATATATCAAAAATTAAAGATTTTTTGTCAAAGTTGTGACCCTTTATAACTTTTTATCTAAAGCTCTGATGACTACAGTTCTATTGGCAATTTTGCTTGTTTCGTCGATCTCTACAACATATCAAAAATTAAAAATTTTGACCAAGGTTTTGACCCTTTATAACTTTTGACCCAGAAGTCAGACTGCCATACTTCTATAGTAAATATTGCTCAGCTTCTCAAGCTCTACAACATATCAAAAATTAAAATTTTTGAAGGTTTGACCCTTAATAACTTTTTATCCAAAGGTCGGAAGATCCTAATTTTATCACCACTTTTGCCATTTCATCGTTCTGTACAACATATTAAAATTAATTTTTTTGACCAAGGTTTGACCCTTTTTAGCTTCGAACCTTTAGAAGATATAACCATGGTTCTATTGGCAATTTTATTAAGCTCATTCTTCTCTACAACATATCAAAAGTTATATTTTTGGTCAAGGTTTGACCCTTTACACCTTTGAAGTTCGATAAGGTACGACTATAGTTCCATTGACAATAATACTCAACTCGCCGTCCTGTACAACATATCAAAAATAAAATTTTTGGCCAAGGTTTGACCATTTTTGGCTTCGAACCTTTAGAAGATATGACCATGGTTCTATTAGCAATTTTATTAAGCGCATTCTTCTCTACAACATATCAAAAACTATATTTTTGGTCAAGGTTTGACCCTTTGTAACTTCGAACCTTCAGAAAATACAACCATAGTTCAATTGGCATTTTTACTCAGCTCATCGTTCTCTACATAATATCATCGAACTGTTTTCTCATCGTCAATAAGTCGATCGTTTTCTTTCGTTTGTTGTTAAGTTCCATTCTTTAGTTCACCTTGGCAATAAAAAATATGTACTTTTAAACATAGAAAAAATTTTGAGAAAAAAAAAAAAAAAAAAAAAAATTTTGAATGACCTTGACCTTGAATGACCTTGAAAAAATTTGTACTTTTCAACATAGAAAAATTTTTGAAAAAATTTCGAAAAATATTCTATCTTTTTTGGTCTAGCGGTGACATAGGAAATCGTGTACTTTTAAACATAGAAAAAATTTTGAAAAAATTTCGAAAAATATTCTATCTTTTTTTTTTTGGTCTAGCGGTGACATAGGAAATCGTGTACTTTTAAACATAGAAAAAATTTTGAAAAAATTTCGAAAAATATTCTATCTTTTTTGGTCTAGCGGTGACATAGGAAATCTTGTACTTTTCAACATAGAAAAAATTTTGAAAAAAAAAAAAAAAAAAAAAAAAAAATTTTGAATGACCTTGACCTTGAATGACCTTGAAAATATATGTACTTTTAAACATAGAAAAATTTTTGAAAAAATTTCGAAAAATATTCTATCTTTTTTGGTCCAGCGGTGACATAGGAAATCGTGTACTTTTAAACATAGAAAAAATTTTGAAAAAAAAATGTATGAGTCATGGTCTTTGTTTCGATGACCTTGAAAAAATATGATGAGTCATCCAATGACCTTGAATGAGTCATGGTCTTTGTTTTAAAATTTTGATGAGTCATCCTATGACCTTGAATGAGTCATGGTCTTTGTTTAAAAATTTTTTGTACTTTTAAAAAATTTGTACTTTTGGACTTAGCGCGAAAAAATTTTTCCCGGGGGGGGGTGGGGGGAGGGGGTATGTGGTCCAGCGGTGACATGGTCTAGCGGTGACATATCTATCTACTAAAAGAAAACTCAATATATAAATAATTTATTAAGCAATAAAATTTACCAATTTAGTTTAACAAATTTTCTTTCAATTCAATATCAACCTTTTTTATAAAAATTTATTCAATATTTAATATCAACCTTTTCAATAAAAATTTATGCGTGTTATGTAGGTGTTAAAATGTATATAGGTGTGTGTTGTGTAAATGAATGCAAAAAGATTTATGTTGAACTTTATCTGTTCGATTTTAAGGTCTTACAAAGATTTCCTTTTTCAGACCGCTTCTTTTTCGGTTAGATTTTAGTGGGCAATTGGACTTAAAATTCTTCAGTATTTATACTAAAATGTTTTGCCTATCTAATAAATTTACTTATTTTTTTAAGAGCATTTTATTTATTTATCTATTTATTTCTTAAAGTGTTATTTATTTAGTGGAAAAATTCATTTTAAATTGGTGAAATTTCATTTTTTATTTACTTTATTAAATTGAATTCATTTTTTATTTACTTTATTTTGTTCATGTTCTGTTTCCATTTATTCGCAAATTTTGATATTGACAATAAATAATATACCAAATAATATATCAAAAAAAATAATATAATAAATTTCATATTAATTATTGATATTACACCAAAATAAAGATTGTTCTGCTAAATTATATACAAGAAATTGTTTAACACATAACCACATTTAATATAAAAAATTAAAATAAAATTGTTCAAGGATAAGTATTAACACCAAATAATTAATAATTGTCCGTAATGTTGTTCACAAGTAAAGGAATAATGGATTGATTGTTCGTATAGATCATGAGGGGTCTGATTGTTTGAATAATAACAGTATTGATTGGGATTCTGTGAATTGATATTATATCCGCTGTTCAGCATTTACATTGACTCTGGATTTTTTAGGCCCTGCTTTAAAATATTTATTTAGAATGAACGTGGTGATGGGTCTACCCTCATCATCCAACATTATTATTATTATTATTATTATTATTATTATTATTATTATTATTATTATTATTATTATTATTATTATTATTATTATTATAATTACAATTATCTTTACTATTATCATTATTATTATCAAATTTTTCCTCGGCTTAAAAAAAATATACTTTGCTTATATAAAAATTTATCCGTAATCCATCCTTATTTTTCAGTTTTCGACAAAGTATTTTCCTTTAATCGAAAAATTTTACCAGCTTACCGTCCTTATTTTACAATTTTATAAGGATTTTATAGTAACAATTGAACAGCATTCCACTTTTACTTTACTATTTTCGATAAGTATTTTAATTGATTCGAAAAATTTGAGCAGCGTTCGCCCTTATTTTGCGGTCTAATCCGGATATTCTATCAATTATTGAGCCGTATTCTACTTTTACTTTGCTATTTTTGATAAGTATTTTAATTGATTCGAAAAATTTGAGCAGCTTCTGATTTTACCGTTTTATGATAAATGGCTTAACTATTTCCGAAAATTTGCCCAGCGAGTAGTAGGATGTGAGCCCGCCAGATACAACCCCATTGCTTATCTAATTATTACATAACATTTGACCTCTGTCCACGCTGTTGCTACCTGGAGATTGACATCTGCTACCTAGTAATTGACCTTTATGGTTATGTCACTGGTCACACACTTATTACATAACCCTTGTCACGTGCCCACTGATCATCACCCACCATCGCCTAACACGCCTACGACTACGACTAAGTCGTAGATTTAACAAAATCACTCACTAGTACTATTTAAAATTTTAGTAATACAACAAGTTCTTGATTCATATGAATTGAAATGATTCTGCTTGGAATCAGCCAATCAAGGAGGTTGAACGATCGAGATAACATTTTCGGTTTTTTATCATTTAATTTTGAGAAAAAATTTGTCTCAATAAAGTTCCACTCCTCGAAATTTCTCTGGCTTTACTGATTTTCATCGTTTATCTGATCCGGCTTTGCGCTATAAGTCATATTCGAGGGTTTGACATAAAGACCAGATTGACAGATATTTGAAATGAAGTCATAATTGCTTCAGAGGAGACAATTTGGGATTTGAGAGGATCCATCAATCTTTTACAACTCGATTGCTGAAAATCGAAATGTTTCTCCAGCGGATCTAATTGGCTCGAAAGAGCATCATTTGAAATAGTTTTTTTTTCATTTTATTTTAAACATAAAAATTTTAAAACAAAATAAATCTTTTCTATTGTTTTATTTTGAATTTGAAATTATTCATAATAAAACATTAATTGAATATTATCAAAATAATTTTTAATCAAATTAAAAATCAATTTATTGGCTTTTTAGAACGCCAGTGACATGATAATGCCATTTTCTTGAAGAATTTGCGATGCTACTCATTGCGCATGCTTTTACCAGACCAGCGATATTTTCAAAAGGAACTCCCATCTTACCAAGTAGATCATAAGATGCTGGTGGAACAGATCCCATATACAAGTAAAGATTTCAAAAGTAAAGCTAGGTTTGGCAGCCTGTATTTGTTTTTTTAAAGAATCATATTTTTCCAAATTTTCCTTATTGACAGATTCAAAAATGACCAAAGAATCAAAAGGACATTTAATATCAACCTTAAGAATTGTCTTTTTCTCATTATTAGTTATAATCAAATCGAGTAGCAAGTGTGGTCTACAACAACAATCAGTGAAGGACTTTCCGAATGAAGTACTATTTGTTGAAGGCAATCGTTGTGACGATTAAGTGCAAGAGTAAGATGAACCTTGCAATTTTGCAAAACATGTGGAAACGTTTCATCTTGGTAATGGCAACGCCTACACAATCTATTCTCACCTTTTATATAGGGTTTTGCAAAATTAGCCAATGTGTTTGTTCGGGCACGATGAATAAATTTCCAATTATCCTCTCGTAATTCTCCTTTAAATATTGCTCTATTAATATTAGGGGGCAGATAAAATGTTGATGAATTACTAATGTTACTTTTTTTCCATTTAGTAAAATATGAATCATAAAGAGCAAGATGAAGAACTTTCGAAACCAAACGGCGATCGAACTCAGTCAATATTATTGTTCCTTTCAAAGCTGTTGTCAGGCAAAGAATGGGCTTATCATCCAACACTTCAAAGGATATTGTAATATTATGGGTTTTTTCAAAAAACCGAATAGCTGTTCTAGGTCGAAAGAAACGAGTTTTTTTCCCAGAGTGCTTTTGAATAATATCAGTTTTATTAATTCAATTGAAATTGTCTTGGAGCTATGGGTTATTATTCCCAAGCCTAGGTCCAGTGACAAATTTTAAAGAATCTATATTAATACGTTTTGTAAATTCACAATTAGCAGTAAAATGTCTAAAAAAGTGGCTTATAGTTTGCGTGTGATATTCATCCAAAAGATCAGTGCAAGATGCGCCTCCATTTTCAATCAAATTATAAAAGTAACTGATTTCAGAATTGTTAGGTAAACTCATCATTTTTTTCAAATGACTACGAAGTTTTGTAGTATTATTACAAACATGTGCAGAAAGAGCACTAATTTTAATTTCTCTCGTTCTAAATGAGAAGGTTAGGCGAGAGTGAAAGAAGGTCTTATAAGCTTTCAACTTTTGCTAACCGCACAAATCGGAACCCGCTAGCTTTTTCGCATCATTTACAACCTTATTCAAGATTTCATAAGGACTTTGGTTAGGTTGCTCACCTATTGGAACTCCAAGATATTGATAAAATTCTTTACTCAATAATTTCTTTATTTTTATATTATTAATTGAAATTTCACTAATCGTGTCGACATTTGGCAGTTGAATATATGCACACTTTTCAGGTCGATATTCAAATCCAATTTCATGAGCTACATCAAAAGCAATGTTTAAGATTTTTTGCAAATCTTGAGTATTATTAGCAATAAGAGCGATATCATCAGCATAAGCAAGAACTTGGATTGAAGATTCACCAATTTTGAAAGGTTTTACTTTAGAAATAGTAACAGCTTGAAGGACAGGATTTATTGCAATAACAAACAAAGTCATTGAAAGAGGGCATCCTTGTTTGACGCCCTGCTTTATAGGAATATTCCGAGTAACAATTGGACCACATGTGTAGTATGAGCTAGTTTCAGTTGTTTAGAAGTTTCAAAGTGTTTGTGAATTTTTCACCAACTCCAATGTGTCGTAAAATCTTCCACATGTAATCATGGGTACACTGCCAAAAGCGTCTTTGATGTCAAGAAATGCAATTATGATAGGTGTATCTTTACTATATTTCGAGTACTCAAGACAAGATGAAAGTACAGAATTGTGTTCTACTCAACCATCATGCACAGAACCCCCATTTTGTCCGTTATGAAGTAGATTGTTTTGATTTACCCACGATGTTAAGCGTCTAGCTAATATTGACGCAAATATTTTATAAACAACGGATAACAAAGCAATTGGTCGCCAAGAAGAGATCAGATTATATTTATCACCTTTATCAGGTTTAGGAATCATTAAAGTTTTAAAGGATTTCCAAACGTCAGGTATAGTATTTTCCGTGATGATTTTGTTGTAAAGAAGAGTCAACAATTTACCTTCTGGGTCAAGAATAGCAATATCGTTATATTTAATTCCATCAATTCCAGGAGATGTATTATCAACTCTTTTCAGTTCAAAAATAACCTCTTTATCTATAATTGGTCGAAGTAAAAGAGTATTTTGAGATTTTAGATCAAAGTTTAAAACATTATCATAACTTTTAATTAGCGGATCTTGATGGCTAAAATTACTTATGTGATCTTTAATTGTTGGCCTCTCGTTTATTTCATCGTTAACTAAAATGTTGTATACCGTAGTTTTCATATTTTGATTAAATGATGATTTGAAGTTAGTTTTTGGTGGTGGAACTTTACTGATTTTATTTCCTAAATATGGTCTACTGATTTTAGTTACACTTGTTTCTTTACGAATACGTATTTCATTAATAATAAAGTCACTGATTTTGTTTACACTTGCGTTTTGTAGGGTCAACAAATTCTCATTTATCAAAAGTATGCGTTGACCTAATTTTAGCTTTACATTCGTTTTATTATCAGGTAAATATACGCAAATGATACTTATTTAGAAATTTGTGTAATTATTTAGAGGGAAAATTTGATTAAGAAAATTAAATGAAACAAAATTTTGGACATTAAAACTATTAAGAAATTATATTTCAGAATTAATTAATTTTAGTGTTCAATTTGAAAATACTGCCTCTTTGGTTATTTAAGAGTTAGTTATCAACTTTTGATATTCGATTAAATATTTTTTATCGTTAAATTGGCTTCAATATGGAAATTGTGTTTAATTAGACTAAAACTTGTAATAAGGTATTGAATAATAGCTAGTATATTAATTTATCATATATGTCCACTTAGTATAATATAGAGCCTGTTAAATATTTTAGTTTAAATTTAGGATTTTCGATATAGTTTTCATGAATTTTATATCTAATCGAATGTCAATTGATATTACTAAAGAATTTATTGAGAATTTGATGTAAACTTTTAAGAGAACTGTATCAATTTTAGAGAGAGTATTCCAAGTATGAATATTTCAGAGTGTTAGATATAATGGAAAGGTTAGATTTATCACTATGGATTGGGATTTTGATCAATTCTAGTATGCTTTACAAGTTGGAATATCGAGTTTAGATGTAGTAAAGTAATAGGGGAAATATTGAGTGAGAAATTTAATCGATTAATTATGACGTAATAATAATTTGGATATCATATTATAGTGTTAAAAGAAATTAATCAAAGGTAAATATTGAGTAGAAATAATCATTTAATGTTAGATTTTACATGAAAATTATCAGTAATATATCAATTTTAAGGGATAAATTATGGCTAAATATTGAGTATGTGCAGATAAATATATGATTTTTAATGAAAATGATCAGTAATATATCAATTTTAAGGAGGATATTATGGTTAAATATCAAGTATGTATAGATAAATATAAAGTTTTACGTGAAATGATAAGTAATTTACCAAATAAAGGTGAAAAGTTTAATAATTGATTACGATTGAGAAGTCTTAATCAAATATTTGTTAGGATATCAGGGTATTACTATTACATGTAAAAGAAATTCATTAAAGATTCTTACTGTATTTAAAAAAAATCTAGCTATTGCAGGATTTATGTAAACAAATTTCAATGTGGTAATTCATTAAATTACATTAGCTTTAGGGGTTAAATCCAATGTAAAATATGTGTAGAGAAATCAATAATTTAGCTTTATATGTGGAATTATTGTCAGTAAATTGTAGCTTATTAATGCAATCTTTACTGGTAACATGATAGTTTTTAGGTGAATCGAAGATGAGTTCAAATATTGAGTAGATTTATCCTTTTTTGTCGATGATTTGTGGTATTTATTGCTACTATGATAGAAATTCATTAAAATTTTATCGAAGATTTTAAGGTGGTTGTATATCCATTTGGACATTAAAGTATATTAATTTTTATCAATATGCTAACAAATATCTTATTCTGTTAAATTCTTTTTGTATTGAAGAAACGAATGTGTAGTTCAATAAATTGTTAAACTTTTAATAGGGATAATTAGTATATTTTTATAGAGGCAAATTCTTATTGAACGGTAACCATAAATTACGACATTTGATAGTCAATTTAACCAATATTTGTTGTACATAACAATTTTCTAGTCGATCTATTTGCTTGAATCGTTATAATTACAACTTTTTTAGAGTTGGAAACATTGTTGAAGTATTCTTTATAAGGAAATTTTAGAGTAATGAATTATAGTAATTGTATCGTTTTACAATGCATGTAATTAGATTCGGATAAGTTTTAAATAAAATAAGTTAATTATCGGTGATTAGCAACAAGTTCAACATTATATTCATTTTAAATGACTTTTGTTGATTTGTTTAAAAAGATTAATGAAATTATGTTCGATTGAATAGTATGATTTCCTATCGACTAATCAATGCGGTACCAATAATATTTAGAAAATAATTTGAACATTAAAATTTGAATTAATTTGAGTCGTTGTCATTGGTAATAAATAGAATTAACCAATTAAAATCAAGTATTCTATAATTTCATTTTCAAATTATTATTTTCATGAAAATTTTAATTATTTTATTTGATAAATTTATTAGTATTTTCAACAACCGGTTTAGTTAAATAATAAGTTTATTGAAAAATAGTTTGTGCGTTTTCAAATTATTTTCAAGAAAAATTACAATAAATATATCGATAAATCTATTCAGCTTTTCATCTAATTTTAGTTTAATAATAGTTTTATTGAAAATAGTTTACGTTTTCAAATTATTTTCAAGAAAACTCTAATCATTTTAATATATTGATATATTTATTGGTGTTTTGAGTTTATCAATTGAATTTATCGAAAAATAATGTCGTTGTCAATAGCAATAGTAACCGCCAATCAAAATCAAGTATGTGGTTTCTACTTTTTCAAAATTAATTTTATGAAAAGTTATTGAAATATGATTTTTATGTTGTTTCAAGAATAACTTTCTATTGAAAAATAAGTTCAGTCAATAATATTCTAATTAATATTTCTAATTAACAAATAGCATTTAATCAATCAATAATTTTACGAGTTTATTTAAATTGACAATTAACAAATTTATATACTTTTTAATCTAATTATTAATAGAGATTTTAAATTTAATATTCTTAAATTAAAATATTTATTCGAATTTTCAAACCATTTTTAACAGGTACTTAAAATTTGTCAACGATTTTTAAATATATGTATGCTTTTTACCAATTAAGCAACTACTCTTTATTAGAGACATATGTTTATTTGGTATTTAGTAATTATTGGTTTACATAAGGTTATAACTTTTAATCACATAGGGTTAAAAGTTATCTTTCATCTTTTAGGGTTAAAATTATTACTTTTTTCATTACTTTGGGTTAAAATTATTAAATATTTCATTACTTTGGGATAAAATTGTTACTTCTTTCATTATTTAGGGTTAAAGTTATTACCTATTTTTTCACATAGGATTAAAATTCTTAACCTTATAAATAACTATAACAAATCATGTAATAGTTTATTCATAAATTTATCGAAAAGTATTATAATATACCTAGTTTGAATCATAAATTATTGAAATATTTAATGGGTATCACCTGGTGAATTTTTAATGGTTATTTAATCAAATTTTAGTTACATAAAGCTTTAATGTCCGAAATTATCTGTTAATTAGCATGTTGTTAATGAATGTAAATTTAATTTTACACGTTTTGGTATCAACATTTAATTAGTATTTAGATCAAAGCTCTTATTAAAAACAAAAGTTTATTTAGATATCATTAGTATCCACTTGACTGATATTGACTATGTAATTCATGTTTGTAATAAATTTACGTGCGAAAAATAGTTTGTCTTTTTTATTGTGAAAGTATTATTATCAATAGCATTATTATTAATTGTGTGAATTTTGTTAGCATTAATTAATCCAGTATGCGTGAAATTTTAAAAAATATTGATATAAAACTCATGGATTGATTATTCTTTATCAATTTATATAGTGAGCCGAGTGACTTTCATTTGTAAACCCAGTGACTTATTTTCATAAAAACACTAAATCTAAAATAGTTATTACAACAAATTTAGTTGATGGTATCGCTAATAATTTATAGAGCCGGATGAACTTGAGTACTCTTTTACCTGCAATGGTTTCGGATAATCTTTTGGACACTTCGAATTGGTCATCCTTTGTATTCAAGAAAACTTGATTCAGTAATAGGTAAATTCAAAGATGAGAGTAAGGGACTTGGATATAAGGAATGGGTTTTCTTACGACAAAATGCTATAGTCTTTTAGGTGAAACTGAAAGTAATAAAGCAAATGGAATTACTTTGGAAGGAATTGAAATAAAGCATCTTTCTTATCTTGATTGTTATAGAAACTATACAATTTTTTCTGTTCCTCAAACGAGAATAGGTACGAGAAATCATCAGTTGTTTACTTTTAAAAATTGTAAAATTGCTTTAAGTAACAACGATGATAAACGTCAATGGGTAGGTAAAAACAAAAGTTTTGCATTTGGGCATTATTTAGGTATCAATGCCACTGATTTCGAAGCTTTTATTTAAATAAATGTTGTCTTATAATGTGTTTGTCTTTTAATTCTATTGTTTTGTAATTATTATTATTATTGTTATTATTATTATTAGAAATTTGGGTAATAAAATGAGAGTTGTTCGAGTCAGGAGTTCAACTCCTATCGTGGGCGAATTACTTTTTATTTTCAAAATTAAATTTTTTTAATAAAATATAAATCTGTATATTTTATTTGCTGTAAATTTCAAATTTTATAGAAATTGGTAAAGTAAATCTTGTATAATTTAATTTTTTACATTTAGTTAAGTTGAAATTTTAAACTTTGTGAATTATATTCTTAAAATATTGAATTTTGTAAATCTAGTGTTCAAATTAAAGTTTTGAGTGATTTAAATTTTCATGAAAATTATTAAAGTTTTATGATTATTTTGATAAAATTGTTACGTAATATACTACTAACAAAATAGTCAGTAAGTAAATAATTTATTATTGAATATTTATTTTTTAAGACGAGTTTGATGTTAATTTATTATGTTTAATGATTATTTTATAATTTTTTATGTAATAATATAATTAACAATTGAAAATTTCTGACGGGCTCACATCATACTTCTCCAGCGTTCTGCACATATTTTCCGTCTCAATTCCACATAATTTATCTTAATTCTTATATATTTTTAAAACATTATTTTTCCTGATTTTGGTCGTTTGGATTAATCTTTTTCAGATTGCTATTCATTTTAACTGTTGCAACGATTTCGCAATATTTCCCACTACCATTTTCCTCTCTTTGTCCTTAAGATCCATGTATGTTCATGTTATATTTGATGAGTGCCCACTGGACTACTCAGTGTTAATGATTTTTAGCCGATTGTTGTTAAAGATTTTAGTCGATTTTATCGAAATTAAGTGCAAGAAAATTGAGCCAAAATACCCACTCTCAAGTTACTCTTTTTCGCTATTTAGTTCAGTGATTTGACGTTTGGGCTCACGCGTTCTAACACCGGAACCTTCACGGACACGAACTAATGGCGGACTTACACCGCACTTACATAGTTGGATAGTTATGTGTAATTTTACTTCCTTGCTTTATGTTTGGCTGTAGGCCGAAAAGGAAAAAATAAATTTTAACATATCAGTTGAGTAAAGGTTTCGAGCATAGTACGGTTTATTCGACATGACATATTTCACATAGTAATCGGACGTTTATTGGCATCATCATTGTTCATCGCTTCATCACAATACCTTTAATCAAATTGATCAATAAGTTCATAAACACTCGTGCATATAGTTTAACAATTGGTCAAAAAATTCATTAAGCATTCATCTATTTCGCTTCCTACGGCAATGTACAGCAACTGAAAGTTGTCTTATTCAGACAAAACACTTACTAGCGTTAATTGCCTGAAAGCACAGCTCTCAGTTGCAACGCACACCAACTCAATTTAGACTACAATTTCTTTGGAAAAATAAGACTGAAAAACAAATTTGACCTTAAAATTATTTGTGTTATCTAAACTAATTTTTTTATTATTTTCTTAATTTAAATTGGTAATTTATTTTTAACATTTTTAATTAAATTTATTCAGCCAAAAATATTTTATTTTTATTCATTTATAAATAAATAATTAAATAAATTTGGCAACGATTTAATTAAAAGATAACGCCAATAAAAAACTTTTCGTACGATATATTTCGATAGCATAGCTATCATCTTCAGGTACTCAAGACCAACTAAAAATATTATGAATTAACATTTAATTTAAACAAATTATTTTTTATTAATTTAATTTTTTAATAAATAAATATTTTTAAAAATATATTTTAAATTAATTTAAAATTTTAAAATTTTTTCACTTATATTCTAATTTTGGATTTGATTCGGAACATCACATTTTGGATAGAAGGGCATTTCGAAAACTTCTTGAATTTGCTACTTCAAATGTCAATTTTTTTTTCAATGATGAATGGTATCAACAAATAGATGGAGTTGCTATGGGTTCCCATTTAGCACCAACGATGGCATCAATATTTTTGGCTAGTTTGGAAAAGAAAATTGCTTCTTTTCAATTTGAAAAACCTTTTGTTTATAAAAGGTATGTGGATGATATTTTTCTTGTATTTGAAAACCAGAAACATGTAGAACCGCTTTTGCATTTTATGAACAGTTTACATAAAAGCATTGTATTCACGTGTGAAACGGAGAAAAAGTCATCGATTGCGTTTTAAGATTTGTTAATTCAAAGCAAAGATAAACAGTATGAGACAGAGATATATAGAAAACCAACTGATACTGGTCTTTATACTTCTCCAGAAAGCTTTTGTGAATTTAAGTATAAGAGAAATATGGTGAAAGGATTGATTTATCGTTCATGGTCTTTATCTTCTACTTTTGCTAATTCGGTAAAAAGTGTTGATAAATTAGTTGAGTTGTTGATAAAGAATGGGTATTCTAAATCATTTTTATTGTTGATGATAAAAGAGACTGTTGATAAATTGATTAAAAATCCTAAGGATCCATGTTTTGGAAAGTCTGAATGTAATTTGTCGGATTGGTGTGAATTGAGTGTTGGTCTGGGTGATGGTAAAAATGGATTTTAAAAAATTGAGCCTAAATATGTGTTAGTATTGCCGTACTCTGAGGGCTTTACAAATTATAAAAGGAAGTTAAGTAAACAGATGGGAAATTTAGAGTATAAGATCGTCTCTAATTCGTGTAAGGTACGCAATATGTTTATTAATAAATCAAAAACTCCGGTTGGATTGTGTTCTGATCTCGTTTATCAATTTACATGTAATGGGTGTAATGCCACATACATTGGAGAGACTTCCCGTCATCTCTGTACTCGAGTTCTAGAGCATTGTGGATTGAAGGGTTTGGCCAATATTAGTGAGCACAATAGAGGCTGTAAAAGTGATATAGGAATGTCTGATTTTAGAATTTTGTTGAGAAGTTTTAATAATTATTGGGAACGCGTGATATGTGAAGCATTGCTGATAAGGTCATTGGATCCAAAGATTAATGTGCAAAGAGCTGTGACTACGAATGTTTTGAATGTTTTTAAATAGTTTACGTATGCTAAATCATGTTTGTTTTTTAATATTATTAAAATAATTGAAAATTTTAAATTACATTAATTTTTTTAAAAATTAGAATATAAGGGAAAATTTTAAAATTTTAAATTAATTAAAAGTGAATTAAATATATTTTAAAAATATTTATTTATTAAAAAATTAAATTAATAAAAAATAATTTGTTTAAATTAAATGTTAATTCATAATATTTTTAGTTGGTTTTGAGTACCTGAAGATGATAGTTATGCTATCGAAATATATCGTACGAAAAGTTTTTTATTGGCGTTATCTTTTAATTTATTCATTTAATTCATTAATTTTTACTTTTATATAAATGGTCATTTTACAGTCAAATTCTCTTGTTATTATGTTATTTTTTATGTAGATTTCGTGCGGTTCTTGATGCATTTTGTATTTATTTTATTTTATTTTTATGTTTTTTGATTTTATATTTATTTATGTTCTCTCAGATTTTAAAGTTTGTGTTGTATATTGTATTTTAAGTTATTTTGGTGCTGGGTTTTCGTGCTGTATTACTGATGCATTTAAACAATTTTCAAGGCTGTTTGTGTTTTTTTGAACCAACAATAATAACATTAGAACATTATTCAAATAGTATAAGAAAGTCAGACTTCACGCTCCCGGATGCCTACACTAACCAACAACACGAACAAATATATTTTCATTGATAAATAAATTTAATTTAATTTAATTAAATTAAAATCTTAGAGCTTATATCTGCCACTCAATTCTTTAGACTTTAATGGCCGATATAAGCCTTATATGTGTAGGTGTGTATGTATTACTAAATGTTGGGTATCGGGATGTGTATGTGTGTATACCGGCATCCGGGAGCTTAAGTCTGCCTTTCTTATACTACTCGCAACCACTGCGATATGCGTCTGTTGGTGAACACTCGGTTTCATTGGACATTTTTTATAATTAAAAAAGTAACTTTATAATATAGGTAACACCCAAACTTATCGGTGTGTTGAAACTCGTGCTTCGTTGGATAACCGTTTTATTAAAGTATTATACAATTGAAACTTAATTTATAAAATGCGTTATAATTTAAGAACATTTGTTAAATAATTCAAAAATATTTTTTATATTTCCAAATATATGCACCATGTAAAATGTACAGTTTCTAACGTAAGCTGATTTTACTGGTAAACATAGTATATCGACATTTGTAAGCCTAGGTCTTTGATTTCTTTTGGTTGATCTCTTGCTCTAGTTTAAGGAATGTGATAACTAAAATTCAGACTTATTTTCTTTTAAGAGGAACACGTTTCCACATCTTGTGTTGGAATTTAACGTTTATACTGAAGTGAAATACACTTTTTATAACCGTAAATAAAGTTGAAGAGTTAAATTAAAATTAATTCAGATTATATTCTAATGAAAAAATAAACATTATTAGCAATGAAGTAAAAATTATAATTAAGATTATAATTAAAATTATAATCGAATTTAAAGGTTTTTGTTATTGTTCAGTTTAGAATACGCATTTAGGTCTCTTGATATCATAGATATCTTCGTTTCATGATTCGGAACAGTTTTGATTCTGAAAATTAACTTGAATTCGTTTCGAAAATTTTCATTTAACCATCCATATAAAATCGGATTGATGCAAGCTGAACTTAAAACGGCCAACAAACAGGAGGCTTGAATCAGAAAAACTGTTTGCCCTTGTAACACTCCATTTATATCTGGATTTTGGAGGGAAATGTTTCTTTCGAAAAGTTTTTCTTCGGTATGAGAATTGTTTAACATATTTGACATTAAATTTGTTGATAAATTAAATAAAGAATTTGAAGTAAAAGTTGAAGTCATGAAAAACCTCATTTCACGAATGTCCATTAGGATATTAAATGAAACAAGGGGTAACCAGCTTAAAGCAAATATCATAGCAATGCTAGCCAGTAAAATATTAGTACGACGTTTTCGTTGTTTTTCTTGGATTCTTTTAGATCTCTTGAAACTAAATAATTGACATGCGGTATCATCAAATTGATTTTTACAACCTTGTGAAATGTGTCGTTCGACATTTAATTCTGGTTCTCTTGTTAAATTCATTCGAGATCGGATTCGGATACAAATTCGTGTATATACAATAATTACAATAATTAAAGGAACCAAATACTGTACTATAGCACTAAGCATGGAATAAATTAATTTTGACACTAAAATTGCGAAATTTTGACTTTTCTCTGTACACTGAATGTGCCCTTCATGTTTTATTTTACTAAATACGATAAGAGGACTGGCGAGGAAAATTGACAATATCCATATAACCGCTAGCATTTTGACTGCTGCTTTTCTGTCCATAGACGTAATAGTTGGATGAACAATCACCTAAGTAATTAATGGAACTTTTAATGAAATTTGACAATAAATATTTAAATTGTTCTGTAAATATAGAAATTAATCCTCTCATTTAGGATTATTGTTTATACTTGAACAAAATTTGTTTTAAGATTCGCAGTAATATAAATTCAATTTTAATATTTTCTTAACAATTTAATTAATATATAGTTTTATATACAATAAATATATAATAATAAATAATATATAATAAATCTTGAAATTTTCAAAATCTTGTAGAAAAAAATTCTGTGTTTAGTTTTTATCCTTTTATTTTTTTAACATTTTATTTTTTTGCTCGCTTAGTTTATTGCTGATTTCTTTCATTTTTATATTTGAAATGCTTCATTTGATTTTATTAATATGTATTCAGAACTCCATATTTTTTGTATTTTGAATTTTTTATTGCCGGATCAACTACTTCAGTTCTACTTTAATTATTTAAATCTAATATTTTATTTTTGTTTTCAATTCTACTCATTGAATTCTTAAATATTTATTTATTGTCATTAATTGAATACATTTTTGAAAATTTCCAATATTGAAATTCGATACTGGCATCTTGAGTTTAAAAATTCATTTCACAAAAAAATTAATTAATTTAAATTCTTTTCTTTTATTAATTATTAGATAGAAATATAGAATCACATAAACAAAAAAACAAATATTAATGAAATCTAAATTTAAAAATTCATATTCGGTTAATAATTAATCGATAAAAATAAATGAAACTTTAAATTTATCTACATTTTTTTGAATAACAGAAACAACTTGTATTATTTTGTATTATTTTAAAATTAAAAAAACTATTGAACATAATAGTACTAATAGTTATTTAATAACACTCATTTAATATTACTATTCTTTAAAGAAATTTTTCCGTGTTTCCTCGAATCTAAGATCCGGTCTTATATTAATTTCATAGACGAACAACGAACTAGGTCATATTTTGGATGTATGTTATATTTTCGTGAGGATAATCAAAAGTACAATACACGTTACTTTATTAAACCTCAAAACTTATCCCGGGAACTAGTGAATTAATTTGTTTCATCTTTCCGCAGCTTCGGCCATTCCCCAGGAGAAATTTCCAAATCCAATTATTTTTGGAAAAATAAGTTCCCTTTATAATTATAGTTATCAAAATTTGAGAATTTCTCCCAAATTTAATTTATTTGTTTTTGTCATTTTAATTAATTAATTAATTTTTTTATATTAATAACTTTCTTAATATTTATTTGCGTTCTCGTCTTGTCAATTGGCATCAGCATATACCCACTTCCACCGTAAAATATTGATTTGTTGATTATTTTTAATTAATTATTTTACTTTACAAATATTTTTATTTATTAAAATTTTGTAAAGTTATATAACCCTGACACTTTTCATAAAATTAATATTTGTGAAATGGGTATTTTACAACTATAGAAAAGGTGAAGTGCAGTGTGCAAATTTTTTTTAAAGGTATTAAAGTATATTTCACTACAAGTCTTAATAAAAAATTTAAATACAAAATTTAATTTATTTTCTTTCACTCAAAATATCAAAGAAGAAGAGAAAGTGAAAGTTTCGTTAAATTTTGTTTATGAGTAATCAGGGATGTTTATCGGCCGAAATATTTCATATTTTATGAATAAACATTGCGGAAATTGGCTAACATTGTTATTTATTTATATTTATTTAAATAAATGATTCCGCTACCGACAAAAAACAAAAGATTTTTTTGTTCTTTAACTTATAATATTCTCGCTGAAAAGGATCTGTACTAGTTGCTCTCATTTGGGTATTGTAATATATATACTTTTTGAAAATGGCTACCTGCTTAAACTCTACAACACGATTGACTTTTGAAGCTACTACACCGTAGCTCAACCACTCAGTCAAAACCCTACCATTAATCACATAATTGAATTTTAGTTCATATGTTAATAGAGTTTCTCGACTTTACTTCCAGGTGGATAACTAATTTCAGGTACCATGGGCAAATTATCCAACTTATCCTGTATATGGTCAGGAATCACAATATCTACCTCTAAAACATAACCACGATTTCCATCAAACTTATCTCCGCTCTTACATCTTTTAATAATATTATCCATTTCAGTCTGATCTTCTAACCATCTGAACTCTCCAACAGGAAGTTTCTGAGATAAAGCCCATCCATATAAATTGTTAACATCTTGGTATGTCATTTGAGTTGAATCATCTGACTCAACATGATGTTTGTTGGTAAATGTTTTTTTCACCACAAATTCCTGCTTCAAATAATCGGTAGAATTCCGGATCTTGAATAAGTTCTACCGGTTCAGATAACTGTTTAAGAACTAAAGCCCAAATCAATCCTGGTATAGAAACGAAAGAAAGAGCTTCCAATTCATCTTCAACAAATTTTTTGTCTCTAAATGCTTCAAAAACATCAGCCAACAGAAAAATATCCAAATTAAGGTATACTAGAAAAAATCTAAAAGTGTTGCCATATTTGACTGGCATGCATATAATCTATTTGATTAACTCCCCACCAAATTGGCGGTAGTTCAGTTGTTGATTGTAATACCTCCATTGACGTAGCAATATCGTAAGGAAAAATTCCCTTACCAGATATGAGATGTAATTCAAAAACATTTGAAGTTAGTGGAAGATTTGGTAAGTTTTTTGATAAATTTGACAAACTACTATTTAAGAATGCAGGGAATCAGTGAATCTAATTCTTTTTAATTTTATTGTTACTGTAACTGAGAAGATTTTCTGTTGATTGAGGAATAACATTTAAATTCCATTCGGGAAATTGTTCAACAGCATACTTTAAGATATGATGAATATCATATCCACGAAGATTGCGAAATACAATTGGCAGAGAAGTATTGATTTTTCTAGCTAAATTACAATCTTGGCATGCCACACCAAGATATTGGCCTGTAAAATGACCATGATTGTGAACAGGTATATTTATAATCTTTTTGCAAAGGTAGTGATAAGTTTGGTTGATGAATTATTCTTGTTGTTCACGAGTGCGTTGTATCATTTCCTTTATATCATTAATTTTATACTATGTGTAAACTATGTCTGCAGCTATATCATTCAACGCTTGCATGAACTGAGCGATACAATTCTCGCCAACAATGTTTCATTCCGGATTGGAATTACCTTATTAAGAAATACAGATACAGTTGCAATTGCTTCATGTTTTTGGAAGTATTTATCACCTGTATGTAATACCGATTCAAAGTCTGCATAGACAACAAATTGTTGTTTTATAGTTTTCTCCAATCTTTGAATTCAATATATTTATTCTCTGGCATGGAGTATAATATGTTGTACGCTCCACATTTTTCTTGCAAAGACTTGTTTTTTAAAAGCAGGCTGTTTTTTAAAACCATGAAGACACGTGTGACACCAATGAGATTGAATTCTAACGCATTCTACTTTATTTCTATAATTAAACAATCGATCGAGATTAGTTACCGCCAAACAGTGAAAATTTGATTTTGAAATTTAGTTAATATGTTAATAATCTAAATAAATATTACCTTCTTCAATCAATAAGAGATATATCTGAGAGCCGGTTAAAGTACTTCTATATACCAAGTCAACAAACGGATTCTTGAAAATATCATTAGACTTTTGTTTCACTGGATCCCTATTATATTGAAGAACGTTGATTGCAATATTTGGGTTCATTGCCTCAAATTGACAAATGTTAACTAACTTCATTGAAAACATATCAGATTTCCATTTTAAATCTAAAAATAAATATCAATGATATTAATATATATTACATTATAAAAGGTAATATATACTTATAAGTTATATTTCATAGACCTTTCTCTATCCCGCAGTATATCATCATAACGTTGCGCTGCTAATATGCTATATAAAAAGTAGAATTGATCATTGTTTTGAACATTATTTAAACCTTGGCACTTGCTTAAATGTATTGTGGCGTTTTTATGTAACTTAATCCTATAAAAAAAGTTTAATTTATATATTTTATAAATATTTGAAATCTCACCAAACACATGTATTATATTTGATATTTTAGTTATGATCATTGTAACCTTCAATATTCGATTTATTCTCCAACTTATCCTTTAACTTTTCAACCATCTTCAATAAATGATGATGATATTATACCTGCTTTATTTGATAAACACCATTGCTTCAGCTCATCATCTTCTTTGCTAAACTCAGCACATAGTCCAACTTGAACTTTAAATGTTCCCATTCGTTCAATATTTATTGATGAGACTATATGGTGCATATATTTCTGGTAAACATTTAGAGATACATCACTCTTCAGCTCAACGCGATTACCCTGCAAGTCAAACTCACGACGGATATAATTCCGATTTTCTTTAATTCCACTTTTGCTTCATGTAGGTTTTCATTTAGATTTACTGGCTTGTGGTTTAACTAAATTTTAAATCAATGATTATTAAAAATAATCAAAGTCTTACTTGTAATATATTCATAATTTTGCTTAAGTTCTTGAGGGTTTGACTTTCTTTCTAGTACTGGAAAATGAAATTTAATAATTGTTTATAGTATAAATATTCTTACTCTCAGCGATTATACTATTCTTCGTTTCACTAAATAGCCTTACGTGATGCCCATGTTGTCGTACAAACATTTAACCACCTACCTGATGTAATAGGGACATATTAAGGATATGCATAACCCCATAAATTGATATGATTTATTTTGAAATATGATCTTGTAACAGACTTGCAATAATTATCATGTATGTGAATTTCAGCCACACAAAATTTATATAAATTGCATTGGTTCACTAAGAGAAAAGTTAGTAATATATAATAATAAAATAACTACTGATAATATGTTGTTGCTTTTTAAATTATGATGATCATATGAAAATAGTTTGTTTATATACTAATTGATTACATATATCAGCCAATCAAAATGGAGTAAGCGGTAGGAAATTATTTTGTAACAACAAATCAGAATAAAGAAAAGGATAGGAAAATATTTTGAATCAACCAATCAAACTTGAGTAAAGCTTAGAAAATTAATTCGATTCAATTAAGTAATTCACACACACACAAACATATTTGTATATAACGACAGATATTTAGTAGCTATTCATAATTTGATTATTGGCCATACCATGTCTAAACGTCAACTTCCCAAACGCAAAGCTCGTACTGTGGCAAATGCTTTAATTTATAACGTTCCTGTCGAAGAAGATGAGTTTGAAAATTAATTCTGATATCACTAGAACTTTAAATTATCAAAGCGTTATTTAAAAATTTGTCACTTTGAAGATACGAAGGATGATTTGAAGCTTTCAGCTTTTGAAAGATATTTAACTAAATCCGGTTTTTTAAATTTAAAAATAAAATACAAATATATCACAAAAATAATTATTTTTAATTGAAAAAAACCTTGAAAATTAGTTGTGGCCCTGGGATTCAAAATCCTGTCCTAGGTTCTGAATGAATGCCATATTATTGGAAGATATTTATTACTCGCCAATGAATTGAAAGCCCGTGCAGACGTTTTCAACGCAATTCCAGCTGATCTTGAACATTTATGGGAAAAATTTAATTTTCCTTTACAAGTCTTAAGAAAAGTGGAAAATGTGATAATAAAATATGACAATTACCTAAAAAGATTCACTGAAGATTTATTTCCAAAGCTGTTTGATATTACAAACGTGCAAGGAAATTAGCTTTCTGGTGAAGATAAACGGTTTAATCAGCTTCATATTTTTTCAAGTGGTGGCACTGGTCATGCATGGCAAAAGAGTGTTGGGCTAGAAGCCACAATTTAAACAAAAAATATAATAATAAATTATTTTTCCGAATTATAAAAATGGCTGACGAAAACATACACACGCACCGAAAGCAGAAATCAAAAATAAAATAAAAACGTCAATTAAAACAAATTAAAAAATAACACAATTAATTAAAAACAAATATTAATAAATTTCCTAACAAATTTACTTACAAATGCATACAGAAACATAACGTAAAACATAAAACCGCCCAAAACCTTGCAAAATAAGGTTTAGAAAATACACAGGCGGAAGTGGCCACTAGGGTAAAAGAATTAAAAGAGTAACACTCAGCGAAAATAAAAATGTAAATTTAAAGAAAATAATATTAAAAAATAGAGAAAAATAAATAGAAAAAGATAAAAATATTAAAATAAATAAAAGCTATTAAAAAACCCGAAAAAATTGCCGAAAAAGGTTTTAAATTCGCTGATTGGTCGTACCCAAGCACGAAATTAGTATAAAAACAACAGCCATTTTCATAATTTTTAACACTTAAAAAACTTAAAAAACTCATTTTTATTTGACATTTCAATATTTATTCACATTTGAAAATGGCTGTTTTATAATATTTTATGAAATTATATTTTAATACATTTTATTATGTTTATATCTTTAAAAATTATATTTTAGGGCTTGGGTTGTGATCTCGTATATTTATGAGATCATTATTCAAGCTCTTAAATAATACTTTTCATCATCATTTATTATAAATTTAGTTTTTTTAGGTTTTTTTAGGAATTTATGCCAATTTATGTAAATTAATGGAATTATTTTCGAATAAATGTAAGTCCGATTAATTGAAAACTAAAATTTATTATTAAAAAGTTTCTATATTCGAATAAACTATTTCTCTGTTCCTTGGAAATTTGTTTTGGCTGCCATCTTTTTTACCTTTTGACAAATCCAAATTTTTGATAATTATTGATTTTATGAGGCTTTGGAAATTTCTGTTAATTTCCCAAATTTATAAAAATTTTCCTCATTTTCAATGGTATTAATGATTTTGATTTTTTAAACTTTATAAAAAATTTTTTTTTAACTTAAGTGATGTTTTCCGTTTTTTTAAACTCCTCATGTGAAGGTTCTGGTTCCACTGCTCCTGGTAAATTGCAAATGAGGTAAAAACTCAAAAACATAAAGTTTCGATGGATATTTTTGAAATATCTGAAAAGTTGTAAGAATATTAAATTGATTGAGTTTCATGAAAAATCTTACGAAATTATTTCTTAATTTTCTCTATAACTCAAAGTACAGTTATTGGTATTTTTTTCAAAAAATTTCGGCTTTAATTTAAAAAAAACTTGTCTAAAAAGTTTCTAAAAGTAATTTTATATAGAGTTCTCATTGAACTGAACATTTCTACATTTTGAAAGTTTGCATGCATTATTTACTATGTATTATGTTTTTACGCTAAAAAAAATTTTCTTCTAATTCCTTCCTTCCTATAATATAAGTTTTTACACCAGCTGTCACTGAGATAAATTCCGCTATAATTCAAGTTGATACATAAATCAACTTAGCGGAATTTATTTTTTGTGAATACATTTCAGCCATTTTTTAAATGGCTGCTAAGTAAGTTGTTTTTTATATTGTTATATAACTTAAAGTTAAATTTTAAGAGTTGAATTATGATTTCATAAGGAAATATGATAATAATTCAAGCTCTTAAATATAACTTTGATCAACTATTTCATATATATTATTATAAATAATATTTAGGAAAATTAGTAGCAATAACTATTCTCCAAAAATAGGTATTTTTTTCGGATATTATTATTCAAAATATGTGAGTTAAATTATTTTTGAACTTATAAAAATTATTATGTGCATTAAATAATATTTTTTTTACATATTTTGTAAAATATCATCGATTATGTACACAAAATAATTTGGTTTATGATTATTTTTTAAAACTTACCAATATAATTTAAAAATTTATGCTTTTTTCGGATTTCAGGTTTTGCTTTTTTCGACAGAAATATCTGAAATATTAAATTAATTTTAGTTTTAAGGGTAAATCTTATGAAGATACATCCTCATTTACTCGAAATTTCCTAGCAAAAACCTCAAAATTTAAATTAAAAATTTTTTCTGCCATTTTTCTTTCTAAAATTATCTCAAAAATGTCTATAAAATTATTTATTATAGGGATTTTTTCAACTTCGGATGGCTACATGTTAAAAGTTAGCATGCATGTTTTATTATAGGTTGAGTTAATGTGCATTATTTTATTTCTCTATCACTTTTTGTGTCTCTATAGTTTATGGTTTGTCTCATTGACGATTTTACAAGCAACCTCAAGGTGAGTTGGTGTGTTTAGATGCTATAAATTTATTGATTTTCTTTTATATTATAGGTAATTTATCCCAGTGACAGCTGGTGTATTTTGTTGAACAAATTACACGCAGACACGGGTAAGTATGTATGTTTCTATATTATAACTTTATTGATTTTTTCATTTTATTATAGGAGTTTTTAATGAACTGAATCAGGTGTACATAAAAATCATAAGGTGTCCCACAGGCACTTCAAATTAACATAGTTGATTCGGCCAAAACGAATGATTGTTTGCATGTATGAGTGTGTGTGCCTGCGCGTTCCTTAATGGACAATAAATTGAATCCGTGAAAAAACTATTTTAAAATTAAATAATTTTTTTGTTTGAAAACGTTACCGCTAATTCAAAATTTAATAAAGTAATTAAATAAGAATTTTCTTTTTATCCGTTTCAGTCAGAACAGTCTCTGATTATAAAATAAGGCTCAAAAATCTTTGGCATGAACCAAAAGGTTTTTAGCCCAAATTCCATAGATTACTATCCGCCCCCACTCAGGAAAGTTGTAAAAAGTTATCCAGTGAGCGGACCTTCTACTAATATCTTCTAGTCGAAAGGTAATAAATGCATCGTTTGAAAACATAATAGAAAAGAGATTTAGAAGAGACGATACCGAATATTTATGAACTGTAATTCTACATCCATGTGGCATCCATTAACCTATCGGTTGAAAATGAAGTTGAAATGAAATGCTCCAAAGAAGTATGATGGAATTGTTCTAAAATATTTGGAACTTTCAATAACTTAAATAAGTACAAGTGATGCAAACCGATAAACTCTTCTAATGAATAAAGAACGACATTATGCAAAGAGTGTAAAATCTCTTTACCTTACTAATCATAAAGCCCTAAATTTTATTTTTGATCCGAATGCAGCTTTACAAAAAACACGCATGTGTGAGAATACAAAGCTTAATCATTTCAATCACTTGATTTGACTATAAAATACATTTATTCAATTGGTTTTTGAAAACTCAGATTTAGGATATAATTATAGTTATAAAATCATGTTTAATATGTTAAATTTATAAAATATAATTATAAATTTAATTAAATAAATAAGCTCCTTACTTGAAATCGATCTAAAGCAATTGCAGTAATGCTAATTGTACTGACGAAGATATTTGTACCTTGTAGTAAAGCACTCAATTTACACATGGAATCACCTAATATCCATTCTTGTTGACCAGACAGTAACCTTATCAAATTAAATGGTTCGGTAAGAACACACAATATTAAATCAGAAATGGCTAAATTGACAATAAAAATATTTCTGGGACTTCGCATACTGCGGCCATGAACAACAGCATAAATAACAAGTGTACTACCACATGCTCCAAAAAGCATTAGAGTCACATAAATTGCAATTAAAATCCCTAACACAGAATTACTCAAATGTAGTTGAGATTGTACACGCATTTCGTCAAACACAGCATCAAAAATATCACGATTTGTAATATAAGCTGGAATACATCGAGAAAAATAAGATTGAAGATCTTTATAATTTACTCCAGGAAATATATCACAATCGTTTTTCATGAGTCCATGAATGTATCAAGAAATTGAATTTGTGATATATTAAATTATACTAAGCTCTCATGATTAGTCAACCAATCAAATTCCTTTAATGCTGTCGTTCAAACTAATAAGTAAATAAATGAAATAAAGTGATTCTTAATTTTAAAACAAATTATTTCAATAAGACATTTAATAATACACCAAGGGACGGTGAAATATTATTGGAAGATGTCGGTGATGCTAAGTAGCGATTGCACAGTTAAATGAAATTTTATTAATTGGTTAAATCGGTTAAAATTTCTATATGTATCATAAATCGTTTCATTAAAATTAGAAACAAATTTTGAGTTCCAGTATTTTATTTTTGTTCAATTTTATGATTTGCTAGAAGGAAATAGAGACTGTTTAAAGTGTTATCACACATACGAGATCGAATTTTTACAGAAAATGGTCTCTCCGAATTCACGCTAGTGGGTGGAATGGTTTTGTTGGGCCAGAACACAAATAGCCTTGAAAATTGTTTAAATGCATCAGTAATACAGCACAAAAACCCAGCACCAAGATAACTTAAAATACAATATACAACACCAACAAAACACTTTAAAATCTGAGAGAATATAAATAAATATAAAATCAAAAAACAAAAGTAAAATAAAATAAATACAAAATGCATCAAAAACCGCACGAAATTTGCATAACATAATAAAAATAACATAATAACAAGAAAGTTTAACCGAAAAACGACAAGTTATATGAAAGTAAAAATTAATGAATTAAATGAGTAAAAATAAAATATTTTTGGCTGAATAAATTTAATTAAAAATGTTAAAAAGGAATTACCAATTTAAATTAAGAAATAAATAAAAATTTAATTTAGATAACACAAATAATTTCAAGGTCAAATTTGTTTAATCGTAATAAAAATAACACGCAAGGTTAATGTCAAATTATAGGTATATATACTGACGTGTTTTCACAAATTAGCAAGCACAAGTACTAGAACTAAAACTAAACTAAATATTACTTGACAGTATTATTTCTAACTTAGTTAGAATATCAACTTTCCGTCTCACTGGGAGACTGGTTGTATTAGTGTGCGCTATAGCACTTATTGATTGGAATTTTTATTAGATTATATTACGAATTATTAATGGATGGATTATCAATGGATTAGGTTACGATTTAATCTACCGAATTATGTAAGTGCGTGTATAATCGCCAATAGTTCGTGCCCGTGAAGGCTCCGGCGTGAGGAACGCAGGAGCTGGAACGTCAATATTATCCGTACATAGGGGAAATTGGAGGGTAAATGACTAGTCCTTTGGCTGCCCCTTCACCATCCGTTTCCTGTAAAATCGACATAAATTTTTAACAACATTCGGCTCAAAATATCCAACATCGAGTAGTCCAGTGGGCACTCATTAATTATGAAATGAACATACATAGATTTTAAGGTCAAAGAGAGGGAATGGGTAGTGGGGAAAAATTGCGAAATCGTTGCAACAGTTAAAATGAATAGCCATCGGAAAAAGATTAATCCGAACGACCAAAATCATGAAAAATAATGTTTTTAAATAAGAATTAAATTTTTGGAAATAGTTAAAACATTTATCATAAAAACTGTAAAAAAAGGGCGGAACGCTGCTCAAATTTTCCGAATCAATCTAAATACTTATAGAAAATAGTAAAGTAAAAGTAGAATGTTGTTCAATTGTTAGTGTTATATTCTCTTGGAATCAAAAAATAAGGGCGGATCGCTGCTCAAATTTTCCAAAGTAATTAAATTACTTATTGAAAATAGTAAAGTAAAATGAAATGTAGTTCAAATGTTATCGAAAACCGGAAAAATACAGATGGATTACAGCTAAATTTTTATACAAGAAAAATATTTTATAAAGCGGAGGAATAATGAAGGATCCCTAGTAAAAACTTGATAATAATAATGATAGTAGTAAGGATAATGGTAATAATAATAATAATAATAATAATAATAATAATAATAATAATAATAATAATAATAATAATAATAATAATAATAATAATAATAATAATAATAATAATAATAATAATAATAATAATAATAATAATGATCATAATTAGGATAATAATAATAGTAATAATAATGATAATAATAATAGTAGTAAAAAAATCATAGTAGTAATAATAATAAATATGATGGTAATAATAGTAATAAAAATAATAATAAAGGTAATAGTCGCAACAATTAATAAAGGTAATACATATAATAATATCAATGATAAGGCTAGCAATAATAACAGAGAACATTGTGGTTATAATAGGGATAAGAGTAAGAAAGATACTGTGTGAATATTTAACATAACAAAGGGTGTACAGGCCAAAGAATAATCATCAAAACGGACGGCGATAAGAAGGGCTATGGGAATGGACCTGACAATACATGATATGAGAGTATAGGTTAACATTTGAAAGAGTTAGGAAAATAATGGGACCTAAAAATCGAATTCGAGCACAGGCCTTCTATCGACAGCTCGTTGGACCAAGGGATCGTTCGGTCAATTATAGCATTAGTAATAGCGCTCATTTTTTGCGGACGATCTACCCACTCGAACACAGTTCCAACGTTGCTCAGCAACGGGTGCCAAGTGGTAAGCTAAAGAATATTTGTATGGGGTTGTCTGGGTAACAACCATATAGTTTCAAAATATCAACACCCAGAAACCCACCAATATTAAAATTTTTATTTTTTCAGATTAAGAATTTATTTTTAATTTTCTATCTATGAAAGCTAATTTGAATTACCAAAAAGAAATCCTAATTTACTAAAATTTAGAAATAAAAATTTTAATTTAAATTACTATAATATAATTTATAAATATTATGATATAATTTATAAAATTTTTTTGTAAAAATAAGATTAACTTTACTATAACCTTAAATATATTATTTAGTATTACCGGCCACCGTTTCGATTCTCAAAACTCAAGGGTTTGGGATAAATTTAATTATATAGTCTTTTTATATATATATGTTTTGTTTTTTGCTCGTCGCTTATTGTCATAGCAATGGGTCAAACAATCGGTAAATTGATTTTTAACCACTTTTAACTAAAATTTTATGTTTTTAGGTATCCTTAGGACCCCCAGGACAACTGTGGAGGTCCCCATCTCTTGGACATGTTCGCTAAAGTATGTTTATCCCTTTTCAATACATTATCACCTTTACATTGTAGAGATTCCCTGCCTATTTCGCCCCGTACAAATTTGATTTTTCTCCTCTATTTTTATTGTTATATTTTTGAAAATAAAAAATTTATTAGTTGTAAGTGTTATTTTACTTATATTAACAATAATTATGATTTTAATAACGTTAAATTAAGTAATAATAATATTCATATTAACAAAAATAATGATAATGTTAATAGCCACCATAATAATAATATTAACAGGTTAATAATAATAATAATGATAATAATAATAATAATAATAATACTAATAATAACTTAATAATAATAATAATAATAATAATAATAATAATAATAATATTACCTCAATATTAATAACAGTTGGAATAGTAATAATAATAATAATAATAGTATTTTACAAGAATGATAATATTCATAATGATAATAATAAAGTTAATAATGATAGTAATAGTATATTAATAGAGATAATAATAATAATAATAGTAATATATTAATAATAATAATATCAATCTAATTAAGGATGATGATAACAATAATAATAATTATAATAATAATAATAATAATAATATCTGAAGCATACTAAAGGTAATTAATAAGTTATTAACATTAATGATACTATATAGTTTATAACAATAGTAATGCTGTGCTAATAATATTAATAATAATAATAATAACAATAATAATAATATTTTAGTAATAATAATAATAATAATAGTAATATAAATAATAATAGTAATATTAATATGAAAATAATAATAATATTAATAATAATAATAATAATAACAATCGTATGAAAATAATAATATTAATAGTAATAATAATAATATGAAAATAATAATATTAATAATGATAATAATAATAGAAATAATAATGAAATTTTTGGTAAAAATAATAATTTTAAATGTACAATAAGGACGATAATAGTACGAATGATAGTCGTTTTACGGATCATATGGTCATGGTCTCAGTTTTGTAACATGAATAAAATTTTTACCTTTGACGAAGTAGTAAACTCTAGGTAATGAGATAACGTAAAATTTTGGATTTATAGTTGAAGTCATTTTGAATTTTTGGTTTAAAACGTAGATTATTTACGAATGATGGTATTACGAAAAATCTGATATACAGCCGATTAAACTTTCTATTGTGATTAGTCTCGAAGTATAGTGTATATAGATTAGTTAATAATTTTTTGTATAGCAATAGGGTTTTGTTGAATAAAATAAAATTCTAATTCTACTAACTACTAGTCTATATATTTTTCTTTTGTTGGTAACTTTTAAACTTTATATTTACCCTTTCCCAGGACCTCAACTCTGCTCTTTCGAGGGTTGGGCGATAGGATTTAGGAAGGGGAGAATACTGAACGGACCTGGCTACTGCCTTCGCCGCGGCTTCCTCCACTAACAACCGGTTCGATCCGGGGTACCGAAAAAAATAATTTTGATTTTTCTTCCTTGTGTGCATGTAAGCTATATTTTCGTAGGACACAAATTGGTTAAAGTACTTTAAAGTTAATTTTCTATGATGAAGGTTCGACAATAAACGATCTAGGTCGAAAGTCATTGATCATAAAAAATATTTCATTAAAGCTTCATGGTTTATAAAAATAAATAATAAAAAAGATAAAAATTATTAAGAACTAATTCGTATTCAAAATAAAAACAATAAAATACAAATAATAATTACTTTGCTTCCGTAAACAATAAATTTAGAGAGTAAATAAAAAGTAATTAATGAGAGAGTAAGAGTTTTTTTTGTTCAACCAGCTTCGCCTTATATATCATGATTGTTCGTGTGTGTGTTTTGATGCAGTAAAACAAGGAATTTCTAGAATATTCCAAAATTATAAAAAATTTTATTCTTTTCGATTTAAATTTAAATTTAAATTTTTACATTTTTATGTATCAAAAGTTTTCTTAAATTTTATTTATTTTATTTTTCTTTAAATTTTCCAATTTTATCTAATTTTAAATTTTCTGCTCAAAAAACACAGGCGTTATCGTGCTGGTTAAACAAAAAATGGGCTTTATCAGTTTTGCCCAACAATTGAAATATTGATTTTCAGTCTCACTTTGAGACTTGTTTTGAGCAAGTTTACTGTGGTTAGTGTGCGTTGCAACTAAATTTAAACGCATTGATAATTATGAATTTATTGATCGATAACCTAATGCCATTAGAAATGTTATGAACCATGAATTGACAATGTTTATTTATTACGATAATGCGGATTGGAGATGTTATTTATGAACAATAAATTATGATACTGTGATGTCCATTTATGAACTTCCAACAATTATATGAATAAACGGTTTTATGCATTCAAGACTCTTACCCGATTGTTCGGTAATATTTATTTATTTCTTTTTCGACCCACAGCCAAAACATAAATCAAGGAAGTTAAATTACACATAACTATCGAACTGTGTAAGTGCGGTGTAAGTCCGCCAATAGTTTGTGCCCGTGAAGGTTCCGGCGTGAGAACGCAGGAGCCAAAATGTCAAAATAATATCCGCTTATAGGGGAAATTGGAAGGTAATGGGGTAGTCTTTTGGCTGTTCCTTCGCCATTCGTTTCCTGAAAAATTGACATAAAGTTTTGAGCAACAATCGGCTAAAAATCACTAACACTGAGTAGTCCAGTGGGCACTCATCAAATATAACATGAACATACATGGATCTTAAGGACAAAGAAAGGAAAAGGGTAGCGGGGGAAATTGCGAAATCCTTGCAACAGTTAAAATGAATAGCCATCGGAAAAAGATTAATCCGAACGACCAAAATTGTGAAAAGAAAATTTTAAATAATATCTAAGAATTAAATTAATTAATTTGAGTTGAGACGGAAAATATATAAGCGGAACGCTGCGCAAATTTTCGGAAATAATTAAAACATGTGTCATAAAACTGCAAAATAAGGGCAGAACGCTGCTCAAATTTTCCGAATTAATTAAAATACTTATCACAAATAGTAAAGTAAAAGTGGAATGTTGTTCAATTGTTAGTATAATATCCTTATAAAGCTGTAAAGTAAGGGCGGATCGCTGCTCAAATTTTCCGAATCAATGAAAATACTTCATCGAAAACTGAAAAATGAGGATGGATTACGGCTAAATTGTTATATAGGTAAAATATTTTCATAAAGCTGAGGAACAAGAACGAATCCCTACAAAACATTTTGATAATAATAATGATAAAAGTAAGGATAATGGTAACTATAATAATAATAATAATTATAATAATAATAATAGTAATAATAATAATAATAAATATAATAGCAATGTTAATCATAAGGATAAAAATAATAGTAATAGAAGTGATAATGGATTAGAATGATACATATAATAGTAACAATAATAATGCTAGTGATAATGATAGAGAACATTGTAGTTATAATAGGGATAAGGGTAAGGAGATACTGTGTGAATATTTAACATAACAAAGGGTGTACAGACCATAGAATAATCATCAACACGGACGACGATAAGAAAGACTATGGGAATGGATATAACAATGAATGATATGAGAGTATAGGTTAACCTTTGAAGGAGATAGGAGACTAATGGGACCTAAAAATCGAAATCGAGCACAGGCCTTCTTTCGGCAGCTCGTTGGACCCAGGGATCGTTCGGTCAATTATATCATTAGCAATAGCGCTCACTTTTTGCGGACTATCCACCCACTCGAACACAGTTCCAACGTTGCTTAGCAACAGGTGCCGAGTGGTAAGCGAAAGATATTTGTATGAGGTTGTCTGGGTAACAGCCATATAGTTTCAAAATATCAACACCCAAAAATCCACCAGTTTTTAAAAATTTATAGATCCTTTCTAACATGCCACCACGGCCTCGACTATCACCTAGCTCAGTTAGCTCTCGACATACGACGTCTCGATATTGCATTTCGGTTTCTTATTGTTTGTAGTAGTGGCTATACTGAATTGCTTTATGAAATTGTTGCTGGAGTATTACATATATGGAACGGCCTACGGATGGACTCAAGCTGTGATGTTACAGCGATTGCCACTTTATTTCAAACTTTAGTTCTCGCGTAACTACGTAACATTTTTTCTGTGTTTATTCTCAAACCTGCTATTCCAATTCTTTCTAATACCTCATTCAGAACCGCACAATGTTGCTCTTTGTCTCTGTGAATATTAAAATATCATCCAAATAAACCATTGTCCCTTTTACGTTGCCCAGTACTTTTTCCATTAACTCTGCAGCTATTCCAAACCGCATTTTGTTGAAACAATATTATCCTGTTTTTGTTGAAAATGCTGTCTTTTCTTTCGACTCTTCTTCCAGCTCTACCTGATAATAAGCATTTCCTAGATCTATTGAAGTAAAATGGTTTGTTGGTTCCAATTTATCTAATATCTTTGTTTTTTGACATATGATATGCTTGTCTATCAGTAACCAGATTTAACTGTCTAAAATCTAGACATCCTGATGTCTTGTTTCTCTTTCTTCGAAACACAAACCAGCGGTGTATTCCATGATGAATTACATTTCTTAATAATGCCATTTTTAAATAGATTCTGTATCGTTTACTCAATTTTTGGTTCCAAATTAATTGGTTGTCTTCGTGGATTAATATTTATTGGTTTCCCGCGTGTATCTATTTTATGTTTCGCAATGTTGTGCAACCAATGTCCTATTTATTTGCCATAAAAACATTTTGGTTATTCTTTATAATTTCTGTTAATACCGAATCGTTCACTTTTAATTCTTTTCTTGCTCTGTCGAATCTTTCTGTTATTGTTTTTTGCTTCCCAAATTTTGCATCAATATTACACATGTGCTCATGACTGGGTACTTCATCCCTTTGCGGCCATTATATTTTTTTTCCAAATTGTTTTCATAATTCTATATATCCAATCACTTCAGGTGTTATGTGATTTACAATCTTCAATCTTACCACATTACTCACTCCCATAATTTCAACATCCATAATTACTTTGCCTTTTGTTTCCAATTCATTATAATTTGCGCATCTTAAGATACTTGCCGTCTTCATAAGTTCTATATTATTAAATTGTTTGTCCTGGTTCAAGCTCTTTACGTTTACTGTTGCTCCAGAATTAAGTAAATTTTCGACTTCCTGATTTTGAATTTTGATTACTACACTAGGTCTACCTTTTATTATATCATTTCTGATAATACTAGATCTCATTTTATCTATTGCCAATATCTCCGTACTCTTTTTGACATTTCCACATCTCTCAATTTCCTCAAATTTCTTTTAAACAAACCTATTAACTTTTTCAACTACTCTTTTATCATTTTCTTCCTGCTTTCTCTCTCTATCCTCCCCCAAGTCTCTTTTCTTTATTGTCCTATCTTTGAGGGAGCCTCTAATATCCTTTCTAAAACTGCTCCGACAATGTCTTTTCTTGTTTGAGCTTTCTCGTTTTGAGTCACGGAGAAAATCTCTTCTTCGTCTTTATCGCTTTCATTTCCTAAGTATTCAAGTTGTCTTTTTTTAGTCCCGTAACGGATCCCTGTTCCCACATAGTTTCTTCTTCCTTGATGGCTGGTCTTCCTTTCGTAATTTCCACTTTGTCTTCCGTTATCTTTATTTGTCGGTGTTCGCTTAATCCTGTTCAAATTCGTATAGCAATACTCTGCTCAACGGCCTTCTAATCGACATCTTTGGCATCTTACTTGGTTACAATCTCTTCTTGTGTGTCCTTCCACTCCACATCCATAGCATGTAATTACCTTTTACGTCTATTTGGACACTCTATTTTTATGACCTTGTTGTTCACATAAATAAAATGTAATGACTCTTTGCTGTCTATTCGGATATTTTTTCTGTAGATGGACTTGTCTTCCGCAGCAAAATCATTTTACAATACTATTCTCTTGAGTAACATTATCTCTGTTTCTTTTGTTTCCAGTGGAACAAAAATTATTGAGTTTGGGGGTTGACAATTGAAGCAAGATAAAGAGTCGATATTATATAGCCCTAAAGTTAACAAGTCGATCGGATCTACGTTTCCTGATTAACTGAGAAAATGGAGGGAAGAGAAGAGTGCAAATTAAATTAATTTCCTTATCTCACTATAACTCCCAAACTGATGAGCCTGTGGAGGGTATTTAGGCATCGTCTCACCTGATTTAGATCCTTTTGAAATGCTTGATATATCCGAGGGATTTTTCAAGCTACCTTTAATCTAGTTGGATAGGAGTCCTTTATTTAGCTAGTCTATATCAAGTTTGATAAGACAAACTAGTGTTCAAAATTATGAATTTCAACGCTGCTTAAATACCAAATTTCTAAGTCTATTAAACGATCAAAATAAATGGATTTTTGGTTTTTCCAAATTGCAAATTTAATTCCTATTTCTAGTGAATTAATTTAAGTAATTACTATATATAAAAACCAAATTATTTATAATCATTATATATTAATTACTAATTATATAACCCCAAATATACTAATTACTATTTACATATTGTTAACTACTATTTTTAACACAAATGTCCTCGAAATTTGAGGAACTTAACATTATTATTATTTCTATATAATAAAAACAAATTAACAACAAAACCTTTATTAATTAAAAATAATTCGACTATAGTGTTATTATCGAAGAGATTTAATTAAAGACCATTCTACTTATCGCTTATATCAGGCAGAGCAGCATCCGCATAATTCAATGCACAGATATTCGGGTTCCATGTCTTTTAACATTTTGTTTAGTTTGACGTTTCATTAGAACTCGTCGATAACATAAAGTATCCATATTGACGTGTGATTAAAGACCAAGCCTGGAATCATTACTACTAGCTTTTCTTCAATATTTCCTGTAAAGTTGAACTCTAGATGTTCTTTGACAACTGCAAAATACTCATCTACAAAAGTAAAAATTAAAATAATAATAATAGTAGTTAATTACCACCGTGTTCAAGTTCGTTCATAATTTGAACTGTGCTCAGTAAAATATCATACATTATAATAATTAAAATGGAAATATCAATTACTTTTATACCTATTTTATCCACACACACACTTTTAACTATAAATAATAAATATTAATTTACAGATTTTTGAAAATGATTAAAGAAATTTTGATAATAATAATAATAATAATAATAATAATAATAATAATAATAATAATAATAATAATAATAATAAAAATTACTAGTTATTGTAAAGCAATTGAAGGAAATGCATTTAAATCCTCGGGTGAATTAATTGTTACAATTACTGATGTTGAAACATATTCGAGTATAACAAAAGATGTTAATTTTTTTACAAAAAATGATTATTATGGAAAAATAAAAACATATTGTAAAACCACCAGCATATGAAGTTTTTGAAGATTAATATATTAAAGATGAAGATATTAAACACAAAATTAAAGAAATTAAAGAATCAATTAACGAATCAAGAGAAGAATCTATTAAAAAACAAGTAAAAATACAATTAAAAAAATAAAAGGTAAAGGTTTGGAAGGTCAGCGACTGCCTTCAGATCAAGCTCCTTCAGTAGATGATCTTAAATTTTATTTTCTATCTGATAATCCATGTGAATTATTTTATGAATTAAGAAAATATTTAGCTTCTAGAAAACCTGATAATAATAATTGTGAAAATCATATAAAAATGCAATTTTGAAAAGATTGTTGGTCCAGAAATATGTTAAATTTTTAAATAAATAAATATAATGACAATTTTTGATTTGAATAAAAATAATAAATTTACTCATTTATTAAAAAAAGAAAGGTTATTTAGAAATTTTACCAACATCATCATATGCAGAAGCATAACTCTAGAACATAATTGATTTTTAAATTTATTTTACCAAGATGTCAATAACTTTAGGATCAACAGAAATTGAAAAAATAATATATCCTGGTGAAACCCGTTCATTATTACAATTTGTTATGACTGATGCTAATTTTAAAAATCAACACGGTCAATCAAGGGGATGGATTCCTGATACTGGAGAGGGTGATGAAAAATATAAAGGATACAAAACTAGAAAAAGTTTGTATTCAATTAAAACATTTGAAGGAAAGTATCCTTTATAAAATATATTTGGGTTCTTTCAACAATATAATAGAATAATTTATTTGATACAATTTGAATTGAATATGGAAAGGAATGATGATTATAAAAAATGTTTTTATGGAAGTTTTAAAAGCAGATTCTAGACCAAAAATAAAATTTCAAAAATAATGTTATAATTCACATTTAGAAGTTGAACTTTTGGAAACATTAAACATGAATTCAAAACCAATCAATGTGAATTTTCTTCAAAGAATACCAGCATGTATAGATATTTTAGAAGGAAGTACATTTTCATGGAAACCAACAATGTTAAATACAAGACCAAGATTTATTATAATTGGAATTAAAGATTCAACAATAAATTATACAACTAATGATTCAAAATGTATTCAATCAAATGCTAATGATAAACAATTAAAATCTCTAAGTGTTCAATTAAATACAAGTTATTATTCTACAAAAAACCAATAGTGTTTGATAAAGCGAAAAATTATCAATTGATGTTGTATGAAAATTATGTTTCAATGTGTAATCAATTTTTAGTTTAACAACAATTAAGCATGTTGGATTTTAAAAATTTATATTTTATATTTTGTGTTGATGTTAGTGAACAGGATGATAAACTAGTAATTAATGGAGTAAGTATAACAATATAAATGACAAAAGATGACAAATTTAAAGGAAAAGGTTTTTGTTGTGTTTTGGTTGACAAACAAACAAGTATTGAAACGGGTAGTAGAAAGATGACAAGTGTAAATTAAATATAAAAAATAACATTAATTAAATATAAATTAAATATAAATATAATATAAATTATTATGTATAAAATAGCTATGAATATGTTGAATAAAGCTTTTAAATTTATGGAGAAAAGTGAAGAAAACTTTGTTAAAAATATTGAAGAAATTTAAAATATTAAAAATATTGACCAAAAGAAATCTCTTACACTCGAAGAGATTGAAGAAATTGAAAATAATTACATTCTTTCAGATATGGATAAAGATGAAAAGATTGAAGTTACTGGAAATGTTGAAATAATAAGAAAATTTCTTATTCCAGGAACTCCTTTATATGAAGAAACAATGAATTTAATTCGTCAAAATTTTCAAAATTATAAAAAACGCAATCAAAAAGAAAAATAAGGTAATCGGACTTCTCCCGCCTTCGGGAATGGTTTTGTTATTGTTCCTTCTTCAAACGATTAAATTTTAATAAAATGGAGAATAGTTTAAAAAAATGGTTAATATTTTGTCCACAAAATATTCAACCAATTACTTTTGAATTCTAAAGAATCAGAATTTTCAACTAATTTTCCAACTACTTTAGAATTAAAAAAAGATTATAATTACGAAGTTGCTTTAATGTGGTTTTCAACATTTAATACAATAAATAATATTACAAAAGATAATAATCAATTTGGTATTCAAAAGATTGATACTTTGAAACCTGATCAAAAATCATTTATTATGATAACAATTCCACCAGGAGCATATGGATTGAATGGTTTATTTAAATAAATAATTGAATTAGTGCAAAATAAATTTGGGGGTGAAAACCCTGTTAAATACATACCAATCTACCGACAACAAAAATACATTTATTAATTAAAAAAGAATATTGTGTTCTTATTGAAGGTTCTAGGTCTGGTAAATTTTTGAGATTTACAAAAGAAATCTATTAAGAAATTGAACTAGGGATTATATTAATCGGTGAAAATATTGTAAATATTTCTAACATTACTTCAATAAATTTAAAATGTAGTTTAATACAAGGAACATATCAAGATGAAAAGCGAGATAATTGTTTATATGTAGTTTACCTTATGGAACAGTTACACATAGTCTTTGAATTATAGAACGGGTTTCAACACCGATTTATACACCAATGATTGCAAAATAAATTTCAAATATAAATTTTAGAATTGTTGACAAGATGATAATTTATTAATTTTAATTATGAAAATATTTCTTTTTGTTTACACCTTAGACAAGTTGAACATTATAAACATTAAAATGAAGGAGGAATTAAATAAATTTTTGGGTAAATATGGTTGAGATACTACAATAAATTTTTATTTACGAGATGTTACAAGAGATTTAGGATTAAAATGTAAAGTAATTATGAGAGATGAAATTAAAAATTATTTGAATTCAGAAAATATTATTTTTAATTTAAAAACAAAAGAACAAGGATATCATTGGGTTTTGTGTTCTAAAAAATACAAAATTTATTTTGATTCATATGGAATTATTTCAGTGCAAGAAATGGAATTATATTTAACTGATGGTTACATTTATAATACATGGCAAGTTCAAAAAGAAGGAAAAAAAATATGTGGTTAACTTTGTATTTTTGTATTATTGAATTTCAAAAAAGGAAAAGACTTTAAAGAAATAGTTACAAGTTTGATATAAATATACTTATAAAGTGAATCAAATTCCAGTTGATGCTTTTGGTAGAACAATATCATTAGATTCTTCGTCAATTTTGGAACAAGTTGAGAGTAAATTTGTAAATGAAAATGGTAATAGAATGAGAGGAGATTTAAGCATGAATAATAATAATATTTCGAATCCTTAAAATGATACAGATGCTGTTAATAAAATATTTGTAAAGGAAATGAATAAAAAACAAATTATAACAAAGAATAAAATTAGAAAACGTTTAAAATAAAAAAATTAAAGAATCGATTAAAATAATAGATGGAGAATACAATAAATTGAATAAACAAATTACTGAATTAATTAATGGTATCATTAGAATAAATCTTGAAATGAGTGAAATGAATAAACAATGAAATTGGTCATTAAAAAATTGAATCTTCACAACTTTTAATGATTTCTCAACATTTAAAAAAGATGTAAAAAAGCTTATTTTTTTAATTATTATGAAATTGAAATTAATTTACAATCCAATTGTTATTTTATAATAAAAGATGACTATTTAGTATTTTCAATAGAATTAGAAATCTTTGAAATAGATTTACAAAAAAAGATTTTTATTATTATAGTTTTCCATGGTTATTTCGATTTTTTAGGAATAAAAGTAAAACCAAAAATTAAAACAATTATGGGTTTTTTATCTTTAGGATCGAATATAAATTCCTTGGATCCAAATTTTTTGAATGGAAATTCTTTGGATAAATATATTCTTTTGATTAATAATACTTGGTCAAATATTCAAAATTCTAAATTTGAATTTTCTAGAGATGGAGTAATTTATGATTTTTCAAATACCCAAAAGATGATTTAACAAAAGCTGATTTTGCATGGAAAAAATGATAAAAATATATGGAATTAAATATTTTACTGATACAAAAAGGGAAACTAATTCAAAATTTAAAGAATTTATAAATGTAACTGATTTAAATAAATATGTTGATTCAACTAAATAATAGAATAAAAAGTTGATTTAAATAAATCGTTATTAAAATGAATGAAGAAAACTGTACTATAATTTATGGGGAAGAAAGTTCTTTTATGGGAAATTCTTTTAAGGAAGTTCATGAAGATTTAATTCAACCTTGTTTTGTAGATAAAAAGGTTTCTTATCCTAAATTAAATGAATTCAAAAATTCTAATAAATTCAAAAATATTAATTCAATAAATTTTAAAAATTTACAATCTGAAAAAAATAACCAAATGCTCCAATAATTGAAAATAAAAATGAAAATAAAAATGAATATAAACCTAATAAAATAAATGAATTCTTATTAGAAAAAAAGAAACTTGATGAAAGATTAATTCGTATAAAAAATATAATCAAGATAGACAGGAATAACAATTACATGCATTTCAATTACTAGAATTTTATCAATTGCAACAACTGTATTTTCTGGAATTAGTATAATAGGAATAACACCAAATGTTGAATTATTTATTTCTACAGTATTTGGAGTATCAAATGTTTTATTTCTTTTTTTAGGTGAAGGAGTTTCAATTGGATTAACTTATAAAAAGAAAAAGATTTATAGAGAAGTATGTGAAGAATTATCTCTTGGAATAAATGAATTATATTTATATCAAGTCAAAGCTCTTGAAGATGGCATTCTTTCAATAAAAGAAATAGAGGAAAGTAATAAAATAATAGACGAAATAAAGAAAAATAATTATAAAATGAAATATTCGAAAGATGTTGAGAAATAAGTTTAAAAAGAAAAGACTAAACAATTAAAAAATGAATATAAAATGAAGATCAAGAATTTTTTATTTTTTATTCTTTCAAGATGTAACAAGATGTAATAAAAACTAAAAAACTATTTACAAGTTTTTCAAATAATAATTTATCCTCGTATGAAAAATTATAATTATAAATATAATAAGTTCTTAATGCAACAAAATTACTTGATGAAATTAAAATCATTAAAAATAATAGAAATAAGTGAGAAACCATTTATAACTATTTGAAATATTGTTTTATTTAAAACGACTAGTTCCTACACTGGATGATTCTTGAGATTCTTAAATTTATTATTTTTTTAAATCAATTGGTTCCAATACTTGATGATTCTGGAGATTCTTAAATTTTTTAATTTTTTAATTTTATTTAAATCATGTGGTTCCTATACTTGATGATTCTTGAGATTCTTATGATTCTTAAGCTCTCATTATCTATAAGAATCTCAAGAATCAGTCTAAAAAGTATCGGAAATGGAGAGCTTAAGAATCATAAGAATCTTCAGAATTCCAAGTTCTTTCAGAATCAATCTTATCAGGATGAAAATTTTATTATTAATTCTTTATTTCGAAATGTGAAAAATTTAGTACAATATTGACAATCAGATTTTTCAGATAAACAAACTTTACAAGTATATTTTCCCTGACCAAAAGATTCCAGTGGTTTTCTTTCTTCAAATATATTACAAAGTCTTAAATTTTAAATAACTTGTTCCTTTTTAATTTTTGAATTTTTATGAATTAATTCATGTCAATTAATACAAGAATTAATACAAGTTAGCTTTAGAAACAATTTTATCACAATCAATACATTTTGTTGTTGATAATAAACATTCTTTACAAGTATATTTTGTAGAATAGAATTCAAGTAAATCTTTTATTAATTCATATTTTTTACATTTTCTAGTTTCCCTTATTACCCTAGTTGAACTGGTTGAACTGGTTTCTATAGAATGAAGATCTCTTAAATGTTTTGGAAGATTTGTTTTGTGTCCTACATCTTCACCACAAGTGTTACAAATTTTATATTATGTTTTGTTACCACATTTTAAAAATAGAATTTCATTACATCAAATGATTACTGATTCTTTCTTTTTAAAATTTCAATCTCAAGATGTTGATGTACGAATAAAAGAAAATCCCAATTTAAATAAAGACATCAACGACTCTTGAAAATTATTTTCTTATAAAGATGAAAGACCAACAACATAATAAATGAAGCAGTATTCTTTTAGAGCTAAACAATATTCTCTTTTCATAAAATTTCCGTTTGGTGATAATATCAAAAATAAAGGAATACAAAAATCTATGACCAAAGCAATGACGCATGACATGTATAATGGTAGCATAGAAAAAAATAAATCAAGATTTGAAATAGTACATGCAATTAGAAGTATATTACATGATGTATTTTTAGTTGAACAAAATAAAATATCATTGAATAATTATGATGATAAAAGATATATTTATCTGATGGAATAACCACACTTCCATTTGGTAATCATTTAATAAAATAACATCAAGACTTGATAAAATTAATAAAAAATATAATACCAATTTAAGAGATTTAGATTTGGTAAATGTTAAAATAAGATATAAAAAATAACAAAAATAAAAATATAAATGAAAGAAATTGAAGAAATAAAATCTTTAATTAAAGATAACATTATTAAAATTACAACTTGTTTTATAATTGTATCTTTAATATTTTATTTTATCTTTTATTTTGAATTATATATCTCTCTGAATATTCTTGCTATAAAACAAAATGTTAAAAAAGCTTCAGAATATATCAAGTATAAATCTATATTAGAATTATCTAATAAATCAAACGAATCCAACACACTAGGAGTGTTCAAAACACTTGGTTTAAATTAATAATCATTTTATAATTTATGATTCTATAAATATTACAAATGAAACATTTTTATTTTATTTGACATTCTATTTTATTACTCTTTTAAAATTAAAACCAAATATTTCAAAATTAAAAAGAATACTAACTGATGCAAATAAAATTTTTAAATAAAAAATAATAATTATTATTATTATAGACAAGGAGTTTTACAATAGTAAAGTTAAGCAAATCCTGGGTCGTCTCAAAATAAATCATTACTCGGTACATTCTCAATACAAAGCCGCACATGTTGAAAGATTTAACCTGACATTGTGGGATAGATTGAAGAAATATTTTTGCACCAAGGTAATAAAATACGAATAAATGTATTACTGAAAATACTTCATAGTTATAATTTTTTATCACATCAAGGTCTGAATGGTTTGAGACCCGTTGATATCAATTCAAAAAGATCTATTAAATCTCAAAACGTTGTAAAAATCACCTTTCATCAAAATTTTCGATAGTAATTGGAGCGATGAAAAGTTATTTCAAAACTTACAGAGTTCAGAATTCAGAAAATTTTGAAAACTAAAAAGGTTGGTAAGGATAAATAATACTATGTCAAGCAGCATGGATATCAAAAAACCTTGGATGTCAGAAAATACATAATAAAGTGAGTTTCTATAGTATTTTACTGAGCAATAGTTGCCTCATAATTCACCAGGAAAAATTTTGATGGATTTTACATTTGTGTACAATTTTTTTTCATTCTACAGCAAAGCCAAAATTGAATACAAATAGATTGAATTGCGATCTTTATATAAAACTTTTAACATTGATAATGGAAATTATGTTGTCGAAATAACTGATATTTAGGAGGCTGATGATGATGATTATGATGATAAAATAATGTTGCATTAATTACTGATAAAAACTACTTTACATATGTTAAAAGTAAATATCATCCATTTCATGTATCATTTGATAATTTGGTTGATGCAAAAAGAATGGGGTTTGAAAAATTGAGCATCAGCAGTTTAAACAATATATTGAAGATAGAACGAACTGTGTTTAACAAGGTTGCACAGCCTATTGAAAACATTAGAATAAAAGTACTGCACCTGTTTGATGCTCCATTTACATTTAAAGAAGATTTGTACATAACAAGGCTTTAGGAATTGCAAACATATTTAATTCAAAACTTTGGATTTATTTTCAAAGAGTTGGAATTTTCAATCCTGGAACCCAAAGATTTTGGTTTTCCGGTGACTTCTATTAAGAAATAATTCATCTTTACTGTTGGCATAGTTTATGGTTAGAACTAGGACGGTATCTGATCGTCTTTGATCCTCTGACTTTCGTTCTTGATTAATGAAAACATTCTTTCGCAGTAGTTTGTCTGCTGATGGTCTAAGAATTTCACTTCTAGCACCAGCATACATATGCCCCCGGCAGTTTTTTTTAATCATTACTTTAGCTATTAATTTATTATTTAAACAATGATGCTATTTTAATCGAGGATGATTTTAGTGGTCGTGGGAATTCTGTTTAAGGCAGCACTTTCATGATTTCCTCTGAGTAAAAGGAAATTTTCCGGAAATTTGATTTTATAAGACAATAACAAACAAATGGTTTCGAGAGAAAATTTATCGCGATCAACATAATCACAAGGATAAAGACAATTAGAATGTCATCACAAATTTTAATTGGAGGTTCTAATTCTAATAAAATATTTTGGTTTAAAAATATTCCCTTGCTCTTCAAACATATTGCTCGTATCTCATCTTCTTTCATATTATTAGTATTTTGCAATTCATTAAAGAAGGTTACAATTTGAAATTCCAATTCAGTTGGAGCTTTCTTTCTATATTTGCGAATTCTAGCAGACATTAAATTATATTTTAACATATAAGTAAAATTCAGAAATCAAATTACAAACAAACATTTTTTATAAACTGAATTAATTACATTTATTTTTGTAAAGTCTTATTTAAAAAAAATCACGATTTACATACTCAGAATTAGATTCTTCATCATTTAATAGCTGAGAAAAAATCACTTTTAAGAGCTTCATAAGAATCTTGATAATTTGATGATTTTTTTAATTGGGGTGAAAATTCTATTTCTTCCTTCTGGCCATCGCTCATAAAATCATATGTTTTGGTCGGTAATTAGTTCACCACAATGATATTATTATAAGCGATGATGATGATAAATTTGTTTATTATATTTTAAAATTATTATGAATTATATAGATATTAATAATGATGAAGCTAATGATGCACCATGATTCCTTTGATATAGAGGATAAATGTTATGTTGGGCCAGAACGTAAGCGGCCTTGAGAAATGTTTTAATGGATCAGTAATACACAGGCAAACATAACATGCAGATTCAAATAAACCTGGAAACACCAATTAAACCATATAAAATATGAGAAATAAGAGAATTAAATATAAATTAATAAACATAAAAATAAATTAAAATATTAACAAAACGCACCAAGATCCGCACGATACCTACACAAACATAACAAGAAAACACAACAAATTCGACAAAATTGGAAAAATTAATAAAAGTTCATTAAAATGAAAATTAAATCGGAAAATTTGAATTAGTAATAATTCAATAAAAATTATAAATAAAAAAATTATAAAAATAAATCAAAAAATAATAAAAATAAATAATAGAATTTGCTAGAAAATAACAAGGTCGAATTTTGTTTTACTGCATCAAATTTCACATGCGAGAAAATTAAGTATATATACTGATCCATTTTCACATTTAACTTAACCATTTTTGAAAGCGTTGTGAAACAATTTTAGAACCAAAAACCATTTTTGAAAATCTTAATCGTTTTTTGAAACTATTTTCGAATTTACAGCTATTCTCAATTATTATTTAGGTGAGAAATATTTATGGTGGAACCTTCTTTCCACGTCACGTTCATTGCATCTCAGTAGAGCTCTGCTCGGCGTCGACGTGGGGAGAGAGGTATTTTGGTTTTATGTTATGATATGTGAATTTACGATATTTTATGGATTGGAATGGTAACATGTTATTTTTGTTTTATAATTAATAAATATTATTATACATAAATTGTTTTATATATATATTTCATAAATTAACTGTCGAAATTTTTCCGGCCCACAGCCGACACATAACGCAAGTAAATAAAATCTACACACAAATCAGATTCGTGTAAGTGCGTGGAATATCGCCAATGATCTGTGCCCGTGAAGACCCGGCGTGCGGAACGCAGGGTTGGAACGTCAATACTATCCCTATAGATGAAACGAGAAATAAGGAAGAAGTCTCTGGCTGCTTCCTCGTTTCTCCTTTCTATAAAATCGACCTAAAATCTTACTACACACGGCTAAAAATCGTCACACCGAGTAGTCCAGTGGGCACTCAGTAAATATAATATAAACACAAGACGCGCCTAAGGTCTATTAAAGGGAAAGGGTACGGGGATAAATTAAATCGAAATCGTTGATGTAACTAAAGGGGATTACTATTTGAAGTAAAGTAACCGTAGGTATACTGAATCGGATTCGTCTTTCAAACATAAAATAATAACATCATTAAACGAATAATTCATTGATTCAATTGCATTAAATTACTGATTAAAACTGGCTGATTAGTGATAAAAATGAGTAGTTCATCGATTAATTCGTTAGTTAAGAGTAACTATCGATCTTAAAGCTGAGTAATTTATTAATTAAATTAATGTAATTCATAGATTAAAAATTAAAGGAACTATGGCTTAAAATAAAGCGATTTATTGATTGAATAATTCAGGGATTTGAAAGTATAATAACTCAACAATTATAAATAAAATAATTACGGATTGAAAGAAATCATATTAAAAACAAGTTTACTTATTAATTAAATCAATCGGTTGGTTGAATGTAAAGAATCAATGAATTAAATCGACTAACGAGATGTAAATACAAGTCATAGTAAGCCCTTGAAACTCACCAAAAATCTTTATTAAAATCCACATAAGAATCATAAAGAAACCACGTTAATATATTAAATTTGAAAGAAGAAAATCATATGAATTCTCGCCTGCTAAAATTGACATAAAATATTGAAAATAAAATCCAGACCATCGGTAGGACAGTTTGACATCAACATCGAGAAGTCGAACCAATTTTTGATCATACCATTAAATCAGGTAGCTAGCTCTAACGAGAATTTAATTTTTGGTTGAATCCTTTGAAATACGTACCGAAGTTAATAAATTAAAAATACCCGATAAATTACCTAAAGAAACTTTACCCAAATCCACCGGCAATTGATAAGACACATCCAATGATATGAGGTCCCATGACACAATAACGTAGTTCGACTCCCTGAAAACCACCACATAACACGAAAATAGAAAGAATTAATTTACCGAACTTACTCGATAATCTGTTCAACTAAAAATCCAAAAGTTCATTCGACTAAGACAAATTTCGTTAGACATCAGTTGAAAATAAATAATCTTACCAGTCGACGTTTCCGGTAAGATAAACATCCGCTATCGTGGCGACTTATAAATGACATTCATTTCCTGCCATCAGAATTTTCAGTTACATAGTCTGCAATAGGTCTATCACCCATAGTAAACCATATATCGATTTTGTTATCAATTATGTATTTACCAAACACCTCGGACAAGGATTTAGAGTCTCGATTTTCAACTGCCACAGAAGACCCTTTAGGTAAATTTTAATTTAATCTAGAATAACTTCATAATTACATTCAAGCCACCGAATCACCCTATCCATGCCATACCTGTGATGAACCAACTCTCCCGATCCAAGACCCAATCAATGAGATATACCTGTTGGCACCTTACAGTGTTATTATATCTGGCAAAACCCAACGTCCAATCATCTCAATATTAACCACGACAGATCGAATTTTTTGGCAACGTACCCTCGTTTACCCCTCAAGCCAACCATATCTCAAACTTTCTTGAGAGATTGCCAAACCAGAAATTATGCCGATTACCTTAGAAGTTTGCCGAGGATTCAGATCTATCTCGCGAAAATAAAGACTCTGGCCTGACAATCACGGCCAATGGCTCTAATAAATTCGTCACCCGAAGTCCTAGACCGATTTTCCCATTATCTTTCAACTGAATACTTTAATCGATCATTCGATCAGGACTCATCTTGGATTTTTGTAATTGGTTGTGTTTCGAATAATTGAATAGAGTTCATTAAAGGCATAATATTTTTTTTGCGAATGATGAATGACAAGTTATTGTTCCGTAAACGATTTATTCACCAAACCCCATCCGATTCAAAACTTAATGTCCAAATGACACCGAGAAAGGGTTTAATAAATTTTGTGTGCATTATTTATTGATTGTATTTCGTCGTGATATTTAAATATATATATTCAACCGAATATCGGGAATCTGCACACGTAGATCCATGTGTACATAAACTAATATACGGCCGGGGACGAATCGAAATCTTCATTCCTACCATCCATAAAGGTTTGCTGAACAGGCTCTTAGTTCAATGGCGTTGAAGCAATAGTTTTCTCTTTTCCAAGTATACCGCCAGGCTAGCCGACAAAGCCCGTTTAACTACAATCCCTGTGAGTATTAACGCATTAAATCAAATCGGGTTCTCTTTTTACGATAACAAATACGCACCGCCATAATCCGACTGCCTAGAGAAATGCCGAGGAATGCACTAATTTTTGTCTTCATTTAGGACATACTGGAGCTATGATCGAACTCCCGGCTCATATCGTGGAACAATGGAGGCAGGCATGGGATCGGGTGTATCGAGAACGATGCCCTGACATGCCTGAAGATGACCAACAAGTGGACATATCGCCAGAAGAATTCATTCGGCGATTCCGGAAGCCGTCGGACGAACCCAACCCATCGCAAGATATACTCGCTCAGGCCCAAAAGCTCCTAGAAGACCTTTTACAACATCAGCGCCAAGTCGAGGCCGCTGTGGAGCGAGCCACCGAATATCTGGATAATGTCAAAGATGACCTGGCAAACGGACGTCTGGCCAGCAATTACCCACCTTCCCCGAGGCCAATTCGAAATCTCAAACGACCAGTGTTCGTGATCCCTGGCTATTTACCAGAAGAAGGGATCAAGCGATTCTTTGCAGACGATTGACTCTTGTGTTGATAATGTGAATATTAGTACTATAACCAATTCTTTTCTTTTATTATTATAATTTTATTTCATTCTTTCATAAATATGTTTGAGTTTAAACCAAATTATCATTTACAACCATTATAAAAAATTCAACTCTTATTATTCTAGAAATGGACCCCATGCAACTACTCCAAAACGAGTTGACTCAGGCAAGGCAAACTAACAGGAAACTACACGAACAGCTCGTTCAACTGGTCAGGGAAACCCAGCAGATCAAAGCAACATGGGTAGAGCCCTCGAGGGTCAAACGGCTATACCAAAAGCTAGCTGCGGCCCAGAAGGGGTGGGCAGAAGAAACGCAGTTAGTACAGAGCCAAAAAACCCAAACCAAGGGGTTAGAGGTAGCGTTATCCGCCTGTCAGGAAGGAGCCGCGGTAACCTACCCTCTGGTTTTCGCCCCTGCCCAATTGACCTATCGGGAAGCACACTCTACTCCATCGGTATCCGCAACCACTTCCATCACTCCATCCACAGCCAGTCGACGACCTGGGCGTAAGGAGCGGGCTAAGCGCCGAGCTGCTCGCTCTTCAAATTCATCAGCCAACCTATAATATTTAGCTAAACAAAACATCATTTAAATATATGGTAGTTTCATGTACATTTTATCATTTTTACAACATCTTGAGGTGTGAAGTAACACTGTAGGAAGGTTAAATAAACAATAACACTTAGTTCATGGTTAAGCTAAGGTCAGAGAATCAATAGACAAACAATAGAAACTAAAACGCAAGGGGACCAAATAATGTTAAAGCGAGCACAGGTCTTCTATCGACAGCTCGTTAACCCGAGGATTGTCCGAGCAATTATAGTATTAGCAATAACACTCACTTTTTGCGGGCAATCCACCACTTGAACACATTACCAACGTTGCCTAGCAACGGGTGCCAAGTGGCAATTAGCATCTTTTGTATGGCGTTACGGGGCAACCACAGGATAATTTAAACAAATAACGAAACCCTGTAACCCACCAGTTAGTAGTTATTTTTAATATTTATTTTAATATTTAAAATACTAATGAGATTTTAATTTATTTAAATAATATTTTAATGAACTTTTATGATAAATTTATAATATGGATGAATTTGTAAACTATTACCTGCAAATTTTCTAATATTAATGAATTTATGTAATTTATAATATGAACTACGTAATTGATGAAATAATGAGAATTATTATTATTAGAATTTGTTATTATATAATTTATTAAATGGGTTAAATAATAACAAATGTTAACAATAAAGCATTTACAGACGCAACTTTTTCGAGCAGCTCGTATAATAATAGACACCATTTATAATAATTGATACCATTTGTAATAATTGACGAATTTATTATAGTATCATCATAATAGATATTTTAAGATAATTATTATCATTTGTTAGTTTATATTCAATTAAATGGATTAAATAATAACAAATATTAATAGTCTTTGCATTTCAGTAGCATACAATAAATTTGATAATAATTTATATATTTTATCAGGCAAATATTATCCACGATACTGTGTATCGAAAATGGCCCACAATTCAAAATATCATAAGCATATGGAACGATATTATTGCCATGTTCACAATGGTGACAATTACTTTATATGTTCTAAATGCGAGGCATCCCAGTGTATAATTTATGGCGACTTTTATGATGAACATTAATAGGCACTTAAATCAGTTTAGATGTAATAAAAAAGACCTTTTTAGAGTTTTAAATAAAAATACTTTTAGAGCACAAAATAGAACTTTAAATAATAAAAATAATAATAGCAACAATAATAAAAATATTATAAATAATAAAAATAATAACAACAACAATAATGAAAATATTATAAATAATAATAATAACAACAAAAATAATAATATTATAAATGATAAAAATAAAAACAATAATATAAATAAATTAAAAAGACCTGCTGTAAAGGTATCTAGTGTTCCCGCTAAAATTAATAAAATTGAAATAGTCACTAATGACGATGAAGAATGTAACTATAATCAAGTCAGTGGTTCTGTTAATATGTATATATGACGAACCGGAAATAGAAATTGATTTTAATGGGGCTCGAAAAAATATGCGATTTGATGTCGAACATCAGAATATTAATCAAATTGAGTTAACCGATAAAATTATTTAAAAATTCAATAAAGAGATTAAAGGTGAAAATTCAGTTCGAGAAAGATGGAGAAATTAAGGATAATTTCTTCTCGAATAGTACCGAAGTTTTTTCTAAGAGGGGATTTAGAAATTAAATAATAAAATAGAAAAGTTTGCTTATTTAAGAAGCGGATGGCGGGTAGTTGAAATAAAAGAGATAGATTCTGTTTAATAGGCTAGCGGTCAATAGCTACATTCTAAGTGCTCAGGCTGTTAATAATTTCGGGAAAGTATATTTCAACATCAACCAATCCTCTAATCCTCTGGATATTTGTAATTCGGAAATATATTATAAAGTCAAGATATCAGGATTTCAAACAGCTCGTATTGAAGCCGATAATTTTGCAGTGGAACATTATTTGGTTCTTGAAATTTTTTCAAAGATGCCGCTATACAAATAGTCCTTCTGAGGTTGAGAGAATCGAGAATCCCGGTCCAATCTCAAGTCTTTTGAATTTCACGATGATGGATTCGGATTTCAAGAACCAACATGGGGAGTTGAGTGGGTGGGTTCCTGATGGGTATAACGACTCAGGATATAAATTCCGACAAAATCTTTACAAAAAAAGCTTCGAGGGATCACATTCTCTTTAAACTCTTTTCGGGTTCTTTCATAATTATAAACGAGTGTTGTACATGATTCCTTTCGAGCTTGCTCTAACAAAGAACAATAATTACAAATCATGTATTTACGGAATAAAATTCGCAGATCAAACCAAAATCAAAATCGAGCTTGAAGTCTTTACACTCCTTGTTCCATCAATCACATGTAATTCGAAATTGGAAGCAAGTATAATGGACAGAATGAATCAAGACATGCCGATAGATTAGAATTACCTCCAGAGAATCATAACGAGTATTGAAGTCCCTCTAGGAACAAAATTCAGTTGGAAACCAGCAGTTTTGAATTCCCGGCCGCGATATATTATTGTTGGATTCATAGAGGAAAATATCGATACGCTGACCAATAATTCTAAATTCATTCAGACTGTAGGGGATGGAAAGGAACTTAAATCATTGCGTGTTCAATTGAATATGACATTCTATTCCTTGGATCCAATGACGTTCAGTATCAAAGATAACTACCAAATACATCCATACACTGCGTATATTAATGTAAATTCTTCGGACTAGATCCGCAATTAGAAATGCTGAATTTCAAAAAACTCTATTTAATATTATGTTTCGATGTTTTCGATCAAGACGAGAAATTATTCATTAACGGTGTGAACATTACTATTGATGTGGAAAAACATTGATTTCAAAGTGTTTGGGTATTACGGAAAAGCACAGTAAAATCAATAAAACACCAAAATGATAAAAGTGCTAAAATAATCTTAATGTTACTCCGGTAACGCCATATAAATATTTTCTAGCTACCACTTGGCACCCGTTGCTAGGCAACGTTGGAAATGTGTTCGAGTCGGTGGATTGTCCGCAAAAAGTGAGCACTATTACTAATACTGTAATTGCTCGGACAACCCTCGGGTTCAACGAGCTGTCGATGGAAGACCTATGCTCGCTTTGTAATGTCCCTTTTATACGAAGTTCAAGATCAGACTCATGTTGACAGGTAGAAGGAGAACGACATTCATGTGACGAGGCGTGAATACTCATGACTTTTTAGCAGCAATTTTAAATTCAATTCATAAAGCAAAAACGAGTAAATCAGACAATATTCGTAAGTTAATTCAATCTTTAAAGCAATGCAGAACACATTAAGTTAGTTTGTTTGCCAGGCGTGCGGCTCTGCGTCGGGCGCGTTCTTTACGTCCGGCCTGTAGTTGTTCGAAGGTATTGCTGATGGAGTCGCCAAGGGCGTTGGGTTGTTGACTGGATCCCGGTACGCCAATTGGGATGGGGCGAAGATAAGAGGGTAAGTCACCACTTCTCCTTCACGACTGGCGGCCAGGGCAACTTCCAACCCCCTTATCTGCGTCCGGAGGTTCTGATTCAGTTGTCGTTCCTCAGCCCAACCCTTTTGAGCAGCTGTGAGACGTTGGTGGATAGATTTGAGTTTCGTCGGGTCCACCCAGGTGGATTTCACCTGTTGAACCTCCCTTGTGAGTTGAATTATCTGCTCATATAGAGCTTTGTTGGATTGTTGGGCGCGGGATAATTCCTTTTGTAGTAATTGAACCGGTTCCATGACTAGTGAAAAGAATGATTAAAGGGGAGAGATTTACTAATAGAGTGTGATCATATGATCTATGTTTAACCCAAACAAACTAATGAAAATCATTTAAAAGTAATAAAAACTCTAAACTAATCAAAAGAAAAAATAATTAATTTCATTTATTATTAATCAAGGTTCATCAAATTTGCGTTCTTATCTGTTCGTTGATGGATCAGGGAAAGCCCTTCGCCACCCATTCTTCGGGCGTATAGTCCGAGATGGACATGGTTGGCCTCTTTGTATTGCGGGCTCGGACCGTGGTTGCTTGAGGGGCCTGTGTTGGGGAGACCTGTCGGGGGTGCCAATAATTGTCGGCGATCCGACCCGCCAGTAAGTCCTCCTCAACGTTCGCCAGATACTGGCGAGCTCGGACCACCTGTAGATCCACTTGTCGTTGATGGGATTCTAGGTTCTCGAGCAGATGTCGAGCCTGCCGGTAGATTTCTTCGGCCGGGCTCCATTCTTCGGCCATCTCTTGCCCCAGATTGTCTCTGTTGAGGAACCTTGATGGGGGAAATTCGGGACATCTTTCTTGTCTATAACGGGCCCAGGCCCATCTCCACCGATCTGCGAGAGAAATTGGCCTGCGATCCGTAGGATTAGCCTCTGTGTTCATTTCCGATGATACGACCACCTCCTCGTCGGGCATGTTGGGTATTAAATCCATGCTGTTTATCATAGAAAAAAAATTTTTATCCAAATGGTTTAGATGATCCGTATTTAATATCTGCTAATTTTGCGTGGGCGTCGGTATCCGGTTGGGGCGAATTCTATATGTCATTGAATGGTGCTTGATCAAATGGAATTTGATTGGCCGGATGCTAGTTCAGATGGATAAACAATTTCGATATCCGTTCGAATTATTGGATTTATTGTTTGTTAAATTTTCAAAATGGATGTCGAAATTCGACGATGGAAAATGGTAAGTCTTTATTTCTTTGGATAATAACGGCGGAAAACTCGCTCGTGTCATCGCCAACCTCACGATACCACGGAGGGTGTTCCCACGTTAAATTCCAATTCACTTCAAAGCCATCTGATTCTTAATTTAATTTGATTAATATTTAATGTATTTAGTTGAAATTGCAAGAGTTCACCGCATAAAAATCATGAGCATTTTCTCGTTCATCAATGTTGGATTTTTATTAATTATCGATCTGTGTTCCTTATTCATTGGATTTTACAATGTTGGGTTGTCATTTTTAATTTTTCAATTGATTTTTCAGAAAGTGGCGAGACATTATGTTTTATACCATGTCATATTTCATAATGGATAATTTAGATTACTGATCATCGTAGTCGGGTTTGCGTGGGGGATTGGGAATCGGTTATGAATTAAAAACTGGTCGGATAGTTGAATTAAATTTAACTGTCATATTTTTAAAAAAATGAATATCAATGCGGATGAACCTATTTCGTAAATTTATTCGTTGATGCTACAGTGATATAACGGTGGATAAAACAGATGGGTCGGTTAATTTACTATTCGAGTGGGTTGGGAATTCTGTGTTATAATACAATCTATTCTATCAATGTGCGTAATTTTGATTTCATTATTAATTTAGGCTGATTCAGTTTTAAACGGGATCAAATTCAATTTATGGCTGACTGTTATAAAATAAAAGAGGGTGTCTCTAGCAGTTGTACTAATGGATTTGAATCGGAATAAATTCTCGGTTTTGTTAGAAAGTGGGGTAGTTGATTTAATAATAATAATTTAGAAGTTTTTATTTTAAAGTTTAGTTTGAATTGAATTTATTAATTTATTTCATAGCAGTGATTTCATATTAATTTTCATTCCCCGTAGCCTTCCCCTTTAATAAGCCTTAGGCGCATATTATGTTCGTATTATATTTAATGAGTGCCCACTGGACTACTTGGTGTGATGATTTTGAGCCGTGTGTAAAATAATTTAGGTCGAATTTAAAGAAAACTAGAAACGAGGAAGCAGCCAAAAGACCTTTTCCTTATTTCTCCTTTCTTCTATACGGGATAATATTGACGTTCCAATCCCTGCGTTCCGCACGCCGGGTCTTCACGGGCACAGATCATCGGCGATATTCCACGCACTTACACAAATATGAATAGTATGTTGATTTTTCTGACTTGTGATGTGTCTTGGCTGTGGGCCGGAAGAATTTCGATAATAAAACAATTAATTATGAAAAACAAATTAATTTTATGCATCATAAATATTTATTAATATATTAAAACAATACAACAAATTAAAAATCATCATAAATAATTTACAAATACATCCCTCCCCACGCCGACATCCAAGCAGAGCTCTACCGAGGTTGCGAGAATGTGACGTGGAGAGAGAGTTTCCAAATAAAACTACTGCTCACCTAAAAATAGTTTTGAAATAGATTTTTAAAATGAGTTCAAAAATTGGTTTTGAAAAGTGGTTTCAAAAATGGTTAAATTTTATGTGAAAATGCATCGGTATTTATACCTATTTTCTGTCCCTAACCTCGCGTGTTATTTTTGATTTGGTAAAACAAAATTCGACCTTGATATTTTCTAGTGTATTCTAATCTTTATTTTTATTATTTTCTAATTTATTTTGATAATTTTTTATTTGAAATTTTTATTGAATTATTTCTAATTCAAATTCTTTGATTTAAATTTCATTTTCATGAAATTTTCATTTTTATCAAATTTCGGTCGAATTTGTTATGTTTTCATGTTATGTTTGTATTTGTATCGTGCGGATCTTGTTGCATTTTGTTATTATTTTAATTTATTTTTATGTTTATTTATTTTATATGTAATTATCTTTTTTCTCATATTTGATAGGGTTTAGTTGATGTTTTAATAGGTTTGAGTTTAAATTTGCCTGTTATGTTTGCATGTGTGTTACCGATCCATTTAAACATTTTCCAAGGCCGTTTGTGTTCTGGCCAAACATTACTAATGGGAAACCCGAGGCAATGGGAAACCCGAGAGGTGTGGAAAATCCGAGAGATGAGGAAAACCCGGCGTGTAGACGGAATAATATAACAGGTTAATTTGGTCTAAACAATATTAAATTGGCGCCACTGATCTATGGAGAGGTAATTATTTCGTAATTTGTAATTTAGTAATGGAGCAAACGTTGTTGACAGATGTCGGCTAAGGTGGTCTGTGGAAAGTAATTATTGTTAATAATTTAATAATGTAGCAAATGTTGTTGACAATCCTCGGAAAAAAGTCTGAGCAGGAGTATAAAAGGAAAAGGGAAAAACACGAAATGACCAGTGGATCGGCGTAAACGAGTAGTGTAACTAGGTCAGTAGAGGAATCTAAACCCAAGTAAAGTCAAATTTATCTATCAGAAAGGGTGGTTCTCCATTGGATAACCTACCCTAAGATAATCAAATTTATACGGTGGTTAAAAGGTGCAAATAAATTAGGGAACTTGTGATTACAAAACATTGAAATAAATCGGATTGAGTTGTAACTGTGATAAAGTGCAGATAAAATTACTCTGTGTCGGGTTTGCTTATTTGATTCGAAAAGGACACGAGAGTCAGAGGGAACCGACTTTCAAAAATAATAACCCAAAAAAAGTTAAATTCTATTGTGTTATTCTGACTGATAAACATTCAAATTTAATTGAAAAGCAGGAAGATTGTCAATGTTTCGTAGACTCAATCAACGTTTCCTGATCGCGAATAAGAAAAGCAGTTTGAAAAACTCGCGAATATTTTATCTACAAAGTATTCCACGTATTTAAGATTTAATTCAAAAACCTCTGATTTCTCACGATCATTTCCTATTCCTCTGGAATTAAATCTGGATTATAATTATGAAATGGGACTGGTTTGGTTTTCCGAGAACAATGAATTTGGAGTTCGAACACCAACAACCGTTGGATTTGTGAGAGGATATATTTTACTGACAATTCCTCCCGGAGCATATGAGCTTGATGTTTTAGTTCCAATAATGATTGATTTGATCAAAAAGAAATTCAAGGATCAAAACCCTATTGAATTCAAAATCTATCTCCCAACAGCAAAAGTATTCTTGAAAATCAAACAAGGATATTCATTTTCTTTCGTGAATAAATTAAATGAGTTCATAGGATTCACGAAACAGGAATATTCCGAAAGTTGTTTCGGCAAAAGGAATATAAATATATCGAGTATTAAATCCATAAATCTCCTTTGCGATTTGACGGAAGGAACGTATCAAAATGAGAAACAGGATAATTGTGTTTATAGTCTACCATAGGGAACTGTTCCTCATGGGTATAGACTCATTCAGAAGTTTCTATACTTATTTATGTTCCCGTAATAAAAAAACTATTTCAAATACAGGTTTTAGAATTGTTGATCAGGGTGATAATACTCTTAATTTCTACAACGAAACTATATAACCTCAACGAATTCCTCCAAAATTACAGACGTGAAACAACAAAGTAATTTTTACTTGCGCGATATTCTCAAGGAACTAGGTCTGCAGGATTGTAAAGTCATTATGCGCGATGAAATCAAGAATTTCCTCGATAGGGATAATATTATTTTCAATTTGCAGACCACAGGCGAGTCGGGAAGTAATTGGGTTTTGTGTTGGAAGAAACACTGAGTGTATTTCGCTCAAAATGCGTTCCTAAAAATTGAGCGTAAAAAGAAACAGCGTTGAAAGAGGTATTATTTACATTAAAATATGTAATTAATTTTTTTGGTACTTTGAAGGCAAAAATAAAAAAGATGGTATTTTTATTTTAATATGATTTTTGCTTCATATTTTCTTCATTTAAAAATTAGAAAATAAAGTAAGATTCAATATAAAAAAATTTTTCCAATAAAAACAAAAAAATATAAAAGTATATTTAACAAGATAAAGATTTAAATTCATATTTAATGTTGGCGAATAGGGTTGGTTTTTTATTTATTTTATCTAGGGTTTTTGTGTGACTCCCACCTAAACGCCAGCAAGATTATTATTCTATCCCTCCTATGTACTCATGGTGATTGCCATGTTGGTAATGTACATAAGGGTTGAAAATTCATGAGCAAGTGAGCTTCATTTCTAGAACTACTCCTCACGATATTTTCACTTTCGGGTTCTGGACTGCCGATGGAAGGTCTTACGTCTTTCTTTTTCTATATCCTGGTCTTTACTCGTCTATTCCTACAATTTCCATACTTATTTATCATCTTTACACATTATTTATAAAAATATCCTTCAAAAATTTGGGCAGCGTTCCTCCCTTATTTTTCGGCAAATTTCCTATTTCATTTGTTTAATCACGGTAACGACTACATTTGTCCTAGTTTACCTTTATCTTTCCCTATATTAAAAATTTGATTAGCAGTTCCTTAACTCCCGTTACATTTCCCATGATTTTAAGTAATTACAACCCTCTGCAATCACCTCAATAAACATTTCTCTCTTCTGTCAGATTATATCCTTCAACTATTGGAAAAAATTACTTTCAACTTTACATTCCTACACTATCCTATCCTTTCTTACTTGATTTTTAATTAATTTTCCGTAATTATTTTAAATTTTCCCTACAAAACTTTATTTCCGCTTAACTATAGTCGCACTTCCCATGATTTTAATTTCTACTCGCCCCGGCCACTTTTCAGCAGTCGCTACGAGTTATACAACGGCGCCCTGCGTGGAGGTCCTGTGCATATTGCCAGACCCTACTGCGGACTGCCGAGGTTCCAACGAGGCATGACCCACGAGCACAGCTAGGGAACTTAATCCACCAGCCGGCACACGGTCCGTCCCGTCGAATGCTATTGATATACCTATTATAAATAAGATTTTAGGGGGATTTGTCAGTGGCACCAAAAGATTCCACGACCATCCAGAATAAAATCAAAGTAACAAGACTTCGAAATATATATTTATACAAGAAAACAATACTTACAATCCACAGTCATGCAATCAAATTGGAAAAATTGGCATAAATTGGCATTAACACTTTGTCTAAAAATGACTCACGGTTCGTCTAAGAAAGTCTAAAATGTTTTTTTAGTAGTCACCTGACTGAAAAAATGTCTGAAAATTATGAAAATGACTGCCGTATATATAGTGTTTTTGTGCCTGTGTGCGACCAATGGGCGATTTTTCGCCATTTTTAGGGCTTTTTAATTATTTTATTTATTTAGAAATATTTTTGTAATTTTTTATATATTTTTCTTTATTTTTTGATATATTAATATTTTATTGTTGGATTTTATTTTTATTATTATTTTCTTACAATATTATTTTTTTAACCCCAATATTTTGTTTTCTGATTGCCTCTTCTGCCTGTGTTTTTTCTAAACCTTATTTTGCAAGGTTTTGGCAGTTTATTTTATTTTTCGTATGTTTCTTTCTGCAGCTGTAGGCTTTTTAATGATTTTAATTAATTATTTGTTTTATTTAATTTTGTTATATTTTTATTTTGTTTTAATTAATATGTTTTATTTTATTTTTGATCTCTTCTTGCGGTGGGTGCTTATGTTACAGCAGCCATATTGACAATTTCCAAACGACATTAATTATTTTGTTTTAACTTATACAATTTTCACCTTTTTGTTTAAATTGGTTTTGTAATTTTTGTTTTAATTTTGGCTCTGAGCCCAACATTAATTATGATTTTTAAAAAACTTTTCTAACGTTCATTGCTTAAATAGTTATCTTTTTTCTTTTAAAATTTCCATGTAGGGTGATAAAGTGTTCATTACTCCTCGTTTTATAGCGCAGGACGGATCATTTTCACTTAAATCTTCTAAGGCATTTTGGATTATCGTTAGATTATGTTCCGAACATATTTTCGTTAAAATATTTTCTGTTATATCTTCTGTTTTTAAAGTATTGTCCGCAATTTCTGGCTGAATTTGTGATAAACTAGAAATAAGATCCTCATTAGAGATACCATGGTCATCACTTTCAATTAGTTCTTGGATGTTTCACTCATCAACCTTTGCAAATCCAATATAATTTGCAATTTCCGAAATTTCAGTAATAACTTGTGGTAGTTCATCAATTATTTAATCTTCAATCGTTTTAATAAACATGCAGTCCCAAAATCTTTTGAGACAACTTATTTTTACTTCTTGCCATGATGAACCGATACTTTCTATGTCATTCATGATATTAAAATTCTTCCAAAATTCTTTGATGGAACATTGGTGGCTGTCAACTGCTTGAAAAAGTTGCTTAAAGGTTTTTCGAATATAATATGCCTTGAAAGTTGCAATAACTCTTTGTTCCATCGGCTGCAAAATTGATGTGGTATTTGGAGGTGTAAAAATAATTTCTAGAGGCAAATAGGTTTGAAATTCTGATAAATCTTTAGTGTGTCCAGAAGTATTGTTGAGAATCAGCAATAGTTTTTTTCCCAAAACATTTCTTTCCCAATACGATTTTACAGCAGGACAAAAATTTTTTGTTTTATAATATCATCCAAACTCTTTTTAAATACCTTTGCAGGTTCTTTATCAACACTGGCAGATTCTCCGGAAAGACTAATGCTGCGTAAGTTTGCACGTACTTTAAATTTTTCAAACCAGCCTCAGCTTGCAACAAAACTCTCGGCTATGGAGCATTCTTCAGTTTGATTTTTAAGCTCCAAATATAATATCTTAGCCTTTTCCATTATGATGCCCTGGCTGAGTGGCATGTTTCTTTGTGTTTGATCATCAATCCAAAATGTTAATAATTTCTCCATTTCTTCCACTTGACCATTTCTTTTGCCTGTTAATTTCTTGGCAGATAATGAATTTGTTGTACAAATAGATTTCTTAATATTTTCGGTATTTTTAAGAATGGTTCTAATGGTTGATTCGGCCAAACCCAGTCTGGAAGACACTTCGGATTGTCGTTCACTGTTCTCAATCCGCCTAATACCATTCATCTTCATCTCCAACGTCAAGCTTTTTCTACTTTGTTTACCATTGTGGACCTGTGTTTTACCCGTTCTTTTCTCAGTCATATTTTTATAAGCAATTGATTTTTTGTTAATCAATTTTATTTATTTAATAAAATTACTGGTGCTGTATCAAACCATATCATTATTTCGAATCAACAACTAAATTTTCACAATTGGGTATCGTCGAATTATGGTTATTTTTGACTTTGTTCTCAAAAAGAAGGATTTCCACAATTATAAATTAACTTTTCTGCGAAATTTGAAAAAGAAAATCGTTTTAAAAATATTTTAAAGTTAAAATAATTTTTTTTTTGAAAAAAAAAATCGCTGTATCGAAACAGCGCTAAAAGAGGTAGCGTTAACCGAGGTATGCGTGTAGTTAAAATAAAATTAGAAAATAACCATCCAGCAATAGTTGATCTTGATTTACTTTTTAAATATAGAAAAATAGAAGAAATATTATGTCATAATTGTTTTTTTATAGAAAATAAAAAAGATTTTTTGGTTGTGTTAAATATGAATTTAAAGATGCAAAGAATTATTTAACTATAGTTGTTTATTTAAAAGATAACGCCAATAAAAAACCTTTCGTACGATATATTTCGATAGCATAACTATCATCTTCAGGTACTCAAAACCAACTAAGAATATTATGAATTAACATTTAATTTAAACAAATTATTTTTTATTAATTTAATTTTGTAATAAATAAATATTTAAAAAATATATTCAAATAACTTTTAATTAATTTAAAATTTCACTTATATTATAACTTTTTAAAAAAAAGTTTTTTTTAAAAAAACAATACATAAATATGATTTAACATACGTAAACTATTTAAAAACATTCAAAAAATTCGTAGTCACAGCACTTTGCACATTAATCTTTGGATCCAATGACCTTATCAACAATGCTTTACATATCATACGTTCCCAATAATTATTAAAACTTTTCAACAAAATTCTAAAATCAGACATTCCTATTTCACTTTTACAGCCTCTATTGTGCTCACTAATATTGGCCAAACCCTTCAATCGACAGTGCTCTAGAACTCGAGTACAGAGATGACGGGAAGTCTCTCCAATGTATGTGGCATTACACCCATTACATGTAAATTGATAAACGAGATCAGAACACAAAAGCTTTCTGGAGAAGTATAAAGACCAGTATCAGTTGGTTTTCTTTAAATCTCTGTCGCATAATGTTTATCTTTGCGTTGAATTAACAAATCTAAAAACGCAATTGATGACTTTCTCTCCGTTACACATGTGAATACAATGTTTTTATGTAAACTGTTCATAAAATGCAAAAACGGTTCTACATGTTTCTGGTTTTCAAATATAAGAAAAATATCATCCACATACCTTTTATAAACAAAAGGTTTTTCAAATTGAAAAGAAGCAATTTTCTTTTCCAAACTAGCCAAAAATATTGATGCCATCGTTGGTGCTAAATGGGAACCCATAGCGACTCCATCTACTTGTTGATACCATTCATTATTGAAAAGAAAATTGACATTTGAAGTAGCAAATTCAAGAAGTTTACGAAATGCCCTTCTGTCCAAAATGTGATGTTCAGAATCATTTTCATCCCACAACGCACAGCATAAGTCAATTGTATCAACCAGTGGTACATTCGTAAACAAACTACAAACATCAAACGAAACCATAACATCATTCATACTTCGTTTTTGTAACTTTCCAATACAAAACACAAACTCAAAGCTATCCTTACATTCAAACTCTGATCGCATTAACGGTTTTAATAATCCATCTAAAAACTTTGCTATTTTATACTGGACAGTACCAACCATCGACAAAACTGGTCTCATAGGTACGCCATCTTTATGGATTTTTGGAAGCCCATATAGTTTTCTTGGTTGCGATCCTATTGGACGAATAGACTTACCTACCTCTTCATTAATAAGCTTCTTCTCAATAAAACCATTTAACATTTTTTGTACAAACTCTTCATCCTTAGTTGTTTATATTGGTGATTTATTTGTTAATAATGAGAATTCGCCTTTTCTAAAACATCTTTGACAAGTAAAAGAGAGATAATTATTATTACTTTTGGAAATGGTTGGGTTTTCCATTATCATAATACAGGTATGTTTTTCCTATTAAAAATAAAAATAAAAATATTGTTTCTGGGAGATTAAATATTACTATTTCTGGGAAGGTAAATATTTATGATTTGATTGTTCATAAATATAAAATAATTGAGGAGAACATATTCAAGGTTGTATCAATATTATATAAAATCCATAAAATTAATGAAAATAATATGATATAAAACAGTTTATTATGCATTTTTAAAAAAATATGATTAAAAATGACTGATGAAGAAATTTTTCCTGTTTTTATCGAGAGGAAATACCCAGTGCTCAAGAATATTTTAATAAATGAATCTTCTCAAACTAATCGAATAGATGAATTCTTGATTGAGAATAGAAAATGGGATGAATGATTACTGCATTACCAGAAAATCAAGGATCGATGGACATGTGCGATTCTCGGATTAAAAGAACGTGTATTTCCATAACGAGATATCTAGCATTCTAGTAGTGTTTTCGGGAATTGGCTGGTTTAGAATAGCCCCGGTCGTTTCGATCATTCTAGCCTCAGTGCTCGGTGGGAGTAATGCCCTGTACTTGTTTTTATCCGAAACCGTTTCCGTGGGATTGACGTCGAGAAAGAAAAACATATACCGAGAGGTCTGCCAGGAATTGTCATTGTGAATAAATAAACTTTAGAAGATGGAATATTAATGATATTAAAATAATGATATTAATGAATCCAATCGAATAATTAAAGGAATAAATACCAATATCGATATGATAAAGAATACTAAAAAGAGAAGCAAGCGGAGAAGTAGGTTGAGAAGCAATCAAAGAATGAATTAATAAAACAATTAAAAGAGGAGTATCAGATGGAGATGAATAATATTATGTGACTGAGATTCACAGAGTTAATAGGGTTGACTAAGATTTGCGGAGTTCATAGGATTGACCGGTATATGATGAAGAAAGAAAAAATAGAAATAAGAAATAAGAAAGAAAGAAAAGAGGTTGGCTGAAATCGTATTGCCTAATATACTTACTTAAAAATTAAAGCGAATAAACCCTGAAAATGTTAATCCAAAGTCATTTAGAAACGTTCTGTGAGTATTGCAACAATTATTATAAAAACACGTACTATGCGAGTCATTTAAGAACTAAAATACACAAACAAAGTGTGATTAAAGTAATAAAGTATCTCCCATCACTACAAGAAGTCAATAGTATAGGGGAATTCATGTACACTTATCCAGGAATCTCTCAAGAAGCCACTTTTAAAATTTCGACTGCTGTGAAATTTGTTCGGAATAAGAAAATATTGAAGAAAATGAGGGATTTGAATGTTAATGGATTCCACAGGATTCTTTCCAATTGCTTCAAACATTTCCAAAAAGCTCCTATTAAATTTTCATTTGGTGTTTCAGCATTGTACATGAAGCCAAAGCCAAGACCTTCTGATTTTAATGTTTTGAATACTTCTAAAGAAGATCGAGAGGAGGAGGAAGAGAAGTGACTAGATGAAGAACTTAGAAAAGAATCAGAGAAATGTAACAAACGAGAAAAAATAAAAAATATGATGATAGATTAGAGCAGAACTTCTTAAACTTTTGTAATTCACGACCCCATTTATGATTGCGAGTTTCTTGACGACCCCATACAAATATAAAAGAAAAATAAATTTATATTTTTTTAAAATTCCTATAACATCTTCTAATTCATAGTAAATGTTATTCAAGTTATTACAATACTCTTAATAGAAATGCAGGTACAAACAATCTTTCCGAACTAGAAGATTTTATGATATATTTATATACGATAATTGTTATTTTATCTTTATAACAATAATTTTACAAATGAGAAAAAAACTACCCAATAATTTCGGCAAATTGCTGATTCAAATGTACACTAATTACGATGTTTTGCGATTACGATAACCATAGAGCATAAAAATTTAAACCTATACACGATACAATAAACAAGTGGTGACGTTTACATTCCACGTCAAAAAATTGTAGATACAGTTGCCATTAGAGAATCTACTACATTTATGTAAATAACCGATAATGTGTTAACATTAACTTCTCAACCTTAGAACCCGGAGCGCACATCTTTTCAGCAGCTACTGGAAAATCATTAAGTTTATCATGAAGAAATGTTGGGATTTTTAAATCTACTTCAAATGTGACAGCAAATGACAGTGATTCAAGATCCTTATTCAAAAAACTAATTAAATTATTTAATTGATTAGTATAGGTAACCCATTCAAAATCTCCATATGGTAATGTTTGACTTAAAGCCCAACCATAGAGATTATTGATGTCAATGTAAAGGAGTTCGGTGTTGTCATCAAATACTACGTGATGTTTATTAACAAAGGTTAATCCACCACGGATTCCCCTTCGAAAACATTATACATCTCCATGTCAGTGAGAAGTTCAATTAGTTCTTTAAGAGTTATAAGAGCCAATGCCCAAGACATACCGAGAATTCCATAAAAGTTAAGTGGTTCAAATCGGTTATGTTAGATTTTTGAACAAAATTGCTGGGAAAAGTCAGCCAAAAGAAAAACATCAAGTTTGAGGTAAACCATCATATAATCTAGTAAAGAGTTACAATTGGTTTCTTCCCAAATAGATTGAGCCTTACTGTATCAGATTCAGTTACATCTTCCCAAATCGGAGGAGGTTCATATGCAGTTTCTAAAACTTCTTGAGAAGTTACAAAGTTATAAGGGTAAATGCCTTTAGTATCGATAATGCTACTTACAAATTCCAAACGAGTTAAAGGAAGAGTGGTCAATGTTTTAACAGCGTTACTTAATGAACTATTAATAAATTGAGAAGAATCAATGAATTTTACAGTTAAATCCACTGATTCTTGGAAACAAAGAAAGAAACTTTTCACTTGTTACAGGAATACAACTTCTTTGCCACGTGTTAAAATCGCTCATTCCCTCTCAAATTATTATTTATTTATTTCTTGTAGAAAACCTACTATACAATCATCACCCAAGAAATGCTTATATGATTTTTCACCTGTAAAGTTGTTAATTAAAAGTAAATCCGCCGAAATCGGCATATGTATTTGAAAATATGTGTCATCTGAAGGTAAGGTAGCCACAAAATTACCGTTTGAGTTACAGTTTTAGCCCAATTCTTAAATTCCAAGTTTTTATTTAAATGTAATGTATAAAGATTTGTGCCTAATTGATTTTTATCACACAACCCTTTATATTTATTTAATGAAATTATATTGCGAAAACCATTTAGACAACGATGACACCATATACTTTGAACTCTAGTATCAGTAAAAGAATGATTCATATAATTTAAAAGCCTATCTAACTTAGTAACAGCGATATAATGATAAGAATCAAGGCTTTCTAAATAAATTAAGTTAATAGGTTGTTCCCCAACAATTTTAGAACGATGAATTATAACGACATAAGTGTGTTTGAAAACTTCAGGATTAGAAAAATTATTAATAAAATTATTTTCATAATACGTAAGGACATTAATTGAAAGATTTGAATTTTTAACTTTAAATTTTGGAATTTTTAAAAATTTGAAAATTTAAACAAAAAATTAAATTAAATAATAGTTCACTTCATTTAAACAAATAGTTTTTAAAAAATTTTATTCATTAAAACAAATAATTTTAAAAAATTTATTCATTAAAACAAATAATTTTTAAAAAATTCCAGCTGCTATATACAGTACCAACATGAACTTGCTCATGAGTATATAGTGGTCGGATTAAAATTTAGGAATTTCAATCTAGGAAAATAAGTTTGAGTAAACTTGTAACAGATCTAAACTAATTGATTTCACCCAGTACACCAACATAATAAAGTTATTCGAAAAAAAATTCACTAAAAATTTTAATTCAGAAAATTTGGCTAAAATATAAATTCAAAAAATTACGCTAAGAATTGCTTGCAAAAAATTCAAATTCAAAATTATCAAACAAAATTGCATAAAAATTAATTATCTTAATTATGTAATTACGTAATTAATATTAATCTGTGTGTGTTCCATAATAATCGTCACCACGGAGGAAGTGACTATTGAGGATTTTGTGTGTGGGGCAGTGTTCTACTAACTACCTACTATTGATAAAAATAATAATTCTTTGTCCCCATTATTTCGACTAAGAACATTTCTTGGTTAAAAATATTTATTTTATAAAAATCTCGAGAAATTTAGAAATTGCTGATTTTATTATATTCAAACTTTATTTTTAGAATTCTGCATCAATTATTAAATTATTTAAAATAATTATAAATAAGATTTTTAAAATTTATCTTTAAAGTATCAATTTCTAATCTTTACATTTTGTTTGATTTTCTGAATGGAAAGTTGAATTGAATATGTTGAAGTTTTGTTTAATAATATTTCTTCATTATATTTAATTAATTAAATATTGATTTAAATTTTTAAAAAATCGTTAATTTTATCACAAAATATAAATCATAGATGGCATCTTGTTGTTGTTCATGTGGCTGTAGTTCCAATATTAAAAGTAATTTTTGTTCCCCAACTCCCATGCCAATATGTATGGAAACTATTTATAGAAGTGATTACACCGGCATATTTGTTGAACGACCTCCATTAGCAAAGTTCTCTGATAATTTAGTAGTTGGTCAAGATATGCTCTATGGTGGTGGACCAACTCATTCAGGGGTCATAAGAAATTCTTTGCATAATTTTTGATTTCAAAATTGTATTAGTTTGATTGTTTTTTTCTTAATGTTATTTCACTAAATTTTATTTTTAAATTCTTAAGAAATAACTTAATTTTTTAAATTGTTTAAATTATTTTTGATTTTCTGTACTTGTTTTAATTCGAATATAATTTATTAATAGTTGGCTTTGTTATTATACAATAAAATTAGCAAATTTTAATTAAACAAGGGTTAGCAATAATTTTTTATTCGAAATTTCATATATATAAATATATGTTAGCGAAACGCTTGGTACTGATTTAAAGGAAATTGTGATTAGGTAGTTAAGGGCTTTCTGCCACATAACACACAAGTACCCCTGCTCCCTCCTTCCCTGTCGAAGACTGATTAAATTAAGTAATGACGTAATTAATCACAAATTATCTTGATTACATAATTATGTAAACAAGATAATTAATTTTGTGTGCGAATCTTTTTTTGTGTATTTATTTTAGAATTTTATGGAGCATTTTTTAATTCAAATTTTGGAGAAGGTTTTGAATAAAAATTGTTTAAAATATTTTTTTTGAATAAATGTTTTTCATCCACAAAATTTTTTCTGTCGCACTATAGTCCGGGGCTATTTTTGACTCTCGATAAAAAGCCTAAAATAAAATGCATAAAAATGCATAAAATTAAAATTGGTTCAAATCGCCTTCAATGGTCACAGAGGGTATTTTTCATCCACAAAATATTTTTTTTTCAATCAACCTAGTCAGGAGGAATTTTTTGACTCTCGAAAAAACCCTAAGATAAAATTGGCTTGAATCACCTATCAATAAAAAATCATTATATTTTATTGATTGAAAAGCCTAAAAAATATTTCTTTGATTAAAAAGCCTAAGTAATTTTTCTTGATAAAAAAGCATAAAATAAAAATTGGCTCAAATCGCCTACGATGGTCACACTATAGTCAGGGATATTTTTAACTCATAATAAAAAACAATGCAATATTTGGTCTTAATATTTTCTATAGGTAAATATAGGCATAAAATAAAAATGGCTTGAATCGCCTACCGATAGTCTAAAGTAAATTAAAGTACATTAGAGTATATTAAAGTAAATTAAGGTAAATAAGGGATATTAAAGTAAATTACGGGAAATTAAAGTGCATTAGAATACATTTAGGTAAATTAAGTTTACATAAGGTAAGTTACATAAGGTAAGAATTTTTAAAGTAAATTAGTGTCAACAAAATTGCATGATCGAATTTTTTAAATAAAATTTTAAGTATAGTTTTATCGATAAACTTTTATACATATTTTTAAATGATAAAATTTTTAGCATAATTTTACAATGAAATTTTTTATAGATTATTTTTAAATAGAATTTATAGTATAATTTTATCGATGAATTTTTAACGACGAAATTTTTTAGTTTAATTTTACAATAATATTTTTAGTTAGTTTTGAGTACCTGAAGATAATAGCTGTGCTATCGAAATATATCGTACGAAAGGTTTTTTTGGCGTTATATTTTAATAATATTAAAAATAGTTTTTTTTAAAAAAACAATACACAAACATGATTTAACATACGTAAACTATTTAAAAACATTCAAAAAATTCGTAGTCACAGCACTTTGCACATTAATCTTTGGATCCAATGACCTTATTACATTATTTTTAAAAGTTATAATATAAATAAAAATTACAATATTTATAGAAATAAAATTTTAAATTAATTAAAAGTTATTTGAATATATTTTTTAAATATTTATTTATTACAAAATTAAATTAATAAAAAATAATTGGTTTAAATTAAATGTTAATTCATAATATTTTTAGTTGGTTTTGAGTACTTGAAGATGACAGTTATGCTGTCGAAATGTATCGTACGAAAAGTTTTTTATTGGCGTTATCTTTTAATTAAATCGTTGCCAAATTTATTTAATTATTTATTAATAATAATAATAATAATAATAATAATAATAATAATAATAATAATAGTATTAATATTTAAATAAATTCAACAACAATTAAATAAAACGTTACTGGATATCGACAATAATACAACTCACCGAGTAGGTACTTATTAAAATTTGATATTCAACAAATAAACTCATAAAAATAAACTATTAAAAAGATCAAATATTTCAAAATTTATTTAATTATAGTCTTCGCAAATCAGCTTATAATAAGCTCTTCTTATTTCTACCAACAGAATATGGACAACCTTCTTCTTCTTGTAGTCCAAGCAACATCTCCATCTAAATCTACAATACAATGAATTGATATTATCAAGTGAATAATTATTATATATATCCTAAAATCAAAGATAAAAAATCTTTGTTTAAACGCAGTTTGAAACGAAAAAGCACCATAAAATCTGAAATACTTGAAAAAATATTTATTAAAGATGATTTACAAATTAGACTAGGGTTAAGAGACATTATTGTTGAACCAGACGTTGAATATGATCTACTACGCTCACATCAAATTATAAAATTGAACATAGAAAGATATAATGTTAAGGAAATAGTTCTTCCATCTTATATTTTGGAAAAATTAAAAATTATATTAAGTGAAATGAAATATTCAAAACTTCAATTTGAAATGCAGATGGAATTTGAAAAAGATGGTCAACTCAAAGTAGTTAGTATACAAATTGCGCTGCTTCAGTGACTACGACTTTTCTTGATGAGAGTATAAAGAAAATTAATGAAACGATTGCTGAGAGAACAGAATTAGGAAGTAATTGGAAAATAAACCGAGTAATAGAAGTAAACTTCTAAGTAACCAAAGTTTCCAATATATTTAGAGTATCTGGACATAGTTATATTCCAACACCTACAGAACTAGTAGGTAAAAATGCAACAGTTAACTTGCGAAATATTGATTATGTATCCGTACAATTTCTTTAATGTTGATTCCAATCATTTGATGAATAAGTGTTGCCAAAAATTCAGGAGCACAATACGATAGCTTATTCTTCATATTCGAAAAGTGTTCTTGATTAAAATTGATACGAACACGTATTCTTCCTACTCTTTGATCATTTTGAATTTTTGCTTTTAACAGAAATCTAACGATTTAAACGCAATCTGAGCTTAATAAATAATCTAGAATTTCTTCATAATTTTATGAATATTAAATTCGAATTTTATAAAATTAAATATTTCATAAACTAGATTGTTATAATTCAGTGTTTTAATCACTACGACAACAGCCTTTACGTTAACAAATACAGACACATAGAATGGATTGTACTTGACAAGTTGTAATAATGGAAACTAATTCTGGTTCGTACAAATTTTCTGTTTTGGTTGACAAAACTTACAAGTAAAATTTCTGACAAAGGATTAAAACCTACATAGAGTATGTACTAATAGATACTGATAACATGTATGGAAAAGTCAAATTTTATACGGCAAATGTATGTGGTGACTGTTTTTTGTTTTTGTAAAAATAAGACTTATCCTTAAATTCTGATTAGTATGTGAATCGAATTTTATTAAAGTTGTGAAAAAGTTGTTAAGTTTTAAATAAAACTAATTAATTTCTACATATTGTTGTTAGTACTTTAAAGAAAGCTTCAACATAGTAAGTAGAGGGATATGAAGACTATGCCCCGTGGATATTTGGCTTGAAAAAATCCCGAGACCCCCCCTAAAAAAAATTTTAGAGGGGAGAGGGGTGTTAAATTTTATTTTAATTATTTGTTTTAATGAATGAAAAATTTTTTTTTTAAATTATTTGTTTTAATGAACGAATTTTTTTTTAAAATAATTTTTTGTTTTAATGTTCAAATTTAAAATTTTTAAAAAATTTTTAATTCATGGTAAAAACTTTAAGTATTTTTTATCGATTTAAAAGCCTAAAAAATAAAAATTGGCGATTTAGCCTATGATTGATCGTACTGATGATTATTTTCGAATAAAATTGGTTCAAACCCGATTTAAAGAACCTAAAAATATTATATAAAAGCCTAAGTATTTTTTCATTACCCATCAAAAATGGCTCAATTCGCCTGTCGACTAAAAAGCCTAAATATATTTGCTCGAATAAAAATCATTATTATTTTTATTTACTTTAATTATTTGTTTAAGTCAATAATAATATTTATTTATATATTAATTATATTATTATTTAATTATTTGTTTAAGTCAATAATATTATTTATTTATATTTTAATTATATTATTATTAAATTTAATTGTTTATTTTAATCAAGTCAATTATTTATTTTTTAAATAATATATTTTTAAATTAAATTGTTTGTTTTAATAAAGTGAATTAAATAATTATTTTTTTTATTTTCATTTAATTATATATTTTATATTATTATTATTATTATTATTTTATATCAATATTATTATTTTATTATTATTAACATTTTATTTTTAAAATTTAATTGTAAGTCTAAGAATAAAAAATCATCGATAAATTTTGAATTGTAAAGAAAAAAAAAATGTTAATCCCTACAAATATTTTTATTGACAAGATTAAAAAAGATTAATTTTTATTTCAAATCAAAAATATCCGAGTAATATGTTTTACGCATTTCGGCCAACAATATATGGATTTAACTTTTGACATTTTTTAATACTTAATAAAAAATTATACTAACTTAAAAACATAAAAATTATAAACATCAACAAAAATATACAAAAACAAAAAATATTTTCAAATAATTTATTTATTCAAAATTCTTCATAATCGTCATATTCTTCATTAAACTCGGAAAGTTCTTCTGGACTGTTACCTAAAACCACATCACCTCCTCTATAATGATCATATGCCACACTTATATTTTTCCCCACCCAAACCCTTTTATCATCCTTATTTGTTAATGCAGTTTTACTGTTTTTAATTGTAAATAATTGATGTTGTTTACTAGTAATACGAGTTTGTGGTACAGAAAAAATTAAGTTTTTGTTATAGCAATCTAGGTATGACTTATGTTTTAAGTCAGTACCCTTCCATGTTATACCATTAGCTTTGATACTTTCAACTTCAGACAAGAGGCTATAACAATTTGGACGAAGAAACACCCACTCCTTGTATTTAAGTCCTTTATTCTCGTCTTTGAACTTTCCAATGACAGAATCAAGGTTCCTACTATACAAGGGATGTTTTGGGTCATAATTAGAAGTATCGAGGAGATTATCACGAACCATAGCAGATAAAAGAATGTCTGATTTACAATTCTTAATTTACAGAAAAAAGGAATCGGTGTTCCCTCCAACTATATTAATTTCACAAGTGAATTCGTTTCGATATTTTTCTAACTCTATAAATGAATTTCTTTTATTTTATTTATAACCCAGTTACTACCTTTATCATTAATTAATGTTATTTTTTCGTCAAGAAGAGTAGCACCTTCATCTAAAAATGAATCATTCATTATTCTGGCAGAGTTTGAAATGATGAAAGATTGAAATTCTCCATCTTTTTCAAACTCAAAATTGAATCTTAACAGATCCCATTTGATTGATAACATTATTTAATTTATTAATTAACTGTGTGGGTACTGTAATTAACTTTAAATTTAAATTCGAAACATCCATTCTAACAATGGCATGTGATTGATTTAAATCAAAATTAACAATAGGTGCTTTAGAGTCACCATATTGATTAACAGAAGGAATATCAACAGGAAAAACATCATCTGAATCAGAAATGATTATTACATCATCATCCATCTTTGATTCGTCAGAGTCTGAAAGTATGATAGTTTCTATAACTTTAGGAACTTTCGAAGAGCGTGGATTATTAATATTTTTATTTTTTTTTCTTTTATTTTTGGTAATATTATTATTATTATTATTATTATTATTATTAATATTATTATTATTATTATCATTCAATGGTAATTTAAAAATATATTTTCGCTTACAGTTAAACTGTGTTAAATGTTCCTTATGGTTTAAATAAAAGTCGGTATAATTCATTTTATGGGTGGTTTTACACGTGTTTTACACAATTTCCATAATGTTGTAGAGAATTGCAAAAATTTGGGTAAAGGTTACCTGTTATAATAAAAGAAAAATTTAAATATATAAGTATAAAATCATTAAAATAAATCATTAAACATTAAATTAATTTTACACACAATGAATAAATGAATTTGATTGGTTAATTTTATTTTGAAAATCTTATATAAGTAGTTTAAAATAGTTTAAAATCATAAAATGAATAAAAGTAAATGGTTTTTATATTATGTAATTATTCATTAATTGTTTTTTATAGAAACCTCGGTTAGAAAAGAAGCTATCAAGTTAATTCTTGAGGAAAATTCCATAAATGCTATCAGTTTAAGCAGAAATTCACCAGTAATGTATTTACAATATTCAATGGAATATTTAAAATTTCCAATCATCTATTCATTTAGAGTAAGTATTTTTATTAAAAGTAATATTATTAATAAATTTTAATAGGAACCAACAACATTGAAACAAAGCCTATATAATATGAAAGTTGGTGAAATTAGTGAAATTGATCGAAAAAATATAACAGAGTTATTACTAGCCATCAACAAAGATATTAGTTTTAATGAACAATTCACTTTTATGAATTGTGAAAAAGAATGTAATTATGAAAATAAAAAAGAAAATGAACATTTTATGATTAAAAAAAGAATTCAAGGATATAAAGAAGGAAACCAGACTATTCGACCAATTTGGAAAATTATTGAAGCCAAATGTATTTAAATAAAATTTATTTAACTTTATTCGTCATAGTTTTTTATCATATTATTTTTAATTTTTGTGTTTAAATTAATAAAATGTTAATATTAAATTTAATTCAAAAATTATCATTTTATAATAGTAAAAATTTAATAGTACTTACATTTAACTCTTTTACTTTTGCGACTCTGAGTTTTAACATTTTTGTTGGTAATTTTTATTAACGATTTTAATTCTTGAATTATATTATTGATAGATTCCATTTTCTAAAAATAAAAATAAAAATAATTAAATATATGATAAAAAACTTACTAAAGTTTGGTATTTGATAAAAGTGAATTTTTTAAAAAATGCATTCAGTGATCGATCAATTAAAATTTAGTTTATAAAACACACTTAATTACATAACATCAAAAACATTTAAATACATATAATCCTCTGAACTTAATCCTTTAAAAGGAATATTACATAATGCATCTTTTTTTTTAATTAAAAAACAATTTTGAAAAGAAACTTTATTCAATAAATTCATTTATTTTTTCATTGTTTTTAACCAAGCTAAACAATGCTGTCCACATGTTTTTGTCATCGGATTTTGATAACGAATTCGATTGTATTCAATTGGGATTAACATTGATTCTAGTTTATTAATCAATATAGGGGGATAATAGAAACCCATTGGATCAAATACATTTATTTTTTTTTGTTTCACATAAATTGCAAGCCAATGTTCGCCACTGAGATTAGATGATTGAGTATTTACAATCAAAGCTTTGTTAACATCGATATATGGAATTTTATCTAGAGGGAAAACTCCAAGAAAATCTTTTCCCAATAATTTTCTACCAATAGAATCAATCTGAATAGAACTAATAATAATTTAAAAATATATAATTAATAAAAATTCTTACTTCATACTTGACATTTAAAAAATCTCAATCTGGTTTATAGTTCAAACTAATACTGTTCGATTGGAAGTAATTTGAATCTCCTTTTCAAAAACTCCATATACAATTACCGTAACAGATTCAGTTAGGGGTGATCCAAGCTTTATATCTAATCTTAAATTTCCACTTTGTGGTAACTGACTTTGGTTAAGATCGAAATCTGGAGCCAATACGAATGTAAAGAATGGATATTTATTTCTAAAATCTGACATACTGATACCACAATTCAAATTTTTATTAAGATATCCCATATTCCTAACAATACTTTGCATATAACTTGTACTATGATTATCATTTTCAAAATCTTGACTATATTTTTCAAGATAATCACTTCCTTTACTTAAAGTTATTGACTTAACGTTAAAGTGATCAAACATAGTAAATGTATCTAAAAACGAACCACTAAATCTTTTATTTCCCTGGTAAGTTACAAGGATAAAATTAGGTAATCGCCTATCACCAAATATTTGTTCCTTATAAAAAGAAGAAGATCCAATAGGTAAAGAAAATTCAACAACTTCTTTGCTTCGCATTGGATAAATTGCATTTCTTGTAGCAAGACCTATTTGATGACCCGCTAAAACAGAAGGTTCAACACGAACTCTTCTAGCCATTAATTTTGCATCTAGCAATACTATTTTAGGTACAAATTTAGTACATGTCAGACTTTTTTCTGGATTTGTTCTTGTTAATTTAATTTGGACACTAACACCTGGTAACAAATATTTGGGTTGATCAAAGAAATCAAATTGGAGTGGTGAACATAATGAAAATGCTTTTGATTTTGCAATCCATGTTTTTCGCATAAGATCATGTTCAGTGTAATCCATTCCCCCTAAAGATGTATGTTTAGTATCTTGATTATAATTTATAATAGTTTAAATTAGAGATTTGTGTGCAAAACTATCATTTGCTTCTTCAATTTTAGTAGAATTAAAAACTAATTCAGCGTCTTTAAAAAGAGTTTGAAAAAAGAAATTGTTTGCTGTTACGTCAGCTTCTTGTGTAATATTTTCACCTAAGCTATTTACAACTTTCAACTGAATATATAACAAAGTATCGTTCAAATCTAAATATTATGTTTGTGATCCGTTAATGTAAAATTGAATCGAAGAGGTACCAGCATCAGTTATTGAATTCATTGGGAAAATATCTTCAAATGAACCATGTTCAATCACGGCTTGAGGGGATGGTCTATCAAAAAGACATAATTCAGATTTTGCACTAATCATTTTTCAAATATAGTTCCGAATCCTCTTATTCTTTTGTTTATATGTTTCTTCATAATCTTTCTACGCTTAAGTGTCCCTCCTTTTTGTTCATTTTCATGATTAAATACATCACTTACTTTATTAATAACACTAGGTAAAGTTTGCATAACACTAGGTAAAGATTCTTTAAATTCAGATATTGCATTTGATTTTAAAGCAGGTAAAAAATCAGAATTATTATTTATTACGTCATTTGCCGTTTTCATACCGAAATTGCCTATACGTCTAAGAATAGGTAATGCAAATCTACCTATTGTTTTCAACCAACCGGTTCCATATTGTTTACCTATAAAATATGGTAATTCTCCACCAGATTGACTACTACTATAAAAATTTACAATGTCAGGATTACTCATTTATTTTACGAAAATGTAATGTAAGAAAAGTTTTATCTTCTTTACCAAATATATATTTTCCACTATCGTCACGAATATTGATTTCTATATTGTTTATATATGTTGATGATACAGACAAATACATTGGGTTTTTCTCTATAATTTGAACTAGATCATCCTTTTTATGTTTTTCAACCCATACACATTTCAATAGAGGTATCAAAACATCACCAACAAGAATAGGTTCAATGATATTTGTATAGATCATCATTTGTTGATTACTTTGCAAAATTTCTGGTAAACGTAATCCAACAATAACTTTTTCTGAATATGATTCTTCACTTAATCCCAAACTTTGAGCCAAAAATTTACTAAATTTAACTTTACTGACATCATCTTGCAATTCAATTTTGACTAATCTTCCTTGTTCAATTTCGCAAGATTTAAATGGATGCGGATAAAAAGTCATTAATTGATCATTTATTTGTGATAAATTAGTAATGATTAAATTTTCTTCAAATTTATCTGTATACTCGACATCGTAAAAATGATTTATAGTTAATCGAATTGTATCAAACTTTATTTTACGATTATTTGAAGGAATTTTAATTTGATTCAAGTTTTCAATAAAATTTATTTCTTTTTTATTAAATCCTAATTTTTGAGCTTCTGCAATACTATCAAATGAAATTTTAAATGGAAAATATTTACAATTAATATTTAAAGTATTTCCATCAATGTATACTAGATAAAATATAGAGTCGTGACTAATTGTATATTCATTCTTTGCATCGTTATAGTAAAAATATTCATAACTTGTATGTAATGTACTCTTACTATATTTAATATTTGAGTTGTTATAAAATGGAAAATTATTGTATACAAAAGTGAAATCGGTCAGAGCAATTTGCCATTCACCTTCCAAGTAAATAGGATTTTGAAATTTAACATTAAATTTATCAGCTTTATTATTTGGATGAGTAAGAAGACAACTATTACTCGGTAGATTTATGTAAAATTCTTTATTCATTTATTTTTCTAAAATGTATTGATAAATATGTTTTGGTATCTTTACTAAATTTAATTAATTTTCCACTATCATCGCGAATATTAATTTCAATGTTGTTTATAGTTGAAGTTGAAATTGGTAAATACATTGGATTCTTCATTTCTAATTGTACAATTTCCCCTTGTTCATAGATTTTAACCCAAATAGATTTTAATAGAGGAACTCTAACATCTCCAACAGTTATTGGTTCAATAATATTCGAATAAATGAACATTTGTTGATGATGATGTAATAATCTTGGAACTTTATTACCAACTATGTCTTTATCACTAAAAGTTTGTTTATTTAATCCTAAGGTTTTGATTAAATTGTTGTCAAAATATATTTTTGAAATGTTATCTGCAAGTTTTATTTTAACCAATTCATTGTTTTCAATTTTTAGTTCTTTAAACGGAGACGGAATAAATGACATTAAATGTCCTTGTAATTCAGATAATGTGTTTATGAGTAAATTATCTTCAAAATATTTTTCAAATATTGTTTTTTCTTCATAACTTATAATTATCCCGAATTGTTCCATAACACCATCATCTGTAAACTTTGGTAATTTTAATCGACAATGATCATCTTCATTAATGACGGATATAGATTTTAATCCAAAACTAAACGAATGTTGGATGTCAGGGAATGTTACTTTAAATGGAACATGTAGACAGACAATAACCAAGTTCTCATATTTTTCAATAAAAACATCGACATCAGGGGTATGTTTAGAATTTATTAATTCATAAGTTTCATTTTGATTATTTATTTTCAAATATTTTATTTCAGTACCACTCTTCATCGTTTCATAACTTAGGTAAGAATTACTATAAAACGGAAATGTTTTATACACAAAAGTAAAATAAATCAATGCAACTTCCCACTCACCATCCAAGTAAATTGGATTTTGAAATTCGACATTAAAATTACTAGCTTCATTATTAGGAAAAATAAGAGGACAACTATTACTAGGTAAAGTCATATAAAACTGGTTTTCTTTCATAATATTTATTTAATTAATTGATTTTCAGATATCCAAGTTGGAGTTTCATATCCATGCCATTTAACATAGTATTGTTTATATTTACCAACATTCTTGGTTTTTAATATCTTTTGAATTCTGAATACAGTAGGAGCTTCTTTAACTTGGAGTTCCTGTTCGTAGAATTTTCCACTAACTTGATTGTTTTCATCATCTTTGATAAAGTACATTACAGGATTCTGATTCGTATCAATTTCTGAGATTTGAAATACTTCATCACTCCAATTGTTGTCGAAATTCTTGATGAATGGAGAAGCACTGATTTTACTTATTCTAACGTGATTACCCACTTTATATTTAGGCTTTTTAATGATAGAATCAGATTGTTGTGATATCCAATTATCCATATTATTCGTTGAATAAACATCAATTGGTCGCATTCCATTTAAACCCCTATGTGGCGAATAATTGTAGCTATAAATTGCTTTCTGTAAAACATTTATCCAGGTTTTATTTCCTTTATATACGAAATAATTTTTCAAGCGATCTCTTAGAGTTCGATTAAATCTTTCCACGTGGGCAGCTTTAAATTGAGAAAATACAGAGTAATGATTTATTCCTTTGATAATTTCTCTAACTTTACTATTATAAAACTCTTTACCTAAAGAATAAATTTAATTTAATTTATTTATTTAATTACATACCCAAATCAGTTTGTAAATTACGAGGCTTGCCATCAATAAATAATTCCTTGATTGCTTCAGCCATTTCATTGGCCGATTTGGTTTTTGTTGGAATAGCACGAGCGAATCGACTAAATATATCAACACATGTCAAAATATATTTGTATCCCTTATTAATTTTAGAGAATGGTATCATTTCCATCAAATCCATTTGCCATAAATCATCAACTCCCATTGTTTTATAACTACGGGTTTTGAATTTCTTCAACATTGGTTTATTTAAACTGTACGCCATTTGCCCAGATAACCAATTCTGAGTTTCTTTCTTTGAATTAACTACTTCCTTTGCCAGTTTCCTTACACTACCAAAACCAGTGGGATGTTTTGGGTCTGTCCATACTTTTTCGAGCTTTTTCACCGTGTTTCGATTTTTGGTTAATGTTTCCTTCATTATTACAAAAAGTTGTCAAAATATTTAAATCTAAATTATGTTTATCCGGTAATGAATTCTTGGTACCCATTAAGAAGTTAATGATGAAATTGCGCTTATTGCAGATAATACTATTGGAATTAATGCCCCCAAAAATCCACCATTTTGTTTATATATTATTTTTCGCATCAGACGACGATTCTTAGTGTTTACTAAAGATAAAAGCGATCTTTTATGCTTTTGTAATACAAGTTTTTTAACTTTAGTAATGTTTACATTACCACGAACTACATTAACAATAACTTCAACTAGATCATCTATAACAAATGAAGGAAAATTCTGAAAAATATTCATTCTTTTATTATTAGGAGCCTTCATCAAGGCATTAAAGTATGGTAGACTACGTTCAACTTTCATATTATATACATTTTTCATCTAGTTGTTTTGTTTATATTTTAATCCACTTTTTATCTTTAACAATCTTCTTACTCGTTTTTATTATTTTACGTTTAGTAACCCTTTTCTTTGTAACTTTTTTCTTTGTGGATTTTTCACGTTGAACAATAACTTTTTTAAACGTCATTTCAAGTAATTATTTTCAGATTTCAATTTTGTTTATAAATCGTAACACCTTTCTCATTGAAAATGTCAGATCTAATACGTAATTCATCAGGACATTGTTGTGTAAAGTCAAAGAACAAATATCCGTGGGGAACCTTTGTTGCATCTTGAAACGAATCATTTAAAAATTTTCTATCATTGGGATAAGCTTGTCTAGCAAGAAAATCTATAATAGTTGCATCTCTAGGGTTTTTGAAAATAACCAAGTATTGGACATTTAAATTACGAGTTCTATGACTGCCCCCTTGATGAAACAAGTTTTGAGTAATGAAAATAACAGTAACTCCAATATATCGAGCAATTTTTGTAAATAAATTATTAAAATCCTTTTCTTTATTAGCTTCCTGGTATAGATCATCGATAATAATAACATCGCCTTGATGTAATCTAGATGACCAATTTTTATCAAACCCTTTAATTATTGTCATTTTCAATTTACAGAATTGATTTTGAGTAAGTCCATGTTCTTCGTCAGCTCCTCTATGCCAATATATTTTGTTGAATTTTGATTTAAACAAGTTCGATTGTAATAAATTGCATACAAATAAAGTCTTTCCACAACCACTTGGTCCAACTACTTGATATACAGCATCATTTCTTAATTCCATTTTATTAATAATTATTTATTTAGTTGTTTATATTTGTTTTAATTTTTAGAATTATTTGAATTGAAATTATTTGAAAATGTTGAGAAATATAAATTATAAAGGAAGATATTCTATACCTGATATGAAATTCCCATTTGGAAAACCACAGCAAGTTGTAGATCGATCAGGTAAGTATCTGATAATATTTTTCAGATCGGGGAAATGTCGGGTAATGGGATGTAAGCAACCTCTAAAAACTGGGGATTTGAAATATAATATACACGATTTACAAATTCAATCAATCATTGTAACAATCGATATTGGGAAATTTATAAATCTATATGAATTACAAAGAAAGGTGAATTGTGTATTTGAACCAGAAATATTTCCAGCATTACGTCTTCAAAAATATAATCCATCATGTGTCAATATATTTTCAAGTGGGAAAGTAGTAATACTCGGAATAAAATCCTTGGATTATAATGATTATGTGGAAAATATTAAATCAGAAATAAATATGTTAATAAATTAATAAATATTTTGTTTGAATTTGTTTAATTTATTAAGTATTAAAAAATGTCAAAAAAGTAAATCATGTATATTTAAATATGTATTTTATTTTATTATTTAGTTTATCTCTTTGAGGTAATTTTAAAGAAAATCCAGGAACTTTATCCAAGAATTAGAAATACGTTGGATTATTGCGCACCAGAGTTTCTCGCAACAAAAATTTATCATTTCACAGGGATTAACATTGAAGAACTTCTCGAGATTCACTATGACAACGTTCAGGGATCTGGTGACCGATATGTTGCAAATTGCATTGTTTGTAAAGATAGTATGAGAGTATCATGTTCAGATGGATGTCCATGTTGCCACGATTTCAAACGTGACCAAACAATCCATATATTGTTGGCCGAAATGCGTAAAACATATTACTCTGATATTTTTGATTTGAAATAAAAATTAATCTTTTTTAATCTTGTCAAAAAAATATTTGTAGGGATTAAAATTTTTTTTTTTCTTTACAATTCAAAATTTATCGATGATTTTTTATTCTTAGACTTACAATTAAATTTTAAAAATAAAATGTTAATAATAATAAAATAATAATATTGATATAAAATAATAATAATAATAATAATAATATAAAATATATAATTAAATGAAAATAAAAAAATAATTATTTAATTCACTTTATTAAAACAAACAATTTAATTTAAAAATATATTATTTAAAAAATTAATAATTGACTTGTTTAAAATAAACAATTAAATTTAATAATAATATAATTAAAATATAAATAAATAATATTATTGACTTAAACAAATAATTAAATAATAATATAATTAATATATAAATAAATATTATTATTGACTTAAACAAATAATTAAAGTAAATAAAAATAATAATGATTTTTATTCGAGCAAATATATTTAGGCTTTTTAGTCGACAGGCGAATTGAGCCATTTTTGATGGGTAATGAAAAAATACTTAGGCTTTTATATAATATTTTTAGGTTCTTTAAATCGGGTTTGAACCAATTTTATTCGAAAATAATCATCAGTACGATCAATCATAGGCTAAATCGCCAATTTTTATTTTTTAGGCTTTTAAATCGATAAAAAATACTTAAAGTTTTTTATCATGAATTAAAAATTTTTAAAAATTTTAAATTTGAACATTTAAACAAAAAATTATTTTAAAAAAAAATTCGTTCATTATAACAAATAATTTTAAAAAAATTTTTCATTCATTAAAAAAAATAATTTAAATAAAATTTAACACCCCTCTCCCCCCTAAAATTTTTTTTAGGGGGGGGTCTCGGGATTTTTTCAAGCCAAATATCCACGGGGCATAGTCTTCATATCCCTCTACTATAGTAGCAAATTATTAAGAAAATAGTACTTCCTAGATAAAAATTAACTTAGTTGTAAAATAGTTGATAGGTTTCGTAGATTGTTAATTAAGTTTTTCAGTTCTTTGAATAAAATCTTTAAAGAATGTTACGTAATTGCTAAGAAACAGGTACTTGTTGGATGAAAATGTGTGATTGACTGTTCTCGGTATTTAATTGTACGTTTTCAAAATAAGTAAATTCTTGATTCCTAAAAAATAATTAATTAAATTAAATTATAAATATTTTATTAAAATTAAAAAAAATACTTATATGAATCAAACATTTTTCTTAAAATCAAACTCATCAAATATTATTCAGATACCAATAATGTCATTAGAGTTAACTGAAATCTTATCGAAATATTCTGATAACCCTTTAATTAGTGAAAAAGTAACAATTTTCTTAAGTAACTATCCTTTAAATATCTATGTTCAACCAACTAGATCCATCCCAAAACATCATACATTCCCCTCTTAACCAATCATTTTCCTTTAAATGGCAATATTTACACACCTTTCATAAAAATCATCCACTTATCGGTATCCATCTGAATACATCCCATTAATTCCCCATAAAAATATCATAAATTTACCCTCAACCAATCATTTCTCTTCAAATGACATTATTCCCAAATATATCCATTATTTTTCATAAAAATATCAACAACATTTTTTATGTAGATAATCCTTACTTTATTTATTCAAACCACTCTACCTATTAAAAACACCAATAAATTGGTCTCTTAACCAATTTCCCTTCAAATAACAATATTCCCAGATATATTTATTATTTGACATAAAAATATCCCAATTTTTTAACCAATCAAATCTCCCTAAAAATATCATAAATTTCCCCTCAACCAATCATTTCTCTAAAAAATGACATTATTCCCAACTATATCCATTATTTTTCATAACAATCACCCACATATCAATATTCATCCGATTCTATCTATTAAAAATATCATGATGTTATTTTTATCGATTATTCATATCAGGAAGCAAATAATGAAAAAGATTTAAATAATTTATTTACAAAAGTAGTAGCTCAACACGAAAAAGTAAATACGAAAGATACAAAGAAAAGAGATGTAAAAAAAAAAATATTAAGAAAAAACAAAAAAAATGAAAAGAAAGGCTAAACCTAAAAAAGGCTCCGACTAATAAAAGAATGAACATATTACAAGTTTTTCCTTCATTTGTTATTCATGATTTACTTGAAGTTATAGTTCATGGTAATAAAAAATGGTAATGCTAAAACGCTTGTATTACAAAGACGTCAAAGATCAATTTTATCATTTGTTAACACAAAAAATCGAAATTTCATGAGAAAAATAATATATAAACAACATTAATTTCAATTGTATTATCGGCGATAAGTGCAATTTCGTCATTAAATTCATCTTAAAAATATTTAATCAAATAGAATATAATGGGCAACAATAATTCATTACCGGATAAACATAATTAAGATTTAAAATATATTAACAGCTTGTTGTAATAATGTTGCAAACAATCACAAAAACGGAGAAATCAAAGATATCATTAGATAAAAATCTCAAAACAATATGGACGAACCCGAAAGATCCAGATGGTTTTGGTGGAATAGAAAAAATTGCAAAAAGAGTAATTATTTCAAAGAAAGAAACTCAAAATTGGTTATCTAATCAATTAGCATATACCATTAATAAACCAATGTTAAAAAAGATTTCACACGAGGTCTTATACAACATTGGGTGCTAATGAGTTTATTTTTTTGAGTATAGTATATTCTTTTTTAATAATCATAAAAATCATTTATCATCATTTAAAATAAATAAAAAAGAGCTCTTTGTTCAATTAATTAAAAACTTCGAAACAAATGAAGCAATATCAATTTCTGATGACAATGAAAATAATGATGAAGACCGTGGACAAAACCGTGCAGAAGAAGATGATCGAGAAAATGGACAAGAAGATCGAGAGGAAGAAGACCGTGGAGAAAATGGTTGAAATGATAGTTGACAAGATGACTGTGGAGATTTACCTGTGGTCGAATATGATTCGAATCGGTCACACAGAGTAATTAAATTAAATGTTGAACGGTATAATATACATACAATCGATTTGCCCGTTCCAATTTTACTTGTATTGAGAAATGCATTAAATGAACTTGACCATGCAAAAATTCAATTTGGGATAAATGTTGAATTTATTAAGGACGGAGGAACCAAATCCGCATGGATTTCAAATCAGGCCGCTGAATATTCTGAATCGTTTTTGGAAGAAGGTATCAAGAATTTATATGAGAAGATTTATGTTCGAACTGTATAAGGAAGCAATTGGACAGTAAATAAGGTGTTAGAAATCATATTTACTGTCACAAAATATCAAGTAGGCTAAGTGGACAGGAAACTTTGAAAAATTAAAATGAAATTGTTAATCTCAAAAATACTGACAATTTATGTTTTTATACAGCGTAATTTGTCTTAAAAATTTGAATTTTATAAGACAAAACAGACAAAGAGTTGAAAAATATGTAAATTATATGGAACAACTGCAGGAATGCCAGATTTTCGAAAAATCATATCGGGAATAAAAAACAAAAAAAAATCAAATTATATTTTGTGAAAAAATATAAATTCATTCATATTTATTACATGCATTTATAAATAAAATATATTAGAAAAAAAAAAAAGTCTTCAGTTTTGTTAACGTAAAAAAATAAATAAGTAAGATAGAAATATAATTTCTCTATTTTTCTTAGTTTCGTTTAATTTTATGGTTTTATAGAAAAAAATTCTTTCAAGATGGGTAAAATCTATTCAAAATCTAAAACTGTTCAATATCGGGAGTTACTGTTCATATATCGGGAGACGGAATATGCGTTCCATATCGGGAGAATCCCGCCGAAATCGGGAGGTCTGGCAAGCCTGAACAACTGTTGTATGACGAGGAAGATTGTCCGATGCAATTGTCAAACATTCGGAATTTTGAGAGTAAAAATCCAGGAATCGCAATTACAGTTTTTGGCTACAATAACACAAATGTATTAAACATTGATGAGGACGATGAAGATATTATTTTAAACATCCACGTTTGGATATAATTCATCAAACCAGAGTGGAGGGGCTGGCACCTACAATGTAAAATGTACACGATGGAACAAAATAAAAATTTGGTTTTAGTGATTGGCCCAAAACAGTTATTATTGGACTTACGTTATTTACACTGATTTCGAGGCAATCTTACCCGATGATGGAAGAAATTATCAAATTCATTTATCAATAGAAGCGGGGCTGTTATTGATAAATAATTTCACTGGGGTAAGTCAATATCATCAATTTATTGGTCCGTAGTGTGTTGAGGAGTTTTTATCGAAAATTGAAAAACTGGGCAACAAGTACTTTTACTGTACTACTACAGAAATGCAAGAAAAACGATGATAATATCAGCAGCAGAACGAATTCAGCACAATAGGGCAAAAGTGTACAACATGTGCCACAAAAGAAAATATTTAGCTCGTGACCATGACCATTTCAATGGGAAATATTTAAGAGTAGCATGTAATGACTGCAATTTATCGAGGCAAATTTGGTATTTATTGCTGGTTGTATTTCATAATCTGAAAGGATATGACTTATACCATATTTTGAAATATGGACTCAATAAATTCACCCATTGAACAACAAAGGAAAATTTTTTATCTTTGATGGTGAGGATCAACAACTTAACCGTACGATTCATTAACAGTTTGCAGTTTGTCAATGATTCGTTGGCAAAAGCGGTTAGGACTCTGAGTGGATTGCCTATAAGTCGCTCAGTGTTTTGGGGAACATTAGTTGGAACAAAAGGGAATTTTCCTTACAACCATGCAAAACGTTTGGAAGATTTGGAGAACACAATGGAATTGCCTCCAATTTGGGAAAATGTAACTCATGAGAAGTATGATAAAGCCAAACAGATTTCGAATGAAACTTATTGTGTCTCTCTATTGGATTATATGAAAATATACTTGAAGCTGGATGTATATTTACCGGCCGATGTATTCTAGCCGTTTCGATCCAGGTCAATTGCGCACAATAGATTGGAGCCACTAAATGTATTTGGTATTCCCGGAATGAGTTGGGCATCGGCCCTCATGGCGTTAAGGGAACCGATTGAGTTTTTAGTCGACATCGAAATGTACAATTTTTTTGATTGAGGTATACGTGGTGGTCTCACATTTGTGAATAAACACCATGCAGTGTCGTCTGAAAACACTGAGTTGTTGTATATCTACATCAACAACTTATAATGCTTGGCATTAAGTCAGAAATTGCCTTGTAAAAATTTCAAATGGATTTTGGAGGAAGCGGATTTGGAAGGAATTTTACATCGGTGTGAAAATCAAGATTTGAAATCACTGGATTATTGCTTTACTGTCGAGGTGGATATGATAATTCCAGATGATTTATATGATAAATTGGACGATTTCCCAATTGGAGCTGAGAAGATGAAAGTAAATAAAATTGAAAGTTAATGTTAACACACTTACCAAAAACAAATTATGTTTTGCATTGGCGACTCCTGAAAATGTGCATGTCATTGGGTGTACACGTGGATAAGATTCACTGGGCAATAAAGTATGAACAAAAATATATCTTTAAGAACTATATAAATACGAATACGCAATTACGGGCAAATTCGACAAATGCCTTGGATAAAAACTATTACAAGTTATTGAACAATAGCTTGTATGGCAAAACGGTGGAAAATGTAAAGAAAAAGTTGAATCTGAGACTGTGCAACAAACAGTCAAAAATGGAAACTTATGCCTCAAAACCCACATTCAGGATATCGATCAAAATAGCAGATGATCTGATTGCAGCATTATTGAATATGGAGACTGTATGTTTAGATAGGCCAAGTTACATTGGGCAATGTGTACTTGACTTATCTAAACTCAGAATGTATCAGTTACAGTATGTTGAACTGGTGATGTATCAACGGCAGTTCAAATGTCGTATAAATATTTTAGCTGGGGACACGGATAGTTTTTTCCTGGAATGTAAGAATGTGAAGTTAAGAACACAATTACTTCCAGCCATGATTGCAGATAATTTATTGGATACAAGCAATTATAATCCGGCAGATCCATTATACAGTCATAACTTGGATTCGGTCATTGGAAAATTCAAGAATGAAAATAAGGGCAACAAATATAAAGAAATGATTTTTCTGAGACCGAAATGTTATAGTTTACTAAATGAAAATAACGATACGAAAAATAAAGCAAAAGGAGTTAAATTAGATCGAAGCAGTATCTGTCATCAATCCTATGTGGATTTCTATAATGGTATTATAATACCACAGATTCTCCAGCGTAACATTAGCAGTAAGAATCACCAATTATTTACTTTAAAAAATGATAAGGTGGCATTAACTAATACTGACAACAAAAGAGTCTGGGTTGATTTTAATAAAAGTCATGCATATGGACATTATGCAGTAAATAGACGGTACCCCACGGGACAATCAGACTTCACCAGAATTCAGAGCTAATTGGTAAAATTATTATTATTATTATTATTATTATTATTATTATTATTATTATTATTATTATTATTATTATTATTATTATTATTATTATTATTATCATTATAATAAAAAATCTCTACAGAGTAGATGGTTATGTCACCGCTAGACCATGTCACCGCTGGACCACATACCCCCCGGGGGTAAAAAATTTTCTAAGACTAAAAGTACAATTATTTTCTAAAATAAAATATTTTTCCTGAAACAAAGACAATGACTCATCCAAGGTCATTGAATGAGTCGTAATAATTTTTCTAAAAGTACATATTTTCTCAAGGTCATTCGATGACTCACCATAATTTTTCCCAAATGTACAAATTTTTTCTAAAAGTACAAATTTTGTCTCATACAAAGACTATGACTCATTCAAGGTTATTTAAACAAAGACCTTGTGAGTCATACAAAAGCAGATCAGGGTCATTTAAAACAAAGACCATGACTCATTCAAGGTCATTGGAAGAGTCATAATAATTTTTCTAAAAGTACATATTTTTTAGGGTCATTTAATAGTAGGTCAAGGTCATTCAAAAAATTTTAAGGTCATAATATTTTTTTAAAAACTTAATTTAAATTTGTTACATATAAAAATAAGTAGAATTTAAAATATTTTTGTATTTTTATTCTCTTTTTATTCTATTATTATTATTATTATTATTAACATTTAGTTTTTTAATATTATTATTAACATTTATTATTATTATTTTTATTACAAGTTAATATTATTTTTTAAAAAAGTTTATTGTACAATAAAAAGTTGGTAAAACACAAATAAAACTCGACATAAAATACATTGTATTGAAATAAATCACAAGATACAAAACATCAGTCTGATACGTCATCAACATATGAGCTGTCATTGCTTGGACTGTGTGTGCTTGGTAGCTGGGGCTGTGCGATACATGGTCATCATCAATGGCATCGATTCCTAAATAATGGCCAAATACGAGACTAGAATTTCTACCCACCCAATTACGCTTATCGTCTTTATTAGTAAGCGCAATTTTACTGTTCTTAAATGTAAACAATTGGTGGTTCCGCATCCCTATCCTAGTTTGAGGCACCGTGAATATTGTGTCATTATTAAAACAATCTAAATATGACTGGTGCTCAATCTCTGTCCCAACAACTTCACCCCTTTAGCCCTCATTGTCTCTTTAGTACCTAAAAGACTATAGCACTTAGGTCTTTAGAAAACCCATTCCTCATACCCAAGACCCTTACTCTCATCTTTAAATTTTCCTATTACAGAGTCAAGTTTTCTTGAATACAAGGGATGTGCAAGGTCGTAATTAGATGTATCTAAAACGTTGTCTCTTATCATTGCCGGCAAAAGAGTGTTTAGCTTACAGTGCTTAACCTCAAGGAAAAATAAATCCGTGTCGCAGGCAACGATATTTATTTCACAATTAAATTCATTACGATATTTAGCTAATTCCTTATATTGTAGCTCGTACATTCTAAGTTTAGACAGGTCTAGAACTAATTGTCAGATGTAACTAGACCTGTCTAAACATATCGAATTCTTATTCAGATGAGCAGCAATCAGATTATCATCAATTACGATAGATTTTCTGAAAGTCGGCTTTGAAGCATATACAATCATCTTTTCATCAGAATTGCATAGGCTCAAATTCATCCGTTTTTTAAGGTTTTCGACAGACTTTCCATACAAACTATTATTATAAAGTTTAAACAAGTCCCTATATAGCTCGCTAGTACTTTGAGCTCTTAATTTTGTGTTTTTGTCAATGTATGCATGAAATATAGGTGCTGGCTTAAATTTAAATGCGCGATGAATTTTAACAACCTTCACACCGAGAGAAAGATAAAGCTTGAGAATTCGCCAATGAAGAACATGGTTCTTCTTAGGCCAATGCGTGAGCATCAACCTCTCAACTTTAGAATTCGGTGGACACATCATTTCCGGACCAATCGTAAAATTATTCAAAATATCATGCACAAAATGAGGAATCTCGATATCAACCTCTATTGTATAACCATATGGAAGGGTTTCAATATCCTCAACATTCATGCACTCATTCAATAAATCATCCAAACCATCTTCACCCAAACAAAATCATCATACGGAAGATATTGGCTAAGAGCCCAACCATACAAATTATTTATATCTATATACAAGAGTTCTGTATCCTCAGAACTTGCGACATAATGGTTGTAAAAAAATTTAACCCACCCGGTATTCCTCCCTCGTAGAAACTAAACATTTCCATGTCCTGCAGAAGTTCTATGGGTTCCGGCTATGTCATGAGATCTGACGCCCATGACATATCAGGAATTCCATAAAAATTAGGAGGTTCTAGACTATTATAAGCAATGGCTTTTGCGCAAAATTGCTGAAAATAATACGCAAGGAGAAATAAGTGTAATTTTAAGTAGGTTAACATATAATCTAGCATTGTCTCGCAATTTTGCTGTATCCGAATTTGTTGGGCATTAGCGTATTCATCAGCAGGTACAGAATCAGAAATAGGAGGCAATTCAGTCGTCGATTCAAGAACCTCAAGGGATATCGCAAAGTCATAAGGGAAAATAGCCTTGTCTCTAACAATTGCGCCATCAAAAACAGAATCAGTTAAAGGCAAATCAGTAAGTGTCTTAACAGCTTTTGCTAAAGATAAATTAACAAATTGCATGCTGTCTATAAAACGAACAGGCAATTTATTAATGTACGCGATGAGGGAGATAAAGTTTTCAGTAGTGGTCGGAATATTATTTAATTCCCAAGAAGAAAAATTATTTAAACCATACTTTAAAATATAATGGAGATCATATCCCCTCAAATTGTGAAAAACCACAGGTAATTGTTTCTGGATTCGTCGAAAAATATTACACTTCCTACAAACAGCCCCTAAATACTTACCTGAGAAATGACAATGATCCTTAACTTTATCCCTAATAAACTTTTTACATAAATAACAAGTTGGACATTCGTTGAACTCCCGTTCCTCATTGAAAGAAAGTGGTCCTATAGTTTTTTGACAATGAATCTCGTAATATGGCAAGACAATCAAAAGAGCGATTTCATCAATCTTTTTCAAAAACGCCAAAACGCAATCATCGCCAATAAAATTAAAATATTGTTTTGTAATAGTATAGTTATTAATTAATAGTAGACCTGCTGCTATCGGCATGTGTATTTGATGATGCCTTATATCCAGTTGTAAAATTGACTCTAAATCCGCATAAATTACGAAGGGCGGAGTAATAGTTTTTGCATAATTAGAAAATTTTAAATATATTTTTAGGCAACGTATAAAGGGTAGTGCCTGTTTGATTTTTAATGCATAAGGAAACATGGGTGTCAAATGCAAGTTTTAATCTAAAGCCATTAAGACAATGGGGACACCAATGTACAGAGATTTGGATATTGCAAGATGTAATCGCATGGCAGTTCATTAATTTACCAAATCATAAACCGCCTTATAGTGATAATTATCGCCATCCTCCAAAAGAAGTAAATAAATAGGTGTACTCTCAGTAACCTTGGAGCGCTGAATTATATTTAAATGTGGATTATGGGGGATATAATTTATATCATCATTTTGAAGAATTTTAGGCGGTTTTACTTTATACGCCAAAACATTTATAGCAAGGTTTAAGTCCTTGTTCTTTCTCTCGAACTTGGAAATAATACAGTCTCATAGGGCAATCGTCAATGTGGTTTAAATTTCAATTCGTCCAAATAATTCTCGTAAAAAGTAACTCTGATTCTATAGGTGCGAACTACGCTACGTTTTAAAAGGGTCAATATACTATATACAAAACAGTGATGGTCATTGTTTTGAACATTAACTATAGCCTTTTTGCCAGATAAAGATCTTGGTGTGGATATATAACTATGGTCAGCTAATCTATTTATGGGATAATATTTAGTTAATATAAAATTAAAATCTTTGATTTTAACAACCCGCCATCCCTCCATAAATATTTGAAACGTTCTATTTTATTATTTAATTTAGTTATCCCATCAAGCAGAAAATTATCAGAAAAAAGTTCTGACTTATTTCTAAAAAAATTATTTTTAATTTCACCATCTTTATCGAATTGTATAAGAATGGTGAATTGTATTTTAACTGACCCCATTTTGTTTATTTCAGATTTTAATTTATTAATTATTTTATTTGCTAGGGAGATTTGAATTAGATTTTCGTGTTCAACATCTAATCTAATACTTTTATGGGTTCCATTTAAATCTAACCTTATTTCAGGTTCATGATCAACATTAATTGACCCCCTATCTGATTATTATCATCCTCATCATCATCATCGCTAATGATGATTTCAACCCTTTTAATTTTAGAGGGAACTCACTGAATATTTTCAGCAGGTCGTTTATTATTATTATTATTATTATTATTATTATTATTATTATTATTATTATTATTATTATTATTATTATTATTATTATTATTATTATTATTATTATTATTATTATTATTATTATTATTATTATTATTATTATTATTAATATTATTTTGTCTCGATGTATTATTCGTTATTATTAATATTATTGTTATTATTTCGTTTATTAATTTTTTGAAAAAGATATTTTTTATTTAGGGTAAATTGATTTAAGCGGGTAGAGTGCTTCTTATAAAACTCTAAATATATATCTTGGGCAGTCTCGCATTTGGGGCATATGAAAAAATTGATGCCAAAGAATTTATGGCCGTAGTATTGCTTCATTTCACCATGACATTTTACCGAATGACATGTTGAAGCGATGCAATATTTAAGATATAATAGGCCTGATAAAATATATATTATTAAAATTCAAATATCGATAAATATAACTTTTCAATAAATATCACAAATTTTAGGCTTTCAATCCATTTTTCATCTATTATAACTTGTTCAATAAATATAAATTTTTCAATCAATATAAATTTTTCAATATGGCAAATTTCGGATTTAATCGGCCTGATAAAATATATATTATTAAAATTTAAATATCGATAAATATAACTTTTCAATAATTATAACTTTTTCAATAAATATCACAATTATTAGGTTTTCAATAATTATCATAAATTTAAATAAATATAATTTTTCAAACAATTATTAGGTTTTCAATAATTATCATAAATTTAAATAAATATAATTTTTCAAACAATTATTAGGTTTTTCAAATAACTTTTCAATAAATATCACAAGTTTAATTAAATATTTCATCAATAAGTTTTCAATATCATAAATTTAGGTTTTCAATAAATTATTAATATTTGTTTTTATTTAATCCAAATGGATTAAATAATAATAAATGTTAATAATATTAAATGTTAAAATTAAAATAATAATATTTAAATAATAAGTGTTAATAATATTAAAATAATAATATATTATAAAAATAATAAAAAATTAACATTTATCATCCACGTCAATGTGGGCATCATTGTCATCTACGTCAATGTGGGAATCATTCCCGAAAAATCTTCATGATACAAATCTACTAAAATGTTTTTATTATAAAGAAAAAGAAAATTAAATTTACCATCATTGATAATAATATCATCATCTTCTCTATCATTGATTTTAATTACATCATTTTCTAAAAGATTCATAATAAATATTAATAATAATAAAATAAAACATTTACCGTTTTCATCGGCCAATAATTGTCGTAGGATACTATAATTTTCCATTTTGAAAATTTTTGAATTAATTGTGACAACTTTGGAAATTGTCAATGTTTATAAAGAGAATCAAATTTTCAGAATTTAGCCAATCACATTTTAGCAATATGTAGGTGAGAGATTTTGATGTATGTGTTTTCCTTGTAAATTACATACAGTTTTGTGTGTGCATGCAGTCACGCATTAGCACAGGCTTTGTGAATCATATGAATCATATGATGATTATTCACGCATTAGCACTGACTTTGTTAAAATTAATTAATTAATTAATTAATTAATTAATAATAATAATAATAATAATAATAATAATAATAATAATAATAACAATAATAATAAAACATAACAAAACATTAATACATTTATTATACATCAAATCGCTTGGATAATAGCCAAGCTAGACAATGTTGACCACATGTTAAGGTCCATGGTTTTTGATACATAGTTTTATTATACACAATAGATTTACCCATTGTTTGCAGTTTCGAAACCATTAAAGCAAGATAATAGAAACCCATAGGATCAAATACAAATATATTGCTAGGTTTCATATATATTGCTAACCAATGTTCTCCACCGAGATGACACGATTGAGTATGGCTTGATTATTATGTAAATATGGAATTTTATCAAGAGGAAATACGCCTAAAATTCATGTCCTAGTATTTGTTTTCCAATTCGATAGACCTGAACAGAACTACATCAATAATATTAATAATACATGAAAAACTTACTCCATGACAAATTATCATAAATTATCTATACATTTATACCCTTCAAACTAGTACAGTTCTGTTTGCAGTTATTTGAACCTCGTGTTTAAAAAGGTGGGTAAGGATAAACAATACTATGTCAAATGGCACGGATATCAAAAACCCTCATGGATATCATCAAAAGACCTAGTAAATTGAGTTTCTATACTATTTTACCGAGCAAACAGTTGCCCACTAATCCATCCGGAAAATCAAGCAAGTAAATTTATTATTAATCTTCAAAATCCCATTTATTTACATGGAAATTGGGAAATTGCTTTGCAAGACTTTACATTTGTGTACAATACATTCCTATTTATAGTCAATGTAAAGTCAATTACAAGAAGCGTGTTCCCAAAACATGTAGTTGTATTTTATCAATCAATAATATTGAACGATATTGTATTATTCCAAATCATATTTTATATGAAAATAGTGGCATGTTTTTCAAAGATGGATGAATGTTAGTTGTGATTTTAGTCCATTTACAATAAAATTTGAAAGTATTGAGGATGCCAAGCGAATGGATAGTGATAAGCTTAACATTGTTGTTCCTGGTACTGAATGAGGTGGAAGATACATTTACGTTTACTAAAGATTTATACATTGAAACACTTGAAGAGTTACATAAATATATTTCATTCAATTGTTTACATATATTTAAAACTATTGAATTTGTTAAAGATGGATTATGTTATTAAAATCCCAAACAATTCCGTAATTGATTTAAATTGATCGCTCTGAAAATTTGTACCTTGATCAGTTAATAATTTCTTTGGTGAGCCATGTCTGAAAATAATATTCTCAACAAATATTCTAGCAACTGTTTCTGCTTTTGATTCTGCATTGCGTAAGCTTCCGGCCATCTTGTTAAATAATCACAGAAGACTACAATATATTTATTCCCATTTGTTGTTTCTGGCAATGGTCCGACGATATCAATTGCTGTCATTTCCATTGGTGCCGACGGAATTGGCATTGGTGTTAAGGAACCTTGATTTGCTTTCCCGTATTTATACGAGTTAGTCATATTTTGCAAGTATTGCACCACTGCTTTTCATCTCGTTCCATTGTTTCCCAATGATATTTTAATCTCAGTCTAGAATATGTTTTTTGGACGATAGATGTCCACCAAGCGCTCCATCGTGGTAGGCCAATAGCAATGTTTCTCGATTTTTCGTCGGTACTAGTATTAATAAGTTACCGTTTTTACACATTTGAGCAGTCCTTCATGAATGACATATTTATCGTTCTCTTCCATCACATACTTTCAATCACTCTCTTTTTTGATCGTAACCGCGTGCTTCCGTAACTGATTTACTTCCTCGTCTTTTTCTTGATTAGTTTGCAGTTCTTTCATATTACATGCCGCTCTAATTACAGCGAATATTGTATTTTCGTACTTTGTTTTTTCCTCAACTGGAATAGGTGACATGGTATCCGCGTTTGCATTAGCTTTTTCTGTCCGATATTTAATTTCAAAATCATATTCATGTAAGGCTATAGACCATCTTATTAATTTGCTCGCTGAATCTTTATGCTTCATGAGCCACTGCAATTGATTATGATCTGTCAACACTAAAAGCTTTCTGCCAACTAAATATTGTCGAAATGTAGTTATGCCATATACTAATGCTAACGTTTCTTTTTGTATTGTAGAGTAATTCTTTTCGTAAGGTTTCAATATTCTACTCGCATAAGCAATCATGTGATCTTTTTCGCCTTCAATATGTTGCCCGAAAACTGCTCCCAATGCAAAATTACTAGCATCGGTCATGACAATAAAAGGCTTTTTAAAAATCTGGACATCTCAAATTTGGGTGCTTTGTCAGACTCTCTTTCAATACATCAAATGCTTCTTGTTGGGACTTTTCCATACAAATTTACTTTGTTTCTTCAGTAGCACGTTAAGAGGTTGTGCAATATGAGAAAAATCTTAATAAATTTTCGATAATAACTTGGCAATCCAGAAATTGTCGGATTTGATCAATATTCTTTGGGACTGGGTAATCTCTGATTTTTATTACATTATCTGGTTGGACTGCAATCCTTTACGAGAGATAATATGTCCCACATAAACGACTTCCGATTTTCCCCACTCACATTTTGAAGGTTTTATTTTTAGATTGGCTTTTCGCAGTCTTTTAAATACAACTTCGACATCTATTAGATGTTCGTCGAAACACGTTAAAAATACGATAATATCGTCAATATATCGCTTTTTCACATTTTTATTTCTTTATACTGGTGATCCGTGATAAAGAATCTAGCTAAAAATGGTACACGTCCAATAATTAATTTCCATGACCAACCCGAAATTACGTATATTCTATGCGTCGACAATATTTGAGATAGTATTACTTTCACTGTTACTGCAATTACATATATACCAATTAATCCAGCACAAGCTTGCCCCAAAAACATAAATTTGCCCCAAATCATTTTCATTGTATTATACGTAGCTTTTTTATAATGATTTGGTGTCAGCAAAAAATCATAATTTACTTTGCCTTGTCCATTAGGCAATATTGTATCTACCATTTCTGATATGACGCGTTCCTTCTTCGAAGGGAATAATAATTTTCTTTGTGCCTCATCGATCTCATCGCTTGAATATAAACCGGTTTGTGACATTTTATTCAACGACGTGAAATTTATTAGATACTCAAGCTTTATTAATTCTAATTTGTCGGGAGTCTTTACTCCTCTGTAATCTGGTAACGCAATCCATGAGTCTGGTGCTAAGCGATATCATGGATATAATAATCGATTACATTGTAATATTTTCAGTTTCACTTCTTGCTCCAATAATATTCTAGTAACTGGCTCCATAAATCTCAATTTATCACCTACAGTGACTGATAATTCGTTGTGCACATATCATATTTCGTAATTTTCACAATCCCTTTTTATATCTATAACTGTATAAAGCCTCCCATTATTCTGGCAAACACTCCATTCTCCGATATTAGCATAGGTGCAACTAGATTCGGATTAGTAAAAGTCATTGCTAAACGATTGCGTAATATCTCTTTATTTAGTTTACAATCATTTAATATCATCTCGCGATAATTATTTTCCATGACATCTTGACTGTGATGGAATAAATAATCCATTTTATTATTAAAATACAGAGTTAGCTTAATATCTTCCGTGTGGATTCTAATTTTGGATCTTCAATTGTTTTCTTTGATAGATATACACCTTTATAATTCGTTTCATATACTATTTGACCACATTTGTTTGTGATGTCTTTCTAATAAATCGCATTCCATCACTAGGTGAAGTTGGCATTAACACTACAGGTGTCTTTCTTGTTCTAGACGGAGTCACTCTCACTTTTCCGTTGTCTCTGGTATTTAGATTCAATCGATCGGGTCTTTCTCTGAATTGTTCACCAACTAATTCTTTAAAAATCATTGTTTTCAAATACGCCAAATTACATACATTTGTTTTCCGTCATACACTAGAATTGACTCACCTGTCTGACAGCTAGACTGCTTCATATTACAAAATGGATGCGTTTGCAATTTTCCTGTGTCATCATCAAACATACCTTGGAATTCTCTAAATTCCGTTAAATACTCTTCCACTGCAACTTTTTTTTATCAATAATTCTACCATATAATTTGTGCGGTTTACCTTCACACTCACCATCTGCCTTTAAAGCTGCTTTAACTACTATTGTTTATCTAATAATATGATTTAACTTTGCTTTTAATTTAATTTCAGAACTGATTTTCAATTCACCTGTTTGGAATGCCGTTATACAATTTTCCGAAATTACTTCAACCGGTCTCGGAATGGCCTGCAATTTTAATAATGACGCATAGCTCCATTTCTCACAATAAAATATAAATGTTGTCCTTTTTACCAGACATTCCCGACCATTTACTCGTCTCAGATCCGATTCGTGATACACATGATATTTAACGTCATTAATTTTAAATTAATCGGTTACGCCTCTAAACAATCAGCCATGTCTACTACTGAATATATTTTTACCATTTCAGTTTGAGAACAGTCATATGCTACCAACGAAGCAGTTTGGGTGAACACCCCACATAAAATAATAAACATCAACATTACCCATGGAAATATCATTGTTTTTCTCATTTCAGTATTCACTTTTCTTTTCAGCCTTCTCTGCTGAGGACTATACATCTCTTCATTCTCTTTTTCCATTTACATGACGATCCTATATTTTCCCAGCCTTCATTATCTTTAATCCAATTCCCAAATTTTTTATTCAATATCTGAGCTGCTTTATTTATCAAACTTTCTATTTAATTTGGTTTCATATAAGCATGCGTTCCCACTTCCAAAACGATAAATGTCAACCCGTTTACTACCGATTCTCTGTTTATTCCACATTTAATTAACTTTTCAATCACTTTCATATCACAAAAATCATCTGATTCACCATATTTTGTACTACTTCTAAAAGTCGACCTCTCAAAATTTCACAAATTTCCTTTAAATTATCCTTATTTCTGCTTCAAATTCGAACGTTGGATGCAATATTTTCATTAACCCCTTTAGATTTCTCCTCGTAATGTCAATCTCATTTTCCTTATGACTAATTTTACCCATTTACTTGAATTTCGTTTAAACATTTGCCTTTTTCTACTTCATTTTCATTAACTCTATCAAACTCTCTCATTGTTAATTCGTCTAAAACCTCGAGCTTCTCTATTTCTACTTCATTTTCAACTTCACTTTTACTTATTTCCAATTTATTTCTAACTTCATCAACAATCCTTGATTCATCGTTTTCGTTAACTATACGTAATTCCTTTATTTTAACGACCTCATTAACTTCTAATTCGTCTAACATTTTTACCACTCTTATCTCATCAATTTCTGTTTCCTTGTGTTCCTCATTTTTAACTGCCCTTTTCTTTTCGTCCCTCTCATTTTCCATATACCAACTATTTATACTTGTGCTACATTTCTTTGACGCGATTATATAATTCACGAAGTTCACCGTTGTACTTAAATATCCTTCCTCCTCTAGTTCATGTAGCATACATCCGAAATCAAATAAATATTCGTCATCATCCAATTCCTCTCTTTTATATTTTAATATTATAATTTCATCACTACCCATAACTTCAACAGCTCGTTTTCTCAATTTCAAAACTTTTTCACACCAATGTTCCTGAGTATACTCTATTTCTCTATAACCTTCAAATTCTAGTGCAATTTCCATCGGGTCAATTTCTACTCTTTCCTCTCTGAGCTCGTGGCCCATTTTTCGTAACATCTTTTTCAACTTTTCACTACATCTGGTTTTATCCTATAAGTATGGTTGTATCCAATCAACAATTTTTATTTATTTTCTACCTTGAATTCAGAATTATTAATTACACCTACTTCTTCATTAATCTTATCTTCATCACCTATTAATAACGCATCTGTAAAATCATTTATAATTCTTCTTGCATTGTCTTCCATATCTTCTGACACGCTAGTTATAATCATCATTTTTAACTCATTTTTAACACCTGGAATTAATATACAATCAATTAAAAATTCATCATCTTTCAAAAATCTCCTTTTAAATTCTAACTCAATCATTGTCTCTTTTATTTCTTGTTGCAATTCTTGTTTTAAATCTTTTACTCTGCCATATGCTGCTCAACGTACACATTTTTTAAATTCATTGTCTTTATCTGAAATATCAATAAAAATAAAATCTAACCATTCTTTTGCTCGAAATTCTCTACTAAATTTTACCATCAAAACTTCGATCTCGTTCTTCACCGGCGGATTCAATTCATACCAATCGGCTAACAATTTAATCACTGTTTTAGGTTTTCTGATACTCAACGACATCTCGCATAGCTTTTGCATTCCTTGCATCAATTTTGGAGCGTTAATATCTCTGTTTTCTAACAACTTTTCTACCCTCATGATAAACATTGCAGCTTTTTCATTTTCTAAATTATCCTTTATTGAATTACTGTCGCTTTCCGTTCCTGGAGATTCTATAGCTGTTTCGAATATCATATGGCCTTCAATCTCGTCGTCAGACTCAAATTTAGACATTAGCAAATTTAATTTTCGACTCATATTTCTAAGCTCATTTTCCATCTTCTCTTTATAATCGTCATTTTGTACATAGGTCATATTGCTCATTGATGAAGCATCCCCTTGAAATCTAATAGACTTTTTTAGAATTGGTTTTTGAAATCTTTCAGCATTTTTTGGGCACGATCTTCTCATATGTCCATAACTTTTACACGAATAGCATTGCACTTGACCGTTTAGTTTTACTTTATCTCTTTGTGGCGATGGAGATGTTGATGGAGATCTAGACTTTGATCGACAATTTCTCGAAATATGCCCTCTTCTTCCACAATTGAAACATTGCAGATTGTCAGTTCCTCGTTGGATATGGTAGCTCGGCTTTTGGTAGTTCCGCTCATTATTGTTTTTCACCCAATCTGGCCTCACCCATTTTGGACTTTTCTTGGTGCTATCTCTGTACCAACACTGGCTGGCATAATGTCTCATCTTTCGACAGATATCGCATTGAATTGTCTTTCCATTGTTTGAACTCTGAACATTAGTTATTGCTCTATTGAAATCATATTTATTTCTAAACTTGGGCGATGGACTAATAGTTCTTTGAAATTGGTCAGTTTTCACTGATGTTAATGATCTGTCTCGTTTTTCAGAAATCACTGCAAAAGATTGCGCTTTCTTTTCGGTGCTCTTTAGATTTATTTCGATTCGCATTGCCTTTTTCACTAATTCATCGAAATTATTGAATTCTACGTAGCATAGAGCTTTCGGATTTCCTTGTCAACGCCCATTAGAAATTGGTCTTGTAGCAACTCTCTGATTTTTTTTACAGTATTGGATTGTTCCTGTTTGACTTCAAACGCTTTATCTGCAAGTGTTGTTAAGTAATGAGCTAATTCACTTACCGATTCGTCTGATCTTTGAACTCTGTTGTAAAATTTTTGTCTCATTATGCGCTTTATTTCGCCACTGATTAATTTATTTGCAAGTTAATCTTTTAACTTTGACCAGTCATTTCCAATGTTCCTTTTTTTCCACTGCTGCCATGCCTCTCGTGCTGCCCCTTTGAGATAGTGTGGCAATCGCTGTACCATCACCGCTTGAGTCCATCCGTAGGCCGTTGCATACATGTAATATTTGCCCATGAAGTCACAAATTCTACAGGATCTCCTCCGTACTGGTTTACTGGTAACTTCTGACAACTTGCATAATCATTTGTATCGCTGACGGTCACTGCTGATGTTGAAACTATTGGTGCTGTAGTTGTCGGTGTCGTTGAATTATTGTTGCTCATATTAATCTCTTTTTGTTGCTTGCTTTGTAAATTGTACGGTTCTCGTTTATTTTCCAATTTAGAACGTCTGATATTAACACTTTTCAAAGTTTCGATTTCTCTTTCGCAATATCTTACAGTTTTCACAAAGCTTTGGTTGCTCTTTAGATGCTTCTCACCGACGATTCAGATCACGTCGGCTCATAAATTGTTTGGATATTAAATATTCGTCGATGAATAGGTCTCTCGATCCGACTCCTCGTGTCTAATAATCAATAAAACAAAATCCCAACAAAGAAATCTGTATTGACAAATATTCACTATGATACACATAATTTATTTATCGTATACACCCTAAGGGTATCACGATGTAAATTCAACTTCAATCTGATTAACTTTATCGATTTACGACTATTCGCTCGTTTCCTTCGACCGTTATTTTCGCGCTCCGACCAACTGGACGTATTTGTTGTCAGTTGCTTTTATAGTTTTTGGATTCCCATAAATCTGGATACCTATTGAAAACATTGTTACCCATTTCGGAAATTTTCGCGCCGTTTCACTAATGCCGGGAACCACATAGCTGGCGTGGTTCAGTACTCGGCGCCTGATTAATGGTTCGTCATAAATAATTTAAATTATATTAATTTGTTTTTGGACTCACCGACA